>OW026455.1:79061542-80302279 GCA_932274525.1 Podabrus alpinus
TGTGTAATTTCTTAAGCAATTTGCACCACCCTGGTTTTTGTTAGGCGCCAACTTTCAAGTGAAAGTAAAATTTATAAAATTAATTGAAATCTTCAGAGGTTACAAATTACTCAGAAATTCACCATCCTTTTCCCCTTTTTTGTCTAGCTCAGTCTGGAGATTCCACTCAAGGTGTGGTAGGTTCATTGAATTAACTCAATTAAGGGATGCTTGTAGGGTTAAAATGAATTCGTAGATTAAAATTGTTGATGTTAAAATAATCGAGATGAACTGATTTGCTTCTTATTTTTTATGATCTTTAAGTTCAGTAATGCTTGCTGTTAATGAATCAAGACGTAAATAAAAGATTGTTTGTATCGAAAATAGTTTTATATTGAAGAAAATAATTTTTAAATTAATCGCAATGCGCACAAAAACGTCAGATAAATTTTTATCTGAAAAATAGACAATATTAAACATAAATCAAATTAAAACATCCAGAAATATCTTCTTGGGTCGTCGACAAATTACAATATTGGAATATAAAATTTAATAAAAATGTTTCAAATACCTTTTTGTTTTTAAATCCTGCTCTGTACATAAAGCTTGCGCACTAACACAATTTAACTTGCGCGGTCACTTTGCATTCACTCAACTTGCTTCTTGTTGATCGCATTGTTGACAAAAATTCGCTTCTGTTTCGTTATCATGCGGAGTTGATTTAATTGTTGACACCTGTTGATTTTGCGTATCGTATTCGTGGAGTGCCAGTGAATATTAGTTGATATCAATTTCCAGTTATAAGAAGGTGAGTCATACTTCTAACTCTTTGATTGTGTAGATGTTTACTGAAGGGTAGCCATTTGTAAATTTTCTTATCTAGTTTAGATAAACTTGGAGTTGATCGCACATTTGGGTATTCTGGACTAAACTTTTCACCCTGCAAGTACACGTCTTGCTTCTTCAAGAACTAAAAGTTGACTGTCTGAAATTTCTGCGCTGTGCCTCAATTTCGTTGAAATTTTGTTATCTGCAAGTGGAGTTCTACACCTTTTTGTATTTTATGTTTACTAATTGAGTTTAAATTTTCAGGAGCGGCTTCTTCTATGATGAGTTGATCAACCGTGTGTTTCCCCGAACTTCCGTGGATACAGTAGCAATTATATGAGCAAGGTTTAGCGAAGTTCCATACCTTTCATTTTATCACAAATTTTGTTATCAAACTGAAGCGAAAATGACCTTTATATACACTTTTGGAGTTTTTTGGTTTGAAATTATGAACATTAGATAGAATAGATTATTTAACAAGTTTTGACATAATGGGTTTTACACAATTATTGTAGTACATGGAATAATTTCCATTTTTGTACATTATCATATAGGTTATGTACATTTGTGATAACATTCACATTAATATTACCACATTTGAGGCAAACAATCCCTTATTTTGAAGTTTTGAGGTGATAAAAACCTCTCTGAATTTATCTTTCAGCTTTTAATGTCATTTCCTTTTACTTAAAGATCTTTAATTGGTTCATATACGTGAAATTGCTAAATTCGTTCATCTTTCTTATCTTTAGAGTTTTAACGAGGTCAAATTCTATGTAAATTTTGAGTATAAGTAAGAAATTTAATTATTTGCATAGCCCTGGTAGCTTAAAACACAGCAATGCGTTAAAGCTTTAGTTTAGAAAATGCTTTACTTTATTTTAAAAATTTAACGTGGTAATTCAAACTATTCCTAAAAATGAATATAAGCGTACAAATGTGAAATTCAGGAATCAGGTTTTTTAAAAATTCGAATAAAATTGTTTTTAATACCATCTTCAACATCTCAAATTCTTCCAATTTTTCCTAAAAATGAATATTTTTTTAAAGTAAGAAAGCTCGAAAAGCTTAAAAAGAAGTAATTAAAACTGAAATAAAATTGTTCTTTTTTATTTACTATGTACCTACCAAAAATAAATTTCTGAAAAGAAAATGCTTTGCTTTATTTTAAAATTTGAAATTAGAATCAAGTTTTTTAAAAATTTGAAACAAATGTTTTAAAATTTATTCGTATTTCGAATTTTTTTAAATGTCATTAAACACATAAAGCTGCGCAAATCACTCACTCAATCCTAATTTAGTACGTATAGCTACGAGTGTCGTGGAGAGTTGAAATTTCGCATACTCGTGTGGTTTTACGAGGGTTGAACCAGAAAATTGTCCGTTTTTAAATGGGACGTTACGGAGGGGGTGAAATGGCGGTTCACAGTGGTCGCAAAATTTGAGAATTCATTTTGGAGAGTTGAAATTTTGCAGGCAGCCTCGCGCGACGTCGAGGGGGCGGAACAATTTTTTTTTCGAATTTTTTTCAGAGCGCTCGGCAAAACGGTTCCGCACGGTTTTTCGTATTAATGTATCCCCCTCCGGGTTTTTCGTCCGATCGAACTCAAATTTTCGAGAGGGGTGGGGGCGACGAAAACGGACAATCGGTAGCGCCAAATTTTCAAAATTTTTTCCCGTTTCCTTTTGAGGGGGGGGTCAAAAATGTAATAGTTTTTTGCGCCTGGCTCGCTTATTTTCAGATTAAAGTTTCGATTTTTTGATCTCATTTGGATCCGCTCGAATTTAGATTTGCATTTCTGCAAAAAAAATACGTACATCGTAGATCGATTTAGACCGCTAAGCGAGACGACGATTTTAATTACATTTTTTTGCCGCTTTTTGCGCTACGCCGGGCGTAAAATACACCGTCGTCGAGCCGACCGTATGCCCGACAAAATTTGTAGAAATACTTTTTCTCGAAAAATAGACCGGTTTCAAGTGATCGTGATATACAAATAAAAAACGGCAAATTTTAAAAATTCATTAAAATTACATTTCGACGTCTCACATAATTTCGGTAAAATCGATCGGACCGTGCTAATGAAATTTTGATGGAGCAAAAATGTGGAGGCCGTAAGCCGACCCGTGTTCCTAAAAGCAAGTGGGAGGCCGTAGGCCGACCCGTATCGATAAAGGCAAGCGGGAGGCCGAAGGCCGACCCGTACTCTTAAAAAACGGGGCGAAGCCGAAGGCCGACTCGTGTTCGTTTCATCGTTGTCGAGAAGCCAAAGCCGGACCAAACAAACCAAAGTCTCGCATGTACGCAGACAACTTTGAAGTGATTTTTATTGATCGAGGAAGAATAATGCACCAACAAGTTTTGCATTAAAAATTATTAAAATTGCTCGCCAAATCCGATTCCGACCTTAAAATTTTATATAAAAAAAGAAAAATTTTTGCTATTCGGTTTTGAATACCCATGGAAATTATTTTGGAAAATTACTTTTGCATTTTATAGCCCTACGGTGCGAGATACGAAAAAAAGCTATAAATGCAATTTCGTGCATCCCCGGAATCTGCCTAATTTGCCGGCAAAAAATTAAAAATCCTCCCGTAAATAAAGACCCCCGTGGCCGTTTGAAGGATTCTCAAAATTTCCACCTTAATGCCGTCCTGGCGCGACGACCGCGAAAAAATTTTCAATTTCGAAAACGTTTTCGGGCGACATCTTTCGAGCCCCGCCTTTTCGAAAGTAACACTTTTTTTCGTCGGACGTCCGATAAGCCGGCAAATTGCGGAAATGCAAATTTTGAAAAATTTCGATTTCCAACCTTGACCATTTTGATGGAGATTAAAATTTCGATATTTGGGTCGCATCGCGACGGCCTCAAATTTGGATTCGCGTTTCCGCAAAACAATACGTAGGTCTTTATATATAATAATATAATATTATCTTCTCCCCCCCCCCCACAATTTATAAATATGACAGCCCCTGTTAAAAATAATAATTTACTCACCAAATTATGGGATGATGACCTTGACCATTTCTTTTGAGGAATCAAATCGACACGAACATTGCCCAGACGTATTCATTAAAAATATTCCACCAACCGCGTTAACTACTTCAGAATTATTATATCTAAATAAAAAACGTAATTAAAAATTTCATAGTTATACAAGAAAACAAATATCGTACAGTGCTAGCCCAATTTTATTTATGTCATCGAAACTAATCGTGACTAATTCATCAGTTTGAGAACATCCGTGATCCTGGCAGACTTCTTAAAGAATTATGATGACACGCATCCATGTATCATCTCTATCGCCTTTTAAAAATATAAAGAGATTATTGCATTGTCGAAAAGGTTCAAGAAAACTTACTTTTAATGGAGCATTCATTTCAAATGACATTTAAAAAAAATTTGATTTGCAATACAAATTAATTTTAAAACAATTGTTTCAAATTTTTAAAAAACTTGATTGCAATTTTAAATTTGTACGCTGTTATTATATTTTTAGGAATTTTTACTCAATTTCATGACTGAAATGAAAATAGTTCTATTTTGGAAGAAAAAATTGAGAATAAAAGTAATGCAGAAGTGCAAGAAATTCTAATTTTTCTAATGAAATCTCGGAAAAATTATTCATGGTGGAAGTGAAAAACAAGTCCGGACAGACGGTAACATTGTTATTTCCACCTTATCAACTGAAGAAAGTGTCTTAGGCGCTGAGCTTGATGACAGAGCAACAGGAATAAAATCTCAGGTCCCAAATAAGATGAGCGACATTGATCAAAATTCGTTTGTAAATGACATTGAAATGGAGGAAATCCAAATTCCTGAAATTATCGATCATTGTCATTCTTCTAACCAAGTCTCACAACATGAGATAGAAAACTAAACTAAAAATGATGAAGATAATTTAATCAAATTTGCAAGCAATAAAAGTAATAGTGGTCCTGGTTCTGATGGTGATATTTCGCTTAAATGTGACACAAATGAAATCAACAAATTTCTTACAGATCCCCTTAATTGTGAATTGATCCGGCCTACTCAAAAATCCGAACAGACCTCGAAAATCAACGTGTTGATTTGAACAAAACAAATTCTGAGGTACCTCTGACCTGTTTAGTGAGCATAAATCAAGAAATTTTTGATAAAAGTTCTAAAAGTATTGAAGACTTACAGAGTTCAATTGCATCAACGAAATCTACAAGTACCTATGGAACATAATAGCTGTCAAGTTTCTTGTAATGAACAAAATAAATCTTCTAATACGTTTGTCCTAATGTTTTGTAACATAAAATTACTTCTTTTGACGTGATTGCTACGAGGAAAAATAAAAATGTGACGCAATTAATCCAAGTACTCCGGAAATCTAAAAGAATTGATGACCATCGAGGATTTGAAGCTTTCTTTTCTAAAAGATTTCCAGCGGCAAGGGAAAGAAAATTGTCACAAGATGGTAAAACAAGTAATTTTGAGAAATTACAAGTTCAAAATAAAAGTGCCATATGTGAAGATATTGTTCAAACTTCACAATTCAAAAAGTGTTTGTCGGACACGCCACTTACAGGTAATGCAGAGTGAAAGAGAAAATTAATTGATCACGCGATCAAGTTTTTTAAAAATTCGAAACAAGTGTTTAAAAATTATTCGTATTTCGAATCAAATTTTTTAAATGTCATCTGCAATTAATGCTGAAAATAACCACTCGGTTATTGCCATATCTGGCTCCCCTCACTTAGTTTCGCCTGCGGATCAACGCAGTTACCAGGGTGTGGCACGTGGAGCCATAAGTGAGAGTTGGGTATCCTGCGAGGACCAGGTACCAAGGACCATCTCACGTTATCACGCTCGATGTGATCGTCCCGGTATAAGGTACTACCTCTGCAGCATAACCCCTACACCCCTTCCCTTAATCCCTCGGATAAGGTAATAAATACAAATAAGTTTGAATGGAAATAATTAGAATCAAAATATATATTTGATTAAAAGATTTGTTAATTAATTTGGCATCTTCATCGCTGAAAATAAACGTGATAGCTCTTCACACAGAGTCAAAACGACTTGAAGAAGCAACACTCTGTAAATAATTATTGCATCAGTTGGCATACATATAGTAATTGATGACAGTGTTTATACCAACAACATCCATTCCACGGCCAAAGATGTCTATGGTAAATTAGTTTAAGTTAATTCTGGCCCAAAGCGGCGCATGGTAAGAGGAAATCGATGTGTAGACTCCAGTAGTTGACACTTCAAAGTTGGAAAAAATCGTATCGTTGGCGGCCGAATCTGGAGTCCTAGTTCTCTAACTGCATGTTGTAGGCCATTACTTTCTTCTTTGCTGAAATCCTCATTGAAATCTCCAGTTATCAGAGTACGTGGTACTAACCTAACAAACATTTTAGCTGTAAATCTGCTAATAAATGGGTCGGTTACTTTGGCCCCCCCCGGTTAATATTTTTACACCAAAAGCTAGCACTGGGATCCTTAGAGCTAGCACCAGCTAGCACCCAAATATGAAAGCTAGCACCATTACAGTTTTTTCACAAATCGACTTTGAAACCGGGGGGGGGCCAAAGTAACGCTAGCCCCCCCCCGGTTAATATTTTTACACCAAAAGCTAGCACTGGGATCCTTAGAGCTAGCACCAGCTAGCACCCAAATATGAAAGCTAGCACCATTACAGTTTTTTCACAAATTCATTTTATTTATTTGCACCTAAACGCCTCTTCTACTGCGCACGCGTTGCTGGTTTTCGCCGCCATTTTTCAAAATAACGATCGAAATATTGTAAACAAACTTTGATATCCGCGGTTTTTTATATTCTATAATTATTTTTGTTAATATAGCTGTACCAAATTTCAGATTGGTCTTCAGCACTGAAATATTTTTAACAAAATTTTGATCTATCATACGCCGTCAGTAAAACTTTTCTTTTAAAAAATATTTTCTCATTTTTTTTGTTTTGTTTTATTTATCTGATGATCTAAATTAAATTTTTATCTACTAATAAAACCGAATTTTTACTTTCCGAACCCCTAGGTAAGGAAAGTATTGTTATCAGTCAAAATTTGACCCCCCAATTTTTTGACAGATGTTCACGTTTTGAGGTCCCCTGAATCCATTTTTATCATTTTTGGAAGGATGTCTGTATGTATGTACGTCTGTGAACACGATAGCGTCTAAACGAAGCAAGCAAATCATTCCAAATTTTGCATATAAGCTTTTTCCTGTCGTAGGACGAAGCCAGATGAAAATAATTTAAATCGTGTAACGGGAAAGGGGGGTTTACCTGGAGCTATTATGACATTATTCGTCATAACTTCGAAACGAAATTAAATATGTAAAAATATTAATAACAAAAAATTAGCGCTATGGAATTTCCTACATTTTTTGTCCTACAAGTTTTTCTCTAAAATATACAGGGTGTTTCAAAAATTTTTGTATTTGTAAATAAAATAGTAAACCGCATTCTACTAACGAAAATAAGATGAAAAGTTTCTAATAACATGGGTCCAAAAATGCTTCGTTTGCAAGATATAGGCATTCAAAAGTTTTTTTCTTCCTATTTTGGCAAAATATGAAATTTTTCATCGATTTACTGTTGAAATTATGTAACCATTTTATTTAAAAATATAATGTAAAAATTTGCGTCTGTTCGGAAAGTTATGCGATGGCCACATCAGATTTTTAAATTTGGAGTTGTATGGCATCTTGCACGGAGTACTTAAAAATTTCAATCATTTTAATTTAGGCGTTATTATCGGGCGGAGTGATAGAATTATGAAGGGGTACTTGCCTTGTACGTGTTTTATCGATATCAGTTAAAATAATTTTCACGTAATAATAGATAAAATATAAAGCATGTTACTCATGTAACCCCCCCCCCCACTCCTCAACCGATTTAATAATAAATAACTTTATGACGGTTAAGAAAACGCAAAATTAAAGTATACATATTACTAAAATATGTGGGAATTTTTGTTTGTTATAAACTTTTTTCTTTCAGTAAATTTACCGGGTCCGTCAAGTCCTCCATTTTTGAATTTGATATTTTTTTTAATGTCAGTCGCCAATAATGCTAGCGAAATGCTGGCGAGTGCTGTAACTTTTTTTGTAAATGCTGGGCCCTTTGAATTTTTATTTAGTGTTGAAATATTTAATTTTGACATAAACGTCAACTTGGCCCCTCATTAAATTTTTTTCGAAATTTCAATTTTTCTTTCAGTTAAAATAATTTTCACGTAATAATTCTAAGTGGGAGATAAAATATAAAGCATGTTACTCATGTAGCCCCCCCCCCTCACTCCTCAACCAATTTAATAATAAATAACTTTATGACGGTTGAGAAAACGCAAAATTAAAGTATACATATTTCTAAAATATGTGGGAATTTTTGTTTGTTATAAACCTTTTTCTTTTAGTAAATTTACCGGGTCCGTCAAGTCCTCCATTTTTGAATTTGATGTTTTTTTTAATGTCAGTCGCCAATAATGCTAGCGAGTGCTGTAATTTTTTTTGAAAATTCTGGGCCCGTTGAATTTTTATTTAGTGTTGAAATATTGACTTTTGACATAAACGTCAATTTGGCCCCTCCTTATTCAATTTTTTTCGAAATTTCAATTTTTCTTTATATGATTTCAGAGTATTCGTGAAATGCTGGCGAATGCTGTAAATTATATATAAAGAAGCTTAATACGATATGTTTTCCTTGCTAATAAATCATATTCTTGAAGGAAATGAAGCTCCGAGCAACATACGTTGAATTTCAAATTATCGTAAAAGGGGTTTGTGCATTATTTGTATTGCGACAGATAACGCAGAAGGCATTAGGCTATTCTTATTATAATAATTACTTGTACTAATTGGTAGTTTTATTTTGTAAATGCAATAACTTAAAACAAAATAAATAATAATAATATATTTAATTTATGCACGAAAAACCAGTTTACATAATGTATTTTACAAAAAAAAACCAAAATTTAGATTTTTAACAATAATTTACTACTAGCCAATGAAAAAGCGTACTTAGGCCGTTTTTTCTTTGTCCGCTCTCAGATGCTGCGAGGCCTCTCGGCTCCGACCGAACACGAGTCGGCCTTCGGTCTCCTCTTGTCGGGCTTCGACCTCTCGATATTTTGGGATTACGGATCGGCCTTTGGCCTCCTTCTGTCGACCTTTTGCCTCCACTTGTTAAAAAGACTTTTGGCGGTACTGCATATTAAAGCATCAAATTATTTTTTTTAAATTTGTTTTCTTCCGTCGCTCACGCTTCCGAAAACAAACCGAAAGGGTTTCACAAAATGCAGTGGTATAATGCAAATAAAGAGCATAACTGTTGGTAATATCAACTGACTTGATCGTCAAAAAAAATGACAAATAAAAAGTAAATATAAATCAACTAACCTTATCGTATTACAAGTTTCAGCGTTAATTAAGATTTCACCCATAATACTCGCCTCATCAGATACGCATTGGTATATGAAAATATAAATTTAACTTACCATTGTTCCAAAAAGCTTAGACTTTGAGTACGGGCCTGACCGATGATCTTCGTTTATGATTTTGAATTTTCAAATTTTTAAAAACTGTCGATTTTACACATGCAGAGGTAACGCAAAAGTTGGTCATTTTATGGAATACGCGAAGCGATTGCATGGAAAATGTGAAATATTTAATGACTTAAAAGGAAATGTAGATAATCACTGCAATCCGGATAAACACATTCAATGGACTATTTTTTTTTGCAAGTTAAGATATTAGCAGCAAAACACAATAAATTATTGTTAAAAATCTAAATTTAAGTTTTTTTTTTGTAAAATACATTATGTAAACTGGTTTTTCGTGAATAAATTAAATATATTATTATTTATTTTGTTTCACGTTATTGCATTTACAAAATAAATCTACCAATTCGTACAAGTAATTATTATAATAAGAATAGCCTAATGCCCTCTGCGTTATCTGTCGCAATACAAATAATGCACAAACCCCTTTTACGATAATTTGAAATTCAACGTATGTTGCTCGGAGCTTCATTTCCTTCAAGAATATGATTTATTAGCAAGGAAAACATATCGTATTAAGCTTCTTTATATAATTTACAGCATTCGCCAGCATTTCACGAATACTCTGAAATCATATAAAGAAAAATTGAAATTTCGAAAAAAATTGAATAAGGAGGGGCCAAGTTGACGTTTATATCAAAAGTCAATATTTCAACACTAAATAAAAATTCAACGGGCCCAGCATTTACAACAAAAATTACAGCACTCGCCAGCATTTCGCTAGCATTATTGGCGACTGACATTAAAAAAAATATCAAATTCAAAAATGGAGGACTTGACGGACCCGGTAAATTTACTAAAAGAAAAAAGTTTATAACAAACAAAAATTCCCACATATTTTAGAAATATGTATACTTTAATTTTGCGTTTTCTTAACCGTCATAAAGTTATTTATTATTAAATCGGTTGAGGAGTGGGGGGGGAGGGTTACATGAGTAACATGCTTTATATTTTATCTATTATTACGTGAAAATTATTTTAACTGATATCGATAAAACACGTACAAGGCAAGTACCCCTTCATAATTCTATCACTCCGCCCGATAATAACGCCTAAATTAAAATGATTGAAATTTTTAAGTACTCCGTGCAAGATGCCATACAACTCCAAATTTAAAAATTCGGTTTTATTAGTAGATAAAAATTTAATTTAGATCATCAGATAAATAAAACAAAACAAAAAAAATGAGAAAAATATTTATTAAAAGAAAAGTTTTACTGACGGCGTATGATAGATCAAAATTTTGTTAAGAATATTTCAGTGCTGAAGACCAATCTGAAATTTGGTACAGCTATATTAACAAAAATAATTATAGAATATAAAAAACCGCGGATATCAAAGTTTGTTTACAATATTTCGATCGTTATTTTGAAAAATGGCGGCGAAAACCAGCAACGCGTGCGCAGTAGAAGAGGCGTTTAGGTGCAAATAAATAAAATGAATTTGTGAAAAAACTGTAATGGTGCTAGCTTTCATATTTGGGTGCTAGCTGGTGCTAGCTCTAAGGATCCCAGTGCTAGCTTTTGGTGTAAAAATATTAACCGGGGGGGGGCTAGCGTTACTTTGGCCCCCCCCGGTTTCAAAGTCGATTTGTGAAAAAACTGTAATGGTGCTAGCTTTCATATTTGGGTGCTAGCTCTAAGGATCCCAGTGCTAGCTTTTGGTGTAAAAATATTAACCGGGGGGGGCTAGCGTTACTTTGGCCCCCCCCGGTTTCAAAGTCGATTTGTGAAAAAACTGTAATGGTGCTAGCTTTCATATTTGGGTGCTAGCTGGTGCTAGCTCTAAGGATCCCAGTGCTAGCTTTTGGTGTAAAAATATTAACCGGGGGGGGCCAAAGTAACGGACCCCTAATAAATGGCTATTTCGAGTCTAAATAAAGCTATTAGCTATTAACAGCCGATTTACAGCTAAAATGTTTGTTGAGTAAGTATGAACGAGACATCTGCTTTTAGGCTTCTATATACAAATATAAGTACTAAATTTTGTAAAGTTCTGAAAATTAAACTCTTAAAACATACCTACATATTTATGTAGATAACGGAATATCAGTTAGTTATATCATAATTGTGTTATTCTGTTCTCTTGGACTAGTTTATATACTAACGATAGCAACTTTCTCAACATAGCGGGGCTCTGATACAGAGGGGTATATGTAAACTGCCCTCATCCCGCCAGGTAGATTTCCAAAAAGCATGTAAACTGCCCTCCGAGCCAAAAGGTCAACACTTAAGCTCACCTGTAAACTCCCCTAAAAGGTTCAAATGGATGAGGTGAGTTTGCGTGCAGGATCAAACCAAGAAATTGTAATTACCGTTGACAACTCAGGACCGTACGTAAGATTTCTTTGCAGACGGTTTTTTTGTTGATGCATCCAGATTCCTGACATTTCTAGTGCTTCTAACTTTTAACGTTCAACTTGCGAAAAAAAATCGTTTCCTAACACTAACCTAAGTAGTTACATCTGATTTCTGATGAAGAAGTTATTCACGGCGATCTTCACTGTAAGACGGATGAAAGAAAATTTCCGTTCTATTGTAACTTAAGGCACTCTGTTGTGCGGTTATAGCCCGTAGTCAGAGTGAGTTTTCCTGAAGGAAAAATTTTACAAATCAGTATTGACAATATCCATGTCTGGCTACAACAATGGAGAATTAGCCAATGAAGTAAAATTTGCACATGTCACTTTTACAAACGATGGCTAAATTTACTGACCACACGGTTATCAAATTACCAACATAGATAAAGAAGCTTTGCGAGAAATGTACACGGGAAAAACAAACAATTTAGAAAAAATGGCACCCCATTTGCTAAATACGGCTGAAAAGTATGCAATGGATGACTTAAAAGTTACATAGGTACTTCAAATACTTGGGAGTAGAAATCTATGGATGTGGCAATCTGGTAGAAGAAACCATGCCCCAGGTTCGAAGAGCGTCGATGATCTCCGGATGCTTGAGAGATACAATCTGGACAAATGAATTTCTAAAAGTTTAAAGCAAATCAAGAATATACAAGGTATGCATGAGACCCACATTGACATACGCTATAGAGGCAGGAGCGGATACCGCCAAAACAAAGAGAATCCTGAGAACAAACGAAATGAAAGTCTTAAGGACCATAACAGGAAGATCACTTGTCGACAGAATTAGGAACGACCACATAAGGAAAGAGTGCAACATGCCCGATATAATAAGATGGACTAGAATAAGAAGAAGAGCTTGGAATCGAACCAGGATCGACTTCCAAAGATTGCCAGATCTGGAATCCCCCGTGGAACCTAGCCACCGGGAAGAAAATCAGAATTAAACAGGTCCCAGACCTTAAACAAGCAGACAAAGATATCTATAAATATAAAAGTAAGTGAGAGTGATAACAAAAGCAATCAAGAAATATCCGAAACATCCAACAAAAATAATGAAAAATTGCCAGAGTTTAAATAAAGATAACGTGCTGATAACTGATTTACATGAAGAAATTAAAAATGTTTCCAAAGTAATAAAAGATCACATAAATCGATCCGTAATAAATAAATTGAGTGGACAACAAAAAATCGATGCAATTCTCATCTCTCTAGGGTAGGTGGGACCTCTTCAATGTTTCTTTATCTGATTCGATTCAGTGAGAATCAATATAACAAATATAAAAGTTTTATAAAGTATTTCTTCTAAAAATCCTAATTTGCATTGACTCGGAAAATATTAGAATACCTATTTAATTTGAAACCCAGACCACATTTTGAAATTAAAATAAGAAAACACAAATACGAAGAAATAGCAAAACAAAATGTTCTCTAGTTTGAGAGTTAAAATAAACGTATACATACCTACATCTATAATTCCAATCGATTGCTTAACATTATCAATGCTGTGATTGTCCATATCAAGTTGGCTATGTAGAAATATCATTACGCATTCCAAAAACTGCATTACACAAGGATGTAGATTTAAACGTGATCGATGTGGTGTCTTCTGTAAATAATAGTCGAAGTTCTGTGTACTAGTAATATTCGATTTTTTCTGCATTTACGGATAGCATCGGATCATTATTCTAAATAATTAAAAAAAATCACTGCAATGTTCTGTTGATGATGGTACAAACTTACCGGACGATATTTCATATTCTTCAATAAAGAGATAAGCTTGAAGAAACTAATGATCTTTCCGACATGATTCCCTTGTTGGGAGCTCTCTTAAAATTTTACCGGAAGTGAGGTTAGTTTTCTTAAACTACGTTGTTTCACGATAGTGATGACGTACGCACAATGAATAAATTACGCGTTATTTAATCGAATTATCAACACCGACTATTTTAATTAAGACTTGAATTACAATTACTTCAAATTAAAAGAAAACACAACAACCGATTTCACAAGTTATAAATTCGACAGCAGCACCATGCGATGCTGATGGAAAAATGTGGAACCACGCACCATTACCAAATAAAAACACCAAAAATGAACACCTGAGCGTGAATATCAAATCAAATAACATTTATTAATTACGTAACTCGAGGATACCTTACAAGTACGCATTATATGCCTTCAACGGGTGTTTGAAGAACTGACTTGAAAGCATGTAAATTTTAATTAATTTACGTGTGGGCTGTGGGCTTCGAGGAAATACATCCTCGGCCGCCAAAGACCGTTTTACCCAGTTTTACCAAAACAATTATTGGGAACTTGATTGCCGATATGTTATGTGATGCGTCCCCTTGTAAGTAAGCGACAAATCAACAACAAATTAATGTCGAAAATAAAATCCCGATTGCAAGTAGGTAGCTGTACCTTTCAAAAATAAAGAATATACTTATATTGCCACTCGGAATTTTTTCGTTAGATTGCAGCACTGATATGTCGAACATTTTTCAAACAAATATAATTATTCTCTGTAAAACGCCATAAGAGTTTATTAAAACGTTGGTATTATTAATTTATTTGAGATATATTTAAGACAAATTGACACCGTATTTGTGTTTATTGGGAAATATTTTTAAGAAAAATAAGTCCTTCGTCCGTATTTTTAAATGACTTTAAGTGTAATTTGAGGTTATGTTAATTTGTTTTGAAATACTTTGTGTATTTATATTTCTTCACTATTACAGATTTGGAATTAAAAATGGCATCAAAACACGTTTTAATGCTTTTTTTGAAAATGATTATAAACTAATTAAGAAAGGTGAAATGCTTTGCAATCGAATCGTGTAAACAAAAATGTACTCCGATCCCGATTTAATACGAGGAGAAATACTTGCTAGTAGGAAAGATAAATCTTACAAGGTTGAGGTAATTTGTAGATGATGTACTTATATATTTTGGATTATTTAAAGTTGGAGATTGTATTACAGGTTGCACTAAACAAGTCTAAAAAATATAGCAGAAGTTACGACAGGGTAAATGAAAAATGGTACCTCGCAAGAAAATTTCGAATTACAGCGAGTAACTTTGGATCGATAATTTCTTGTAAGAGGAACCAATTTCCAGATAGTTTATATAAATCACTTTTAAGTAATTACATGAAAAATTAATATTTACTTATACGTAGTGAATTTATTTATTTATAGGTACGGCGTACAACTTGGATGGTATAAGATCAATTCGGTGGGGAAAAACGCACAAGAAAAATGCGATTGATTTCCTCAATGCAAATTTCAATTTGAATGTCCAACCAACTGGCATTTGGTTAACAAATGCAGGACTGTTGGGAGCAAGTCCCGATGGTTTAGTAAGAGATGATGCTATTGTAGAAGTGAAATGTCCGCACACTTATCGAAATGGTAAGTTGCAAAATAATAAGTAAAAAAATATATTATTTGTTATGATGATGGCTGTGAAATATTTGTAAACCCAAGTCACATTTACTATGATCAGATACAAGGTAATAATTCACATTTTAAAACGATCCAAGTGTTACCTACTTGTGTATTTGGACATTTTACAAGAAGCAATCACAGCTGTCTTTGAAAATTATCCTTCATGGGGAAAGAATTTGACGTTATTAGAAAACTTATGTTGAAAATTACCTTCCTCAATTATTGAAAAATTGGTGGAAAATAATTTCGAATATATGCATGTAGATTTAATATTTTATTTTAATAAAAATGCATTATAACAATAATCTTTATTTCCAACAGCCTTGATAACATTTTTAATAAAATAAAATTTAAACACTTGTCTTTTTATACAGTAGAACTCCAATTATCCGAACTCCGACTATCCGAATCGCTTTCAGAAAACAAATTTAAGACGGAAACGTACTGCGATTCGCAACATAATTATTTTGGTCAGCTCGAGTGTGACCACATGCAACTTCTCACTGTGAAGCGGATGCGCGACTTGAGCGAGATGTTCAGCAAGCAATGACTTTCATTTACAATACATACTAACTAGCAACGTGAAAATCGGCCTCTCGGCTCGCACCGTACGGCTATAAGATGAAAAAGTAATTTTCCAAAACAATTTCCAAGGGTTGTACCTTCAAAACAAAATCGCAAAATTTTTTTTTTATATAAAATTTTAACGTCGAAATGGGATTTCGCGAGCAATTTTAATAATCTTTGATGCAAAACTTGTTGGGAAATTATTCTTCCTCGACCAAAAAAAATCACTTCAAAGTTGTCGGCGTACATGCAGGACTTTGGTTTGTTTGGTCCTGATTTGGCTTCTCGACAACGGTGTAGCGACACGAGTCGGCCTTCGGCTTCCCAATTACTTTTCAGAATACGGGTCGGCCTTCGGCCTCCAACTTGCTTATATTTGTCCGAAATGTATCACATTTAGCTGGCTTTAACATGGAAACGAATTAAATTTACAAAAAAAATCAAATACAGTGGAGTCGCGATTTAGTGAACTCCGTTTCGAGTGAACTACCCCGTAGAGTGAACCCACAAATTTTACCATTGCTTCGCGATACAGTGAACAGCGCTAAAAAAACCCGATATAATGAACTGTGACGTACATTATGTAATTACATTATCCAATGGGCTGAGGAAAACGGCGATGTAGTGGAATATAGCAGCTTGCTTGTGTTGCATGATTTGAGACAAAAATAGTAGAAATCAACCAGAAGAAAAAGTTTAAACAACCAAAAAGAACGTAATTTTTCGCACACGCTCCATAAATTAAAAATATTATGTTCTAAATGTTGTCTTCATATTTTTGTATAAACCCTTATTTAGTACGCATTTGAAAAACAATAGTACTGTTATTTTTTGCGGAATATATATTATTTCTTCGAATATGTGCCCTTAATCTCAAACCTCGCAAAAGTGAACACCCCCGAAATAGTGAAATTGCTTTGCCAGAATAAGTTCACTAAATCGCGACTCTACTGTAATGCATTTTTGGTTCAACTGCATTGTGATATTATGATAAACTTTTTATCAAAATTAGGGATGGTGTGGTCAAATTATATTCAGATATAAATATTTATGATGAAAATCTATACAATTAATTGAAAATCGATTCCGACCTTTTTAAATAAATATAACGGTGGTCGCGCAACTTAGCTATACTTTGAGCTGTTATTGCTATGTGAATACGAATCTGACGAAAAATATATGTAAATATTTTTTTGTAGAGAATTTAATTAGCTTTAATTTTAATTAAACTATTTTGTCATAAAGTTCAAAGAAACTTGAGAAATCGGTGAAAAACTGATTTTTATCCGTTCCTGTACGCATGCTCAGCACATTTGTACAAAAAATTTGTTAAAAAATTAACCAAATAAAAAGACCCCTTTAGAGATAGGGGTTGAAATAAGGTTAATATTAAAAAATTAATCCAGTTAAGGATTGAAAATATAAAATGTGGTTAAATAGGGTACGGTCCGCTATCTTTGGCGACTCCAAATAAATTGAAAATTTCCTATTGCAAAGAGGAAGGTTTATATACATAGTATACTGATATAATTTAAACCTGCGAATGTATTATCAAAATTTTGAGTAAATCGAATTTGAAGTCTGCAAATTTACATGTAACATTAACGAGATTCCCGCGCGTCGCTCATTCTGTTGACGGTACGTGCAATATGAATGACCCTAACACTTAGAGTATTTCGCACCGGCAGATGCAGTTTGTCTCTCGTACATGTAACATCGATAATTTTTTGTTTTTACGCGATTTTTTGGGGGTGAAACGTAATAGTTTACTGCCCCATACCGCAACTATACTTTTTAATGCTATTTCAAGGGTCTCTAAGCTCCCGGTTTCATTTATCCCGGTTTTTTTTGATGGGAGGCGCCGTCTCGTATGTTTAGCATAGTAACCAGAGTCAAAACCGCCCTGGAGGGGTGCAGAGCGGAGCGGAGCGCAGCGGCGCCCCGAAAGCGTAGGTTTTGACGATGGATAAACCTCCCTATCGAATGCACACCCCAAAAATCGAAGAAAAACGCGCTAAATTTACGTACTTTCAAATTGATTTTTCTCGAAATTTTGATAATACATTCGCAAGTGAAATTTTTACAGTATACTCTATAAACCTTCCTCTTTGCTATAGGAAATTTTCAATTTTTTTGGGGTGACCAAAGTTAGCGGACCGTCCCCGTTACATATTTAAACAGAATGTTCGTTTACCTTTACAGAACATTTTTTATTTTGAAATTTAGACCACCGCACCGTGGATAAAGTTGCAGTCGTTTTCCTACAAGTCTACACCAACTTTTTGACTTTTTGAAAGACCAAAACAAGGAAACGAGTGCCTTTTTGGACAAATCCTTTAATTTTTATTTCTTACTAAGATGGTGTGTACCAAATTTTGTCAAATTAGACATGGGGTCAAATAAATGCATGATTCGATTTGAGATGGAATGACTACTACTACTAGCGTGCTTCACGAAGTGGAGCGATTACGGGGCGAAGCCTCTCTTAATTCTCCTTCAACTGATAATGATTGCGCGCACTTTGGGCTTTTTGTAAGGGATTAGCGACCCGTTGCGGCATTGAGCCTGATCTGAATCAGTAACTTATAGCCTTGTAATCGGTGAACCGAATTTCAAGACCAAGGTTACTGTGAAAAAATAAAAATAAGATTTGTTCGAGTTGTGACCGTTCGAACAATGCCTGAATGGATGATAGTACCGTTGCAATTCTAACCTTTGGACGCTGCCGCCTACTCGGTCGACGGTCGCCCATATGCTAAGTTATCGGGTTTTCGGGTTAGCTTGCCGTCTCCGGAGCCAAGATGCTTATCGGTGGAAGTCGAAGACGTCGTACTTCCCAAGTTGGTTAACCAGTGGGTTATCGCTGTCGTGGCTACGGTCGTACAGCCGTTCAAGAACGAGGGTACTTTCCTCCTGTTGGTGCCAGACATCAATTGAGCTTCTTCGCGGTGAGTGGGAGGGAGATGACTTCGCGATTAGTGGTAATTGGCTACAATCTGGAAACTTGCCAGCGTTTGGTCCACGATCTCATCTTGTGTTAGACCCGCTTTGGCGAGCGCGGATATAGTACGGGCAAGATCTTGGGGGGGTGATTTTTGGTTTATCACCTTGGCTTGGTTGGTCGTCGTGGGGTGTGGCCCTGGGTTGCGGTTCTTCATTCATTCTGCTGGCGTAGGACTGGTCGGGTGTTGTCCTGTGGGGGACGAACCTGGGTTGGGAGCTTGGCGCTCCCGCTTGTCGCCATCTGTTTGGTGTTGATCTTGGACGTGGAAACCTGGGGCATCCTTGGTAGCTGGCGGTGTGTGGGCCCCCGCAGTTGGCGCAGATCGCTTGCTCTTCTCTTGGTTTCGTACAGTTGGTGGTGAGGTGCGGCCCCGCGCACTTGACGCACCTCGCGTCGGATCGACAGCATCGTTGGGCATGGCCGAACGATTGGCATCTGTGGCATTGTCCAATTCGGTTTTTTTCTATGTGGTGCCTCGACTTGCACCGTGATACCCATGATTTTTCTGATGTCGAAAATTTCGCGCGACGTCTCATTTTTGGTGAGGGTCACCATGAGGAGCGGGAGGGGACGCCTTTCCCTCCCTCTATGCATGCGTGCGGCCTTTTGCATTTCGATGCCTTGCGAAGCCAGGTCTTCTTTGATTGTGTTGGGATCGATTTCTTTGGGTAGGGCCCTGATAACGACTTTCAGGGGTTTGTCTTCGGCCATTTGGTAAAAATAGTAACCTCCACCTTCGGGTCGGAGGTTTTTCTCTAAAAAGCGGTTTAGATTACGATAGTCTGTGGTTGTTGCCGGGGTGATCGATAGGCCTCCTACCGTGTTTCGTACATTTGTGTATCGGATTTGGAGACGGTCGAGTTCGGCGTTGATCATCTGCCACCGTGTTGCCTTCCGGAGTACGATGGGGGGGGGGGGATTCTTGGTTTAGGAGCGGCAGCTGGACCAAGGGTTTCGTCGTTGTTGTTGTCGTTGGGGGTATCATTGTTCGTGATGGCGTTTGACCCGTCCGTGGGTGGGTCGTTGTCCACTACCATTGCGTTGTTTATCGTCTCGGGGATGATTGGTTCATCATGGAGCGTGATGGTCTTTTGTCTTGTCTTTGGCGGTTTCGGTGTATCGGTTTCGGACCCTTCCGAGTAGGTGGAGATCGTCCGTTTGCGCCCTACGTCCTGTAGTTGGGCTTGAGCGGAGGTGGCGCCGGTGATTGGTGCCTTCGGATTTATGCTATCGGTTTTCTTTTCGGTATTCTTTACGGTAGCGGGTTTGATCTGAAGGGTAGCGGGTTTGAGCGTCTTCTTCTTGGAGTTCTTGTTGACCACCAGTTGGAATTCGCCTTCACCGTCGTCCTCGATGACGTTTGGGTTGTCAGCCTCGTCGTCAGATTTGTCCATCAATTCCGCTGCTTTTCGCGCTTGGTGGAGGGAACAAATAAGCTCGTACAATTATTTCTTCTCCTTGGTATTATAGATCTCCATTATTCGCTGCGTTTCGCGTTCTCTTTCCTCCATTCGGTCTTCGATTGAAAAGTCGGCGTCCTGAGAGTTGATTTTTGATGTTGAAGCCATTGTATTGATAAATACGGTTTTGTCTCAAAGGGATCGTAAAATCGCTTGTCGTTCACTATGACTTTCCCATTCACGCTTTCTCCTTTCTCAGCTTAGATGGAATGACCCTATTGTTTCTATTTAAATGTTTAATATTTGTCACCCTGCAAATGGCATTACCAACTGAAACAATTATTCAGTTGAGGTACCGACAGGAATGCATTTTTGATCAGACAAAGTGAGTTATTAGAAGAATACTACAATATACAGTGGCTCACAAAAGTGAGCATACACCCTGAAATCACGTAATAATTGCATTATTTTTCAAGGAAATATAATATGAATTTTTAATTCTATTTTTTCATAATTATATTCTGTTGACTTTAATGTATTATAATTCGAAAAAATGATCTCTTATCTTCTATTACATTACTAATTATAGAGTGAAATAAGATAATAGATATGGATACATTTTATGACATAAAAGTGAGCATACACTTGCAGATTTTTTAATGTCATTATAATGTCATTATTATAATAATTGAATTACTTAGTTGCATTAGTTACTAATTAGTATTACAAATGATAGTGCAGACGTTTGCAGTAAATTTTATCGAATTTTAACAAAATGAATTCAAAAAGAAGTGGTACGGACTTATCTACAAGGAAATTGATACTAAAATTAATTTTCGAAGGAAAATTTTCACTCCAAATTGGGCAATTAGTTGGCTAATCCCATATTACTGTACAAAAAATGATAATTAATTATAAAAATACCGGAACCTTGTAAAATAAACCTCGTTGTGGCCGAAAAACAAACTTAACAACTGCCGATGAAAATTTTATTATAAAGAAAATGAAACGAGAACCCAAAAAAAGTGTACCAAAATTGACGACAAAAGTATCTTTTATGATTAATGAATCAATTTCAATAGAAACTATTCGAAAAACCCTTCGTTCAAGAGGGTGTAATGGTTGTATAGCCAAGAAGAAACCATTCGTTTCTAAATAAATCGACTAAAACGTGTAAAATTTGCTAAAACTTACTTAAATCAAATTCTAGAATTTTGAGACACTATAAATTTTAATGATGACAGTAAGTACAATATATTTGGTTCGGATGGCGAACAAATTGTGTCGAAAAAAGAATTTTAAAAGAAATAAAGAAAACATGTGTAGAACAGTGAAACACGATGGCACTTCAGTTTTAGTTTGGTCGTATATGGGGTCGAATTGGTTTCGGAATCTCGAATTTATCGATGGTATTGGATGGTATTATAGACAAGTATAAGTATTTACCAATTTTACATAATAATTTACAACCATCTGTTGAAAAATTAAACATGACACCCATTTATTATTTCCAGCAAAACAACGACCCTAAGCATTCGTCGAGTTTAGCTCAGGAATGGCTTTTGTACCATCTGCCCAAGCAATTGAAAGCCCTTCCCCAATCACTGGACATTAACCCTATAAAAGATTTGTGGTTTATATTAGCCCAAAATGTGAGAAATAGTCATTGCAGTATTAAAAGAGAATTCAAATAAAATTTTTTAGAAAAATGGCAGAAAATTTCGCCTGAATTAACGAAAAAATTAGTGCATTGTATGCTAAAATAATTGAAAGCGGTTTTGCAATCCAACGGATACCCTAAAAAATATTAAGGTACATAAAATTGTGTTTATTTCTACATAAAAAGTGTATTGTATGCTCACTTTTGTGTCATATAATATAGGTGTTTTTTGATTAATCGTTTTATAATTGGTAAGATGAGACAAATTTTTAAACTATTTTTGCGTGTAATACTTCAATAAGGTTTGTAGAAATTAATTATCAAAAAATTACATTAAAAATACGTTTGTTTCCTTGAAATATAATGCACTTATTATGTGATTTTAAAGTGTATGCTCACTTTTTGCTCGTGCTCTTAGACCTATCGAAAGAAAGCACGAAAGTGCTTATTTGGTTTGGTTTTTACAATTAATAACTTTAGTGATATTTGTAATTTCGCTAGTTATTTGCGTGGTCTTGAAAATCCGGGTACAAATTCGTTTTGTAGAAGACGTCTCCTTGAAAAACTCTAGTAGGCAAAATATGTTTTGTGATAATTATAACTACCGAAAGTTAACGTAGGAGCACTTTATTTGTCAATATTCACAAAAATGCAGACAAATTGAAAGTTAGATATCGACTTGCATTTTCATGCTTTCTTTCGATAGGTCTAATAAGATATTGCCGTGAAATAAATAATATTGGGGAAAAGGATCTCGGGTCAGTGGACATAAATCAAACAATATGTTGTCGAGTCGACGTTTCGGGCCTTATATTGTACCCATCCTCAGGACTAAAACAAAGAAAGAATGGGGGTCACACACCAATAACAAACAATAATTCCGAGGGCAAAAAGTGACATACCTCAACAAACGGATGTACAATAATTGTATATTACATCGACATTCAGATTAAGAACAGTAAAAGAGGCACAAGGCGCCATCAGCGGTGTCACTAAATTAAGAACGGTTAACACATTACAGGACTGAATAACGAAAAACAAATTGGTCACTATATATAAAATCTAGTAGTAAATAATTTATGATAAAAACACAATATAAAAGTCAATAAACGAATCTTAAAACATTTTAAAATGAATAAAATAAAAATTTTTATATGATGGAACCGTTCACAGTATAAATTATTAGCAAAATATTTGACCATGATAGCGCCAGGTGGAAAAAGATAAGTAACGAAAACACGATACACATATATGCCGAAAGTAAAATATACAAAATCAATTCATAATTATTATCGGGTGACAACAAGTTATGAAAGTCAAAACATATTAAAAAATTACTGTGTGGTAAAACTGAGCTGAGGCATCACCTCAGTAAGGCCGAAAAAAGTACAAAATGAAATAAAATAAAACAATAACCGACATAGGCAAGATGTCGAAATCAACGCGATAACACAGAGGCACTTCACCAAAAACCGCAATCGTTCAAGTCTGGTCTGTTTTTTCCAAATACCGCTGCAGGACACGGTAATATCCCACATCAACACTGGTGGAGTCTGTCTGTTTGTTGACGTTGTTGTCAGTCGTCATTATGTTTGGAGGCTGCCTACATAATGACGACTGACAACTACGTCAACAAACAGACAGACTCCACCAGTGTTGATGTGGGATATTACCGTGTCCTGCAGCGGTATTTGGAAAAAACAGACCAGACTTGAACGATTGCGGTTTTTGGTGAAGTGCCTCTGTGTTATCGCGTTGATTTCGACATCTTGCCTATGTCGGTTATTGTTTTATTTTATTTCATTTTGTACTTTTTTCGGCCTTACTGAGGTGATGCCTCAGCTCAGTTTTACCACACAGTAATTTTTTAATATGTTTTGACTTTCATAACTTGTTGTCACCCGATAATAATTATGAATTGATTTTGTATATTTTACTTTCGGCATATATGTGTATCGTGTTTTCGTTACTTATCTTTTTCCACCTGGCGCTATCATGGTCAAATATTTTGCTAATAATTTATACTGTGAACGGTTCCATCATATAAAAATTTTTATTTTATTCATTTTAAAATGTTTTAAGATTCGTTTATTGACTTTTATATTGTGTTTTTATCATAAATTATTTACTACTAGATTTTATATATAGTGACCAATTTGTTTTTCGTTATTCAGTCCTGTAATGTGTTAACCGTTCTTAATTTAGTGACACCGCTGATGGCGCCTTGTGCCTCTTTTACTGTTCTTAATCTGAATGTCGATGTAATATACAATTATTGTACATCCGTTTGTTGAGGTATGTCACTTTTTGCCCTCGGAATTATTGTTTGTTATTGGTGTGTGACCCCCATTCTTTCTTTGTTTTAGTCCTGAGGATGGGTACAATATAAGGCCCGAAACGTCGACTCGACAACATATTGTTTGATTTATGTCCACTGACCCGAGATCCTTTTCCCTAATTACAAATATTGGACGAGAACTCTACCTCATAAATAATATTGATTTATATCGCGGGGAAAAACAAACGGCACTTTTTTCTTCCCCGACTAGTTCAGCAATAAGACTCTTCGTTGTGGGCGTAAATTGGGTTCAATCGAAATTTAAAAGCACACTCAACAGTTACTAACGCTTCGTAACTCATACCAATGGAAAGTTAATGTAAATAGCATCTACCTGAAACCTACTCGTACCCTACAATGCTGTGTAAACTTAAACAAATTATACCAAATAAAATTTCTTCACTTATTACCTGTTCGTTTATTCATAATACAAAAAAAATCCTTGCGAAACAGAATTATCAATAATATCAACAAAGTAAGTGTACAAAAAGAATCTTAACAACTACCTAATATAAACCCCAAATATTATCGCACTTATTCAAATTAACAACGTCTATAACGATCGCTTTGTAAACAACGCGCGAAAAAACAGTCTTACCACTTATAATTCTTTTCCGAAAAGTCCGAAAAGTCTTCCCGAAAAATCCGAAAATGCCTTGTTTAATGTTGTTTGCCGGCGTGACTGTCTAAATGTCTCCTTAAACATGTGCTATAAAGAGTTTTAAACCCACATATATCGCAAAGAAATGGCTTCTCGCCAGAGTGAATTTTAAAGTGCACCTTCAAATTAGGTTTGTGTGCAAATGTGCGATCACATAGGTTGCACGCAAACGGTTTCTCGCCGGTGTGAGTTTTCTGATGTATTTTTAAATTATATTTACGTTTACATTTAAGATCACAAATTGCACAAACAAACATTTCCTCATCGCTGTGAAACGATTTATTAGTGTGATCTTTGTTTTCCTTATCAAAATTTGCAGACTCTAATGAATTTGAATCGTATTCACTTGCAATTGTGCACTGCGTTAATTCTTCGGTATCCATTTCTTCTTTAACGTCTATCGCATGATGTAAATATTTTAAATTAAATTGTACATCGTCCAACTCTTCGATTTTAATTTCTTGCAAATGATATTTATTATCCATACTGATGGTGTTGATTGTTTTAAAATAAAGTAAGAGTGCTCCTGGACTGGTACACAGTCGCTTTTGTGAACCGAATAATACAACTCCTTTCTTATCTATGGATGACACTGATCGTTTTTGAAACTTCGCCACTGGCTCTGAGATACTCGAAAATTTCCAAACCCTATTATAAAAATATAGTATTAATATGACGAAATTCGCACTATGAGAGCAACACTACAATAAATGCAAAAAATTTTTTTTGAGATATTCTAGTGTTACACTTAAAAAAGCATCGTTTTTAATAATGGAAGACTATTTTATCTATATTCAAAAATTTTTAGTTACTTACAACAGTTTAACATAATGCAACAATGCAGAAAAATTGTATGCAAGAGTATCGTATATAATATTATGTAGATACATCAATAGTGTGGCACTCGCATAAACCTTGTTACAATAATCGCACTGGGCCATTCCATCTCAAATCAACTGAAAAATAGGCAAAATTGACTCGACCCCCACCAAATTTGACGAAACTTGGTACACACCATCTTAGTAAGAAATAAAAAATACAAATTTCAGGATTTGTCCAAAAAGGGATTTGTTTCCTTCTTTTGGTTCTTCAAAAAGTCGAAAAATTGGTATGTAGACTTGTAGGAAAACGACTGTAACTTGTTCCACAGTGGTCTAAATTTAAAAATAATCATCTGTCTGGTGCGCCACGCACCTTAAGTTTTTTTGAATACAGGGTTGGGTTTTGACTCCCCCCCTGTACCCGAGATCCGCCGAAGATCGAAGTTGGGTTTTACCCCCCCTTCGATGCTCGAAGAAAATGGCTAAATTATTCTTGACAGGGCTAAATACGCAGTCGCTTTCCGTAGTGCTTTTAGTAGCAGGTTTTGCTTCATCTACTGGACCCTAAATGATTGGGTCAATTCGATGATTTAGAAAAACTTGGAGGAAAAGTTGGCAAAGTTCGCGTATAAGTGGCAAAGTCGAGATTCCTTCGGCCGGGGGTTCCGTGTCGGAGGAGTGTCGGTTGCTCCGAGGACGAAAACCTCTCCGATTTCGTCATGTGACCTGGCCAGACTGTTTCCAGCCAGAGGCTGCGTGCTCGAGCATATACATCCGCCCTACATTCCATTCCAACCTCTCGCAAGGCGAGTCGTTAATCAAAATACCCCCCAAGAGTCCACCCAGTTGAGGTGTGCAAAACCCTCCAATGACTGAAGGTTACTGGTCTAGTCTGGTATACCGCGCTTCAAGCACAATTTACGTCCTTGAGGCTGGTAAGGTTCAAATATTTAATCACATTTTATACTTTCAACCCCTAACTGGATTAATTTTTTTTTAATTTTAACCCTATTTCAACCCCTACTTCTAAAAGGGTATTTTTATTTTGTTCATTTTTTTACTGTTGTTTTGTGAAATTACGCGGAGTATGCATACCAAATTTGATCATGGGATGAGCATGGGTTCGGTTACTAAAAATAAATTAAGTATAGCGAGAAACGGACTAAAATAAGTTTTTCCTCGATTTCTCAAGTTTCTTTGAACTTTATGACAAAACAGTTTAATATAAAATTAAAGCTAATTAAATGTTCTGCAAAAAAACTTCTATACATATTTTTCGTCAGATTCGTATTTACATAGTAATAACCGTTCAAAGTTGAGTTAAGTTACGCGACCACCGTTATATTTATTTAAAAAGGTCCGAATAGATTTTCAATTAATTGTATACATTGTCATCATAAATATTTATTATCTGAATGTAAGTTTACCACATCATCTATAATATTGATAAAAAGTTTAGCATATTACAACACAGCAGTAAAACCAAAAATACATTATTTACATTTTTTTGTGTACTTAATTTGTTTGCATGTTAAGGCCTGATAAATGCGACACTTTTCAGTTTATACCCTCGAATATCAGGGTGTATAACTTTGAAACTAATGAACATAGTGGGCTGATTTATTTGCAACACACTTATTAATGGATGAACAAAATAAAAATACTCTTTTAGAAATAGGGGTTGAAATAGGGTTAATATTAAAAAATTAATCCAGTTAGGGGTTGAAAATATAAAATGTGGTTAAATATTTGAACAGAATGTTCGTTTACCATTCCAGAACATTTTTTATTTTTAAATTTAGACTACCGTGGATGAAGTTACAGTCGTTTTCCTACAAGTCTACACACCAACTTTTTGACTTTTTGAATGATTAAAACAAGGAAACGAATGCCTCTTTGGGCAAATCCTTTAATTTGTATTTTTTATTTCTTACTAAGATGGTGTGTACCAAATTTTGTCAAATTAGGCATGGGTCAAGTAAATTCATGATTCGATTTGAGATGGAATGACCCATAAGTATGATTATGATGAAGCCAATTTTTATGAAATTAGAATCGACCATAAAGACAGACGCAAAAACGACAGGAATTGTATCATATTACAAAATGGATATTCTGCACCTTTGCCGATTGCAAAGAAGAAATCTGATGTGGCCATCGCATGACTTTCCGAACAGACGTAAATTTTTATATTATATTTTTTAATAAAATGGTTACATATTATTTTCAACAGTAAATCGATGAAAAATTTTATAATTTTCAATTTTAATATTTTGCCAAACGAGGCAGAAAAAATACTTTTGAATAGGTACCTATATCTTGCAAACGAAGCATTTTTCGACACATATTATTAGGAACTTTTCATCTTATTTTCAATAGTAGAATACGTTAAAAAAATTTGGCGAAAATTTTGAAACACTTCGTGCCGTAGCACGAAGCCAGATGAAAATGAATTACATCGCCTGAATGGAAGGGGGGGTGGGTTAAATTCTTCCTGATAACAATACTTTCCTTACCTAGGGGTTCGGAAAGTAAAAATATGATGGCATCATTGCATTGTGCAACAAAAATCTTGTTGATAAAGAGTATCAACAATTTTATCTAAATTTAAAAGTGTCTACAAATAAAGCAGACGAAGAGACCGAAAATGATTAACTTTATTTTTTAAAATTTAATTAAGCGTTTTTAACTGCTGTATTTAAATTTATATTACTCATCATGAAATTTTACTTTACTTATGAAATATAATATTTTATATTAAAAAGAGTGTTTTTGAAAAATGCAAATAATTTATTTACTATTAGTTTACTAGATAGTAATTAGTTTTGCTATAGAGTAGCATAATGTATTTTGAGTAAGACTAGGCTTTATGATCACCTTATCCTAACGAATATAATAAAATTGTGCCAAACCATCTTATGCAAAACTATTGTAAGTAGCAACGAGTATTAAATAAATGAGGGGTTTAAACCATAGTGGTGTAAGTCCAGGGGTGGGCTGCCAAATTTTGAACAACCGGCTCGCTATTATTTCGAAGCAAAAAAAACGGTAAATGAGTACATTGTCTTCATTTATTTTTGTACAGTATAAAATATATAATATATATCAGGGGTGGGCAACTTTTTGTATAACAGGGGCCAGAATAATATTTACGTTTTGTCCGCGGGCCTTAGTATAGTTAATGGACACATTTTTGTTACTTGTATTTTTTTTCTGAAAATATAAAAACAATAATATTTATAACACAGTTAATTAAGTACTATGTTTATTTCTCTTATCATTTATAACAAATTACAAAGAAAAAAATTCGGAAAGGAAAGGAAAGTTGATTTTGAGTAGCCTGCCTTCCTTTAAGGAATCTCGATAATCCATTCATGCGCGTCCCTATGGGATAATCCATATGGGACGCGCATTAATGGATTATCGAGATTCCTTAAAGGAAGGCAGGCTACTCAAAATCAACTTAAAAAACAATAATGAATGCTGTCAAGCTCTCAACCGATCGACAATGCAAATACGCGTGCACGTGCTTTACGTTTCTATTTGACCAATCTTAACCAAATTTGGTGTAGAAGTTACGATATTTACAACGCTACGAAAAACATAGGCTACTTTAGAACCTTGTAGTGAGGCCGAAGGCCGAACAACCACATCCGACACGGTCTAGATGGCTAAAGGCGGCCGGTAGGCCGACTGTGCCACATAGTTATTTTAATAATACGCGAAAACTTAATTCGCGTTAAAGGGAATTTTGCTTCGCGTATAAAAAATTCAGGTATCAAAATCTAATTCGCGTACATCGAACTCGCGTACATGGAGGGTCTAGTGTACTTTTCAATTTACTTTTTACAATACTTTTTAATTTAGTTTAAATAAGACGAATTATATCGAAAATTAAACTGTAGATCTCTCCTTTTTCCTTATGTTAGGTACTAACCTAATCCTTTTCTTTATAATTTTTGTTTTTGAAAATATTTATTTATTATTTCTTCTAAAGATCTCGCGGGCCGGATTAGAACTTTACGCGGACCGGAGTTGACCCGCGGGCCGGAGGTTGCCCACCGTTGATATATATATAACAAAACAAAACATTTATTGCACAAAATAACTAAACAAAACATTTATTGCACAAAAAAACTAATAAATTCCAAATTTAACATACTATACTATGTATATCTATATTCGGTTATGAACGTCTTGCGACATTTTCCCGATACCTCCCTGTCTCTGCTCGTTGCGTGTTGAAAATGTGTGACGAGCACAGAGGACCTACAGCTTAACGTGGATTCCGAACCACGGGAATAGACGATTTTTACACCGCCTACTCCATCAAGGAAGTTTTTTTAGCCATAAATAATGTTATCTGGGGCCAGCAGATAGACATTTGGTGAGCGAAAATTTCTTCTATAGATAGCACCTCACAGGATTTGAACCCGTGAATATTGGCTTGAAAGCGAACACGCTAGCATTTCAGCCATTCTCTCACCTTACTTACCTTACCTTACCTTACCTTACCTTACTATGTATATGCATAATTAATTAATCAATGTAGAGTCAATATGCCTTGTTCATTTGCAGAAACATCATTATTGTGCCCTTTTCTTACCCTTGTTTCTGTTGCTAACCTGTGATTCTGGTTCATCCAAGATGTAATAAAATGAATGGCATCGAAATTGGCTTATTTTTTGGTTTTAGGGGTAATTTAACAAGCGGCTCGCCGAGTTTCAAACATTTTAACAACCGGCTCGCGAGCCGACTCCAGCCCACCCCTGTGTAAGTCACATAAACCTTATTTAGAGAAACAAAAGGGTTTATTATATAGTATTAGGGCCATCAGGTGGTGGAGGTTATGAGTTACGACTTACTTCACTTTGCCTTTCAATAAATCGACTTAAAGATATGCCTACAATACATAACTCAAATTTTACAAAAAATATGACTTACACCACTATGGCTTTAATCCCCCTCAAATAACAATAAGCAAACTTATTTCATTCACATAATATTAATACATCAAATTTGACCATATTTAATTAAAACAAAAATAAATTAGAAGCAAAAGAACTTGCGAACATCCAATATTGAACTTTAAATGTTGTTCTTTTAGTGCAAATTATGAAAGAATTATAATGGCAAAATTCAAAATTACGTGACCACTTACCGCTTTGGAACAAATCGAAACTTAACTCGCTAATTTTAGTGTAGAAACAAATTAACTCTATAATAACTTGATTAATGACGCTATACTAACGTATATTAATGGCGACTCTACAAGCGTTGTAACTGCTGAAATAGATGTACACCCAAGCGGTGGGATGGCGCTGTTGGCATAGTTATCGACGCCACTGAGCGTAAAAGATTGGTACGGCACTGGAGGTAATTTATAAAATGATTTAAATAATAATAATTTTATTCATTATACCATAATTATACATTTACTTAACAAAATAAGAAAAAAATAATAAGGCAAAAACGTCAAACAACAAACACGGAGTACAATCAAATCAAATACAATGTATAGTGTATTTCAAATTAATTGGAATTAAAAAAAGTCTAGCATCAAATTACGTTGTTATAAAAACATACAAACTTACTGTACACCTGGTACACGCGTCCACGTGGAGTCGCAAAGAGAATTTTCGTAATAGAAATATTATCCAATAATAAGTCCTTATTATAAATATTAACCAATTAGAACTACACTACTCCACGTGGAGTATGAAATGCGGGCTTTCGTTGGCGCGATAATCTTATCTCTTAATTGTTTTTCCTTGCATAGTTTGTATGTTTTTATAACAACGTAATTTGATGCTAGACTTTTTTTAATTCCAATTAATTTGAAATACACTATAAAAGTTAATCAAATTCGTAGATAAATGAATGTCACAGCTTAAATTATGCATTTTCACTATTGCTATGATAATAACGGTTAGTTGCTGTTTATTGTTTGCAAATTTAACAGGGTAGCAAATCGGTATAATTTCGATATTAATTTGTTTTAATAATAAAAAAATGTATGTGAATAACCTAATAGGGCGTCGCACGACATTAGAAGAACGTTCCCAAATAATTTTTATTTTAAAAATGGAAAAACTCTCAGAAAAATCAGTAAAATACTGAAAAAAATGTTCACCTACAATTTAAAATATGATTAAACGTTACTATATGCGTGAAAATGGAATTCAAAATAAAGGAAGAAAAGCACAAAATAAAATTTTTATGCAAAGCGATCTCTGGAAATAATTCGTTTTTTAGTACTACAAAACTAACGAGAGGTTGAAAATCATTTAAAGAAAAAGTGTAACCCAGAAACTGTTGGAAATATATTAAGAAATAATGATTTACATCGTAGTACGACAAAAAATAAACCCCGCATAAGGAGGAAAAATATAAATGATAGAATCGCCTTCGCTCGTGAACATCAAAATAGTCTCAAAACTTTTGGAAAACAGTAGGTACTTTCTGCTGATGAGAGTAAATTCAATATTTTTACATCCGATAAAAAGGTTAAAGTTTGGAAAAAAACCCAAAGAAGAGCTCAAAATTAAAAACTTGCAACCCACAGTTAAGCACGGGACAGTTCATGTATATGTGTATGGGACTCCATGTCTTCATCAGGTACGGAAATCTTACATTTTATAGAATGAATTATGGACAAATTGATGTATTTAAACATACTTCATGAAAATTTATTGGTTAGTGCCCAAACAGTCGGGAAAAAAAATTGTTTTAGTTATTACCAAGACAATGATTCGAAACATTCATCTCACATTGTTAAACATTGGTCGATTTATAATTGCCCTAATTTACTAAAACCTTCAGCTCAATCACCTGACTCGATTGTAATTGAATATATTTGGGCAAAATTAAAATATGAACTTATAAAACACACAATTTCAAGCATAAATTAATTGAAACGTGATTTGTTAGCGGAATGGAATAAAATGAAATTCTGGAACTCCAGAATTGACCAAAAATTTAGTGGATTTCATACCCAAATGACTATAAGCAGTACTCCAACAAAAAGGCACCCCAATCAAATACTGAAATGTGCATATAATTGTTTTATGTATCAAATTTGTCTTATGCATCATTCAAACTGTGATGCAATTTTTGCTATGAATTTTTTATTTTATTTTTTTCAACAGTAATTTAAAAAATTTTTTTTGTATTTTTATATTAAATACGATAGTAATAATAAGTACTTAGTATTTATAAAACTGTGTTTTTATTTAAAAAGATTTTTCAATTTGTGCGATTTTCTCTTAAGAAGTTTTATTATTCTTGATCTGCATCATTTAAGCTGTGAGTGACTTACATAGAAAAACATCAAAACATAAAAACTATTAATATTGAATATCGTTATATAATTTGCAGGGCCACCTTGATCTTGATACGAAAATGAAAGGTTTTGGTTTTATCACGATGGTCCTAAGAACATTCAATCAAGATCCGTTGGAAAATTTCTTTGGTCAAATAAGGCAGAGGGGTGTAACAATCCAACTGTAGCTGCATTTACCCCCTTGTTGGTAAACATCTTAACTAAAGGTTATTCAAGAGGCTCTAATTGCGAAAATGACAAACGAGATATTTTAATATCATTACCAAGATTTGTAACACAGGTAAAATATTTAATTTTGAATAAGTTTAAATTACCTATCTTAATTGAATAATGTTTTTAGGATGTAAATGATGAGGTTCAGCCACAGATTGGAGACTTCAGTAATGACATTGAAATTCCTAAAGTGTTCAAAAAGCTACGAAAATTGGAAACCAGTGTAAAACATTACGTTTGTGGTTTTATTTCTTAAAAAGTGTTGCCTAAAATTTCAAATTTGTAAGCAAAACATTTTGACCGAAGAAAGCGATGTTGATAAACCGGAGGAGGGAAATAGCGTGGACGAAGCAACACAAGTCTTCACCATGCACAAAGAATATGATGGAAAAAGAAGGTTGCAATATTGTAATACCGGGTTTGTTCAATATTTACAATTTTTAACTACGTGTTCCCTAAAATATGTCATTTGGAAAATATATTTCCAAGAATTGCTAAAATTATCAAGGAAAATATAACATTCCGTTTCACTAATGCATGCAAACATGATAAATCATTGGAAGATTTGCTAATTACTTCCTTAACAAAAATCTTAATATTTCTTAACATCAAAACTTTAAATAATATTATGTTGGGAAAAGGTAAGAGATATCATAAAAATGCTCATTCTATATAATATATAGAATGAGCATTTTTATTTAGAAGGATCTAAATAACATGTACATATTTGATATTTTGTATAAAATGTACTCGATGTTGTTAAAAAGAAGCAGTGGAATGATGAAGGGTGATTTATATATTGTGAATAAATGTAAAGTAGTTTTTTAAATTTAATCAAATGTTTTTCGATTTATAATGTTTTATGAATTCTCCTTATGAATTCCGACCTTATTTGCTTACTCCAATCTCACATTTATTACGACCTCAAAATGAGAAAGAAGAACGCCATAACCAGCACAGATAGCAACGAGAAACCCCATAGAGATGTTTTGGCGTTTTGAAACAAAGATTACGATGCCTTTTCTCCATGGTCTCTCTGTATCATTACCTAATGCAAAGACAGTTATTCTGGCTTTAGCAGTTCTCCGCAATATAAGTGTGAAATCGAAAAAATGGGTCATTTTTTGTTTTAGGGGCCCAAATTTTCACCTTCGAGCCCCCTCGGGCATCCAGCATTCCGTTATTTACTATCCCAATTTTACTTTCCCATTTACGTAGTAAAGGAAAGTAGGCGACTGTGCAGTTATTCTAACCAGCTGAAAAAAAATTTCTTCAACTACACACTAAAGAACATGCTTATTTTAGGCTATAGAAAAAATGTCATAGGTGAAATCTGTAAAAACAACCCCAAAATCGACTTTTGAAAAGTACGGGAAATTAGCATCGAGTATGCGGCAGACCCGGGTCGATGTCACATCGTTCGCCCGTTGTACCTTGAAATCGAGTGAAATTTTTTCGCTCCGATTTGAATTTTTCTTTGAAATTCGGATAGATGGGGGTGTGATTAGTGGATATTAGTAATAAATATAATCAAAAAAATGGAAAATAACCCGTGTATTGCCGAAAAAGTGAAAAAATTAAAAAAATTTTTCCTTTGAATTTTGGGGTGTGTATTCGATAAGGAGGGTAATCCATCGTCAAAACCTACCCTTTCGGGGCGCCGCGCCGCTCAGCTCCGCTCTGCACCCCTCCAGGGCGGTTTTGACTCTGGTTACTAGGCTAAACATACGAGAAGGCGCCACCCATCAAGAAAACCGGGATAAATGAAACCGGGATGTGAGAGAACCTCGAAATAGCATTAAAAAGTATAGTTGCGGTATGGGGCAGTAAACTATTACGTTTCACCCCCAAAAAATCGCGCAAAAACAAAAAATAATCGATGTTACATGTACGAGAGACGAGCTGCATCTGCCGGTGCGAAATACTCTAAGTGTTAGGGTCATTCATATTGCACGTACCGTCAACAGAATGAGCGACGCGCGGGAATCTCGTAAATTTTAACACTGAATCTCGTAAAATTTGCTAAGTTCAAATGCGTTTTTTTCAAAAGTTTGGGCCCTTTTCACACATAATATTTATATAAATCTACTCTATAAACCTTGTTCTTTAGTGTGTAGCTAAAGAAAATTTGTTTCGAGTGGTCAGAACAACTGCACAGTAGCCGGAAAGTATTGTTATCCAGTTAAAAAAAATTTTGAGTTAGCATTTTTCCCATGGTCTATGAGCCCATACGAATTGTTTAAGACCAATTTTGGAATGATGTCCGGATGTGTGTGTGATGTGTGGTCATTCTATCGTCAACGTTTTAAGACAAACGCGTGCACCGATTGAGTTGAAATTTTATACACTAGTTTGAAGCAGCTGTCTAAAGAGCTGATTAGATTTTGATTGAAAACCGTCCATTTTTAACTCATTTTTTAGAAGAATGAAAATTGCTAAAGAGCATTGCCACTTCCCGGTGGAACATATGAGATTAAAAATCATATCAATCGAACTAGATTATTTTTCCGCATCTTATGATACCCCACACTTGATATTTTGCTCTGAAATAATTGTTAAAATGCAAAAATAAAATAAGCACTATTAAATGAAAATGGTTTGTCTTGGATAATTTTGATCTGTCAGTGATTTGTATTGTTCATTACTATAATTTAATATTTTAACTAATTTACTTATATAAACATATTATGTAATTAATATCAAACGAATTTTTTAATTACTTATAAAAAATTAATTCTGACGTCATTACGACCATAGTTAAAATTTAATTGCATATGGACGGCACGGCATCCCGCAAACCGGGGCATCCCGTAAACAAATAGGAAAACCTATTCGAAGACAAGAAAACCTATTCGAAGTCAACGTTTGATCCTCATTTATCTGATCACTTGGCCCAAAAGATGGAGCTGCTTAAACAGATACCTGAACCAAAGAAAGCTGAGATATGGAAACATGTATTAAATAAAAAATATATACAAGCATTTAAGGATGCTTTGTTACAGGTAAACTGGCGAGGCCTACTGAAGGTTGATGCTGAGGAATCTTATAACTGTTTTCACGAGGCTCTACAACAATGCTACAATGCATCTTTTCCTAGAACTGCTGTGAAGAAAAATGGTAACAATTATAAAATGCTAAATAAGAAGTCGGAAGAATCAAAGGCTATAGAAAAAGCTATAAACGCAGCCCAAACAATTTATAAAGTGCGAAAGGACGGTGTAGGAAGGGAGCCTGCTATGTTCACTGAAAAGACGGCTCAGAGAGAGCCACACGAATGCAAGAAAAAATAATAACTCAACATATGTGGCAAGATCAGCAAACGTATCTAAAGCGGTATGGAATATCATAAACAACGAATCGGGAAAACGACCCAAAATTGAGAACAGAGAAAGTACTTTGACAGCAGATTCTTTAAATGATTATTTTGTCCAGATTGGCAGGACAGTATTGCATTTAGTGCAACCATCACTTGACGAGTCCTTAAATATGCTACGCAATAATAAAACAAAAACATTGAACTCATTATTTAATTATCCAACAACGGAAGAAGAACTCAAGGAAATAGTAGCAAAACTGAAAAATGGAAATTCACTGGATGAATATGGCATGTCTGCAGCATTGTTGAAGGACGTGTTCCCAATGATTTGCGCTTCAGTAAAGGGGATTATTAATCAATGCCTTGAGCAGGGTATATTTCCAAGGAGACTTAAATTTGCAAGAGTGGTTCCGGTCTACAAGAAGGGTTGTGTGAACAATGCAAATAACTACAGGCCCATATCTATTTTGCCAGCTATATCAAAAATACTCGAGAACGTAATGAAAACAAGGCTGATGGGGTTCCTGAATAAGCACAAAATATTGGATAGCTGTCAACATGGGTTCCGATCTAAAAAATCGACAACTACAGCTGTGGTCGAAATAATGGAAAGTATGGCCGAGGCGTTTGATAGCCGTCAGATTGCACAAGTTGCAGCCTGTGATTTGAGCAAGGCTTTCGATAGTATTATAAGATCACACCTACTGGAGAAGATGAGATTTTATGGGGTAAGGGGGACTGCTCTGGATTTGTTTGAGTCCTACCTATCAGATAGAATACAAAAGGTAACATGGAATGGTAAAGAATCACTTAAAAGAGAAATAGAGTTGGGTGTGCCGCAGGGTTTAATTCTTGGACCCATTTTATTTATCCTATATATAAACGATCTACCATCAAACGTACCGTGTAACAAGACAAGTTTGTTTGCTGACGATACCAACTTTCTCAACATTGCCAGATCAAGTCAAGAGCTGGAGCGTCTTACCTCCGAATCGCTGGGGTATGCGCAGAAGTGGTTCAGTGCGAATGGTCTAAAATTAAACACCAGTAAAACTCAAAAAATTACATTCAGTATGAAAAGCGATAAGAGAGAAAAATTGAAAATTCTGGGAATCATCTTTGAAAATTCACTGGGTTGGAAAAGTTATATTGCCTCACTAATGAAGGGGTTGTCTGCGGCAGTCTTCACGGTAAGAAGGATGAAGGCGGTTACCACATTGGAAATTGCAAGGATGACGTATTATGCCAACTTCCACTCCAGAGCGACATATGGTATTTACTGTGGGGACATAGTTCGGAATCGGAGAGAGTTTTCATAAGGCAAAAAGAGGCAATTAGAGCAATTTGTGGTGTCCCAAGAAACACTAGCTGTCGTGATCTGCTCAGGAGATTACAGATTCTTACCTTGCCGTCGGTCTTTATACTTGACTGCCTCCGATTTGTACACGAAAACGAAAACAAGTTTACAAAAAATGCAGGACTGCACTCGTACAACACTAGAAATGGAAATAATTTCGCAATTACATACCATCGACTGAAAACTACACAATTGGGAATGAACCACCTATGCGTTAAATTATACAATAAATTACCGACCGAGATTAGAGGACTGTGTAAAAGGAAATTTGAGCGAAAGCTTAAAAAAATATTGTTGTCAACGACGTTTTACTCGACCGACGAGTTTTTGAAATATAATTTTTGATATTTATAATAGTTTATTTATTGTAAATTGGCTGTTGCCTTTTATTTGTTTTTGGTCTTGTGATTTTAGATTGTTAAATTGTTTTTTTATGATATTGTTGACTTTCCATGTAATTTTATTGATGGAGAAAATAAATGTATTATGAATTTCTAATTTTTTTTTGGAAAATGACAATTTTAAAATTTTTCAATGCAAACATGTTATTTTCTTGTTAAAATGAAAATATAAAATAAGTGCTTTTAAAAAATACGAGTTACCATGTTAAATTACAAATTAAATTTCGTAACTTTGATATCTCAAAATAATTTGTGTATTTTATCGAGTTAAAAAATTTTTTTAGTTAACATCTTTTTTATTAATATTCAGTATAAAATGAAGTGGAATCTACTAAATGGGAAAGTAATGTGTTGTCACATAAGATTTTTTGATATGATGTGATGTTTTCGAATTAAGATTTACGTTTACCTAAAAACATACAATATAATCGGCAGGAATATTTTGATACACTTGTGGCCACTCTGTATTATTCAAATTTAAATATGTTTTTGCAAACTGCCACAGAGGTCGCTAAGAGCTAAAGGTAAACTACTGCGTCCGGTAGGCAAACCATGAAGCAGTAGTTCGATAAGTAATGTTCGAAGCAGTAGTTCGACAGCATCATTTGAAGAAGTCGTTCAATGAAACTTCAAGGTGATAATTTGTATAAAGTGTAAATAAATAAGTTCGTATATTATCGTTGTTTAAATTAATAACAAGCAAAAATAGGGAATAAATAACCATCCCCTATAATGGTGACCTCCGATTAAGAACAAACGCAAAAAACCAAGTCGACTACACGTGCAAGGTAAAAAAGTTAAAAATACATTAATAATTAAGATACTATTTTTAGACGAGCGAACAACGCATCGTCAAGATTTTATGCCTAAATTGTACGTAGTCGCAGCAAATATAATATACGACCCACGTGCGAACTTTTGGTTATTTTGAGGTTATATTCGATTTTGATGGCTACCGAGGATTCAAAACCTGTGGATGCCGCGACCGGCACGATGCAAGAAATCACAGTGCAACGTGTAGCAATAAGGGCACCACCGTTTTACGTGCAAATGCCCGAAATTTGGTTCACACAAATGGAAAGCCAGTTTGCGCTAAATGGCATCAAAGAGGACAGCACAAAATTTAACATCGCAATCGCCGAGATGAGAGGTCCAATCCTACACCAGATTTCGGATGCCATAGAACCAACAAATACGAAAATTTTAAGAGCAAGGTTTTAGATCGGTTTTCGATGAGCGAGCAGAAAAAGATTAGGAAACTCTTATCCGAGTTCACACTAGGCGACAGAATACCTTCTCACCTACTCGAAGAAATGCGTCAACATGCCACGAAAGGAGTGGGAGAAGACATATTACGAACCTTATGGTTGGACTGTTTACCGCAGAACGTTCGTGGGATTTTGGCAGCCAGCCAAGGCAATTTGACTGCACAAGCAAAACTGGCCGATAAAATCATGGAAGTGAATGATAACAGGTCAAGTATATCACATATAAAAAGCCAGGAGAGTGATCGCATTGCTGAATTAGAAAAGAAGGTCAACGAGCTCACAAGGTTATTGGAAAGGTCAATCAACAGTAATCGTGCAGTGTCACGTTCTCGTTCGAGAAATAGATCGGCAAGTAGAAATAAGGCACATTGCTGGTACCATCAACGGTTTGAAAGCAAGGCAACGAAGTGCGTCAAACCGTGCACATACGCTGGTGATTTAAACTAGCACTGCAGCCTCAGACGGCAAAGGAGACTGCAGAGATACACCGTCTATGTGTGTCCGAGCGTACTACAAATACAAAGTTTCTCATCGACACAGGAGCAGACGTGTCGGTCCTACCCTCTGCACAGCTCAAGATCAAGCACCCATCACGACGCCAATGTTTGTTCGCAGCAAATGGAACAAAAATTAACACGTATGGTTTAAAACGTTTGAAACTAAACCTAGGTTTACGCCGCGAGTTTGAATGGGAATTTATAATAGCAGACGTTAAAGAACCTATCATCGGCGTGGATTTTTTACAACATTTCGACTTGCTAGTAGATGTCAAACGAAATCAGTTGATCGATAAGAAGACCAACCGATCCTTCAATTTTAAATCAACCTACAATCGTCAAGAATCACCGAGGTTGTTGCACATTTCCAACAAATTTAGTGAAATTTTAGGTCAGTTTCCCGAACTTCTAGCTGAAAACCAGCGACACACACCAACCGCAAGCTCAAAAGTTTTTCATCACATTGAAACCAAAGGTTTACCAGTATCCGCCAGACCAAGACGACTGACTCCAGACAAATTGAAAGCGGCAAAAGAGGAATTCGCGTTTTTAATAAAAAACGGTATCTGCCGACCATCCAAGTCACCATGGGCAAGTCCTCTTCATATGGTTCGGAAGCCTAATGGATCGTTTCGACCGTGTGGAGACTATCGGCCACTGAACGCAATCACAGTCCCCGATAGATTTCCCGTACCATTCATTCAAGATCTGTCTTACAACCTAGAAGGTAAGACAATATTTTCGACCATAGATTTGATTCGTGCTTTTCACCAGATTCCTGTACATCCCGAAGACGTACCCAAAACAGCGATCACGACGCCGTTTGGTCTCTTTGAATTCTTGTTCATGACATTTGGTTTAAAAAATGCAGCGCAAACGTTTCAACGGTACATTACAGAAACTTTAGCTGGTCTTGAATACGTTTTCGTTTACATAGACGACATCTTCGTCTCCTCCAAGACCAAGGAAGATCATTTCGAACACCTTCAAGTAGTATTCAAAAGGCTACGCGAATATGGTTTGCACATTAACGTTGAAAAGTGCAAGTTCGGACAATCAGAAGTAAATTTCCTAGGTCATCGAGTTTCCGCAGAAGGGATTCAACCACTTCCCGAAAAGGTAGAAACCATCAGCAACTTTCCGTTACCACAAGTGGCAAAGGAATTAAAGCGGTTCTTGGCTATGATAAATTTCTACAGACGCTTTATACCTCATGCAGTCGACAACCAAAAAGTGCTGCAAGAGTTAATTCCTGGTAACAAGAAGAACGACAATACGAAATTAACGTGGAATGAATCAACATTGAAAGCATTTCAACAATGTAAGGACGATTTGGCAAACGCTTCGTTATTGGCGCATCCGTCGATGAAGGCACCATTGTCGCTTACCTGTGATGCCTCAGATACATCCATCGGTTCCGTTCTCCACCAGAGAGTCGATAATATTCTACAACCATTGGGTTTCTTTTCAAAGAAATTGTCGCCAGCTGAAAATAAATACAGCACTTACGATCGAGAGCTGTTAGCAATATACGAAGGCATCAAACATTTCCGACACATGCTCGAGGCAAGAGATTTCTACGTCAATACTGACCATAAACCACTTACCTATGCCTTCCACCAAAAACCAAACAACTCTTCGCCTAGACAGTTACGGCATTTAGATTTAATTGGGCAATTCACCACCGACATCAGATTCGTTCCCGGTGAAGAAAATGTTGTAACCGATTGCCTCTCCAGGATCTGCACGGTTACCAACAACCCAATAATCGACTATCCAGCAATAGCGTTGGAGCAACGCAGCGACGAAGAGTTAAACCAATTTTTAATGAAGCAGGTTAGTCACTCTTTGGAGCTAAAACCAATTTTGTTCACAGATACCGCAACCGAGGTATACTGTGACGTGTCTCAAAATATTGTACGACCTTTTATCCCAAGGAAGTTTCGTGAAGAAGTTGTTACGAAGTTCCACAAACTATCCCATGCAGGCATCAAAGGTACAACGAAGTTGATATCACAACGATTCGTGTGGCCCGGCATCAACAAAGAATGCGCAAGAGTAGTACGCCAATGTTTATCGTGCCAAAAAGCGAAAGTGGAACGCCACAACAAGTCAGAAATCAAGTCATTTACTCTGCCTGGTAAACGTTTCGAACACATTAACGTAGACATAGTTGGACCGTTACCACCAAGTAAGAACTACCGTTACCTACTTACGTGTATCGACCGGTACACAAGATGGCCCGAGGCATAGCCGCTAATGGACATAACGGCCGAAACGGTTGCGGCTACATTAATATCAGGCTGGATAGCACGCTTTGGAATTCCTGCGAGAATTACCACTGACCAAGGACGCCAATTTGAATCAACGCTGTTCAAGGAGTTGTCTAAGACGCTAGGTATAAAGCATATCCACACCACTGCCTACCACCCACAAGCTAACGGTATGGTGGAAAGATGGCATCGTACGGTGAAATCGTCAATAATGGCATATGAAACCAAGGACTGGTGCAGCATATTACCTACAATCCTTTTGGGTCTTCGAACCACGTACAAGGAAGATATTCAGGCAGCACCCGCAGAGTTGGTTTATGGATCAACAATATCCTTGCCAGGTCAATTTCTCAACAAAACTGACGACCAGATTCCGCAATCCGAATTTGTAAAAGAGTTAAGGAGGCAAATGCAAGAAATAAAGCCAGTTCCGGCATCAAACCACAGCAAGAGCACTATTTTTGTTCAACCGGCATTAAGCACTTGCACGCATATTTTCCTTCGCAACGATGCAGTTCGTCCAGCTCTTACACCACCATACGAAGGACCATTTCCAGTTATGTCACGCACCGACAAAAATTTCGTAATCTGTGTAAATGGTAAGAACGTTACAGTGGCAATCGATCGAGTGAAGGCTGCGCACACTATTGGAAATCCTCCAAGGCAAGAAACGACGCCAACAGCACCGCCACCGCAACCACAACCAGGTACATCAAAGAGAGTCACATTTGTACCAGATGTTCAAACAAGAACAGGAAGGAAAGTAAAGCTTCCAAACCGCTACAAATAGCAAAATGTAAAAAGTTTTTTTTGTAATTGTATATATTTTTTCTCTTTTTCTATTACGTTTTGTGTATCGCTCAGATAGTCTTCTCTAGAAGGGGAGTACTGTGGCCACTCTGTATTATTCAAATTTAAATATGTTTTTGCAAACTGCCACAGAGGTCGCTAAGAGCTAAAGGTAAACTACTGCGTCCGGTAGGCAAACCATGAAGCAGTAGTTCGATAAGTAATGTTCGAAGCAGTAGTTCGACAGCATCATTTGAAGAAGTAGTTCAATGAAACTTCAAGGTGATAATTTGTATAAAGTGTAAATAAATAAGTTCGTATATTATCGTTGTTTAAATTAATAACAAGCAAAAATAGGGAATAAATAACCATCCCCTATACACTTTTATTTGGAATAGAAATTTACAACAAACAATGTTACCATTTTTGGAATATTACAATAATTTAAACAAGTTGAAACGTATACACGCATAAAGCCTAAAATTTTTAAACTACTACAAAAATTATTATCTCAAATGGAAAGAAACTAAATTTTACGAATTTGCGACTGCTGCCCTCAGTGTAGATTGTAATTCAGCCATGTACTCTCGAAATTTGCCATTAGGAGATCCATACTGATATATAGTTTTGTTTATATTGCGAATGATCTCTTTATTCATATCTCTGATCGTTTCTACACGCGTGTTCACAGAAAGTGGCTTCATTATCGGTCGAAATTTTTCGGCATCAATGCGAGTTCTCCATTTAGTTAAATGTGTCGTGTATTCATTAACGCCTAAGATATTGTGATATTCGTATAATAATATCAATTCTGTGAAAAATGTACCTAAACTTTCACAATTTGGTCCTTCAATGTTGTTTAGAAATATTATTGAAGTTTGTATATGTATTATCGCTTCTATAACAGATTCCCTCGTGAATTTTTTACTCAGGCGGCAAAGTCGAATTCTATTAAGTTTAACGCCAAAATGCTCTGTATTTGTTCTATATGGTAATTTACTGATGATTGTTTCTGCTGCCAAGTACATTTTCTCTGCTTCTCCAAATTTATTCAAGGTTTGGTAAACACGTCCTAACGATACTAAGCAATGCACACTTTTTATGCTTCCATAGTGGGCTCTTGTCTCAAAATGTTTTATATGTGCTTTCAGCGATTGGACACGCAGCCTTTTAGCTTTTTCTAACCACTCGCTGCGGAGGGTGGAATTATCCAATAAGGAATACTTTACTCGCATTTCGCGATAAGAAGCCTCGATATCGAAAATCGTTACTAGGAACATATTATCACTGGATTGCTTAAAAATGTGTGGAGTATGTTCATAACTAGAAGCTATACAATACTTTCTGCAAATAGAATAAAAATAAATTAAAATTTTTAACTCCATTTTGAATTCAGAACGGCCTGGGGGGCTGGAATATGGTAAATCCACATATGCCTAACCCGACACCGTTTGAATGTTTTAATATTGGCATTTTTGATAAAATTATTGTGTTAAAATTAATTAGGCAAACCAGAAACTTGACGCGGTTTTGTTTTCTTACTTTATTATACTTACTTGGAGCCAATTTATCAATTTCCAGTAAAAGTTATTTGACACGTAAGTGAGGTTTGACGTTTTCTCATGGAACTCGAGGACGTCACATGATTTATCTGACGGGTAAGTTTAACTGGAGATTGATAAACTGGTCCATAAAGGTGGACATCGAGGGTTCGTTCAAAGAAAGATCAATTTTAATGCCTCATGCAAACTAACGAGCGGGGATGCGAGCCGAACGTTACCGCGAGCGGAATGGTGAACATTTCGGCAAACTTGCAACAAAAGTGCAAGTCGTTCTGCGAGCGGTTGACGTCAGTATTCCGAAGAACCATCAAAATCTCGTATAGGGTAGCGATCGAAATAGCGAGCCAGCCGATGTGCGAACCGCGCAGAGTTGTGCGTACTTAAGTATCTTCTTCTCAACAAAGTTAGGAGCCGTTCCGCGATCCTTCGATTCAGCAAAACATTAAAGAGTGGAGACGTGGTACGTGCACCTGTTGTACCATTGTACACGATTTTAACACTTATTAAATAGGCACGCTGCGTATCGGTACATTATTATAGTGTTTACATGAATTTAATTAGACTTCTAAACTTGTTCTGAATTAAAAATAAAATGTAATGAACTATTTTAAATACATCGCATTATGATATTTAAATTTTATACCATTTTGGGGAACTTTTGCATTTGTACATCGATGAAATACCGCACACACATGTTATAAGTGATTTTTTATAGAAAAGTCCTTTAATTTTTGTTTTTGAGTAAATTTATGGAATCATTTCTGCAATGGAATATTTTCAAAAAAGATGAACACGTATTAAAATAATTCAATATAAATATCAGTACATTCTTGAGTCAAAACAAAATTTTTTTAGAAAAATTCAGTATGAAGGAAATATTAAGAAATTTAAAAACATTTATACGGGGCGCGGGTAAAAAATTGAATTGAAAAAATTTTAAAGATGCGATTGCATACTACATTGATATTGTAAAATACAAAATAAAACAACAATAGAAATTACGAAAATGAAAAAAATTACAAATATTATTTAAATAACACAGCAAGTAAGAAAAGAAATAAAAATAATAAGGTAAGTGCTTGTTCACAATGAACGTAAGACATAAGAAATACAACGACGTCAACATAAAGTTCAAACCATTTGAACTTTATGTAATTTTACGTACGATATAATTTTAACAGAATTATATTAAATTGGAATGGTTTCAGGTTTTTGTGTTCAAGTTATGTGTTATGCAAATTTGACGTCTTACGAATTTCTTATGTCTTACGTTCATTGTGAACAAGCACGTAGACGCAAAATAAAACTGAGCAATGGTAAAAAATGAATAAAAAAGGAGACAATAACTAGATGAATTTTTAAAGGAAACTTATCTTACCCAAGACTGCTGGGCAATTAAAAATTTCAGTAGAAAAAGTAACATACCCGATGATGGAATAATAATTCTGAAACATCAAAAAATTGCATTTTTTATAATTTGTCTACTCAATTTTTACTTCCTCCCCCCATTCATTTAATTTCTTAATATTTCATTAATTTTGAATTATATTAAAATTTTTGGTTTTGGCTCAAGAATGTATGATTTGTACTGATATTTAAAATTTAATTATTTTAATATTAGTCATTTTTGAAAATATTGTATTTAAAAAAAACTTCTATTTAATTTACATAATATGTGAATGTGCCCTCATTGACAAGTTAGTAGATGGATATAGTATGTATATATCAATCAATAACTTTAATATTATACTGAAATATGTGATCAAAATCTCTACATTTTGACAAAAAAGTCATTTAAATCAATTTAACACTTAACGGTGTTCATTGTAAAAAAAACAGTTTACTCCCACTATTTGTTTGTCGATCGGCTCGTCATTACGTTCCCTGATTTTTACGAGATATTTGCCCAACAATTTATCGATGTTCGTTGAAAGGCTGGCATCTTTTCAGCGAGCGGTTCGCCAATCCGCTCGCTAGTTGTACGAGGCACAAGAGATAGGTACTGTTAAAAAGTTCATCTAAATAGAATGACATAGAAATAAGTGTATCAATAATGGGGGACTTTGGGAAAGGCAAGACTAACTTTGCAAGATATTCAGAAAAGGTAATATGTTTTTAAGACACATTCAAAAATTGAATAGTTTTACATATATGCAAAAATTAAGTTGGCGAAAATTATATAGTTTTTTTGCTCTCTAAAAAAGTTACCTTTTCTGACTTGTACTGGGATCACTTCCCACTCTAATATTAAATTTGCATAAAATTATTAGAGAGTTGCACATTTTACCAGAATTTGTTTGTATTTTAGTTTGACTTTAGAACTTTATATTTGACCTCAAACCAAATAATATGATCTAAGATTTTAAAAACTGACATTAAATCTTTGTTGCGTTATACTGGGTGTTTATTTGAAAAGTAGCCAATCGAAATAACTATTTTTTTCAGTAAATGTAAGAAAAACATAGTAAAACACGTCGGTTTACATGCCGAGGGAGACGATCAAGACCAATACTGTTTTAATTTTAAGTTTAACCCCCTCTCCACTAGCTACCCCTATTTGAAATTTTAAATATCACTCCCACCTTGCGATCGATACATCATATAAAGGAGGGAAAAATTCTCGTTCAACCTATTTTAGAGCTCTTCGCGGACTTCCTGAACTGTTTCTGGACGAATCCGCCTGCATATTTCGATTAAATTATATTTCAGTCCTAGAAGATTCTCAGGAGGAGTTTTGTCAACTACCCGTTTCAAATCTCCCCAGAGAAAAAAATCAAGCAGCGTCAAATCGGAGGATCTGGCGCCATTCCTATACTTAAAATTTGCACCAAAGGAAATCAATCCGAAAAAAATTGTAGTACTGGCTACATTTGAAATAAACACCCGGTATAGTAATTTTGAATGTTTCCAACATACGTTTTGTATGATTTTGAGAAAATTATTATAATTTAAATTTTCTTTCAAACAAAAAATTATTTTATATTTGTTTGATGTTTAACTTAATCAAAATTAAAAATAAATTATGTTTTCATGAAATTTTTCTCCAAATGGTTTCTCTAAAATTTCTAACCTTAACGAAGTTGGCAGCCTTTCCCGCACTCGCCCATTGGAAACAAGAAAGAATGAAAAATTAATTTTGATAAGTAATCAATCACATGTATTTATTAGATTTTTCATCGAATGGTAGTTTCAAGATGGTGGCAGCGAAGTCCCGGTATGTAATGGCGAGATACAAGTTGTCTTTTTTGTATAATGTTTTGTATATAGTTACGGCCTTTATATATGCTTGACAGCTTCCTCCATAATATTCTAGTTGTGACAAATAAAACCCATAAGCCATAATAGTTTCTGCATAAATATAAGGATCACTTTTCAAGCATATCTGAGCTTTAGCGAGTGCATATTGAATTAGTAATCTTGCGGAAGCGAACGCTCTATTTGCTGCATATACTTTTGCCGATTGACGAACAACTCTAATGATGACTCTGAAATTAACCTTTTTGTAACCTTCCAATATGATTTTCGCGAATGAAGATAATACTTATCAGATAACAAATTATGTAGTGATTGTACAGCCACATTTGCATAATAAATTGCCTAGAAATAAGGTACTTGAGTAAAACCATTGATTAGTAAAACAGAAGTAGTCCAGGCAAGGAAGGTTTTTAGTTTGCAAAAAATCCGGACAAGCTGAATTTTGGCAGAGATGTACATTGGAGTGTTTCAATGAACCCCCCCAAAAGTCCCATAAAATCCCACGCCGGCGTCCCCCACAATTGGGGGTTTTAACTCGCTTATTTATGCTTGTATGAAAAATTATGATCAGACCATAATTGAAGAGCATAAAATTCTCTATAAAATAGCTTTTTTCATATTTTTCAATAGGACATTAATACTTAAATTATTGACCGAAAACACGACCCACCCTTAAAATGGCACAATATTGATTCGTTGCAGGGAGAGAAATATTTTAGGGCACGGGAAATGCTTTTAATAATAAATTAATTGAAATTGTGGCCAGGGTTGGAAAATGAAGAGAAAAATTAATTTTTTCAAAATTTGCCCAAGTTATAGTATCTTCCAAGTAACGAAACCAAAATTTTGGCTTGAGCTTACAGAAGGTCCGGGCAAGCTGAAATTTGGCAAAGATGTATATTGAAGTGTTCTAATAAACCCCCAAAATGTCTCATAAAAATCCCAAGCCGGCGTTCCCTCAAATGAGGATTTCAGCCCCCTAAGTGCGGTGTTCCGCCTATAGCTCACTTATTTTTACTTTTACGAAAAATTACCATTAAGCAAAGTTGAAGAACATAAAATTCTCTATAACTTGTGGCGCTGCAGTAGGTAGTACTACAATACATACTGTAATAGGCAAATTGAACTTTGTTTAATGGTAATTTTTCGTCAAAGTAAAAATACGTGAGCTATAGGCGAAAACCGCACCTAGGGGGCTAAAATCCTCATTTGGGGGAACGCCTGCTTGGGATTTTTATGAGACATTTTGGGGGTTTATTATAACACTTCAATATACACCTTTGCCAAATTTCAGCTTGCCCGGACCTTCTGTAAGCTCAAACCAAAATTTCGGTTTCGTTACTTGGAAGATACTATAACTTGGGAAAATCTATTTTTCTCTTCATTTTCCAACATTGGCCACAATTTCAATTAATTTATTATTAAAAGCATTTCCCGTACCCGAAAACATTTCTCTCCCTGCAACGAATTAATATTATGCCATTTTAAGGGTGGGTCGTGTTTTCGGTGAATAATTTAAGTATTAGTGTGCCATGTAAAAATATGAAAGAAAACTATTTTATAAAGAATTTTATGCTCTTCAATTATGGTCTGATCATAACTTTTCATACAAGCATAAATAAGCGAGTTATCGGCAAAAAATCGCGTTGGAGAGCTAAAACCCCCGATTGTGGGGGACGCCGGCGTGGTATTTTATGGGACTTTTCGGGGGTTCACTAGAACACTCCAATGTACATCTCTGCCAAAATTCAGCTTGCCCGGATTTTTTGCAAGCTTGAGCCAATTTTTCGGCTTCGTTGCCTGGACTAAAGATTGTGTTGTATTTTATTGAAATTTGAATTGAATTTACTTACCAAGACATGTTCTTCCAAAATAAAATAGAAAAAAGAAAGGTTAGAGCATACATTCGCACAATCCGGAATAACATATTCATTTGTTAAATAATAATTCAATAGAATGTTAACAGTGTCCAGGAATGTTCTAGCAGATTCAAATTCGTATATAAATGCATGTGAATAAACAAGCCTAAAAAATAACCTTTTTTACATTTCATTAAAATTTATGTCAAAATACTTACCTGCTGCAGCTTTCGAGCAACTTGCTTTTGTTATCAGATACATGACACGTTTCCGAAACAACGCGTAAAAAACGAATCGCATGTTGAAAATCGCCAAGTGCTATAAAAAAATCGCCAAGTTTTAAGCCTAATTCTATAACGTCGTTTTCAATAGGATCCAAGTTGTTGTAATTTTGTAATAAGATGTCTGCTACTGATGGTTTGTCATCTTTTATGCTGTGGAAACTTTTTAACAGAGCAGTTCGGTTTGCTTCATTCAGCAACGTTTCGAAGATTTCCAGATTGCAATATTGCATCCGAAGGTATGTGAAATCCTTAGCTTCCCAAATCTACAATAGAAGGCAGTTTTATGTAATTACATAATTCGTAGAGTAGGGTAAACGCGACCCCCCCCTCCAAGGAAGAAATTGCTCTGGAAGCTCCTAGCTACATCTTTCTTCTAACCGGTTGAGATAACGGCATTTAAATTTAACGAATGTTTTAGATTTACCATTCTTTTTTATTTGAAAAAGTTTTTCTACATCATAGGTCAGTGATTGGACAAACAGAAAAATTTCCGAATATGTTATCAAAATATAGTACACGATATATTATTATCACCAAAAGTGAAATTATGTTGCGGTCATTTCACTATTGGAAACAAAATGTGTTTCTAACCAGTACTAAATTTTTTACAAAATTAAAATTTCCACCAACCTTTACAAAATATTCGAAAACGTATTTTACATCTAAATAAAACGGTGGCGGTACCACAGGGACTATCTTATGCTTAACACAGCTTTCCACAGCAAGAAATCTCAAAGTTAAATTTCTTGAATCCATATTAGAATTTAATAATAAACGTAATAACAATTAATAATGTTTAACATAAACTAACAACAAATGAACGTAAAAATGATAAGCCTTCAAATTTAAATAAGTTTAACAGCCTGGAAAATTATAAGCGATTAAAAGTCAGGCAATTTAAATTTTAAAATATAGATTACGCGATTTAATTTTTGGAAACATTTTGGTAGTTAAAAAAATAATCAATAAAACCTATCTGCGATTATTTGCTAATTATTCTTATTATTCTATACGCCAACTTCGAGATGAAATCGTGGTTTTCGCTATTGAATTTAATCAAATTTAATTTTAAAACTTTTTGCAAACACCTTGTATTTGGTACAGAAAAGTTGCATAAATTCCACGCCTCATTTTCATCATTGGTTTTGGTGGACGCATGTAAGTTGGGCCAGCGGTCAATGTATTTTAAAATTATTTTGGTGGGTAGCTTAAGAAAACCCGTAATTTGGGCCAGCGGTCGGCTTGGGCAGCTTAAAGGTAAAGCCATTAAATAATATTCAATTGTATATATTAAGTTTCGCAAAACGCTAGTAAGAAAAAATTATTCGTGTTACACACTAAAGAACATGGTAAATATAGTCTATAGAAAAAATATTTTTCGAGAAATCCTTAAAAACAACCCAAAATTGAGTTTTGAAAGTACGTAAATTTAGGTGTTTTTTCCGATTTTTGAGGTGTGCATTCGATTAGGAGGGTTATCCATCGTCAAAACCTACTCTTTTGGGGCGCCGCTCCGCTCCGCTCCGCGTTGCACCCCTCCAGAGCGGTTTTGACTCTGGTTTACTGGGCTAAACATACTAGAAGCGCCTTCCATCAAGAAAACCGGGATAAAAGAAACCGGGAACTTAGAGAACCTTGAAATATCATTAAAAAGTATAGTAGGGGTATGGGGCAGTAAACTTTTACGTTTCACCCCCAAAAAATCGAATAAAAAAAAATTAACCATGGCAGTTTTCTCAGTGTGCGAGAGCCTTTCAGAACTGCTACCAGTATTAATCTTTTGTTCTTTTATTAATTTATTATATGGAATATAAATAATAATTTCAATAGTCCGGCATTAATTAAAAACATTTAATAAAAATGTAATTTACAAAGTTGAATCAAAAAATAATAAAAAATACACGGACAAAAGGCAAAGGATTAAAATAATTACAGAACCTTTTCTGGCCTAATTTACATGGGACCCTTATAATTTTTTGGCCCAATTTACGGGTAGGCTTAAAAAGAACCTGACCGCCTGGCCCAACTTACAAGCGCCGTTTTTGGTGTTGTATCTTGTGGCGCCAACTAGTGACGGTGTCTGAGCAAGAATGCGTCACAATAAACCATTTTGACAGCTTTAAAACAGTAGTACTTCGTCTTAAAATGATTTTATTAATTCACACTTTCGATTGATTGTCATAAATGGTTCGTTTTTATAATTACACATTTTAAAATTACGAATGCAGTCTTAATTATTGCGAATGCCGTAGTACAAATGAATCGACAAGTCGCTGAGAGGATTTCTTTTGATGGTAAGTTCTGGTCAAATTTCAAAGAGGAATTTGCATAATTTATGCCTCTCGTAATGTTTATCAATTAACGAACATTGTATAAAAGTGAACAACCGATAATAATAGTTTTTGTTGTTCCAGTGCTGCCGAGAAAGCAAATCGTGCTGGTTCGAAAAGGTGAATATTATACACCTATAAACGATGGATGAAGGAAAACCAAGAAATTGAAAATATTTTAAAAAGCACCAATACCATCTTCCCAAAGGTAACTGTTTTTTTAAAATTTTGCAACAATCTTTCGAGGTTATGCACGTCCCATTTCCTTCTCTTTATATCTCACTTCTTTTACAAAGAGAAATTGGATTTCAATTTTTTTCTATTTCTCTTCTTTAGAACTGTACTTTTATTTCTGCGATAAAATAGGATATGAAATTAAATTCTTATTACGAAATAATAGGTTCTCATAATTATTGTTTCGCTCAGTTTAGAAGACCAGCCATATGACAACTGTTCCGGGCAAGGAAGAATCAACTCGGAAGTTAAAAAAATCAAGACTTTATGTTGCAAAATTCGATGACTACTAGATTAGGAATTGGTTTTGAATTTTGATAACGGAACATGTGCTGGATAAAAAATAATAAGGTTTGTTAATTACATTTAATTTTTGATATTGGTCTACAAATTAATTTCTATTTCTTAATAGTTACGCCACTGGCACAGAACTGAATGTTGATTTGGAAATTGTTGCTAATAGGAAATTTGAAAATAGTCAGTAAATCGAGATTTCTTAGTTTCTGACATAGTGATTAACAACTATAATAGTGGTAAAATACTCAATTGAGTATTATTCACTCCAAAAATCGGACAATAAAAATCTTATTCTAGTTTTTCAAGAAGTGAGGTTAGAATGTGAAACCGTAAAAAAATGTATCGCACACCACCCAAAGGGGGTGGAGAAATCCAAGTGGATATGCATGGCAATGCACCACAGACAAACCAGATGGGAACACCAGTCATGCTACCCCAGATACAACCAACGGTTTACTACAACCAAAATTTACAACCAGGGCCATTTTTGCCCCAACATCAAATAATAAATCCTAATACAGGATGGGAAACAGTAGGATACGGAAAGCGAACAAGGAAAGGAGACAGTCCCGAATCTAATATTAGAAGAAATAAGCAGAGTACATTGAAGAACTATTGGCTGAATAAACCAGAACCAGTTATCACCACCACCAATAAATATGCAGCCCTAGATGCAGCTGCAAATGCAGAAGGAGAAGAAGCAGTATTACCTAAAACTTCAACAATCACGAAGATAGTCAAGCCCCCTCCGATATATGTCGAGGGAGTGCAACTCATTGAACCATTAACTAACGCCTTAGACGAAACTGCAAAAAATGGATACATCATGAAGATCATGTACAATGACCAAGTAAGGATTCAACCTAACAATGATTTGCATTACACCAACATTCTGGAGACCCTAACAAAAAAAGATACCAAATTTCACACGTATCAACCCAAGAAAAATCGTTCTTTCCGCGTGGTTCTTCGAAATATTCACCAAACAACTGAGACAAAGCGAATAAAGGAAGCTATAAATGCCCTAGGACATGAAGTTGTAAATGTTTCCAACATCCGCGATAATAAAACAAAACAAGGTCTTCCACTGTTCAACATCGAACTGGTGTCCAAGCAAAATAATAAGGACATTTATGAGGTAACGAGGTTATTGAACTCCATAGTAAAGATTGAGCCCCCGCATCCTAAACGAGATATACGATATACCCCAGTGCACTAAGTGCCAGCGGTTTGGTCACACAAATAAGTACTGCTATCATAATCCGCGCTGTGTGAAGTGTACAGGAGATCACGCTACTCAACAATGTCCACGTAAGGAACGTAACAACGAAGTAATCTGCGTCAATTGCGAAGAGCATCACCCAGCTAACTACAGAGGATGCTCAGTTTACAAAGAACTACAAAAAAGGAGGTTCCCCCCACTGCGTGAACGACAAGTTTCTTATGCACAGGTGGCGAGAGAAAATAATAGTACGCTACAAGACGCTAAAAACTCCCAACAAACTCAATATCTAGCTGTCCCGCAACAGCAATCAAACAATGTTCTGGAGACAATGATGACAAGAATGATGGAGAAGATGGATAAGATGATGGATCTCCTAACTGCTCTGATAACAAATATGTTGTAATGCTACACACAACCTCAAACAAAAATCTAACAACCCTAAAGATAGCGGTCTGGAACGCAAATGGACTAGTCAATCATGGACTGGAGGTCAAAACATTTATAATAAACCATAACTTAGACATCTTGTTAATTTCAGAGACACATATGACCAACAAAAGCTACATCAAAATTCCCAACTTCACTGTCTATCACACCCAACATCCTGATGGTACGGCACGAGGGGGTACTGCAATTATCATTAAAACCAAACTAAAACATCACGAGATAGAGAAAACGATCCAAAGGAATATACAAACTACATCAGTTGTAATCGATGACTGGCAGGGACCACTTACCCTTTCGGCGGTATACTGCCCCCCAAATCTAGCTATCAAAAAAGATCATTTTGACACATTCTTCAACTCGCTTGGACATCGCTTTATTGCGGGAGGTGATTACAATGCCAAGCACAAACACTGGGGTTCGAGGCTAATAACACCCAGAGGCAGGCAGCTGTACCAATCAATGCAAACCTGCGGTTTATTGCAACTCTCAACAGGAGAACCTACTTATTGGCCTACAGACAGAAATAAGATCCCAGATGTAATCGACTTCTGTGTCACTAAAGGTATTTCGAAAAATTATCTAAAAATAGAAACATGTTTAGATCTATCATCTGATCACACTCCTCTCCTGGTCACCATAGACGCATGTGTCTCTAAAATTAATAACCCACCTGCGCTATTCAACAAAAATACAAATTGGGAAATATTTAAAAGCAGCCTTTCACATAAACTAAATCTCAACATCCCACTAAAGATTGAGAGTGAAATTGATGAAGCTGTAGAACAACTAACAGTAGCAATCCAACAAGCATCATGGCGGGCTACCCCGCCAAATTCAAATATTAATAAACCCGGATATTGCCCCGAACACATAAAATTGAAAATAATAGAAAAGAGAAAACTAAGGAAACGATGGCAATTAACACATGCACCAATTGATAAAACTAACTTAAACGAAGCCACGAAACAATTAAAAAGGCTCCTTGTCGACAACAAAAATCAAGGAATAAAAAATTTTCTAGAAAACCTTACAGCTAGTCAAGCAACCGACTACTCTTTGTGGAAAGTCACACGGAAAATAAAAAACCAACAAAAGGCAAGTCAACCCATTAGGACTAGTAATGGTAATTGGGCTCGGAATGATTCAGAAAAAGCCAAAACCTTTGCAGAACATCTTGCTAAAGTCTTCCAACCTCTTCCAAGAGAAATCCCTGTCGAAGAAGAAGACCCTGTCCACCAACTCCTTGAAGCCCCTTATCAAATGGATCTACCAATTGCAAAGTTCAGGATGAACAAATCAAAAATGTTATTTTCAAGAAGATTAATCCAAAAAAGGCTCCTGGATACGACCTAATAACAGGTAAAATTCTACAGAATCTACCAGAAAATGGGTTTAAACTAATTAAAATAATTTTTAATGCAATTCTTCGGTATGGTTACTTCCCAGCTCAGTGGAAGGTGGCTCAGGTGATAGTGATCCAGAAACCAGGAAAAGACCCAACTGAGACTTCGTCCTATAGACCAATTAGCCTACTACCAATTATTTCAAAAACATTTGAAAAGCTATTCCTGGAAAGACTAAAACCGCTCCTCCAAGAGGGAAATCTGATCCCTGACCACCAATTTGGTTTTCGGCAGGGTCATGGAACGGTGGAACAGGTGCACCGGGTTGTGAAGAGAATTAGAGCGGACCTGGAACACAGGAGATACTGCTCTGCTGCATTTCTTGACATTTCTCAAGCATTCGACAGAGTGTGGCACGAGGGACTGAAATATAAAATCAAAAAACACCTACCCCATCCCTATAGTCGTCTGCTGGAGTCCTATCTAACCAACAGATTTTTTCTAGTTAAATATGGAGAAGCACATACCAACCTAGAATGCATACTGTCAGGAGTGCCTCAGGGTAGTGTCCTTGGGCCTACGCTGTACCTATTATTCACTTCAGACTTGCCAGAATCAAATAATACAGTGTCCGCCACGTTTGCTGACGATACAGCCGTAATGGCTTCTAGTGAAGATCCAAATCTTGCCTCTCGATTATTACAATGTCACCTAAATAAAATAGAAGACTGGCTTAAGACTTGGCGAATCAAAGCCAACACCACAAAGTCAGTGCATATCTCCTTCACCCTCAGAAGAGGTACTTGCCCAGGTGTAATGATGTACGGTAACGTCCTTCCAGAACAAGAAAATGTCAAATACTTAGGCTTTCACCTTGACCGTCGACTGACGTGGGCCAAACGCCTCCAACTTGGACTTGTGTATCGGAAGATGTACTGGCTTATGGGCCGAAATTCACCCTTATCTACAGACAATAAACTACTGTTGTATAAAACGATTCTGAAGCCCATATGGACGTATGGTGTTCAGCTGTGGGGTTCTGCCAGTAATTCCAATATTACAAAAATCCAGCGCTTCCAATCTAAAGTTTTACGTGGCATCTGCGATGCCCCCTGGTATGTCCCAAATAATATTATTAGTGCTGACCTTCAAGTTAATAGTGTAAAGGACGTCATTTCTTCTATGAGCAAAAGATATCAGTTGAGACTCGCGGACCATCCCAACCCATTAGTGTGTGATCTAATGGTCGAACTTCAGGATAGAAGACTAAAGAGAAGTGATCCCATGGACTTACCCCATCGATTTTTCCGGGGATTTTTCTAAATAAATTGTAACAAATTTAAATTGCCTATAAAAATGTAAATATTAATCTAAAAGGAGGCTTACCAATGGGTTAGTACTCCACTGTGTCAATTCATTGTCATTGTTATTATAAATAATGTCAAACAGCATTACCTATTGTCCCATGGACAGATTGTAATGTAAATGTGGAGTCAATAAAAAAAAAAAAATTTCTTAATTCGCCAAAAATATGTCCGCTTAAGAGAAATTTGTCAAATAATTTATATTATCTCTGTAGTAGGTATAAACACGATTATGCGATTATGCCAAGTATCTTCGGTAGGTACACTTGCTATCGACTTGCTATTAAAAAATAAAATTAATCGCTGAATGTTTTGTCAAGAGATTGAGTTGTTGTTCAGCCTAGAATTAATTAGGAGGTGCAAGTCATCGATATGTAATCTTTCAGAGTCGCAAGTATAAAAGTAGATATGCGTTACAAATTATTTTCAAGACTTTTACCCGGGTTAATTTCCATGTATACAATTGTGGAAAAAATGATTTCTATAGAAATTAACCCGACTTAAAAGATTTCCCAAGGCTGAACAACTGGGTTGTAGTAGATAATTATGACATTTAATTGTATCGTGATATAACGTAAGATGTGTCGAATAAACATTATAAACTTTTGAGAAATTGTTACCAACTTTTGATTTTTATTTGATTCTAGTTTTCATCATTACACGGATAGGATAGTGCGGTGTAGAAAAAGTGAATGATTACGACAGGAAGAAATGGCCATCAATTTGAAAATTTCAGGTTAGTTACTTTTGAATAATAATATTGTACCAACATATCTTTTTTTGTTATTCTTGAATTCAAGTCAATTAAAGCAACAATTTGCATATTAGAGGAAAGTTAAATTTTGATCTTTGTTAAAATTAATTTTTGGGTCATTCCATCTCAAATCGACAAAAAAATAGGTAAAATTGACCCGACCCCGACCAAACTTAACGAAACTTGGTACACACCATCGTAGTAAGAAATAAAAAACACAAATTTAAGGATTTGTCCAAAAAGGCATTCGTTTCCTTGTTTTGGTCTTTCAAAAAGTCAAAAAGTTGGTGTGTAGACTTGTAGAAAAACAACTGTAACTTCATCCACAGTGGTCTAAATTTAAAAATAAAAAATATTCTGTAAAGGTAAATGAACATTCTATTCAAATATTTAACCACATTTTATATTTTCAACCCTTAACTGGATTAATTTTAACCCTATTTCAACCCCTATTTCTAAAGGGGTCTTTTTTTTTGGTTAATTTATTTACAGTTTTTTTATACAAATGTGCTGAGCATGCCTACCAAATTTTATCATGGGATGAGCATGGGTTCGGTTACTAAAAATTAATTAAGTATAGGGAGAAACGGACAAAAATCAGTTTTTCGCCGATTTCTCAAGTTTGTTTGAACTTTATGACAAAATAGTTTAATATAATAAAATTAAAGCTAATTAAATTCTCTACAAAAAAATATTTATTCAAATTTTTCGTGAGATTCGTATTCACATAGCAATAACAGCTCAAAGTATAGCTAAGTTGCGCGACCACCGTTATATTTATTTAAAAAGGTCGGAATCGATTTTCAATTAATTGTATAGATTTTCATCATAAATATTTATTATCTGAATATAAGTTGACCACACACTCCCCAAATTTTGATAAAAAGTTTAGCATAATATCGTCCCCTTAGTGCTACAACTAGGTAACTAGAAATTACTCATATTGAGTAAATGGAGTTTAAAGTTTACAATAGCAAAAAAAGTATTAAACTTCAAAATTATTTTTGTTTTAACGTTTGAAACTTTAGCTACTTATGATATGTAAGTTAAATGTATTTAATACCCTCACAGTCTAATGTTTTATAATTTAGGATATTTTTAATTAGAAGTAAGATATCTACATAGTTATAGCACTAATAAAAATTTGAAAAATCAGACTTATCTAGTTCTTTTATTTTAACTTTGTATGTTTCAAAATAAGTTTTATTCATAACAACTGATAAATAGTAGATAATACATAATAAAAAATAAGATCAAGGAAATACATAATTATTATAAAAAAAAAACTATAAAACTTCACAATTGCACAAATAGATATCTCAACTGTCTTGCGAAGGTCGCGGACGTACTATACGTTGCTATACGTAACGTTTGGAATTTGCACAACTAGGTATCTCAAGTTATCCACTTGTAGCATAACAGCATTGAAGGGATCTGGCACTTATCTACTTTTAGCAAGTGGATATTTGATATTTAGAAACATAATAGAACATTTTTAGTTATAGCACTAAATAAAGTGGCTAAAATTAGGTGGGTACATGTAGCTAACTCAAAATAGCCAAAATTCGAGTTACCTAGTTGTAGCACTAAGGGGACGATATGACAATGCAGTTAAACCAAAAATACATTATTTGATTTGTTTTGTAAGCTTAATTCGTTTCCATGTTTTAAGACCAGCTAAATGTGATAATTTTCAGTTTACACCCTCGAACATCAGGGTGTGTAACTATGGAACTAATTAACATAGAGGGCTGATTTTTTTTCAATTAACTTGTAAGTTTAGATTGCTGAACAATTTTTTTTTAATTGTGAGTTTTGCACCCACTCCCAAAGGGGTCCCCTTTTTCCCCTAAAAATTAATATATATTATTAAGACTAACATAGAGTCAACCTGTGCACCAAATTTCATTTTGGGCAGGGAATTGCAGATTGAGCAAACAAATATATATATAAGACATAAGGGGTCGTCCATAAAGTACGTCTCGCTCCTGGGGGGGGGGTTCAAAAATTGTGACGTCACAAAATATATAGATTAAATATCTCTTATTATAAAAGGCCAAGTCTTTCTTTCTGTCCGTCCCACGGAAATACCCGAAGCAAACCGAACCGAACCGAACGCACAACGTATCATCGGATCAACGTATCATCGGATCATCGTATCAACGTATCATCGTATCAACGTATCATCGTATCATTTTGTCTATATAGGACAGCTATTTCCAAAAAAGCATTATGTGAACTTCCATAATGGATAATGAAAATTTTGAAAATCCTGCTGCAAAGCGACGGCGATTGAATCGTGAGAGAAAAGCACGTACAAGAGCTAATAACACAGAAGAACAGCTTCGATCACAGCGACAAGCTGACGCTCGGTCTCATGCGATACGTCGACAACGTGAAACTTTGGAACAAACTCAAGCGCGGCAAGCTGCTGACGCTCGGTCCCATGCGATACGTCAACAACGTGAAACTTTAGAAGAAACTCAAGCGCGGCAAGCTGCTGACGCTCGGTCCCATGCGATACGTTGATCCGATGATACGTTGATACGATGATACGTTCATCCGATTGGTTATGAAATTATCCGTTATGCGTTCGGTTCGGTTTGCTTCGGGTATTTCCGTGGGACAGACCGAAGGAAGGAAGGAAGGAAGGAAGGACTTGGCCTTTTATAATAAGAGATTTTTCACCTATATAGGAAATTTAAATACGTTGATACGTTGATCCGATGATACGTTGATCCGATGATACGATGATACGTTGATACGATGATACGTTCATCCGATTGGTTATGAAATTATCCGTTATGCGTTCGGTTCGGTTTGCTTCGGGTATTTCCGTGGGACAGACCGAAGGAAGGAAGGAAGGAAGGAAGGACTTGGCCTTTTATAATAAGAGATTTTTCACCTATATAGGAAATTTAAATACGTTGATACGTTGATCCGATGATACGTTGATCCGATGATACGATGATACGTTGATACGATGATACGTTCATCCGATTGGTTATGAAATTATCCGTTATGCGTTCGGTTCGGTTTGCTTCGGGTATTTCCGTGGGACAGACAGAAGGAAGGAAGGACTTGGCCTTTTATAATAAGAAATGAGAACAACATTAAATAAATAAACAAAAAACTTACATATATTTTTTTAAATTAAATTAAACTTAATCAATATTTAAAATTTTTTTACTTATTTTAAACTAGATGATACCCCGTCCGAGGACGGGCAGCTAGAAGGACGGGCAGCTACCCAAGGTAACTTAAGTTGAATGAAGATTAAGGAAAGCTCTCAGTGCAATCCAAAAGCCATATGACCTTGGGTAGCTGCCCGTCCTTCTAGCTGCCCGTCCTCGGACGGGGTATCATCTAGTTTTATTATAAGTATTTAAAACAAAAACTATTTTCTGGGGTCTCTCTCTCTTCGATCCTTACTCTTAAAGAGTGTGGTAGCACTACTGGGGTGCTACCCTTAAAAAAAAGTCATGAGCCGAGGTGGGGATGACACCTATGAAATCCGCCCCGGGTTTCTTTTTATTATATAAATTTTAAATCTGATAAATTTGTGGGGGGGGGGGGTTCAAGAATATGTGACGTAATACTTTGAGGGGGGTCTAGGTTTGTGTGACGAAGTGAGACGATCGGGGGGGGTTTAAAATTGCGTGACGTAATTTATGGACGATTCCTAACGAACAGAAGATAAATGGATACCATGGATCTCAATGAAATGCGTAGGAGATTTAATGAGAGCATTAACTTAACGATTCAAACAAAACGCGATGATAATAAAATTGAAAATAAAAATATTATTGTTAAAAATTGTTGTAGTGTATTTGGCAGAGCGAGGTTGGCAATAGGAGGTTATGTTTTAGTTGGATAAATGGAGAATTGTATGTCAGAAAGGATTTGGAAAAGAATAAAGTTGAGTTAAGAATTGATGGTTGTTTTATTGGTGAATACGCAAGTAAGGAATAAGAAACATTACATTGGCGACGAGGATAAAAACAAAATACAAACGTACATGTGGAAAATAGATGAGCGATCATAAACCTATTAACACGAGGGTAACGTTAAAGGTGAAAAGTTTTTATAGTGGAGACAGTTTACGAAATGCCGGAGACCCCGGTAATGCCTGGGGTGGAGAGAAGCGCGATGGGGGTGTTACGTGAGTTTCGAGTTGGTGATGATTGGAGAATCTACAGATCAAGATTGGGTCAATTTTTCGTAGCCAACAAAATCGACGATATTTTGATAAGGAAGGCAATGTTACTAAACAGTTTGTCGGAAGAAATGTACAGATTGTTAGAAAATCTACTAACACCAAAAGATCCCGATGGAAGTACATACGAAGACATTTTCAATGCACATTTTAAAGTTGTAGAATCTGAATTTGCAACGAGGTTTAAATTATATAATCTACAAAAGGAACCGCAAGAGGGGGCGAAGGACTGGTTAGCAAGAATCCGCAGTGTAGCAGGAAAATGTGGTTATGGGAGTGAATTTTTAACGATACTGAAAGACCGTTTTGTATTGGGGTATGGAATAGGACACATTATGGACCGTTTGTTTGAAGAAAAAGCGTCAACAGTAACATTGACCGTAACATATGCATTCATATTGTGATTTATAAATAATGTAGGTACAGTACATTTATTGGGAGCAAGAATTCAATTTACCACTTTAAAATCAAACAAACTTTTTTTGTTTTATTTTTTACAAAAGTAAAATTGCCTTTATTTCACCTCTCTAAAGGTTTGCAGCATACGTTTGCAAACTTGCATTTACCTATATGAACTTGAAATGAGAAGTATATTATTATGTAGAGATGAAACTTAATTTGTTATATTTTTGATTTTCGTTTGTTAAAACGGTCACATTTATAAAATTCGTATTGCATATAATTTTGACAAATTCTCATACACATTTTTCTTTTTCAGAACAATGCGAGAACAGCTGCAGGCGAGAAACGTTTTAGTGTAAATTTATTGTCGAAGTTGATGCAAAATTCGCCGACAACTTTAAAATCATTTTTGAATTGTAATGACGGATTGAGGAACAATGGCTGTATAAGAAAGAAAAGGTTAGTTACATTTAATTTTTGGTGTCTATAAATTGCTCGTTAGATGTTAATTTGCATGCAAGCCAAGTTTTAAAAAGTAATAGACCATTTCACGCAACGAGAGCGCTTGCGCGAAGCCAACAGCTGATGTTTGTTTTTCGAACCATGTCAAAACTTTTACGTTAAAACGCATGCTAATATCGTCTTAGATATTTTGTTATAGTTTTGTGTTATTAGGTTTTAAACAATATTTTTTACCACCATTTTGCCCAAGATGAGTGCCCCTAGTGATATACCCCATAGACAAGTCAAATTAAGTGACTGGAGCAACATTAAAAAATCCAAATATTGCAGCAAATAATGTTTTTTTTTAACACTAAACACAATGTTTAATGGCACCAACACGTTTTTTATTCAATTTATGCTCCATTTTAACAATAAATGATTAAATAATTAGCACTACGTTATATGGACATATGCACACTTGGTTCGAAAATCGTCAGCTGATTTGACGCATGCGCCAATGAGTTTTGCTAAAATGAAATGGTCTATTCAATGTTGACATAAGAAGGTGCTGATTGACATTTCTAAAGCCTGTATGACACTATCACACTTTGGTTAAATTTTCGTTCAACTTTGTTGTCAAATGTTTGATGAAAAAAATTAAGCAATATTACATTATCACATTTTCGTCAAACTTTGCTTCAAACAAAGTAGCGCGTGTCACACTTTCGTTCAACTTTTGAATAATCATGCGCATTGCTGCAAACTATACAATACTAACCTCAATTATTATTATCGAGTTTAATTATTATTGTTATCGAGTTTTTATTTAAAAAAACAAAGTTTTTAAAGATAAGCAGCAGGTTATATTCATGATTACTTGAATTATTTTAATCAATGTTTAGGTTAGAAATTTAGTTACTAGCTTTACTACAAACCTATCCCCGTCCACAAATTTTCATCAAACTTTGAAGCCAATGTTTGACAAGAAAGTTGAACGAAAATTTAACCAAAGTGTGATAGAGTCATACAGGCTTTGGAACATATCTTTGTGGCCCTCTAACGGCGAAGCTATAAATGACAATACAGGTATCTTTTTATTTTGTGGGTGCCGCCATCCAACGGCAGAACTTCGAATGACAGGATAGGTATCTTTATACATTGTGGGTGCTGGCATCCAACGGCAGAATTTGTAATGACAATACAGGTACTATCTTTATATTTTGTGGGTGCCGCCAACCAACGGCAAAACTTTGAATGACAATACTAGATTGCGTTACCAAACTTCAACTTTTCTTTTATACTTATTATTAACCTTCCAGAGGTGGCGCCAAGTCTGACAGACTTGATTTTTTTGATTCGTGTACAATTCTTGCTGATCAATCGCAAAACGTCTACTCATAGGTACTGCTATGTTATTCAACCACGACGAACTTCGTCACATAAAATAAATGCAGAAACTTAGAATTTGACAACTTATTTTAATCTATCTATATTCGGTTATGAACGTCTTGCGACATTTTCCCGATACCTCCCTGTCTCTGCTCGTTGCGTGTTGAAAATGTGTGACGAGCACAGAGGACCTACAGCTTAATTTGGATTCCGAACCACGGGAATAGACAATTTTTACACCGCCTACTCCATCAGGGAAGTTTTTTTTTAGCCATAAATAATGTTATCTGGGGCCAGCAGATAGACATTTGGTGAGCGAAAATTTCTTCTATAGATAGTACCTCACAGGATTTGAACCCGTGAATATTGGCTTGAAAGCGAACACGCTAGCATTCATGGACAATTCTTGCTGATCAATCGCAAAACGTCTACTCATAGGTACTGCTATGTTATTCAACCACGACGAACTTCGTCACATACAATAAATGCAGAAACTTAGAATTTGACAACTTATTTTAATGAAGTTTGTAAATAAATAATAATAAAATGTTAGTATTAAATTTGATTATAATTAATTATGTTAGAGAATAGTGGTTTTAAAAGTTTACATCAACACGAAAGGTCTCCGTCTAACAAGGGGAACACCCGCATGAAGGAATGCCGATTTTGATAAATTTAAAATTGGTGAAACTAAATCGAATTTCATTAGGTCTATAATTACTTTCCCATTTACGTAGTAAAGGAAAGTATTGTTATCGAGTTAAAAAAAAATTTTGAGTTAACATTTTTCCCATGGTCTATGAGCCCATACGAATTGTTTAAGACCAAATTTGGAATAATGTCCTGATGTGTGTGTGATGCAGTGGCGGCTCGTGAGAAATATGTTTGGCTGTTCTGCACTATAAAAAAGGGAAGGTATCAGTAAAATGCTAATCTCAAAAAATAAACTTACTTATTGCACGTTTTTAAGCATTAATGGCGTGCGCCGGTGCTTGCTTGTGGCAAACTTAACTTATCAATAACTTTTTCGTTGAAATTCAATATTCCCGAGATAAATTTTTTTACTATTGACAATATCGAAAGACACAAACGGAAAACAAAACAATTCGTTCTTACGATTACAGGCACAAATCCATTTGTTCCGTAAATAAATATTCGTATTAAATTGTCATTTATACATTTTACCTCGACTTGGTATATACATACCGGCAATTTCTTATCACTAATTGTTCTTGATAACTAAATTTAAAAATTACATTCATTTTTAAAAACGACCTTCGTAAGAGATTTTAAAAACGACTAAATAAAATGCCTTAGTTAGCTTATCACGTCATAATAATTCTGCATATTTGTTATTTTAAAAATAGAACTTATTACGATACTTTGTAATTTAAACAGCCCTTTGTGTTCGGTTCGAAATAAAACAAACGACGCAAACATTTTTATAACAATAAATTTTATTTATGGGCACAAAAAGTTTTGTAATTGTTAACTAATTTTCGAAAAAAATCCTATTTTTACGGGTTATGAGAGAAGCTGAGTTAATAAATAATATGAGTGAGTAATGTTAGTAAAAACCTAAGTCCAAATTTCTTGATCTACATTTTATTACAGAAAATTATAGTTTGAGAATTGTTTTACAATGTAGAAAAATCTCAAGTCCAAAATTATTATAAAATTTTATTAGGATTAGGGATATTAGTAAATTCATAAGCATTCATTTTATCTAGTAGGTATAAAGGACATTATATCCTTAATTTCAATTAAAGTTTATAATACTAGATCTTTCTTTAAAATATTATTGCATGAAATGCTAGCACCGGTAGCTGCGTTTCAATGCAGCCACAGTACATTCGACTCTACATTCGATGCGTGTACGTATCACGAGCTTTAAGAATTATTATTGTATTAAATACATAAATTTTAATTTTATGCATTCATAATTTTATTTAAAGTTGCAAAATTTGTCCAAAAATAATTTAACTACTGTTTTGCTATAAATATGTGTAAGAAACTTGGTGTAATTAAAAGTTTTTAAAAAATGTATTGCTTATGCCCTAATTTCACTGCAATTTGTTTAACAATTGATGAACTAATATTAAAATTAGTTTTTTTTTTCAAAATTCGAATTGTAAACTACCTCGAAACAAAATCATAAAAGATACCTATACCACGTAAAACTATACCAATAATTGCTATAGCATTGTAGTCTGCTTTTCATTACAGCTCAGCTGCGCACAAGTGTATAGCGTTCAAGTTAGTCAAACATTTTGATAGCGGACTGGACGTGTATTTATTATTACACTATTTATGTGACTAGCTGTTAAATTATATATCAGTTACTGATATGCTAGCGAAAATAAGAAACATGCTTTCAAAGCTAAGCTGATAATGCACCATTCTTTATAATAATTTAAATTTGATTAAGGTTATAATTATATAATTAATTATGCAAGTATTGGTATTTTTATTGTTATTTTTGGTGGTTCTGCAGCTCCTATGGTAGAACCGCCACTGCTGTGATGTATGAAGTGTGATGTGTGGTTATTCTATCGTCAACGTTTTCAGACAAACGCGTGCACCAATTGAGTTGAAATTTTATACACTAGTTTGAAGTAACTGTCTAAAGAGCTGATTAGATTTTGGTTGAAAACCGTCCATTTTTAACCCCTTTTTTAGGGGAATGAAGATTGTTAAAAAGCATTGCCGCTTCCCGGTGGAACATATGAGATTGAAACTCATATCAATCGAAAGAGATTATTTTTCCGCATCTTATGATACCCCACACTTGATATTTCCCTCTTAAATTATTGTTAAAATGCAAAAATACAATAAGCGCTGTTAAAAAAATATAGTTTGCCTTGGATAATTTTGATCCAAGTTTTTATCCAAATTTTGTATTAAACACATAAATTTGAGCAAATCACTCACTCACTCATTCATAATTTCGTGCGTATAGCTACGAGGGTCGTGGAGAGTTGAAATTTTGCATACCCGTGTGGTTTCACGAGAAAAATTGAATAGTTTTTTGCGCCTGGCTCGCTTATTTTCACATTAAAGTAAACATGTTGTGTAATTAATATTAAATTAATATAAAAATATAAATTACTTCTAAAATATTAATTCTGACGTCATTACGCCCATAGTTAAAATTTGATTGCACATAGACGGCACGGCATTCCGCAAATTTCTAATATTTTTTGGAAAATGACAATTTAAAAAATTTTTCAATGCAAACATATTATATTATTGTTAAAATGAAAATATAAAATAAGTGCTTTTAACAAATATGAGTTACCATGTTAAATTTACAGCCGGGAAATCCTTTTATCGCTTTTTTCTTCAATCATATATTATTTTCTGCTAATTCAAATATTAAAAATAACATTGTATATAGAAATTAATAATTATTGCATTTTCCTACAAATTCACGTTTTAATCGTTTTCTTTATTTTTAATTTATTTCTTTGAATTTCACAACATTACCCCCTTCAGAGGAAGCCGTGAGAGGCGGTGAAATGTTGACAAGGGAAGAAATTATTTTTTTGCCAAGTCCCAATATAGTCCAGTCAATAGGGGCCAGAAAAGGCCTTTGCCTTGCAAAAGGTGGCGTACTTCTGGATTTTGGATATGTTGTTAAGTTCGGGGCCCCGATGAAAAATCCAAGTTTTCGACCTTGGGGGGGTGCCGCGTAGTCCGCCATCTTGGATTAAAGGTACTGAAAATAGGTTTTTTCAAAATAACTCCTCAATGGTTGTTCCTACGACAAAAAAGTTCAATACTTATTTGAAGAGGACTAAATTCTCTACATTTCTTGTAGATACACTTTTTTTGTAAGTCTAATGGATAACGAGTTACAGCGGCCGAAACATGAAAATTTTTCAAAAAAATCGTCAATTTCCTCGTTTTTCTAATTTTGAGGAATCATTTGATGCCGTTCATTACATATTTATGATAATTTTGTAAATTCAAAGTCAACTCATTTCCACACCACCACGCGGTAGAGTAAGTGGCGCGTTTTTTTAAAATTGTGGTATCCCCAGTAGGCCTAATCCACAGATGTTCTTTTTTCGGAATTGAATATGGCAGGTATTGCATACTTGATTTATGTGTCCGAGTGTGATTCAATTATTAGTATTAGTATTAATATTATTATCATTATTATAATTATTATTATCATTATTTATGGTCCAAATCGGTAGTAGTGTTACTTTCGATGTATGTGTCGGATTTCGATTATTATTTTTTTTTGATGGTCCAGGTCGGATCGTGGTTCCTCCGTCATCTTCGTAACTGTCCATGTTATCAGTCTCTCCGTTGTACGAATTGAGAATCGGACAAGCTGGCGGAATTTCGTCATCTTCGTCGTCGCTCTCGATGATGATCTCCGTTGTATTGTCGCATGTCTCGCCATTGCAGAATCCGTAGACAACGGAGCACTTTAGCCCACCTTTCCTGCAGCCACACGCGGAACCACATCCCGTTTTGCAATTACATGCAATCACTTTTAACAGTTCATCGGGCGCTGGTTTCTCGGACATTTCCACTGGAGTGAGCCCATTGGCACCGAATCTCCAGCCCCACTCGGATGGATTTTTTGGGTCTCCACACCATTTTTGGACTTGATGGTAAGTCCTAAGCGTGTGCCACCGTGCCGCGTCCGTCGTTGGTGGTAAAGAAGCAAGGTTTAATTTGTTCTTTATGGATGCCTTGGCAAACCGTTGGTAGCGGATATTTTCCAAGGTTTCCTCATCCATGTTCCCACCATACAATGCAACGAGAAACTGTGCTCCAGCGGCTTCGAGATCTGCAGCCTCAGCATTCGGATCTTTGAAGAGGCCAACGATGTTGTTAAGTTCTTCGTTTTTTTGAAGAAGCTGCAGGAACTTGGTTTTTCCTTGATTGAAGAGGGATGATGTCGTATCACATTATTTGGGGAGGGGAGACGGGGCATCTCTTTCGACCATAACAAAAGAAGCAGAAGCGAGGGACGGTCTATACCTGCTCTGGGTAACCCTATACTGACTATAGAGTGTACACGAATATTAATACTACTTTGTATAGATTCATAACGCAGTTGCAGTAAATAAACTTATTCGTAACGACAAAAATCACTCCACTTAGAAGTATATTTCACGATTGTATTATATAATGTGGTGGTGGTGCGGAAGAACGTCAAAAATCATACGTTATTCATTATTACAAAATTCACCCCAAAAAAATTGAGTTAGACGATTTTTTTGAAAAATGTTCATGTTTCGGCCGCTGTAACTCGTTACCCATTAGACTTACAAAAAAGTGTATCTACAAGAAATGTAGAGAATTTAGTCCTCTTCAAATAAGTATTGAACTTTTTTGTTGTAGGAACAACCGTTGAGGAGTTATTTTGAAAAAACCTATTTTTAGTACCTTTAATCCAAGATGGCGGACTACGCGGCGCCCCCCCCCCCCCCCCAAGGTCGAAAACTTGGATTTTTCATCGGGGCCCCGAACTTAACAACATATCCAAAATCCAGACGTACGTCTCCTTTTGCAAGGCAAAACCCCCTATTGACTGGACTAATACTTTTTAAGCGATTATTACCGCCATGCGTCGGTAAAGGGTAAAAATTGCACACATGTACTATAACAGGGGTGGCCAAGCTCCTTGATAGTCGATCCATTTTTCAAAATTGGAAATTTTTCGCGAGCCGCAATTAAATACGTATTCATTGTGCGTACGCCATCGCTATCGTGAAACAACGTAGTTTAAGAAAACTAACCTCACTTCCGGTAAAATTTTAAGAGCTATCAAAGAACGAAGAAATCATGTCGGAATGATCATTAGTTCCTTCAAGTCTATCTCTGACTACGTTATTGAAGAATATGAAATATCGTCTGGTAAGTTTGTAACATCAACAGAACAATGTAGTGATTTTTTTTTAAATTTAAAATGACGATTTGATGCTGTCCGTACATGCAGAAAATGTCGAATATTACTACACAGAACTTCGACTATTATTTACAGAAGACACCACATCGATCACGTTTAAATCTACATCCTTGTGTAATGCAGTTCTTGGAATGCGTGATGATATTTCTACATAGCTAACTTGATATGGACAATCACGGCATTGATAATGTTAAGCGATGGATTGGGATTATAGATGTACGTATACGTTTATTTTAACTCTCAAACTAGAGAACATTTTGTTTTGCTATTTCTTCGTATTTGTGTTTTCTTTTAATTTCAAACTGTGGTTTGGGTTTCAAATTAAATATTCTAATATTTTCCGAGTCCATGCAAATTAGGATTTTTAGAAGAAATACTTTATAAAACTTTTATATTTGTTATATTGATTCTCACTGAATCGAATCAGACAAAGAAACATCGAAGAGGTCCCACCTACCCTAGAAAGATGAGAATTGTATCGATTTTTTGTTGTCCACTCAATTTATTTATTACGGATCGATTTATGTGATCTTTTATTACTTTGGAAACATTTTTAATTTCTTCATGTAAATCAGTTATCAGCACGTTATCTTTAATTAAACTCTGGCAATTTTTCATTATTTTTGTTGAATGTTTCGGATATTTCTTGATTGCTTTTGTTATCACTCCCACTTACTTTTATATTTATAGATATCTTCTTCTGCTTGTTTAAAGTCTGGGACCTGTTTAATTCTGATTTTCCAGGGACGCTGACGACCAACTGTCTCTCCACCTCTTTGGGGGTCTTCCCGGTGGCTTGGTTCCATGGGGGATTCCATCTCTGGCGATCTTTGGAAGTCGATCCTGGTTCATTTCCAGCTCTTCTTCTTATTCTAGTCCATCTTATTATATCGGGCATGTTGCACTCTTTCCTTATGCGGTCGTTCCTAATTCTGTCGACAAGTGATCTTCCTGTTATGGTCCTTAAGACTTGCATTTCGCTTGTTCTCAGGATTCTCTTTGTTTTGGCGGTGTCCGCTCTTGCTTCTATAGCGTATGTCAATATGGGTCTCATGCATGCCTTGTTTGCTTTCAACTTTTAGAAATTCATTTGTCCAGATTGTATCTCTCAAGCATCCCGAGATCATCGACGCTTTTCGAACCTGGGACATGGTTTCTTCTACCAGATTGCCACATCTATAGATTTCTACTCCCAAGTATTTGAAGTACCTATCTAACTTTTAAGTCATCCAAAGCTTCTTCATCTATGTCGGTAATTTCGATTTTATTACTCGTACTTTCTTCCATTTTGTTTTAAAACATTGCTTTAAAACTGGGCTTCAAGCTGAAAGGATTATTTCAGAGCGGAAAATTCATGTCCCCTAACGAAAAGTGTTTTGCATCACTAAATGCTTTGTTTCCCAGTAGAAATGTGAAGTCCATTGCTAGACCCTTTTTGAACGTCGTCAGGTTGTATTGAACCGGGCTTAAATACAAAACAACATAATCGTCCCAAGTAACATTTTTAGCCTGCAAATAGCCTGTAAATAGCCTGCACCTGACACAGGCCTGTGTCAGGCCTGCAATTTGTCTGTGCCTGCATTTAACCGGTAATTTAGCCTGCGTCAGGCCTGCCGTTGGGTTATTTATCTGGGCCTGTAATTAGCTAATAATTTAACCTGCGGCAGCCCTGCGTCAGGCCTGCCGTTGGGTTATTTATCTGGGCCTGTAATTAGCTAATAATTTAACCTGCGGCAGCCCTGCGGTTATGTTATTTATCTGTGCCTGCAATTTAGCTAATAATTTAACCTGCGGCAGCCCTGTCGTTAGGTTATTTATCTGTGCCTGCAATTTAGCTAATAATTTAACCTGCGACAGCCCCTGCCGTTAGGTAATTTATCGGCATAAAACAACATAACATTTTTTTGAAAAAAAATTTGATTGTAAAAATTAATCAAGGTAAATTAACGGTATCTTGGAATATATATTTTCAGAAATTGAAAAATGCATATTCATTATAATAACCTGGTATAAGTGTGTACACGTGTTGCTCGGAGCTGCATTTTTAAACATTTAATAATTATCGGCGTTTGTTCTTTTTCCGAATGCTGTTAGAAAAAATTCTGTTCACACATACAGTGGAAAGTGTATTTTAATAAATAAAAATTTTTAATAAATTACATATAAAACTTAATACACAAAAGTGTAAAAAAAATTGTGGGTTTCTGAGATTTGAACCCGGGGCCTCTCAGTACCAATAGTTTGGTTAAAATTTTTACAGGTTTACACTGCCAAAATTTTATTTGCGATTGATGACTCACGAATATTTTTTTCTAAAAGTTTCTGGAAAATTTAAATAATTTTTAATTGTAAAAATTAATCAAGGTAAATTAACGGTATCTTGGAATATATATTTTCAGAAATTGAAAAATGCATATTCATTATAATAACCTGGTATAAGTGTGTACACGTGTTGCTCGGAGCTCGATTTTTAAACATTTAATAATTATCGGCGTTTGCTCTTTTTCCGAATGCTGTTAGGAAAAATTCTGTTCACACATACAGTGGAAAGTGTATTTTAATAAATAAAAATTTTTAGTGAATAAGATATAAAAATACAAATTTTTATGAACACCCACGTGGTATGTCGAAAACAAAAATATTGTAGAAAAGAAAACTAATATTGAAATGTGAAAAATATTTAACATTAAAATATAATATATTATAAAATTAATAATTAAATAGCAATGAATTTTAATTCCGTCTTTTAAAACAGTTTTATCCAATCAGAATTAAGAAACATTTCACCGTTAACATAACGCTTGTTACTCATTGGTTACATGTTATTATAAATATATTGTCATACAAAGCAACCCTTAAATGATTGTTTATACTTACATTCACCTTGCTCCGGTCTAGCTCAGCCCAACGATGAACAATTTATGCAAAACTTTGAAATGCTCTCAAAACAACTCATCAAAACCTTTTGAATGATAAAAATTTTTACTGTGGATTTCTCCCAAAAACTCCCACTTTCAAGCAACGAATAAAAAGTAATTGCAAAGAAATTTTTATATTCAAATTTAGAAGTATCATTGATTTATAGAAAATTTACCTGGTACCAGTTTGAATTACAAACTCAATATTTTACAAATTTAATTTGGGAAATTCCCTTACAAAGAAATAAATTCGTTGAAATTTTGCTGGATTCTCTTCTTTCTTCTTTTTTGAGTTGACGCACTGTCAACGCAAACGTAAAATGTTCTTTTATTTTTAAGTTCGCGTAAAATTAAATTCAACAGTCTTTGTTGCTGATTAAATGAATAAATTTATTTAAATGTTGATTGGTAGTCACTAATTTTACCCTTGGGTTAATCGTGACGCCGTAAAGTTCAAAAATTTTGTTTGAAAAATTTAATAATAAATTCTGTTCGAAATACCTTTATCTACAAGTGCACCTGTTGTTAAGCCATGACTCACGCTTGACATCTGCGCAGGATCGGAGCTTGATAAAATTTCCCTCAGTTAGTTGAGTGTTGATCTCGTAAGTGCATGGTGTCCATTAAACTTGTCCACATTCTTTTGGTGTTGTAACCTCCAAATTAATGAAGTGCTAACTTTTAAAATAGCTAAATAACAAAATCACTAGCGGCTTGTCTTCAAAGATGTCGAATTGCATCTACTTCACCAAAACAATGCATTTAGCAAAAGGATAAATTTACAGTGAAAGGCATCTCAAACTTAAGAGCTGCATTTGTTTTCCATCTACGAAGTTTCGTTACCATCGGCGAGGTACAAAATTTCTAACCTCCAAATTAATGATCCAAAAGTTAATATTGGTTGAGTTCGATTGCACGCAACCACATCGATGGAGTGCACAATGCATACTAAAAATTTTGTGATTTTGTCAAAATTTCCTAAAATTTTGTGTCTATTGTACCATCTTCACTTCTTAATTCCATCCAAATTTTCCAAATGCCACGCTATGAAGTTAAATAAACGTCTGTAGGTAAGTTTTTATGTGATTTTCTCGCTCTTAGACTATTTTAAAATGTTTTGTATTGCAGAATTCACCATTTCCACCGAGATGCAGCGACGAGACTGGAGTCACTTCCATTTTTTTGTACAGACGACCTTTTTTTTATCACTCCGCCACTAAACCGCACATAACCAGCTTTTGAATACTTTTAAACAACACTATGAAGAATTTCTCAAAGAATGTTATACCTCACAAGTTACAAGATTTGTTATTTGTTACAAAATTTTACATTTTAGAATCCATGTGATTTTAGGTTAAGAGATAACAAAGTTTTACAAGAATTTTTGATTTTCCTTGCAATTACCTTGCCCTTGTGAAATCTGAAGTGACAAATTTCTTCCCGAGATTGACCAGAGAGCTTACAACACATTTAAAAGATATCCACAGTCTTTTTTCTTTACTTATAAGAAATCGTGTGAAGTCAGGATTTTGATTTTTGAATTGTATCCCTTTGAGACCCCTCCTGCTTTGCTGCTAAATCATGTTAGCATAGTGCTGCTAATTACTGAGCTCAGCCAGACCCGAACAAAGCTCCTGTTTGTACAAAACATAAATGTCATTGCATGAGAGAAAAACCTTATTAGCTTGTCAGGCCTTTCACCCATATGAATTTCAAAGGACCCAGCAAAATACGACATATCCCCCGAAATTTTTAAGTTTTTATTACCCTTAATGAAACTGAGAAAATTTCTAACAAAGTCGCCTATTTTGTGGCTATTAAACATTTTATTAAATCCCAAATTATTTACAAAAACCCTATATCCAAATTTTAAATTTTATAAAATAAACCACCCAAATAAAATAATAAACTTCTTAAAGATACTATGTCTTTAATTAAATAAATCTTTCAAAACTTATCAATTTAAATTTTTCTAAATTTTAAATGTTATCCCCTTTTAAATTCATAAATGTCAGATAAATGAAATCTGCCTCTAATTACATCATTGTCAAATAACTTGTTTAGTTTATTTGCTTTTAAATCTCATTTAAATTTTCAATTAATTCTTAATTTATTTTTAAAATCTACGTACACGTATTCTCTTCTGAAATCTTAATTTTTGACCTTTTTTAAGCGTTTTATTTATTCTTCTTCTTTCATTTAATTATAGTTTTGGATTAATCGTTGACTATAGTGTGACAAATTTTAATTGGATTTCTTCCTTTCATTTTAATGGATTTTCATTTCTACTTCTGTATTTGAATTTTATTTTATTAATCGCTGATTATTATCTTCCTATCTATTGAAACTTTAATTTTATTTTTAACTTTCCCCCCAATATTTAATTCATTAATATGCCTTTTTTTTCAAACTATTCATGCATTAATTCTTATCAGTATCCCCCCATTTTTAATATTATTTAATTTTATCAACCCTATTTATCATTATAATTATCCCCTCAATTTTAATCTTATTCAACTTTATTTATAAACAAACTTCCATTATTGTAATCAATTTTCAATTATCTTTAAATCACCAATCATTTATTTTATAATCCATTTACAGCTAATTTTCATTTAGAACCCATTCTATGATTTTTTTTTTCACCAATTTTTGTTTATCAAATCTTTTGTCATCTATGTGTTTCGCATTCTCACAATTAATCCGTGTTTTACTTTTAAATTTAATTATTGTTTAAATTTTTCGAATTTTGTACGCTTATTTAATCTTTTTAGTCAAACAGTTTCTTATTAATAATTTTCAGATTCAAATTCTTTTTAAATGTTCATAAATTTCAATTAATAAATTTCTTTGATTTTAACTTCATGTAGTTAATAATTTTCTCTATTATACCGGGTCCAACTGCTAATTATCAAATTTACAAATTCTTCGTCGTATAATTTTTAATCAATTTAACCGATTCTATTGTTTGAAACGAATGTGCTTGAAAAAGGACATTTTCATTAACCAATCTGTGTTTTTTATTTTCATTATTATTTTGTTGTTAAAGTTAATTATCGAACTAGCAACTTCTGTTCCTATTCGGAAGGACACTTCGTTTTTAAATCGAGTTTTGCCTTCTTGTAATCTTTTTAATTTGGTCCTTTTAAACTTTAATCTTATAAATACTAGTTCTTTAAATCTCGTTTGTCCAAACCGTATCTTTTTAATTCGAATTTTTATCTTTAACCAGTTTTTGAATTTTAAATTTTTCAATGTTGTATTATTTAGTGGAAGTTTTAGTTGTTTAAAATTTTTATGTCCATTCGAATTTTCTTTGATTTTAATTAGCACCTTTTTATTCAAATCTAATACTTTATGAAGCTTAATTGTCTTTATTTTGACTTTTTGTACCCCTTTATAGTTTTTTGAATTTTTGTGCTTCTTTTTGTTTCGATTTTTATTAAAATTTCGAAATTTAGCTTTTCTTGATGCCTTTTTGTTCTTTATTATTTTAATCCCTCTGGTTTTGTATTTTTGTTTTGATTTTAATTTCTTAATCTTTAAATGCAACCGTTTTAAACTTTTTCTTGTTCTCGCAACATTGAATTGATATTTAATTTCTGTTTGATTTAATTTTTGAAAAAAATTGGAATCGTTCAATTGTACATTCCCTAAATTTGACACCTTTCCTTGCTCAGCTAAACCTTTGATTGCTTTTTCTAAATTTTCTAATTTGTTTTGAACCTCTAAGCGTGACTCATTTAATTTGGACTCATTTTTTTGAATAGTGACCTTTATGTTTCGTACCTCTTTGTTTGTATTTTTATTTAAAGTTTTTATTTCCTCGAACCCTTTATTTATGGAACTAGTGCTTTGTTCTAATTTTTCAAATATTTTAGCAAACCAATCTACATGTTCACTCATTTTGTTATTAAAATTATTGAATTCTCAGGTAATAGCCGGTTCTAAACTCACAAATGCCCCACGTTACTGGTGTGCCAAATAAATGTCGTGATCTGGACCCTTAAAATGCCCCACGTTGGCCAGCGTCAAATAAATGTCATAATTTAGAGTATTAAATTTAAAAAAAAAATTTTTTTACCCCTAACTTTATTTTAATTTCACCCCAATTGTGTTTTTACAGCCCCACGTTGGATTTCGCCAAATAAATGTCATACAAAGCAACCCTTAAATGATTGTTTATACTTACATTCACCTTGCTCCGGTCTAGCTCAGCCCAACGATGAACAATTTATGCAAAACTTTGAAATGCTCTCAAAACAACTCATCAAAACCTTTTGAATGATAAAAATTTTTACTGTGGATTTCTCCCAAAAACTCCCACTTTCAAGCAACGAATAAAAAGTAATTGCAAAGAAATTTTTATATTCAAATTTAGAAGTATCATTGATTTATAGAAAATTTACCTGGTACCAGTTTGAATTACAAACTCAATATTTTACAAATTTAATTTGGGAAATTCCCTTACAAAGAAATAAATTCGTTGAAATTTTGCTGGATTCTCTTCTTTCTTCTTTTTTGAGTTGACGCACTGTCAACGCAAACGTAAAATGTTCTTTTATTTTTAAGTTCGCGTAAAATTAAATTCAACAGTCTTTGTTGCTGATTAAATGAATAAATTTATTTAAATGTTGATTGGTAGTCACTAATTTTACCCTTGGGTTAATCGTGACGCCGTAAAGTTCAAAAATTTTGTTTGAAAAATTTAATAATAAATTCTGTTCGAAATACCTTTATCTACAAGTGCACCTGTTGTTAAGCCATGACTCACGCTTGACATCTGCGCAGGATCGGAGCTTGATAAAATTTCCCTCAGTTAGTTGAGTGTTGATCTCGTAAGTGCATGGTGTCCATTAAACTTGTCCACATTCTTTTGGTGTTGTAACCTCCAAATTAATGAAGTGCTAACTTTTAAAATAGCTAAATAACAAAATCACTAGCGGCTTGTCTTCAAAGATGTCGAATTGCATCTACTTCACCAAAACAATGCATTTAGCAAAAGGATAAATTTACAGTGAAAGGCATCTCAAACTTAAGAGCTGCATTTGTTTTCCATCTACGAAGTTTCGTTACCATCGGCGAGGTACAAAATTTCTAACCTCCAAATTAATGATCCAAAAGTTAATATTGGTTGAGTTCGATTGCACGCAACCACATCGATGGAGTGCACAATGCATACTAAAAATTTTGTGATTTTGTCAAAATTTCCTAAAATTTTGTGTCTATTGTACCATCTTCACTTCTTAATTCCATCCAAATTTTCCAAATGCCACGCTATGAAGTTAAATAAACGTCTGTAGGTAAGTTTTTATGTGATTTTCTCGCTCTTAGACTATTTTAAAATGTTTTGTATTGCAGAATTCACCATTTCCACCGAGATGCAGCGACGAGACTGGAGTCACTTCCATTTTTTTGTACAGACGACCTTTTTTTTATCACTCCGCCACTAAACCGCACATAACCAGCTTTTGAATACTTTTAAACAACACTATGAAGAATTTCTCAAAGAATGTTATACCTCACAAGTTACAAGATTTGTTATTTGTTACAAAATTTTACATTTTAGAATCCATGTGATTTTAGGTTAAGAGATAACAAAGTTTTACAAGAATTTTTGATTTTCCTTGCAATTACCTTGCCCTTGTGAAATCTGAAGTGACAAATTTCTTCCCGAGATTGACCAGAGAGCTTACAACACATTTAAAAGATATCCACAGTCTTTTTTCTTTACTTATAAGAAATCGTGTGAAGTCAGGATTTTGATTTTTGAATTGTATCCCTTTGAGACCCCTCCTGCTTTGCTGCTAAATCATGTTAGCATAGTGCTGCTAATTACTGAGCTCAGCCAGACCCGAACAAAGCTCCTGTTTGTACAAAACATAAATGTCATTGCATGAGAGAAAAACCTTATTAGCTTGTCAGGCCTTTCACCCATATGAATTTCAAAGGACCCAGCAAAATACGACAATATATTATGCTTATTTGTGATTAAAAGTATTTAAATTAAATTAATTATTGTTAAAATTAAAATTAATTAATTATGACAAATAATAAGAAGGTGTAATAGTGAAATAAGATATAAAAATACAAATTTTTATGAACACCCACGTGGTATGTCGAAAACAAAAATATTGTAGAAAAGAAAACTAATATTGAAATGTGAAAAATATTTAATATTAAAATATATTATATTATAAATAATTTAAATTTAAAATTGATATAACGAACCATCAAACGTTACAATGAGACATCTACGAAATTAGATCCGATTAGAATTTTTTTTCTTATAAAAGTAATTCCCTCGACTTATAATTTTATCACAACTAAAATAAACAGTTCTACGTGGCTCAGACGGCAACGCGGTGGTACATGGAAGGCAAAGGTCCAGGGTTCGATCCCTCGGTAAGGGTAAGAATTTTATTTCAAAAATTCAACATTTAATTTCAGATTTTTCAGACTCCAAGAACAAAGAAGGACGACAACATCATCAACCAATAAATATTAGAAATATTACAAGGTCCTACAAATATTAAAAAAAACGGGTAAAATAAAAAATTATATGTTGTAGAGTTAAAATTGTAAAATTAGCAGCTGAAACGAAGAAATAAAATAAATGGTAAATTAAAAAAATTAAATTTTTTTATTTTGATTTTCAAAATTGATTATAGTAAATTAAATTTATTAAACGAAATTTAATCTATATAAATTATTTTTGTGCCAGGCGCTGCCTCGAGCCTGCGATAAAGTTTAATGCAGGCTTTTTTTTTGCCTGCGATAAAGGTAACCGCAGGCTAACCGCAGGCTAACCGCAGGCCTGTGTCAGGGCTGCCATGAGGCTGCCATTAGGGTAATTTTTTACCTGCGATGAGTTAACCGCAGGCTATTTGGTGCCTGTAATCAAGTTTAACACCGGCTATTTCTTGCGCCACTTAAGCTGTTTCGTACCTGTGTCAGGATGTTATTGAGGCTGCCGCAGGTACAGGCACAGGGACAGGCTGTACCTGACAGGCTGTTTACAGGCTATTCGCAGGCTAAAATGTTTATTGGGCGTTACATTCCTTAGTTTTTCCTTTTGGGTACAGCAATAACTTCCATTCCGACTTGTTGCTATTGATTCCAGCCGAAAATGTAGACGATTCCAATTTTTCGCCGGTTTGCTCACAGCAACAACTGAAATTATTTATGGTCCAAATGTGTCTAAACTTAACCACCTTCAGTTGTGTGGAACTCCAACTCTCAAAAACTTCCCCACTATAAATTTGTTATTTACATTTCGAATAAGAAAGATTAGCCATCGCGAACATTCGGACCGATTTATTAATCTGAAACAAAAAAGATTGTGAGATATTTAGTCTCTATATCCACATTGAGTGGTTCAAAGAGAAATTAATTGGTTGCTTGACCAACTTGAAAAAACTTGATTTTATGTTTGCTACCATCATGCGGGTAATTCAAATTACTAAACCGAGGTTCTTTTAACTATTTTGCAGACGGCTACCAAATTGGATTTGTATGAATATTTCCTATACAATTTATTACTTCCGAGTAACAATAATTACAACATCTGTGATTTATTATTTGTAAGAGTAAAGGCTAATTCTCCATTTTCTTAGATTTTGTCAATGTTGATATGTAAAGTTTTTGACGGAAGTAAAGGGTCGATATGGGATGATAGATAACCGTGTGGTCAGCAAATGTAGCCCCCGTTTGTAAAAGTGACATGTGCAAATTTTACTTCATTGGCTAATTCTCCATTGTTGTAGTCGGACATGGATTTTGTCAATACTGATTTGTAAAATTTTTCCTTCAGGAAATCCCACTCTGACTCCGGGCTATAACCACACAACAGAGTGCCATAAGTTGCAATAGAATGGATATTTCCTTTCGTCCGTCTTACAGTGAAGATCGCCGTGAATAACTTCATCAGAAAAGAGATGTAACTATTCCATCCCAATGCGCCTTCAAGGACAATTCCTCGAAGCCTCAAGTTTTCACTTTTATCCCTTTGCACACCGAATGTAAGTATTTGGGTTTTATTGGTGTTAATAAAACAATTATGATATAACTAACTGATATTCCGTTATCTACATAAATATGTATGTTTTAAGAGTTTAATTTTCAGAACTTTACATAATTTAGTACTTATATTTGTATATAGAAGCCTAAATGTCTCGTTCATACTTACTCAACAAACATTTTAGATGTAAATCGGCTGTTAATAGCTAATAGCTTTATTTAGTCTCGAAATAGCCATTTATTAGCAGATTTACAGCTAAAATGTTTGTTAGGTTAGTACCACGTACTCTGATAACTGGAGATTTCAATGAGGATTTCAACAAAGAAGAAAGTAATGGCCTACAACATGCACTTAGAGAACTAGGACTCCGAATTCGGCCGCCAACGATACGATTTTTTCCAACTTTGAAGTGTCAGCTACTGGAGTCTACACATCGATTTCCTCTTACCATGCGCCGCTTTGGGCCAGAATTAACTTAAACTAATTTACCATAGACATCTTTGGCCGTGGAATGGATGTTGTTGGTATAAACACCGTCATCAATTACTATATGTATGCCAACTGATGCAATAATTATTTACAGAGTGTTGCTTCTTCAAGTCGTTTTGACTCTGTGTGAAGAGCTAACACGTTTATTTTCAACGATGAAGATGCCAAATTATTGAACCAAGTTCAAACTAGGTTCCAAGTGAAAATTATTAACAAATCTTTTAATCAAATATATATTTTGATTCTAATTATTTCCATTCAAACTTATTTGTATTTATTACCTTATCCGCGGGGATAAGGGAAGGGGTGTAGGGGTTATGCTGCAGAGGTAGCACCTTATACCGGGACGATCACATCGAGCGTGATAACGTGAGATGGTCCTTGGTACCTGGTCCTCGCAGGATACCCAACTCTCACTTATGGCTCCACGTGCCACACCCTGGTAACTGCGTTGATCCGCAGGCGAAACTAAGTGAGGGGAGCCAGATATGGCAATAACCGAGTGGTTATTTTCAGCATTAATTGCAGATGACATTTAAAAAATTTGATTCGAAATACGAATAATTTTTAAACACTTGTTTCGAATTTTTAAAAAACTTGATCGCGTGATCAATTAATTTTCTCTTTCACTCTGCATTACCTGTAAGTGGCGTGTCCGACAAACACTTTTTGAATTGTGAAGTTTGAACAATATCTTCACATATTGCACTTTTATTTTGAACTTGTAATTTCTCAAAATTACTTGTTTTACCATCTTGTGACAATTTTCTTTCCTTTGCCGCTGGAAATCTTTTAGAAAAGAAAGCTTCAAATCCTCGATGGTCATCAATTCTTTTAGATTTCCGGAGTACTTGGATTAATTGCGTCACATTTTTATTTTTCCTCGTAGCAATCACGTCAAAAGAAGTAATTTTATGTTACAAAACATTAGGACAAACGTATTAGAAGATTTATTTTGTTCATTACAAGAAACTTGACAGCTATTATGTTCCATAGGTACTTGTAGATTTCGTTGATGCAATTGAACTCTGTAAGTCTTCAATACTTTTTGAACTTTTATCAAAAATTTCTTGATTTATGCTCACTAAACAGGTCAGAGGTACCTCAGAATTTGTTTTGTTCAAATCAACACGTTGATTTTCGAGGTCTGTTCGGATTTTTGAGTAGGCCGGATCAATTCACAATTAAGGGGATCTGTAAGAAATTTGTTGATTTCATTTGTGTCACATTTAAGCGAAATATCACCATCAGAACCAGGACCACTATTACTTTTATTGCTTGCAAATTTGATTAAATTATCTTCATCATTTTTAGTTTAGTTTTCTATCTCATGTTGTGAGACTTGGTTAGAAGAATGACAATGATCGATAATTTCAGGAATTTGGATTTCCTCCATTTCAATGTCATTTACAAACGAATTTTGATCAATGTCGCTCATCTTATTTGGGACCTGAGATTTTATTCCTGTTGCTCTGTCATCAAGCTCAGCGCCTAAGACACTTTCTTCAGTTGATAAGGTGGAAATAACAATGTTACCGTCTGTCCGGACTTGTTTTTCACTTCCACCATGAATAATTTTTCCGAGATTTCATTAGAAAAATTAGAATTTCTTGCACTTCTGCATTACTTTTATTCTCAATTTTTTCTTCCAAAATAGAACTATTTTCATTTCAGTCATGAAATTGAGTAAAAATTCCTAAAAATATAATAACAGCGTACAAATTTGAAATTGCAATCAAGTTTTTTAAAAATTTAAAACAATTGTTTTAAAATTAATTTGTATTGCAAATCAAATTTTTTTAAATGTCATTTGAAATGAATGCTCCATTAAAAGTAAGTTTTCTTGAATCTTTTCGACAATGCAATAATCTCTTTATATTTTTAAAGGGCGATGGAGATGATACATGGATGCGTGTCATCATAATTCTTTAAGAAGTCTGCCAGGATCACGGATGTTCTCAAACTGATGAATTAGTCACAATTAGTTTCGATGACATAAAGAAAATTGGGCTATCACTGTACGATATTTGTTTTCTTGTATAATTGTGAAATTTTTAATTACGTTTTTTATTTAGATATAATAATTCTGAAGTAGTTAACGCCGTTGGTGGAATATTTTTAATGAATACGTCTGGGCAATGTTCGTGTCGATTCGATTCCTCAAAAGAAATAGTCAAGGTCATCATCCCATAATTTGGTGAGTAAATTATTATTTTTAATAGGGGCTGTCATATTTATAATTTGTGGGGGGGAGAAGATAATATTATACTATTACTAGCCTGGCCGCCTTCGGCGGCCCAACCCCCTTGGGCCGCTTCGCGTCCCAATATTCCCGGCCGATTTACGGTTGAGCCACCCCCATTTCGCCACCTCGTAATTCCATAAAAATGAGAAATCTTGCAAGTTATAAAACTTCTTTCCATATGACATTTGTTATGTCGCTTGTACTTTGAATTTGTATTCCATCCTTTGCTCGACATCTTGATAATGCTACATATTTATCGTCGCTAACAAAACGTAAAGGCGTATCTCGATTTTCCTCACTTTACAGGAGAGCGAAATAAAGAAAAGTACTACCGTTCTTATATTCTTCATAACTCAAATACTATTAAATATATCGTATTTCTTTTTACACAGTTATTGATAACAATATTCATAATCATTTCTAATATTTCAAACTGTGATTGGCTTTATTTATACGGACAATTTTTTGGTTCAATCCTCGTAAAACCACACGAGTATGCGAAATTTCAACTCTCCACGACCCTCGTAGCTATACGTACTAAATTAGGATTGAGTGAGTGATTTGCGCAGCTTTATATGTGTTTAATGACATTTAAAAAAATTTTATTCGAAATACGAATAAATTTTAAAACATTTGTTTCAAATTTTTAAAAAACTTGATTCCAATTTCAAATTTTAAAATGAAGCAAAGCATTTTCTTTTCAGAAATTTATTTTTGGTAGGTACATAGTAAATAAAAAAGAACAATTTTATTTCAGTTTTAATTACTTCTTTTTAAGCTTTTCGAGCTTTCTTACTTTAAAAAAATATTCATTTTTAGGAAAAATTGGAAGAATTTGAGATGTTGAAGATGGTATTAAAAACAATTTTATTGGAATTTTTAAAAAACCTGATTCCTGAATTTCACATTTGTACGCTTATATTCATTTGTAGGAATAGTTTGAATTACCACGTTAAATTTTTAAAATAAAGTAAAGCATTTTCTAAACTAAAGCTTTAACGCATGTTGCTCGGAGTTTGGTCGAAAATTTTAAATATCCGTGACTTTGTCAAAAGTTAACAACGTAAATCCATGACTATAGAAGCTCATTCAGGGTACCCAGCAACCTGGAAGGTCGGGAAATTTTTTTTGAGTCGGTAGAAAACGGGAAAAATCTCGAATTGTCAGGGAATTTTGAATATTTTTCTGACATAATATGCAACAGATTTCAAAACTTAATTACTTTATTACAAGCAAGAAAATCTTTTTATTTTTAAAAAATATTTTAAATTTCTAAAGAAATTTGTGTGAAAAATTTTATGTACCATTTTTTTTTAATGGCATTAATGTGGTGACAAAAAATGGCATAAATATACCAACCACTTCCAGCATGGCGTTTTTTATTGTAAAGTGTGATATTGTAATAAAAGTTAGTAAGTTTAAATTTGTGTTATATTTTTCGTATTTTTCTCAAGAATTTCAAAAGTCGGAATAATGCCAATGGTATTAAAAGAAAATAAAAATTTGTAATTTTTTTTTAAATATGGATTTGTGAATGTATATTTTATAATAAAATATTATTCATATGTATGTATGTATCTCTGTTAAGGAGTGACTTCCGATGCATAGAAATGGCGACCTGACTTCCATCCCTACCAAGCATTTAATTGATATATAGATTCCTACTTATGCATGAGGGGAACCATCTTAACGAGGTTTGCAACAGAGGGGAAGACATTTTTTAAATTATTTTTCAAGAGTATAAAAGTGACGAAGGCACTTCCGAGCATATATGCAGTCAATCTCTGAATTTGCAGATAAACAGAACGCGTACAAACTTCCAGCAGCGCTGCCATATCGCGACATTCCAATCATACTTACATCATGATACGAGTACTTACACTTCTCATTAAAACGTTCAAGTGCAAATTTAAAAAATTAATTATTCATTTTAGATGTTTATAAATGTTACAAAATTAAATTAATAACATTAAAGGGGTATAATAATAATAATATGCTATAGGTAACAATAAAAATTGAATTAAAATCTTTTAATTAAATACAGCATTATTTCGACGGTGACCTTCAATAACGTAACAACACAACAAATCGAATATTTTTCTTCATTGGAATGAAAAATTTTGAAATTTATTTTTAATAATTGAAGGACTTCGTGCAAAAACGGTATAAGTGCATAATTAAGAATTTAAAGTAAGACAACTTCAGAGTTGATTTTATTAAAAAAGTAAATTATGATCAAACTTTGACTTAAAAGGACCAAGGACGTTGACCGCTCGCATTACTAGATGCGGGGAATTCCCGGAAATATGCTTCGTTTTAATAATGTACTGAACGCAATTTTTTATCTTTTGCTTACATTATTATTTAATAATTAATACTTTTTAATGAAATTTTTTACTTTTTCATAATAAAAATTAATAAAACAAATCAAAAAAAGCCCTTAAAAGGTAAAGTTGAAAACTTAAAAAAAAATTCTTACGTATGAAAAAGTGAAGGGGTTGCCAAAATCTTACAATAAATGGGTAGAGATGGGTCTAATATTTATAAAGCATCCTTTGTGATTGATCAAGTTTTGAAATCTCGTCTAAACAAATTGATTTCGTTAGGATTATAGGATTCCCCCATAATTAACAACGTAATTTTTTCAATGTTTTGACGTGTTAACTCCGAACAAGTACCATAGTAAACACAGATCCTATTAAGCCTAGTGTACGATATTTCCATAACAAATTCCTCAACATTTATGCAATTTACAAAGACACAAACGAATATTAAATTTGCATAGCTTATTTTATGATACTTATTAGTGATTGATAATTTTTTACTAACTTAAGTTTAAAAATAACTCTTTATAGTCCGGTCAAATTAGACCAAAAACTAGGAGTGAGGTTGCAATAATTCGCACCCAGCTGAAAATTGGTAGGATTGTTCAAAACACCATCATAAATAAAATCTAAAAAGTCCTCATCGATCCGACACCTGGAAAAAAATTTATTCGAGGTCAAAGGGCAATAAAACGGGTTTTTCGCGATTTTCAGCAAAACGGTAAGTTTTATCATAAAATTATCCCATTCAAAAATTGTAGATCAGATAATTATCTATAAAAAATGTCTAAATACGGGTCCGTTACTTTGTTTACACCAAAAGCAAGCTCTGAGATCCTTAGGGATAGCACTAGCTAGCACCCAAATATGAAAGCTAGCACCATTATATTTTTTTCACAAATCGACTTTGACACCGGGGGGGCCAAAGTAACGCTAGCCCCCCCCCCCGTTAATATTTGTACCCAAAAACCTAGCACTGGGATTCTTAGAGCTAGCACCCAAATATGAAAGCTAGCACCATTACATTATTTTCACAAATCGACTTTGAAACCGGGGGGGGCCAAAGTAACGCTAGCCCCCCCCGGTTAATATTTTTACCCATAAACCTAGCACTGGGATACTTAGAGCTAGTACCCAAATATGAAAGCTAGCACCACTACAGTATTTTCACAAATCGACTTTTAAACCGGGGGGGGGCAAAGTAACGCTAGCCCCCCTGGTTAATATTTTTACCCAAAAACCTAGCACTGGGATCCTTAGAGCTAGCACCAGCTAGCACCCAAATATGAAACCTAGCACCATTACAGTATTTTCACAAATCGACTTTGAAACCGGGGGGGGGGGGGCAAAGTAACGCTAGCCCCCCCCGGTTAATATTTTTACCCATAAACCTAGTACTGGGATACTTAGAGCTAGCACCAGCTAGCACCCAAATATGAAAGCTGGCACCATTATAGTTTTTCCACAAATTCATTTTATTTATTTGCACCTAAATGACGATTACAACTCTTTCAACTTTTCGAATCGTTATATCTCAAAAACGGTGACTCTTAGGAAAAAAAGTATTTAGAGGGTCCGTTACTTTGGCCCCCCCCCCCCCGGTTAATATTTTTACACCAAAAGCAAGCACTGAGATCCTTAGAGCTAGCACCAGCTAGCACCCAAATATGAAAGCTAGCACCATTACAGTTTTTTCACAAATCGACTTTGAAACCGGGGGCCAAAGTAACGCTAGCCCCCCCGGTTAATATTTTTACCCAAAAACCTAGCACTGGGATCCTTAGAGCTAGTACCCAAATATGAAAGCTAGCACCACTACAGTATTTTCACAAATCGACTTTGAAACCGGGGGGGGGGCAAAGTAACGCTAGCCCCCCTGGTTAATATTTTTACCCATAAACCTAGCACTGGGATACTTAGAGCTAGCACTAGCTAGCACCCAAATATGAAAGCTGGCACCATTATAGTTTTTCCACAAATTCATTTTATTTATTTGCACCTAAATGACGATTACAACTCTTTCAACTTTTCGAATCGTTATATCTCAAAAACGGTGACTCTTAGGAAAAAAAGTATTTAGAGGGTCCGTTACGTTGGCCCCCCCCCCCCCCCCGGTTAATATTTTTACACCAAAAGCAAGCACTGAGATCCTTAGAGCTAGCACCAGCTAGCACCCAAATATGAAAGCTAGCACCATTACAGTTTTTTCACAAATCGACTTTGAAACCGAGGGGCCAAAGTAACGCTAGCCCCCCCGGTTAATATTTTTACCCAAAAACCTAGCACTGGGATCCTTAGAGCTAGTACCCAAATATGAAAGCTAGCACCACTACAGTATTTTCACAAATCGACTTTGAAACCGGGGGGGGGGGCAAAGTAACGCTAGCCCCCCTGGTTAATATTTTTACCCATAAACCTAGCACTGGGATACTTAGAGCTAGCACTAGCTAGCACCCAAATATGAAAGCTGGCACCATTATAGTTTTTCCACAAATTCATTTTATTTATTTGCACCTAAATGACGATTACAATTCTTTCAACTTTTCGAATCGTTATATCTCAAAAACGGACTCTTAGGAAAAAAGTATTTAGACATTTTTTATAGATAATTATCTGATCTACAATTTTTGAATTGGATAATTTTATGATAAAACTTACCGTTTTGCTGAAAATCGCGAAAAACCCGTTTTAGTGACCTTTGACCCCGAATAAATTTTTTTCCAGGTGTCGGATCGATGAGGACTTTTTATATTTTATTTATGATGGTGTTTTGAACAATCCTACCCATTTTCAGCTGGGTGCGAATTATTGCAACCCCACTCCTATTTTTTGGTCTAATTTGACCGGACTATGATTGGTATATTTCGTATGTTATTCAGAGCTCTACAAAAATGTAACGAAAGTAAAGTGGAAATTGATTTCCTACTCTTTCTTTTAAAAAATAAGACTGTAACGTGATAATGATGGGCGTTTATTTAGCCTCATTTTTAAATAAGTAAATTTTTATCACACTTTTAAAAAAAATTATTATTTTTCACCATTTTTGTTGAGAAAAGGTATTTCACAATAACAAGTTTGAAAACAATTTAAGTTTGTTATATTCGTATGTTGTTCAGAGCTCTACAAAAATGTAACATGTAAAATGGAAATAATTGGTTTCCTTCTCCTTTGTTTAAAAAATAATAATGTCATCAAAATGTCATCATTTTTAAAAGTAGGTAGTTATCTAAAACAGAAATTGGTACGTCATGGGATACGTCATCAAATAAAATGGGAACTTGATTGCCGATATGATATGCTGTGTCCCCTAGCTAGTTACAATGACCTATAAATATTTTGAATAAATTTAAAGTTTTTTTTCACTCAGATGCCTACTTTCAACTCCTGTGCGCCGCGCGCGTCTCGGCGCATTCTACTAGAGAAAAAGCCGTAATTATAATAGTTCAAAAAATTTTAAACCGAATTGATTTTAATTATTTTTAATTATTATACTGTATAATCAACAGAAATTTGCACAGATTTTTAATGGTATAACATTATTAAATCTAAAGAGTATTAAATTAATAATTCTAATCAAAATTAAATATAGAAACTGATTTCCAAGAAATGTCTAATGCAATGTTGCCGATAAAAAGAAGTGAGAACGTGCAGTCGTATTAACGGAAGTTGCACGGTCCCGTTGATGCTTTTTCATATATATTATCATACATGCGACGCTAGCGCCAGCCGTATACAGTGGAACTAAAACATTTTTTTGCAAGTACGGGTGCACCGGAGTCACTTCCAGTAAAAATTTCGGATTTTAACGCCTGATCCCATACACTACCCGTTAAACACTAAAAACATGGAGATTCGTAGTGACTTCCAAAATCGGAAGTCACGACGAAATATATTGTTGTGATATAAAGGAGCTTTGCTTTTTTATCTCCCTTGATAGTCACACTCTTACTCACCACGACTAGCTCCAGAACTTGAGACTCTTTTACTTTTATATTTGTACAATATTGAACTGTGATTTGACGTCTTCGTAAATCTGACGCAGACCTTAATTTTGTTGCTTTAATAAAATAGCAACTCGATATACAAATAATTATAATTTGTTGATCTACCCCGCTATGTTTGAAATAAAATCCTAGTACCACTCTGCAAATGTAGCCCTTTTTATTGACGTTAAATAAAAGAAACAAAATCTCATAGACAGTTGTATTGGTTGTTTTTATTACAAAACCAGATGAATGTTTGCTGTGGCTATTAAAAAGATGTAAACTTGACGATATCAAATAACAAAATACATAAAAAGTTTTGGTACACAAATATTGTTCACGATTATTAAAAATAAAAGATAACTTCGAAATTTTTAAGAATGTTTTAACTAAATTTAAATAACAGTTACCTTCGTTTAGTACGCCACTGTGAATGATGACATTAGTGATATTAGCTTCTGTAGAAACAATCAGAACAGGTGTGTTTTTATCTGCAAACTTGACAGATGTGCTGGTATTCCCAAATCCAAGCAACGGAATCACGTTCGCATGATATCCAATCGTACATCCAAAATATCCAGGTACGTTAAAATTAATTCCAATACTTTGTAGACTAATCTTGAAATTTATTGAAATTGACCAAAATTTATCTCCAGGTAACCTTAAATTTTCCTCCAACGGTACGAAATTTTCCAACATAACCAGGCAGTCCTCGATATTATAAACAGCAACAAAACTTTCCAATTGCTGTATAAACGATTCTCGGAAAATCAGCATAAAACCAATATTGATTGAACAATCCAATAATTTTTAATCAATCCAATCTTAAAAGCACAAAAACTTCTGCCAACTGTCAAAATTTCTTCTCGTACCAACTGCTAAATCCAAAATTACTAAAATATTTTCAATTGTGCGACGTTTACTCTAGCACATTCCAAAAACGACTGAGAGAGATTAAGTTGTTCCAAGTCCTTTTATAAACTTCGAGCGTGGACCGGAAATGGTTGGATAAAAATTGAAAAAAATTCAAAATTGTTGATGGAAATCCCAGTAATCCGGACTTGGTAGACATTTGGTAAATATTCTTTTGATTTTTAACGTACACTGCACACGTAATTTTAATCAAAACACTAATTTTTAAATAATTTTCAGCTTGCAACCCGTAATCATGAAACATAATAGCAAATATCACCCTTATTAAATTCTATACAAAATTGGCGCAAAACCACAGCAAACGCAATGTTACACAACATTACAACAATGTAAAAAGGTAATTTCAAGTCTACATCATCAAAAACTTAATTTTTATTGAAAAATAAACCACATCAAACATTTCAGTTCAATGACCTCGAATACAGATGAGGTCCTCAACTAACCATGAGAATTGTTTCTAAGCAGATGCCATCGATCTGAATTGATGAAGGGAAACCAAGCTACCTAATGCCTCGCAGGGATGCACCAGGAAAATACTTTCTTGCTCTATTGCGAACAAACCTGAACCCAAACGAAAAGTACCGAGATGAGTCAGATCTACAAAAACTTAAATTTTCAGTTCATCTCCCCTCAGATTAAATCATAAATTGATACGCAAAACAATTTATTATCTTAATCTCAAATACTTGGCTAAAGTGGTAAGTAACTGGCTTAAAAATTTTAAATTTGGATGGCTTTTCTCTCATGTGATTTTATAAATTATCCCCTCATTTCAATATTATTCCCTTTTATATTCAAAATCTATTTACAAACAAAAATAAAATATTATGTACAAACATGTTATGAACTAATTAACTTGAGTTCCTCTCAATTTCATTTCAAAATTAATGTAATCGAACGAAAAATGGTTTTTCGCCGGTTCGCCAAAACCTTGTGTAATGAAGTTTAAATCATATTTACAAAACCAATAAACTTTAATAATAGAAAAAAAATTTTTTTTTTCATGTTTTTAATTTTATCCCAATTTCTGCTATTACCCAATTCTAACTAAATAAACAAAAAAATTATAATGTTATTGAACCATGAATATCTAAACACTAATCTGTTGCATTCTTCAAAATTTAATTTGCATTTTAAATTTATAATTTTTATCTTAATTGGCATTTTTCTAATAACAAAATTCTTTGTATTAATTACTCAATAAATGATTTTTTTTCACTTTCAGTGCATGGACTTTACTTGTTTAATTTTAAATCTTATTTTCATTTTAGATTAACTTGTTTTGCAATTTTTGTAATACCTCATTAAATCATTAATTTATTAAATTCAATTATCATTTTAAATCCCCATTATTTTAATTACTTTTCCCCATTCTAAATTCAATTATTCAAATCATCATCTCATCATATCATTAAATTCAACTCCTAAATCTCAACTATTCAACATTTCATTTAAATTTTCCCCCCATTTTAAATTCATATTCATTTTAATTATTAATCATATCCCCCCAAATATTAAATTTCTAAACAACTCCTAATCAGTATCATTCTTAAATTGCAACCTTTATCAATCCGCCATTCTCTTCGGATATTTAAATTAAACATTTTGGAATCCATTTCCTTCAAATTCAATCCAATTCATCTAATTTTCAAAAATCTTAAACAATTCTGTTGAGGTGTTCTTCTTAATTAATTTCATTTCATCTTGAATAATGTCCATTACCAATTAATTTCAAATCATTTCATTTGCCATAAGTTTTCCATGTAATTTTATAGAATTTTCAGATCAAATCTTCTTAATATTCATAAATTCAATTTTCAAAATCAAAACCAAAACTTCGTTATTAAATGACAATCACATACACAAAATAATAAACAAAAATAAATTTACTTCTTATAACTGTCCTATCTTGATGCTTCTTGCATCTCTTCAATCTCTTGGTCATCCATATTCATATTATTGATTCTAGCATTCCCTTGATTATTTCCAGGTGTCCTATTTAATTCTCTTCTGATGATAGGCTCATCTCGTATTCCCCCATTTTCATTTCGACTTCTGTTTTCATAATCATAATTGGGTTGATTGTGGTTGAATCTATTGCGATTGTTTTCACCCCTTCCATTTCCATTGCGGGATCTTCCATCATCGTTTCTATTATTGAAATTTCTAGCATTATAATTTGTTCCTTGTTGACCGTAATTGTTAATTCGGTTAGCAGGATAATGTGTTTGATTGTTAAAATTTCTGCCATGTTGCTGGTTGTTATTTCTCTGATGGTACCCATCGTTTTGATAATTTCGAAAAACATTTCTATCGTTTAGTTGATTATAATTTGGTGTTGTCAGATGCGCTCTGTTATCAAATCTCTTCAACAAATTTATGAATCTTTCAATATTTTTGATGTCTTCAATTGCTACCCGATCAATTATTTCATCTTCAAAATGTTTGGAGATACATTGAACTATGTCAGCTTCCGAAAATTGTATATCCAATTGTTGCGCCGCATTTATTTTGGATTCGGCATAAGTTTTTCTATCTTGGTCGATCATTCCTCGATATTTGCCAGCAATCAATTCCGTCCTAACTTTGCCTTGTTCTACTTCTCCCCAATATCTTCTCAGGAACATATTCTTAAACTCACCAAATGTAGAGAATTTATCAAAAACAACACCATACCATTGCTCAGCTTTTCCTTTCATCGTCCCATGTATCATAGTTTTAAGTCGGGAAACATCAGTAATTCTATTAGTTAATTGTTCCAAATTTTTAAGAAATTGTTTTGGGTTTATTCCATTATCTTCATCGAACTTGATTTTAGTATCGCATTGAAATTTTAAATTCATCTCTTGCCATATTTCCGACGTTTCTGTTCCGCTATTATTCATCGAACGGTTTTTAACCTGCGCCAATTCTCGTTCTAATTTTTTACAAATTTCAATGCATTCCAATTTATTTTTATTTATTTGTTCTTCTTTCTGTTCTAATTGCAGAAGTCTTAACCTTTCTTCCTCTTGTTGAATTTGGATAACCTTATTTATGTTTACCCTTAACTCGTTTTTTAGGTCGTTGACTTCCGTTTTCTTAACAAATTGATTTTCAGTAATTTGAACTATCTTTTCTTCTATGACTGATTCTTCAATTTGGGCATTTCCCATGAAACTCAACTGTGTAGCATTTTTTATATCTTCTTGCATCTCTATTCTCAAGTTAGCGATGCTTTCATTCATGCCTTTTTCTTGATTGTCTACTACCACCTTTAAATCTTTATATGCCCTGTGCAGATTTACCATATCATTTTCAAATTCGATTCTACTCTGTTCCATGTTTTCGAATCTTCTTTCCATTTTTTTTTCTGAGTTATCGAATCTACTTTCGATTTTTTTTTCTGAGTTATTGATATCCTTTCTAATATCCTTCATATCCTTACTCATTTGTTTCTGTCCTTCCATCAATTGTGCGAACATTAATCTAAATGGATCACCTTCGTCGATCGACCCCATTCTAGTACTTGAAAATAATGGTGTTTTCTCAGCACTATCAAATAATTGTTTTTGTATGTCAAATTCTTCCATCTTTTCATCAATTTTTTGTTCATCTCTTTCGATTTTATCTTCTTCTTTTCTATTGTCCATTTTATTTGTAATTGGTTTCAGCGATTCAAGAATAATACCTTCTAATTCAAAACACCTATAATCTAATAATAAATTAAACCAAAATCCCACACCTATCTCACTGAATTCAATAAATGTGATTAAATAATCTAAACTTTTAAATGCGCCAAATGTATTTGTAAATTTTATAATTAATTTAATTTCTTTTATTTCAGGGTTTCTTAGTCGGTTCAAAATAATGCCTCCACAGTTCTGGTATGCCACTACAAATATTATGAATTTAATTTGAATTAAAAAGCCACACGTTAGGTCAGCTACTAAAAATGTTTGGCTTATTAAAAACGCCCCACCTTGGATCGCCACTAAAGATGTTGTGATATAAAGGAGCTTTGCTTTTTTATCTCCCTTGATAGTCACACTCTTACTCACCACGACTAGCTCCAGAACTTGAGACTCTTTTACTTTTATATTTGTACAATATTGAACTGTGATTTGACGTCTTCGTAAATCTGACGCAGACCTTAATTTTGTTGCTTTAATAAAATAGCAACTCGATATACAAATAATTATAATTTGTTGATCTACCCCGCTATGTTTGAAATAAAATCCTAGTACCACTCTGCAAATGTAGCCCTTTTTATTGACGTTAAATAAAAGAAACAAAATCTCATAGACAGTTGTATTGGTTGTTTTTATTACAAAACCAGATGAATGTTTGCTGTGGCTATTAAAAAGATGTAAACTTGACGATATCAAATAACAAAATACATAAAAAGTTTTGGTACACAAATATTGTTCACGATTATTAAAAATAAAAGATAACTTCGAAATTTTTAAGAATGTTTTAACTAAATTTAAATAACAGTTACCTTCGTTTAGTACGCCACTGTGAATGATGACATTAGTGATATTAGCTTCTGTAGAAACAATCAGAACAGGTGTGTTTTTATCTGCAAACTTGACAGATGTGCTGGTATTCCCAAATCCAAGCAACGGAATCACGTTCGCATGATATCCAATCGTACATCCAAAATATCCAGGTACGTTAAAATTAATTCCAATACTTTGTAGACTAATCTTGAAATTTATTGAAATTGACCAAAATTTATCTCCAGGTAACCTTAAATTTTCCTCCAACGGTACGAAATTTTCCAACATAACCAGGCAGTCCTCGATATTATAAACAGCAACAAAACTTTCCAATTGCTGTATAAACGATTCTCGGAAAATCAGCATAAAACCAATATTGATTGAACAATCCAATAATTTTTAATCAATCCAATCTTAAAAGCACAAAAACTTCTGCCAACTGTCAAAATTTCTTCTCGTACCAACTGCTAAATCCAAAATTACTAAAATATTTTCAATTGTGCGACGTTTACTCTAGCACATTCCAAAAACGACTGAGAGAGATTAAGTTGTTCCAAGTCCTTTTATAAACTTCGAGCGTGGACCGGAAATGGTTGGATAAAAATTGAAAAAAATTCAAAATTGTTGATGGAAATCCCAGTAATCCGGACTTGGTAGACATTTGGTAAATATTCTTTTGATTTTTAACGTACACTGCACACGTAATTTTAATCAAAACACTAATTTTTAAATAATTTTCAGCTTGCAACCCGTAATCATGAAACATAATAGCAAATATCACCCTTATTAAATTCTATACAAAATTGGCGCAAAACCACAGCAAACGCAATGTTACACAACATTACAACAATGTAAAAAGGTAATTTCAAGTCTACATCATCAAAAACTTAATTTTTATTGAAAAATAAACCACATCAAACATTTCAGTTCAATGACCTCGAATACAGATGAGGTCCTCAACTAACCATGAGAATTGTTTCTAAGCAGATGCCATCGATCTGAATTGATGAAGGGAAACCAAGCTACCTAATGCCTCGCAGGGATGCACCAGGAAAATACTTTCTTGCTCTATTGCGAACAAACCTGAACCCAAACGAAAAGTACCGAGATGAGTCAGATCTACAAAAACTTAAATTTTCAGTTCAATATGAAGTGACTCCGTTGCAAATGTATATCTACTTTGGAAGTGACATGATACACTTGATAAATATGAAAATATGTATGAATAAATTATTAGAAAGGGGGGGGGGGTCATTTTTTATAATGACTGGAATTTTTCTTATACGATCCTGGAAAAGTAAATGAATTTTAAAACTCAAGTTGGCTGGGTACCCTGTCATTATTATTATTATTATTGTTTGTTTATTTAGCCGCTTTGGCTATACTGTAACTTACATAATATAATACATATTTACACAAAAACAAATAAAATGTACAAACGAAAAAAGTCGGTAAAAGATACAATATATGTACTATAAAATTTACACAAAAATATAATTAAATAACGGAGAGAAAAAATATATATATACTTATATAATATAATACACAAAACTTTAACTATATAAAATTTTGGTCTTCCATCTTGTTCGCATAGTAAATCTTCAATTGGGTTTTGAAGTTTTCAAATTTTGTAAAGCTCCGCAAATTCCCTGGCAACTCGTTATATAACACTGCTCCTAGGAAAATATTGTATTTTGAGCAAAAGCCGTATTTGCTTGTCCCAAAACAATCCTGTTCCCATTCCTAGTGCTATGTTGATGGACCTCGTTGAAAGTTTTTAAAAACTCATCAAAGTACATTGAAGCTATCGATTGACATCAATTGCACACATAAATTGAAAAATGGGAAGGAAAATTGCAAATCATGTCTAAAGCTACTCCTCCGTAATTTTTTTGCAAATAACTCCGCGATCTTTTAGGCTCGAACGAAATTAATGAAAGCTCATTAAGGCTCAATTGATGCTCTAACGTTTGACACCAAATTCACCCAAAAATTCGATACGGGAAGGGGGGCATCATGTCTACGGCTCCCCAAAAGGTTTTTGCGAATAACTCCGCGACCTTTGAGACTCAAACTATGTAAACCTTCTGTTTTCACAATATCAATAGGAATTTTTTAAATCGAGGTGCCGTTTTACGTGCGTGCTCTTCCCCAATGGGGTTTATTTTGATAGTACTTCACTATACAAATTTGGTTTAATTTATGTTAATTGAATTATTTTTATTAGGTAGTCTTTTAATATGGAGAATAGAAGAAGAAGCTATTCAAGCTGAAAGTGAAGAACAAAAAGAGACCAACGACCTTCATATTATTTCCATTTCATCAACTAAAGAATGTGTCTCATGTACTGAATTTAATAATAGTGCAGCAGGAACACATTCTGAAAAATTCGTCAATTTCATCACCGAAATGAAAATAGTTCTATTGCGGAAGAATAAGTTGAGAATAAAATAATGCAGATGTGCAAGAAATTCAAATTTTTCTAATGAAACACATCTCAGAAGAAATTATTCAAGGTGTAAGTGAAAAACAAGTCGGGACAGACGGTAACATTGTTTTTTCCACCTTATCAACTGAAGAAAGTGTCTAAGGCGCTGAGCTTGATGACGGAGCAACAGGAATAAAATCTCATGTCACAAATAAGATGAGCGACAGTGATCAAAATTCGTTTGTAAATGAAATTGAAATGGAGGAAATCCAAATTCCTGAAATTATCGATCATTGTCATTCTTCTAACCAAGCCTCACAACAAGAGATAGAAAACGAAACTAAAAATGATGAAGATAATTTGATCAAATTTACAAGCAGAAAGTAATAGTGGTCCTGATTCTGATTGTGATATTTCGCTTAAATGTGACACAAAAGAAATCAACAAATTTCATACAGATTCCCTTAATTGTGAATTGATCCGGCCTACTCAAAAATCCGAACAGATCTTGAAAACCAACGTGTTGATTTGAACAAAACAGATTCTGCGGTACCTCTGACCTGTTTGGTGAGCAAAAATCAAGAAAATTTTGATAAATGTTCTAAAAGTATTGAAGACTTACAGAGTTCAATTGCATCAACGAAATCTACAAGTATGGAACCTAATAGCTGTCAAGTTTCTTGTAATGAACAAAATAAATCTTCTAATACGTGTGTCCTAATGTTTTGTAACATAAAATTACTTCTTTTGACGTGATTGCTACGAGGAAAAATAAAAATGTGACGCAATTAATCCAAGTACTCCGGAAATCTAAACGAATTGATGACCATCGAGGATTTGAAGCTTTCTTTTCTAAAAGATTTCCAGCGGCAAAGGAAAGAAAATTGTCAAAAGATGGTAAAACAAGTAATTTTGAGAAGTTACAAGTTCAGAATAAAAAAGTCATATGTGAAGAAATTGTTCAAACTTCACAATTCGAAAAGTAATTGTTAGACACGCCAGTAACAAGTAATGCTGAGAAGGAAATTAATTGATCACAAGATCAAGTTTTTTAATTGTTCTAAAAGAGTGATGAAACTGGAGAAACTGGAAAACTTTTATAAATACTTATGGGTGAGTAGTCTAAAGTTTCATTAAAAAAATTTGAATTTTACCTTTTAAATTTTCAGATAATGGAATTGGAAACGGAAAAGATAATGGAATTTCCAGTTCGTTTATTAAAATTAGGAGATAATAGATTTTGTTAGTGTTTATTATTTAAATTTATTAATAATAATTTACTTTGATAGCGTTTATTTTATTTTTGCATTTTAACAATAATTTAAGAGAAACATATCAAGTATTGGGTATCATAAGATGCAGAAAAATAATCTCTTTCGATTGATATGATTTTCATTCTCATGTGTTCCACTGGGAAGCGGCAATGCTATTTAGCAAATTTCATTCTTCTAAAAAATAGTTTAAAAATGGATGTTTATCAGCCAAAATCTAATCAGCTCTTCATACAGCTGCTTCAAACTAGTGTACAAGATTTCAACTCAATTGTGCACGGGTTTGTCTGTAAACGATAAAAACACCACACACACACACATCCGGACATCATTCCAAAAATGGTCTTAAACAATTCGTATGGACTCATAGACCATGGGAAAAATGCTAACTCAAAATTTTTTTTTAACTCGATTACAATCCTTTCCTTTACTACTTAAATGGGAAAGCAAAAATTTATTAAGCAATGCAAATAAATACAATAAAAGAAAAAGGTAGCCGGTTCAGCAAGTTGATTTTCAACAAACACCTAGGGCAGCGTTTCCCAAACTTTTTTGACCGCGACCCGGTACGAGGTTTTAAAATGTTTCGCGACCCACCATATGAAAAAAAAAATTTATTTACAAAACAAATTTTATTTTTAAATAAAAATCAAGTTATTTGTTTGTTTATTTCATACACAAAAATTGCAAAATAATTATATAACAAAAACATAAGTAATTAAAAAAACATTATCTTCATTTAAAACTTTAGTAAATGAAGTAAACTTTGTTTTACATATTTTTGTGTTTTTACAATTTTTGCCGCGACCCAGCAGAATTTTTCTGCGACCCGGTGTCGGGTCGCGACCCACACTTTGGGAAACGCTGACCTAGGGGATTGATGATCTTTGTGCAATCAACAAGTGTTCCTTAGCCTGGGATTTAGGCGCAGCGCCGTAGCAAGCTCTTCTGGTGCCTGAGGAAAATTTGAATATAATATGTGCCCCCCTCACAAAAGATTCTTATCATTTTGATAATTTTAAACTATTATTTATTGGGTTTCGTCGAGGTTTAGCGTCCCCATTGCGATCACCCTTGCTACGGCGCGGCGCTGACTTAGAGTAATGAAAACAAATGGATGCTTAACAGGAACTCATTTAGGACCAGGGGGTCTGGAATACCCTCCAGGTACACTTAATTTATTGCGAATGAAAAACTTTCACTTTTACGTTCCTCGGTATTCAGAAAAACGGTGCTGGGATAGTTATAAAAAATATCACCTGCTGCCCCCCCCCCTACCGGATTACAAACGAAAATTGCAAAAGATTCTACGAAAAAAAATAAATTTTCATGGTTCTGAATAATGGAAAGTGTATACTTCAGATCTTTAAGTAAATCTTGAAACCTTGTTTTGTTCACCATCGATGGTGAAGTTTAAATGCACGAAATTTTTATTCAGAATAAGAATTATTCAAAACGTTTTTTAATTATTTTCTCTGGATTTTCTTTTTATTTCATAAATACTTATACAGTAGAATCCGCTTAATGTGATCACTTTGGGCCAAGAACATTTTGATAACATTAACCGACTGATAACAATAAGCGAATTTTAGAAAAAAAACGAATTTTAGAAACGAAAAATTAGACAATCTTGTTGAAAAAGAGATCATTGTGTTGGAAATTCCTTGAAAGTGATAATAATAAGCGGCTTTTTGATCACATTATCCGGTGGTTTTTGATAACAATAACCGACTGATAACATTATCCGTGATCACATTAAGCGGATTCTACTGTAGTATGATGTAGGCAAATTATGTTAATCTGTTTTATAGAGAATTTTGTAGTCTTCAATTTTGATTTGATGATAATTTTCACTAAAAATGAAAGTAAACGAGTTATAGACGAAAAACTACTGTAGAGGATTAAAATCCCCATTTGGGGAAAAGGCTAGCAGGGAATTTTAGGCGAAGTTGCAAATAAAATCGTGGTCAAATTTTGGAATTCAGTTAAATTTGAATATCTGCCCTCCAAAAGATTCTTATCTCTTTGAAAATTTTAAACTATAGTTTATTGGGTTTTGTCAAAGTTTAGCACCCCCATTGCTCACCCTTGCTACATCATACAGCCGATCAGAAAGATAAAGTGTCCAATTTATATCTTAACATTCCGTCTTACTATCGTCCTATTTATGCAGAATCTATTTATTTCAGTATATCGCTTGGGAAAGAGGGAGGGGCAATAAACAAAAACGGAAAGTATTTTTGATGGATTTCTTACATTGTTGCAAGCAAATCCGATGGTGTTATTAATCCACATTAAGCGGCACACAATGCCCAGGTTGGTGATTCGTCACCTCATTGCGGTCTTCAGGCCGCACAACCTGGGCAATCAAGAATAAATGAAAGTTATTTATTTTTAATAAAATGGAAAGACATTATCCAAACAAATTGGCAGGGATTTCAGTTTTTAGAAATAAATAATAAAAACTGGACTAAAGCAGGCCATTTAATCTCGCGTGCGAATTGTGATCTTGCGATAGTGGGGGTAGCGACAGCTACCCCCCCCCTACCTGCCCAATAGTGACTATGTGAACAATAATAAAACGGAAGTGAATGAACAAAAACTAGATCACACAAAACCAACCTTGAGTTTAAAAGTAGACAATTTAAATAAAAGTGCCGGGTACGCGGAATTAAGTGATTATGAAATAGCAGAGCAAAATAAAACGGTTTCGATAAGTGATACATTAAACAAAAGTGTGGAAAATAAAAATGATTATGTAGACAAAGATTATGTAAATTCCAGACCAAAAAGGGTAATTACTAAACCCGCATATTTAGGTGATTTTGTTCAACACTAAATATTGTTTTATGCTTATTAATTAATATTTAATGACAATGTTATTTTTGTATTTCTAATATTGTAATGTTAATGTGTTAGTTGTTCAAATAAACCTTAAGAAACTTATTTTTGAACGGGCATGTAACATAATGATGATTCATATGATGTGCGCAATGCACCCTATGCGTTCATTGATAACAACGAGTCAGTGATGTCTGAGAACTCCCACAGTTAACTTGAATTAAAGTAAATAAATAAAGATTGTAATAACGCAAGTTGTATTATTTATTTAAACATATATATATTTTTGTATCCACTCAGCGCTCAGGATCGCTAGTAAAGATGTTCTTCAGACGTGTTACACAATCAAAATACGAGACAGGACATATCTAACACAATTTATTAACAACATAACATTTAACAACATAACAATACAAATAAATTGCTAACTAAAATCAATTATTAACCAAAGAACTTAAAATCCCTACTTATTTTTTTATTTAATATCGTAAAGCTTTACCTTTCTTTTATTTATCTGTCAAACGCACTTAATTTTTCCGCACGGACGACTTTTAGACAATTTCTTCCTTCACCTCACTCCTCTACGTACTAACGTTTCACGTTCCGTTTTCAATTCTGCAACACCCTTATCTCTCCTGCAATCTATTTGCTTCAAACACAGTTTGTTCGAACTCTCTTTATCTGGGAACTGCAACACTCTTATGCTTCAAACACAATTTGTTCGAACTCTCTTTATCTGGGAACTGCAACACTCTTAATTCTCTTCTATCAATTTGCTTCAAACACAATTTGTTTGAAACTCACTTTATTCTGGACCTGCAAAAATGCTACTGGTCTGCTTGTCGTCTATTCAGGAACTTTTATAAACACGACTGGTCTATATGTCGTTTAATTAGCAACTTTTATAAACACGACTTATCTGTTTGTCGTTTAATTCTGAACTGTCTTACTGCCCTTTATTATATCCTGGCATGGTTACCATTCGCTTTTTCTCTTATCTTTTTCTTCTAAGAGGCCGCACTATACTACGTGTATTCTTTTTAATTTCGTTACGAACAAAACTTAAATCTAGCAACATTTTTTTTAAATTTTTAATAATCACATTTATACTGAACAAATTTTAATTAAACAATGTTGACATATCCTCCCTCTTATCTTGATTGCATATCACGTACACATTTATGAGGGAGCTAGCATATAGTGGACACAACAATATATTGCTATGTGCTGACGTAGCCTCACGTTGGGCTAGCCAAAAAGTGCTGTGCAGCCCCGGAGCTTTACTAGGCTTGCACTCTGTAATGTTAATGCCTTGTACGAGTGTACGTAAAAGTACCTCGTTAATAGAAATGTAAGCAAATTATTCTTGACAAATACAAATAAAATAAATTTATGCCTCGGCTTGACTATTTCGGATAGCACAGACTTACCTTCTCTCACGCTGGGTTCTTTCCTTGGCCAAATCTTCAATCTGAAATGCAATATTGTGGCTCTCGAAATTATCATACACAAATTATGCTCCGTTTTATATAGCAAATCGTTTTTTTTTTTATTATGAATTTCAAAATGTAAATGATTAAAATTAATAAAATTCTTATACCTAATGACAAAGATCTTAATTCTATGATAAACCTAAACGTTTTCCCGCACGTGTGTAGTTAATCGTCAATTTTCACTAAATTTTTTATGTTTTTAATAATTCTGAATGGGACGGTACCTTTTATCTTGTGTATTTCTATTTGTTCGGTTCATATACCATGAAATTATGCAGTGGTATTCGTTCGATGACCTTCAATGGTGTGGAATCTTTCTGGATTAAATTTCCTCGTGGTCGCTTCTATTTGTATCGTGACTAAAGTTTTCTTTCAAAATAATAGTGATTCTTCTCAATTTTGCACAAATTTTCACTTTGTAAATACGTAAGTATAATGCTCTTTCAATTACTAAGCTTTTTATTCACTTTCTTAAACAAATTTTATTATATTTTTAACTTTTTAGCTGGACACACAAAAATTCACCGCCATTAACTTTTATTAAGCAATCAATCACAACCTATTCCAATTGTTTTTTTTCATAGCTACTCGTATTTTCCAAGGCACTTCTGATTTTGTTTTATTGGTCGATGTAAAATCGATATTTTTGACGTTATAATTTCCAGGTTCGTACTTAGCCCAAAATAATTGTAAAATTTTTAATAAAATTTTTATGTTTCAGATTAAATTGAATTAAAGTTCTTGTATCTTTGCCGATCTTCCAGTAACTTTTGAAGAAGATGTTGTTCCCGTATGTGGTACATTGAGTTACGAAGCACTTTGACACATGTAAAATTTTTTGTTATTTTAAAAGTTCTACGTTTCAACACATTTTTATAACTAATGCTTTGAACAATAATTTTTGATTTCAAATTACATTTCTTATCACTACTTAAATTAATTTACAATTTTAACAAACCTTTATTTTATAAACAGAATTAAAACGTTGCATTTGAATTTATTTTTGTTATTTCGTTCCGTGACCTCTTTTCTTCATGTAAATTTCTGACGTTAAAACAAATCTTTGGTGTCGGATGAAACCTTTTCGTTTGAACAAATAAGTCTCGTGCTACCTTTGTTAATAAATTAAAAACTTTGAATCAAAACGTGATCATTTCTATTGACGTGGTAGTGGTACATTGCAATATATATTACTATGAGGAGGTCGGATCGTCCCTCGTCAATAGCAATTCTTTTTATCTTTTTAACGAATAACGGAATTTCCGTTGTTTTTAAAAATTGAAGTATTAAATAAATTGACTCCTGCCTCGGCTAAAATTTACACCTTTGCAAATCTCTCATTACTTAAATCGTGAGACCAAATTGACACATCTTCCCGTGTTTAACATTCCTGGAGGAACTCTTTAATTATTAATCAAGTCGGGAGCCCAAAATTGGCACGACTACCCGCTTTTCCCTTTTGAAAGGAACTCCTTTTGTTTTTATTCTTTTTCCTTGGTTACGAAAAATTCCAACGTACTGGATCAAATACTTTAATTGTAAGTATTTAATTTTCATAAATGTTACGTGTCACTTTCCTAATGTTTATTGTTCTTGTTTTTTAGGTTAACCACTTTTGGCCCGATTGTTCAACTTTAACGGAGTCCACTACCTTTACCGAGATGCAAATTTCATATTCGTGAAACGTTATTCCGTATTATTAACTAACACTTTAAAACTAAACAAATTACAATTTTTAAAATTCTTACAATTAATTCATTTTAACAATTTTATGGGGATCTTATTTGATTTTGTTTACATTTGATTTAAAAACCTTTGTATTCTTTGTATTTTTCTTTATACCAAATGTATTTTTCTTAACCGATTTGAATTAAATTTTGTTTGCTATTCTTTTGGATACGAAATCTTATGCATGTTTGCAGTTCTTTTTCATTAACGATTCAGTAAATTGCCATTGACGTACCAATCTCAGTGAATCATAGCAATATGTTACACTATCTAACAAAAGTTGTGGATATTTGAAATTTTCGATAACTCCGAGCAACATGCAAGCCGTTGCCGATGGAAATACGAATTGGTAGACAAACTATAACGGTCCTAGCTTTGATATTTGAGTGCTAGCCGGTGCCAGCTCTTAGCAATCGACAGCTAGATTTTTGAGAAAAAAATTAACGAGGGGGGCAAAATAACGCTAGCTCCCCCCCCCCGTTGATATTTTTGTCAAAAAGTTAGCTCCCGATTTCTTAGAGCTAGTACCTAACCATTAACGCTAGCACCCCTAGGTTTCTCCAAAAAACAATGTTGATTTTTTTTTTGATTTTCAATCTTGATATGTGGACAAACCTAGGGGGTGTTAGCTGTCGGGAAGCGGGAGCTAGCTTTTTGAGAAAAAGTATTAACCGGGGGGGGGGCAAAATAACGGACTCTAGGGGACTTTTGGGAGGTTTATTATAATACTCAAATATAAATCTATGCGAAATTTCAGCTTGCCCAAATTTTTTAAACTAAAAGTATTCCTTGCCTGGACTATAATAACTATGATTGGAAAGATGTTATGGGGATTAACTCGAAACTAAAAAACAATTTTTTTTACATTCCACAATTTGGATGTTATGCTTATCTTAGAATCACACATAACCACACAAAGCTACATAGAAATTCCAAAGTATTCGATATACTGCACTTATCATCCCAGAAGAAGGACTCGATGAAGAACAGCAGTCATTATCGAGAATAACATCAAACACGACGAGATAACCAAATTTAGTGAACATAATCTGCAGGCTAGAGCGTGGAGATGGCAGACTGGCATGGTAAACTAATTCTAGCAGGTAGCAGCAGGAGCGTACTGCCCTCGTAATGTAACCATCAAAAGAAAAAACTTCTAATTCTTCTTTGAGACTCTTGGACGCACATTTATAGCCGGAGGAGATTTCAATGCGAGACACTGGCACTGGGATCCAGATTAAGCATGCTACGTGAAAGACTATTACATCAAGTAATGATGAGAGAAATAATTTGTAGAAACTCTCCTCTGGGTATCCCACCTACTGCCGAATGCAAATAAGATACCCGATGTATCGACTTCTGCATCATTAAAAGCATTGCACGCAATTACTTAAAAATTGAATCTTGTCTAATTAGATCTCTCGTCAGATCATTCTTTTCCACTAGTCACTCATGAAAGTCAAATAATAGAAAAATGTGAACCGCCAATTTAATCAAGCAAAAGTATTGATTTGGAAGGATTCCGTAACATATTATCAAAACAACTAAATCCGAAGATTTCTTTAAAATTGGAACATAACATGTCGATGTAGCGATTGAAAAGTTAAACTATTCAAAACAACAAGCCGCGTGGACTGCTACCCCATCAAAGCAGAAAATCTATTAATAATTAGGATATTGTCCCGTTCACATTAAGAATAAAGTTAGAATAAAGAGTAGTTTAAGAAACTGCTGGCAGACTACTCATGCTCCGATATATAAAACTAATCTAAATTTCACCTCTAAGAACCTACGAAGAAAATAAAACAACCCCAAAATATACAACCACCAATTTGAATACGGAATGGCAATTCGGCCAGAAGCGATAAAAAAAGATAACACATTTGCGGAACATCTTGGCAAGGTTTTCACACCATTCCTAATGGAAACTCTCCCAAAGGCGGAAAAACCCATGCACCATATCTTAGAGGTGTCTTATCAAGTGGACACTCCGGTTAACCCCATAAAAGTAGCACAAGTCAGGACATGCATAATGAATAGCATTAACCCAAAGAAAGGACCGGGGTATGACTTGATAACAGAAAGAATCCTGAAAGAGCTACTGGTGGTAGGAACAAAAATTATAAGTATTATATTCAATGCCAACCATAGATTAGTCTACTTGCCTTAACAATGGAAGGTGACCCAAATAATCATGATTCAAAAACCTGGTAAGGTTTTGACGGAAGCTGCTTCTTATCGAACGATCAGTCTTTTGCCTGTTCAGATCAGGGTGTTTGAAAAAATTTTTGTGGCTAAACTCAAACCACTCCTCGAAGAAAACCATTTTAATAACCAACCATTAATTTGGATTTCGACATAATCATTCCACCATCGAGCAGGTGCATAGAGTTGTTAAGATAATTACGGAAGATTTAGAACATAAACGGTACTGCTCGGCAGCCTTTTTGGACATCTTCCAGGTTTTTGATAAGGACACGCCACACAGGATTGGTCTAGAAAATTAAGAACAGCTTACCTCATGCCTATTGCCAAATACGGCAATCTTACTTGACAAATAGATACTTTATCGTGAAGTACGGAGATGTATATTCCACTCTGGTTCTCATAAAATCTGGTGTGCCACAGGGCAGCATGCTTAGCCCATTTTATATATTCTGCATACTTCTGTTCTGCCGACTAACACTAACACCAAAATAGCCTCCTGGTTTGCGGACGATGCTGTGATAATAATGACCTCATATGGTGATTAAGGACCGTTTTTTTAAAAGTCGACATCTACAAAAACCTAAATTTTCAGGAGAGTGTTTTTTGTGTTTTACAAATCTGCATTGTGGTAAATAATAACACAATATTTTTTATTCATTTTATTTGAATCATAACTACAACTATATGAAATACCAAAACTGTACTTTTTTTATTTATAATAAAAATAAATAAACAAAACACATAATTTTTTCAAAACTCGACAAATACTTAAACTCGACATCTGCACGCTTTAAATGGAGGGTTCGTTATCTTCGTAAGATTTTCTTTCGTTCTCATCGGAATCTATCGAATTTCCTTTTAAAACTTCTTGGTAAAATAAGTTTGCTTCTTCATCTAAATCGCAGCCACGAAGCAACTTCTCGACATTTTTCATCTTCTTGACACTCACATAATTGCAGGTTTGAACCTCGTTGACAGAATTTAGCTTTTTAGCATCTTTAACACATTTTTATAATTTTCCACTCTTACTGCCCACCTGAAGATGTTGCTTGAATTTCAACAGCAACGGACTTTTTACTTTTTATATATTTGATTACTCTCGCTTCACTTATTTTGAATGGTAACTTGGATTTTAAAATGGTTTTTGATGCAGTATTAAAGTCGTATGTTTTCCAATCTTCTCCCCAAATTTTAACCAAACCACGTCTTTTAAGTATTTCATATGTACTCAGAAGGCGATATAATCTGTTCACGTTTACGGAAATCTTTTTCCACCCTTCCAAATGTCCTGTCAGGAGGCATAAAGCTGTATCCTCTTATTGAGAAAATATGCGAAATTTCTTTGAAAACAATACTATTTTATAAATAAGGCTTCTTGCTATACTTTGTATAGAAGCCTAAAAGTTACATAATGCACAAGTAGATGTCGAGTTTTAAGATATCACTTGAAATTAAACCTTATTTAGCTGTAGAAGTTGAAGAGTTTTGAAAGATCTGAATAGTTTATCGTATTCCTTCCTATTAAAATATACAGAATCGATATATAACTCAATATTGGAAAAAATGTAGTTGTCGAGTTTCAAAAAAACGGTCCTCAATTGTCAAGATAACACCAACTAACGCAAGTGAGGTGACGGAATCAAAAGTAGTCAGCGACCTTAACAATTTAGTGAAAAAAGAACAGATATCTCTTATCACAACTAAGAAATTACCATCAAAATACGTTGGAAACCAGATTTTATGCGATTTCTAGTATCTTTGCTCTAATGAAGTCGAGGATTGTAAAAATAGTCTAAACGACCAAATTCCAACGCTGAAAGCGGCACTAGGCGACGTGGCAAGATGCACCTAATTATTGACCTTGTGGCGACCCTGAATTTCAATTTCACAATTCAAGCAATTCAAGTTAAAAGTTCCCGGCGCCAACACCTTGAAGTTGGCAACCAGTCATACGGCAAGCAGTTCGACTAGATCAGTGGTGTCAGAAAAAGTTTTGTTTAAACATTATTACTAATTTGTTATTAATTTTCCCACGTTTGAAAAATATATTGTTAATTGTTTATGTGTGATTTTTATTCGTCAAAAATCCCACAACCTTTTAAGGGGGAAGTTAAATTAACATCGGTACCGACAAGCAAGAATCTTATTAAACCATCACAAGTTGTGATGTAACCGCCGACCGTCCTTCGGAACTATTTTTCCTAGGAACGGCTGGAGTTATTTAAAAAATAATCAAATTTGCTGATCGAACAAAATCTCACTTTTAGACACTTATCGATCTACTGAGAATATTATTTATTGATTATGCTGCCACCACCGTTCAACCGATTATGCTCACCGTAGAATTCTGTTCTAAAAAAAAACACACTATCAATTTGGTACGTGGCTTTCTGGTAACGAGCGCCAGATACTCCCCGTTTTGGCGTTACGTTCCCCGGCTAAATGTTGAAATTAAAACTTCTCGACACTGAAAAAAAACTTTCGTTTGGAAAAACGAAAACACTGAATTTTCAAAAACAATATTTATTAATAATGGATAAATTAAAAACCACATGTACACTTTAAAACATCCCTTACAATTTAGGGTGGCCCCTTTTAAACAAATATTGATACAATCCAAAAAAATCAAACATGGTACTTACCATATCAATAAACAAAACTATTTGACCTATAAAACACACCAGCAAAACAAACTCAACAAAGACACTCCCTTAACTATTGCCCAATACAAAATCACAATTACCAAACTCATATAAATATCCCGCACAAGAGAATTTACAATACTCAATTCAACTACATATTAACATTAATCGCGAAAGGCCCTTTGGCTCCTCGACCGTGACTCTATGGCCCACCCCGGCTTCTGACTGATTAACTCAACTAATTAACATTCACCCCGAAAGGCCCTATGGCCCCCCGACCGCGGCTCTACGAGCCCACCCCGACTTCTGACTCCGACTAATGAATTCAACCATATTTATACCTGTCGCAAAACTATCATACTCCTTCCAGAAATCCCGAGGATTGACCTTCGAATACTTGGAATTCATATTCATTAATAAACTAGCTGTAAACTTTTTCATTAATATTGCTCGTGGATCCAAGGTTGAACAAGATGTTATTACGTACTTATTTCAATATGTACCTACTAACAAATACCCAATATCCTTAACAACAAACTTGGTTTTCATAGCGTTCCAATGGAAGAAGTTACGAATGCAATATGCAAAATGAAATCCATAGCTACTAGAATCGACAATATAACTTCGTTCGAATATAACTTTCTGTTGTGCAAACTATATTCTGCTATTGATTTAATAAAAATTATTATTATTACATCAGGACCCAGGCATGATTTCCAGATTCCTTACATTCATCTACACAAGGTATTTGAACTTTTCTCAATTTGCCTTTTGCTTGTTCAGAGAGGTGCTTTCTTATTGTTTATTACTTTAGTGTTTAATGGTACTATTACCAGGGAATGATCCGATGACAAGTCCAAATAGAAATCAGTTTTGAAGCGATTAGTTGGTATACCTTTCACTATGCAAAAGTCAATAAGATCCGGAAGTGAATGCCTTAATTGAATGTTTTTGGGGGCAATAGATTGGTCCATTTCATTCGTCTGTAGAAATGCTGGTGGCTTGTAGTAGGTGTTCATGCTGGTAATTTTCAGTAAGGACAAGGCCTGTTAATAAATATTATATCTATCAATAAGTTTAGAAAATACAGTTTTATAAAAAATAAAATTGATTGTGCTTTTTTATTAGGTGGTGTAGTTTAATTCCATAAGCTGCTGGTAATTTCAACTTTTACTCAAAATTATTAATTAATAATGTTTGATGTAATTAATTGTTAATGGGTTTGCAAAATCTAAACAATAGAATTAAAAAAATATTTTCATATTTCAAATAATTTAGCAAAGCGCGGCAAGCAATTCACATAACTATCAACAGGAGCGCTCGTCATTTCGTTAATATTTACTGCAGTTGACATTTTTGCCACAATTTTTATCCAATATTTTTTTCTAAATTTCCATTTCTAAATAAACAAGATGAATTATTTACCGCCTGTTCCTGGATCTGGAGACGCCGGAGAAGCGGTAATTATATTAATATTTCTTTTTGTAATTTATTTATACTAATCTGTTTATTGTAGGAACAGCCCGATGATGAAATGCTCGAAGAATATAACAATAACCGCATCTCACATCACTTATGTAATAAGAGTAAGGAAATAAGAAATAGAATACTTGCCATGAATAGCCTAACCACTCGAATGCGTATTTATAATGCACTTAAGAAAGTCTCGCAAACAATCACTAACGATAATCACACTATTAGTGAATCAACGACAATGCCTATAGATAATAGAGGTCGAGAGAACAATTATGACTCCAAGAATATTGCTGGCAATAGCAGAACAAACACAAATGAAGCTCCTGTTAGTTCAACTTCTGATTTGTAAATAATACTAACTACAATGATATTTCTAATTGATGTTTTCTTAATGAATAGAAAATCATCTGGATCAAATCCATATGATAAATATGTAAGATGCTAATTTATAAAATTTATTACAAAATTAATTTTATTTTTTTAATTTTAATATTCTAAATTGCAGCAAATCGAAGAAGAAATTTTTTTATCAATATGAATGTTTTATGTTTATTGCAACCGCAGGTAATGCTTATACCTAAATTTTATATACAGGGTGTTTCAGTGATGTGGTGTCATCACCAGGAGGTCGTTTATGTTCAGCAAAAATATAAGTAACATTTTTGCCTAAAATATTTCATACAGTGTACCTTCAAAGATGGGAAGTAAAAACGCCTTTTAAATAATTTGCCCAGAACCATTAAAGATGGAAACTGCAAATTTTATGTAAAATGGTTTTTCTAATTAGTGCAACGTTCCGAAGAAATCTAATTAGTGGCGTTGAAGTTAGTAAGGGTTTCATAAACTACCACAAAACGGTTGGCTACAGGCCAACGGAATTCTTGTTTACACATTCGCATAGACTCTTTCAAATGCAAACTTGTCATAAATTGCACCGTACATGAGTAAAAGCGAAAACATGATGAACAAAAAACAAATTATCATCATAACCGGCAAGCTGCCTGTTGAATTTCAGGATAACGCCTTCTTAATTGAAAGAGGTTTTGATGGTGGAGAAACTGAATGCGTAAGTGAAGCAAATTTTAATGTTGATTTGTATAAAGAGTTGATCGGTAGTTTGAAGCAGCAAATAAATACATTAAAAGCATCAATCGACGATAAAAATACTATTATCGGATTGTTAAAATCTGAGCAGGGGCAACCAACGCAACACGTGGGTAATACTGTTAATATTAACAAAACTCAAAGTGTAACGCAGGCTTCGGCAGTCAGGTCGCTCGCGACAACAATTGAACTACCTAAAGTAGTTGAAAATGGTTGTAGAACAATTAATGATGATAAAAATGATGTAAAAGACCTGAAGTGCAATGATGAAATTAACAATGAGGCCTTCACGACGGTTTCCTTTAGAAAAGGAAGAAAAGAAAAGGAAAACGGAAACTTGGATAGCGCAGGTAATAACCTAGCTAACGCGGACCATGTGTACTATAATACAAACAACAACACGAATGATAACGATGGGTTCACAACTGTGAAACATAAGAAGCGTGGTTTTATAAAACCGCTTATAATTGGTTCTAGTGAGGAGGCCCCCGAGTTCAGTGGTGTCGAGAAGAGGTGTTGGTTACTTATTAGTAAGGTGGCAGTTAGCACGAAAGAGGATTCCATCGTGGCACACCTATCAAAGAAATTCCCTGGCAATACCTTCACATGCGAAAAATTAAGGGCCTACGAGCACACGGCTACCTTTAAAGTGGGTGCGGAATTCTCGCTGTATGATTCGCTAACCCAACCTGATGCCTGGCCGAAAGGTGTAGGTGTTCCCCGTTATCACTTTTTTCGAGGCCCAACAGGCGCCACGTTTACCAGCAATTAATGATAAGATAGTGTCGTCCCCAACTGGATATCGCAATCCTTTGGATAGTGATTTCGCGGTTGGGCATATTAACATGAGATCATTGGTTAAAGGTTTTGATGATTTTGCTGCAGTGATCACTAATATGAATCTGCAAGTTATATCGGTTTCAGAAAGCTGGTTAGCTCCGGATTATCCCTCTTCCCTGGTATCAATTTGTGGCTACTCCTTGTAGAGATGTGACCGCTTGAGTAGAGGTGGAGGGGTGTGCTGCTACATTCGCAATAGCATCAAGAGCTGTGCTATCAACTCTGGCTACAACATGACTGATCTTTTAGAGCAGTTATGGGTATGTATAAGCGTTAACAAGAGATCCTATGCTGTGGGTACAATATATCGCCCGCCCCATGTTTCGGTATCTTTTCTCCAAGAGTTGGAAAGGTATCTGTCCAGACTCTCGGTCGAATATGATGGCGTTATTATGATGGGGGATTTCAACGTGGATATGATTACCAATTCAAATCTGACCGCATCCATGAGTTCACTGCTTGTAACCTTCAATTTGGTGCAGGTTATCGATATGCCTACAAGAGTTACTGATCGGACGGCTTCGCTAATTGATTTAATTTGCTTGAGTGATTCTATTGCTTTCTCCCGTTCTGATTCAATCGATATGTCGGGGATATCTGATCATTGCCTGGTACGATGCAGCTTAGACCTCCCCAGCGAGGCTTCCGAACCTCAGTTTGTGACCTACCGTAACTTTAATTTGATTGATACGGATGAGTTCGCCTATGATGCCAACAACATTGACTGGTTGCGGTGTTACCAGATTGAGGACGTCAATGACAAAGTTGACTATGTCACCTCTGCTATTAGATTTCTGTTTGACCTTCATGCTCCTGTCACCACATGTAAAATTAGTAAAAGAAGACCTGGCTGGCTCACTTATAATGTGCGTCGATTGATCAAACTTCGTCAAAAGGCCCTCAAAAAATACCTCAAATCGAAGAATGCAACTGACTTTAATTATTACAAGGACATACGTAATCTCACTACTCAAGCCGTTATTAGTGAAAAGAAAGCTTACTGTTCGCACCAAGTCAATAGAAACTCTAAAGACCCTAAGAAACTGTGGCAATTTTTTGCTCGTGATAACATACATACAAAGCCGAAAAATGAAATATGTATGCTTGGATAGTCCAGATCCTGACCTGCTAAACAACTTCTTTGCCAATTCGACACCGAATACGGTCATCGATCCCGAGGTTATGAAGGACTTTGCTGGTGGTAGCTATCCTCTGGTCACCAACAAGTTGATCTTCCGTACGGTTACCTCTAATGAGGTTGCAAAAGCTATTCTAGGGATAAAATCGAATGCAGTTGGCATTGATGAGGTCTCCTGCAGAATGCTCAAGTTAGCTCTGCCTTACTGCTCGAATATCTTCACACACTTGATCAATTACTGCTTGGAACAATCAGTGGTGCCGAACTTATGGAAGAAATCTATCATATTACCTCTCCCGAAGGTCAGTAAAGCAAGTAGTTTTGAGGAACTTAGGCCCATCAGCATTTTGCCTGCGCTCTCGAAAGTCCTTGAATCTTTTATTCGCCAACAGTTAGTTGAACACATTGAACATAACAACATCCTACCCAGAACCCAATCCGGTTTTCGCTCTGGCTACAGCACTGCTTCACGCTGAACAAAGTATTGAATGATGTGATCAACGGAGTGGATGCCTCTGAAGTGACGGTTATGGCTCTTCTTGATTACAGCAAGACATTCGACACAATCAACCATGAGCTACTCATCGCCAAATTATCATACTATGGGTGTAGCGATACTGCCCTTAAGTTAATTGATAATTATCTTAATGGAAGAACTCAAAGGGTGAAACTCGACTCTATTTGCTCCGAGGACTTCGCTATCAAACGCGGGGTCCATCAAGGAAGTTTGCTTGGTCCACTCCTCTTTGCAATATACACAGCAGATCTTCCTGCTTCGTTGCCGGATAACTGCATGATGCATATGTATGCAGATGACACCCAGTTATATGTCTCTGGCAACCCGTTATCCATCGATGAAATTGTCTCCACAATTAATGTTTGCCTTGGCTCTGTGCTCTGTTGGTCCTCTGTGAATGGTTTATTGCTCAATCCTAGCAAAACCCTTTGTGTTGGCAGTTCACACTGTCGAGCGGTGGCTAACCATTCAAAATGTACTAACATTCTCCTGAACGACAATGTGATTGACCTCAGTACCAAGACCAAAAACCTCGGCGTGATATGGGATTGTGGCATATCTTTTGAAGATCACGTTAATAAGATTTGCAGCAGTGGCTATTTCAAGCTTAAGTCCCTGCATAGATACAAGCTTATGCTCTCTCCAGTGATCAAGTGGTACTTGGTCCAAAGCCTGGTGCTGTGTCATATCGATTACTGCTCTTCAGTTTACTATGGTTTTCTATCAGATAAGTTAAAGAACAAATTGCAAGTCCTTCAAAATGCATGCCTTCGCTATGCATACAACATCGATCGCCGCCATCACATTACGCCAACGTATAACTCCCTGGGTATACTGAAAATCGAAGCCCGCTGTGAACTACAGTTTGCCCTGTTCTTGTATAGGGTCTATCACTCTGGTCGGCCGAGTTACTTGAAGGTTTTCCTCAACCGAAGGTCGGAATGCCATTCCTTAAACCTTCGCAACTGTGATGCATTATCGGTGCCGGCTCATAGAACGTCCAAATTTGAAGGATGCTTCCAATACAGAGCATCCTGTACCTTTAATAAGTACCAGGATCTATTCAAGAATAGAAAGTCGATTGTGGCTTTTAAAACTGAAGTGAAGGAGCTACTGCTGGCTGCCCAAACTCAAGCAACGTAGGTACTGGTTGAAAATCAGCTCGCTGAACCAGCTACCTTTTGAACATTCTTAATAACTTGTATATTTTGTATATAATTGTATTACAGTGTTCAATAAATATTATTATTATTATTATGTACCTAATCTTTAGGAACTTATTAACGAAACAATAATTGTTAATCTTGGTGTTTTATGAAAGAAACTACCTCCTGAAATTTGGCATAACAGCACTGAAACATCCAGTATTTGCCTAAACAGTAGTTCCCGTTAAGAATTTTAAAACATCAAGCAAAAACGGTTAAATGTACCTATACATTTTTTTTTCTTATTTTTATTGACTTCCAAGGTAAGATACAATCTCTGTTACAAGTAACAATTATTATCATTAATTGACTACAGAACATGACATGACACAGTTGAGACTTACTCAATAGTGAGCCTCAATTACATTAATTGGCATAGCATTACGTTATAGTTCTCACTTCTGTTCTCTTCGAGGTAAGTCCAGAGCAGGGTTTCTCAAAGTGGGGTTCGCCATTTGATGGTAGGGGATTCGCGACAAGATTTATGTAATGGCGGCTGGATGGCTGTGAAGCGCGTGCGACATGCAAGGAAATGCCTAATGATTTACAAACAGCACTGTCAGAGGTCGTAAAAATAATAAATTACATAAATGCACGTTCAATGCTTCCCTGTGCAATGCCTTTTGGCCTCAGGAGCAACAATTTTAATCCTAGTAATTAGTCCAGATATCCTTCCTGTCATGGCCTTGGCACCATCAGTCGATATACCAACACACTTTGCCCAATCTATTTCATGTTTTTCAAAAAATGCATTGATGGTGTTGAAAATATCTTCTCCTTTTGTCGTAGACTCCAAGGTCTTGCATAAAAGATAATCTTCTTCAGAAATATTTTCATGCGCATATCTAACAAATCCAAGTAAATTCGGCAATCCACTAATATCTGTTGATTCATCAACTTGAATCGCATAATAACTATTTTGCAATCGTTGTGCGAGTTGATTTTCAACATTTTGTGCCATGCCGTGAATGCGCCTTGCAATTGTATCATTCGAAAGAGGTATTTTATCCAGCAATTTCGACGATTTGTCTCCCAATACGCAACCTACCATATCTTTAGCAGCCGGCAAAATCAATTCTTCAGCGCACTCATAAAAAATAGATTTTTGGAAAACTTGCTTGAGATCAAATATTGTTGAATGATTTCCTCTTCTGCACGAATTTATTACGACGAACGCCCTGACCGTGGATGCTGGCATGAGGGCTGAAATTGTTCTTCATCTTTCTCAGCTCTCCGGCGAACTGAAAAGGTATTTTCCAGATATTGATAATGCTGAAGGCTGGATTCGAAACCCATTAATGGTCACAACCGAGAACATAATTGCTGGTTTGAGTATTAAGCAACAGGAGTCATTACTAGAAATGTTCGCAGATGAAACTCTTCTAGCTGATTTTAAAAGGATGTCTTTAATTGATTTTTGGGCAGCTAGGCAGGAAGAATATCCCGCACTCTCACACAAAGCGGTGAATTTCCTCTTACCCTTCGCAACAACTTACTTATGTGAGAGTGGGTTTTCACACCTGGTCATGTTAAAAAACCAAGTACAGAAATCGACTTGATGTCGAGTCAGAATTAAGATTAAAGTTGTCCAAAATTGCTCCTAATGGCCACTTTACACGAGGGGATTTTTTCATGCGATCGATCACCGCGACTTGTTGCTGGGATTTTTCGCATGCGCCAGGTTGCTGCGACCTATCGCATTGTCACTTTACACGAGGCATTTATTTATTTTAATTCATAAAATCGCACGTGCGCCAAGTTGCAGGGGCTAATCGCATGAGCGATTTTGTATAAATCGACTCAATTTGCGACAAGAAACAAGCCCACCCATCACATTAATATTAACATACCTATTTATTTTTGTCACTGTAATACAGTGTATTATTTTAATTAAATTTTATTAAAATACAAAACCTTATTTTCTTTATACAGCTAGATTTTCTTTTTTTTGGAAGGGGGGTGGTTAGGGGTTCGCAGTCATTTGGGAACTTGAACAGGGGTGCGTGGGGCCATAAGTTTGAGAAACCCTGGTCCAGAGGGTTTAACCTTTTGGACCTGGGTGCTGTAAGAAGATTCGCGGCCAGAGTGTTTGGGTGAGCACTGAGACGATGTTGGTATTTCACGCTTATTGAAGCGATTTCCTCCTTGACAGTGGCCATTTTTAGGTCCCGGTGTATGACCTCATTTGGAACATACCAAGGGGCGTTGCAGACCTTGTGCAGGGCTTTTGATTGAATCCTTTGTATTTTCATAACATTTGTCGCACTTGCGGATCCCCACAACTGAGCTCCGTAAGTCCATACCGGTTTTATGATGGATTTGTAAATCAGTTATTTATTAGCCATACTTAGGTGTGAGTTTTTATTCATCATCCAGTACATTTTTCGGTAGATCAGACCCAATTGGAGGCGCTTGTTCCATATATGCTTTTCCCACGTTAGTCGCCTATCCAGGTGGAGACCGAGGTATTTGTCGTAATTTTTTTGTGGAAGCGTACAATTATTTAGTGTTACTTCCGGGCATGGTTCTATTCTTAACGTGAATGTAACGTGAACTGATTTTGTACTGTTGGCTTTAATCCTCCATTTTTTGAGCCATTGTTCCATTTTATCGAGGTGTTCTTGTAAGAATCTGGAGTCTTCTCTTGGATCATCACGCGAGGCCATTATGGCCGTGTCGTCGGCATATGTGGCTATTTCAGTATCAGAAGTAGTTGGCAGATCAGTGGTGTATAGGAGGTATAAGACTGGTCCAAGCACGCTACCCTGCGGCACTCCTGATGTTATGGGAGCCAGCGTAGAGTAGGCCTCTCCATACTTTACTAGGAAATATCTATCTGCCAGGTATGACTTCAAGATTTGGCAATAAGTGTGAGGCAAGTTGGTCTTTATTTTATAGGTAAGACCTTTATGCCACACCTAGTCTAAGGCCTGAGAGATGTCCACGAATGCTGCTGAGCAGTACCTATTGCGTTCCAGATCTTCTCTGACTTTTCCTACAACTCTGTGTACTTGCTCGATGGTGGAATGCTGCTGTCGGAATTCGAATTGGTGATTTAGTATTAAGTTTTTTTCCTCCAGGAGCGGTTTGAGCTTGGTTAGGAATATTTTCTCAAAAACTTTAGATAGTACAGGCAAAAGGGTGATTGGGCGAATCACTCTACTACCTTACCCCCGAGGAGGAATTCAACAATGAGTTTATCAAAGGTTTTAACGAAGGATCCAGATGGTATGTAAAGATTATGATAAGGCAAGTAATGGGATTTGAAGCCAAGTTTCAGTTCAGGTTTCCTTCAAATATATCGATGACCACTCAGGAACCAGTTTTGGATAAGTAAAAGCCCAACAACAGAAACGTGACCACAACCAACCCAAAAGAGCCAAAGGGCAAACAGTACACTAGTTATAGTAAAAACTTCATAAAGTTATTAGAAACAGTTGTAAAAATAGTTGAAAGCAAGTCACTGAAGGAGGCAACCCCCAAAGTAACGGCGACCATCCGGGAGCCAGTCTTGAATAAGGGAGACCCCCCCCCCCAATGACTTGGATTCAACTAACCCAAACGAGCCAGAAGGCCAATCAGTAGATAGGATAGAAACGAGGCAAGCCCTCCTTCTATTCCAGGGATGGACCTGACTCTCATGGAAACCGGGATAAACGGTTTTAAACTCTGACTATTAATAATAATGGATAAATCTTCCCTCGCGCCCAATTGTATTTGCGCCCAATAGTCGTCGCGTCCAATTATCACCCCCGCCGGATTGTCATCGCGCCCGAATGTCACCGCGTCCAATCGATCGCGCCCAATTGCACTACACCGTTTCAGCAAAACCCATATCTAGGAGAGAGATCAGCCTGGATTCAAGTATGGTAAGAAGATTTTATTTATAACATCATTTAATTAAAATGGTAATATTTAGGAAAACATTACTTATTTTATATTTTTCTACAGCCTTCAATGACCACCAATAAAGTGAAAAATATTACTCCAATTAATGTTGGCTATTTGAGAGCACAAATCAAAAGTAAATGAAATTAACGCTACTATGATTAAAACATTGTAGGAACCCCACTTCATTGATAATTTTTAATTTGATTTTCTGTTCTATTTTATTTTAGGAACCAGTGTATAAAATGTTAAGAAACAGTTGAATTTCCAAGCGGACGCAGAAAAAATCTTTTTTTTTCTTTATTATTAACTAGCTGGCACGGACGGCATTCGCCGCCCTTAGCCATCTAGACCCAGAATAGATCCGAGAACGCCATAGTTGTTCGGCCTTCGGCCTCACAGGGGGAGGACCATAATAGATCCGCGAAGGCCATAGTTGTTCGGCCTTCGGCGTCACAGGGCGGACCATAATAGATCCGTCACCATGGATCTACAAATAAATCACCAACCACAACTTAGCAATAAAAATCATAAAATATATGAAAAAGTTAAAGTCAACAAATATCGGACTTTCATTTCATTTCGTTGCAAAGCAAATTTTTTTCGAGAAAATTTCATTCGACATTTTCGATTTATATTTGTCCCCTCGACGTATAATTGAAATATTTTTTATTTAAAAGTATAATTTTAATAAGTAAAAAAAAGTACAATTTTGGTACTGGGGGTGCGCTGATGGTGCTGGTCGGTGGTTCTCATTACCACGACCACCTCGCCTCCAATTTAAAAAGTGTCGCAGGTCCCCCGGTGTCACCGTGGATTTTTACCCCCAGAAATTTTACCCCCCGGGGGTAAAATATCCCTAGGGATATTTTACCCCCGGTAAAATATCCCTAACGAAATTTTACCCCCTGTAAAAATTCTTTAGGGGGTAAAATATCCCTAGTGAAATTTTACCCCCGGTAAAATATCCCTAGTGAAATTTTACCCCCGGTAAAATATCCCTAGCGAAATTTTACCCCCGGTAAAATATCCCTAGCGAAATTTTACCCCCGGTAAAATATCCCTAGCGAAATTTTACCCCCTGTAAAAATTCCTTAGGGGGTAAAATATCCCTAGTGAAATTTCACTAAGGAATTAGTAGTTTGTAATTAGTAGTTTGTAATTAGTAATTTTATTAAATATTAAATATATATGTATATATATATATGTTCTTCTTCTTAATATATAATTAGCGGCAGTTCCTAGGCTTCTATACAGCTACCTTTCTGGTGTGAAAGGTACCATTTATTGGATCAGATTTGTATTCATACACTTCCACAGATAATAATAAATCTTTCGGTTGGATACGTTTTCCCAGTACACTGCAATTATTAAGCGAACCCGATTACCAGAAGCCTGCGTTGTATGTAAACCATAAAAATGGAAATCATTTTGCGGTCGTAGTTAAGGTAAAAAAGACTCTTCAATTGATATGAACAATTTTTTTTTAATTTAATAAAAAAGTATTATTATTAATAGTCCACTTAATTTAAGTTTTTGCCTTGATTTTTGATTCAGAACAATTTTTAATGTCGGTGAAATTTTACCTCCTCGATAAATATACTCTAGTGAAATTTTACCCCCGGGGTAAAATATCCCCAGTGAAATTTTACCCCGGGGTAAAATATCCCTAGTGAAATTTTACCCCCTGTAAAAATTCTTTAGGGGGTAAAATATCCCTAGTGAAATTTTACCGGGGGGTAAAATATCACGGGGGTAAAAATCCACGGTTACACCGGTACAAATATTACAAATTTTTGCACTTTTCCAAAAAGTTATTCACAATTTTGCCAATGTTTTAGACAACCGAAGAAGAAGTTTAGAGTACGTTTTTGTGTTATAATTCCCAAAAACGGTTTGCCCGTCCATTTCCGGCGTTAATATATAATTATCGGAGCGTAATTTTTCTTCGAAAAATTTGCAAGGCATTGAAAAAATAATTTTGAAATTTAAATTCGGTTTAACACCTTCGGCGTTGAAAATACGAAGGAATGTTATGGACGGACTATTATAGAGCGTCGTGATACGCTTCCGTTGCGTCTTAAAAATTAAAGATCGGTCTGTAAATAAGAGCGCTACATACGTCCAAAGTTTTTACACAATTTTCACTTAAATGGGTCTCCCACAAAGAAACGACGGATAATTTAGAAAAAGCAATCGGAGCTTCGGATACGGTTATTAACGGTCTTTAATTTAGCACATGACGACGGTTGACGAAAAACGACAAATAACGGCAGCATTTGCAAATTAGTGTCGTCGTCAAAATTGAAAATTAAAATCAGAGGCGATTTCGGGCAAAATTTAAAATATGCAAAATGTGTATTTTCGTTGCAAAGCAAATTTTTTCGAAAAAATTTCATTCGACATTTTCGATTTATATTTGTCTCCTCGACGTATTAAAGGCAAAAATAAATTTTTATTTTCTAAATTGCAGAAATCATTTCGCCCTTTTACCACGTCAAATATTGAACCAATTACATCGTCGCGTTATGAATTAATTTTTACAACTTGATGCCTCGCGTATTGCGATGCTAAAATTTCCAAGTTTCGAAAGATTGCTGCAGATTTTCAAAAAAACGCAATTTTAAAATTCTTCGTTTTTGGGAAGTCGGAAGAGATGGTTTTTGCTCTCTCTCCGTCGCCCCCGAACCTCTATCTCAAATATTTCGCCGTCAACGGATAGAATTCGTTGGAGCCGACATTTTAAGATGTCACAACAATTTGATCGTTAAAAGTTCTTCATTTTTGAAAATTTACCGTGGAGTGCCGGTTCAATTTCAAGAAACTCAAATCAAACTTTGCACAATTTCGGACTTTCCGGGAAAGCAGTTCGATGAGTATTCAACGTAACATTTCTTAGTCTTCTTGCACAATTCCGGCGAGTTCCTGCGACCTACAGTGCTCCGGTCTTATTCGCGGCATTCTGTTCTTTGTAATTATTTGTATTATATTTTGAGCGTTGAAATTACTAAATTCTAATATATTAATTTGTTAGTGGTTTTCATTTTTCGAATTAAAGCCGCCATCCCGCCATCTGTTGAAAGTATTTTCAATCACTGACAGTATGTTGGAATATTTCGATTTTTGACAAATTAAATTTTTTGTTTGCAAGACTTGTGATTTGATTTATCGAAAACAGCGAATAACTTTTTTCTCCGCGTGAATTTTTTCTCCATTTATGCGGGAATAGTTGCGCCGGGACCTACAGAATAACTGTGCAAAATTTGGTTGAGATCGGTCAAAGGGTCTAGGAACGTATAGCGAACAAACACGCAAACAAACAAACACGCAGACAAGCTCTTTTATATATTTAGATTATTGTAGTAAATCATTATAGTCTATCCGTTTTAAGAATGCAGAACTAAATTGTACCAAAACTGTGACTTTCGAGCGTGATTGGATAAAATTTCTACACGTTTACACTGCCGAAATTTAATTTGCAATTGATGATATTTTTGCAATTGATATTTTTTTCTAAAGTTTCTAACAAATTTAAAAAATTTGTACTAGATAAATTGCTATTTGATAAAAAAATACTTTTAACTGAATTTTCTCAAGTATTAAATAAGTGACATTTGTTTTTTATCAATCATACACTTTAATTTAATTATTTGACTTCCCTGTGTAAATCTGACTTACCGTTCAAGGCGACTTCTACTGCAATCCAAAACCAGTTGGACTACAGAAATGTTTATACGTTTTTTTTTTTTTTCAAATTTTTTTCTAATTATTTTGTTCAACACATTAAAATTAAAGTATCATCATATGCTACATATTACAGCTGCAAACATTAAAAAAAATTTAAGAGGGAAAAAAGACGCCGTTATCAACAGCAAAAAGTTTAATAATTTGTAAACCTTTCATTTTGTAGGTTTTTTAAATCCAAATAAAAGTATCTAAAACTAAAATTTGATTTGTTTTATTATTTGTTAAAAGTATTTCGTACATATATTTTGTAAAATTGTGTAGTAGACGATCCCCTTAATTTATTTGACATTTAAATTACTTCCCTATGTAAATCTGACTTGCCGTTCGATGCGCCCTCTATAGCAATTCAAACCCAGATAAACAGTTGGTTGAATGACGGTTAGAACTGATGCCATTGTATTAACGTGGATTTGGAATCGTGTGTTGTTTTTCTTTCGCAATTCGAAATTGTATACAAATTTTAAAGTAAGTTGTGTAGCATTTAATGGTCAAGTTGTCAAATTTGCGCCAACTGTAGTTGCAGAACATTTTGTATCGGTGCCAGTTCAAATTTTGTGATATTTGATCGGGCGTTTTTCTATTCGTTAAATATGGTCGACGAAATACAGACGCCGAGAGGTCGTGGCGGATTTATAATAGTACGGTAAGTCGAGTTTCATGATCCTGAAAAATTGATTTTAAATTTTTGTTGTGCTTTAAAAGGGGTATGTGTTATTTTGTCGACCCGTTCGGTGGTCCTATGAATGCTGCTACAGGTGATCAGCGAGGCAATGGCGGAGATTCCAGCAGAGTTTCGTTAGGTAATTCTAATATTTAGTATCTAAATTTTGAAGTTAATATTATAAAAAATAGTGCGGCACCAAAGATGTAGGTGGCGGTTTTTTAAAATGCTTCCCGTGTTCCTACAGAGCACTGCCTACTTTCTAATTTCGTCGTTTTATTTGTAAACATTGTACTAATCAGTGGCGGCTCGTGGGGTTCTACTGTGGTGGTGCCAGAATTTTTTCTTTTGCCATAATAGTGTATACATTATTTCATGCATTTCCTGGAATTCAATTGCAATTTATAATTCATTCATGTTGTAAATTCAGCATAACCCTCTCAAAATAAATATCAGTTCGACATTTTTTAATAATCAAGTGACATACGATCGTCATGAAAATGAACCTATTTATTTTGATGAGGGCACGGATTTTCGCCCTTTTTTCGGATTTTATCGATTCTTCGTTAATGTTAAATGCTCCCAACGGCATCAGAGTCACAGTCGGACCGAAAAATGCCCATAAACCCCGAAAATTACACCTATTTTTGTTAAATTTGTTGGGGGGCGTGGCTTATCTTTAACCATCGAGAAAACCGTGAGAAATTGACTTAACCGCAAATTTTATTTGCTAAATCGATTATTCAGACCTTCAGCTTTCCGAATCTCTATAGGAAATTTTTAATTTCCCGGTTAGATAATCCGGGCTCTCCCTCTCAAGGGCTCTACAGTGAATTTAAATCCCCAGGGACTTGAGTAAAAATAAATGCTTTGTTTCCATGACGACCGCATGCAATTTTATTGTTAAGAACCGTCAAACTGACATTTATTTCGAGAGGGCTATGTTGAAATTAAAGCATTAAATAAATATTAATTGCAGTTTAAGTTCCGGAAATGCATAAAATAATGTATATACCTCAGGACTTAAGTGAATGTTACCCTTGTGCGAGTTTTTCTTCACACTCAAGATTTATAATGAACTTAAGTCCTTTGGTATGTGATATACTATTAGGGTCATTTCATCTCAAATCGACAAAAAAAATAGGTAACATTGACTCGACCCCGACCAAACTTATCGAAACCTGGTACACACCATCGTAGTAAGAAATAAAACACACAAATTTAAGGATTTGTCCAAAAAGGCATTCGTTTCCTTGTTTAGGTCTTTCAAAAAGTCAAAAAGTTGGTGTGTAGACTTATAGAAAAACGACTGTAACTTCATCCACAGTGGTCTAAATTTAAAAATAAAAAATGTTCTGTAAAGATAAATGAACATTCTATTCAAATATTCAACCACATTTTATATTTTCAATCCTTAACTGGATTAATTTTTTAATTTTAACACTATTCCAACCCCTATTTCTAAAGGGGTCTTTTCTTTTCGGTAATTTTTCTACAGTTTCTTTGTACAAATGTGCTGAGCATGCGTACCAAATTTTATCATGGGATGAGCATGGGTTCGGTTACTAAAAATTAATTAAGTATAGGCAGAAACGGACAAAAATCAGTTTTTCGCCGATTTCTTAAGTTTTTTAACTTTGAACTTTATGACAAAATAGTTAAATATAAAATTAAAGGTAATTAAATTCTCTACCAAAAAATATTTACACATATTTTTTGTGAGATTCGTATTCACATAGCAATAACAGCTCCAAGTATAGCTAAGTTGCGCGACCACCGTTATATTTAATTAATAAGGTCGGAATCGATTTTCAATTAATTGTATAGATTTTCATCATAAATATTTATTATCTGAATATAAGTTGACCACACCATCCCTAATTTTGATAGAAAGTTTAGCATAATATGACAATGCAGTTAATCTAAAAATACATTATTGGATTTTTTTTTGTAAACTTAATTCGTTTCCATGATAACCAGCTAAATGTTATACTTTTCAGTTTACACCATCGAACATCAGGGTGTTAAACTTTGGAACTAATGAACATAGAGGGCTGATTTTTCTTCAACAAACTTATTAGTTTAGATTGCCGGAACAAACTTTTTTAATTGAGAGTTTTGCACCCCCCTCCTCAAAGGGGTCTCTTTTTTCCCCTAGAAATTAATATTATATTATTTAGACTAACATAGTTAAACTGTGCACCAAATATCATTTTGGGCGGACTATTGCAGATTGAAAACAAATATATATAACTTGTCAGTTGATAAGTTATATATACTTGTTTGCTCAATCTGCAATTCTCGGCCCAAAATGAAATTTGGTGAACAGATTGACTATGTTAGTCTTAATAATATATATTAATTTTTAGGGGGAAAAACGGACCCCTTTGGGAGGGGGTGCAAAAGTCACAATTAATTCCAGCATTGAAAAAAAATCAGCCCTCTATGTTCATTAGTTCCAAAGTTACACACCCTGATGTTCGAGGGTGTAAACTGAAAAGTATCACATTTAGCTGGCCTTAACATGGAAACGAATTAAATTTGTCATATTATGATAAACTTTTTATCAAAATTTGGGATGATGTGGTCAACTTATATTCAGATAATAAATATTTATGATGAAAATATATACAATTAATTGAAAATCGATTGCGACCTTTTTAAATAAATATAACGGTGGTCGCGCAACTTAGCTATACTTTGAGCTGTTATTGCTATGTGAATACGAATCTGACGAAAAATTTGTGTAAATATTATTTTGTAGAGAATTTAATTAGCTTTAATTTTATATTAAACTATTTTGTCATAAAGTTCAGAGAAACTTCAGAAATCGGCGAAAAACTGATTTTTGTCCGTTTCTGTCTATACTTAATTAATTTTTAGTAACCGAACCCATGCTCATCCCATGATAAAATTTGGTACGCATGCTCAGCACATTTGTACAAAATACTGTAAAAAAATTAACCAAAGAAAACCCTTTAGAAACCCTTTAGAGCTTTAGTTTGCTTTTCCTTCAATTCGGAAATGTTTTCGGGAGACGTCAAAATACTACTTTTCATCGGCTTTCATCCACGATTTGATTTTTTGGCTGGAGTTGATGCTTGCCAAGGTCCGATCGAAGACAAAATCGATGTTAACCCAGATTAAATGGCATTGCAGTGTTGTGGAATAAACAAAAGTGTTGTCCCAACCTTTACAAAATAGCCATTTTGTAAAAAGTCTAAAAATTACTTTTTGCAACACCCCATTTAAATTGCTCTCTCACACAATGAAAATACACTAAATACAAGACACATTGAACATACTTACTTGAAATAATTGATTTAAATTTTGTAAAATTTCAGCACGTAGAAACTACCTTAAAGATGTTTTTTTAAACAAAATTTACGACTTGCTTGGCATACACATAATGAACACGACGTCTTCGTTCTAATGCACATGAAACGTTAGGTTATAACCAAACTTTACTGCGACAGTTATAATATAGGTGTCACGACTACCAACAACGCAGATATTCAGCTGTCCCAACCTATACGGCGTCCCAACCTATACGACACTCCCTTACTTATAAAAGGTATCCTGGTTAGTGAGATATCTTTTAGATATCGACTAATTTAAACAGTTAAAAAAAATTTAAGGTCGGTTTGCGATACTAGTGCCATGGCTCCTTGGCTCATTATAACGAGCCGCCACTGGTACTAATACTAAAAGGTAATTGAACAAAATTTTTGTGTATTATGCTTACAGAAGGGGGCTATTTTATTTTGTATTCATAGGAAGGGTTACTATTCTATTTACAGATTGATTGAATGAATCGGGTATGAATTTTTTTAATAAAATCACTTCATGGCGTTTATAATTTTTTTTTACTAATCATTCAATTGAAATTACCTAATTCTTCATTCAATTCTAGCTATTTTATTTCGCTTGTATTCTTGTTGACTGACGTACATAATAATGATTTCTTTTTTTCTATTTGTATTTTTAAGTTTCATAAGTTTTTTCTATTTAACGTTAAAAATATTGCTTTTAGATGGAAACCCACCTGTAAGTGGTCCAGAGGGTGATGGTGAAGTCTCACGAGAAGCACCCACTTCTCGAAGATTTGTTCCCAGAGGTGGTCGTGGTGGAGGTTTCAGAGGAAGCAGACCAGGAGGAAGAGGCGGATCTAGCGGAGGTGCACCCTGTGGCGCAAGTTTTTTCTATTTAACGTTCAAAATATTGCTTTATAGATGGAAACCCACCTGTAAGTGGTCCAGAGGGTGATGGTGAAGTCTCAGAAGAAGCACCCACTTCTAGAAGATTTGTTCCCAGAGGTGGTCGTGGTGGAGGTTTCATAGGAAGCAGACCAGGAGGAAGAGGCGGACCTAGCGGACGTGCACTCCGTGGCGCACCTCGTGGTGGATTTGGTGGCCAAATATTTGGTCAAGGTGATACATGGCGAGGTGTTCCAGTAGGTCAAAGAGGACCAGGTGGTCCCAAAAGATCTAGATTCAATAATAACTCGAATCGTTTTGCACAGTTTGAGTAAGAATTGAAACTTTGTTATGCCATTATTTACTCTCATTTAATATTTTAGTAGAGTACAACCATATCAAAGTGGTGGTAACAGTGGGTATGGCGGTTTATCACCATTTTATGGCCAAGGTTATGGTGGTCAACAAGGTGGAGGTTATTCAAGTAATGGTAGTGGCCGAGGACAGTTTGACAATTTGAGTTATGGCGGTGGTTATCAAACTAACGAACCAGGTGGTCCCATGAGACCTAGATTCGATTATGGCTCGAATGGTTTTGCACAGTTTGGGTAAGAATTGAAACTTTGTTATGCCATTATTTACTATCATTTAATATTCTAGTAGAGAACAATCATATCAAAGTGGTGGTAACGGTGGGTATGTAAGCTTCACTCGATCTTATGGCCGAGGTTATGGTGCTCAACAAGGTGGAGGTTGGAGGTGGAGGAGAACTAACAATAGAGGTTCATATGGAGGTCAGCCTTCAGGTTACAGTACAGATTCCTATTCATCTCATGGTCAAAATTCGGGAGCCCAAAGTTACGGTAGCGGATATACGGGTGCAGCAGGTAGAGGCGGATTTGGTGGTCAATCTCGAGGATATGGTGCTGGGGGTGGCTAATGGCTATGGTAAGCTTCTGTTTTGAATAACAGATTCTTGCAGTTGTAAATAATTGTTCAAAGAACCAAAATTCTTCTACTTATTTAAAATTGGTCAAAGTAAATTTGCTAGATTTAGGGCAGATACGACAATAAAATCATTTCTCCATTGGCCAAGTAAACTTTTTAGGTACCTAATGTTTGTACATAAACAACTTTAATAATATTAATGTGTCTTTTACATTTTCTACTGAAAATTTTGTATTTTTAAAATAGTTCTTGTTTTCAATTTTTTTAATTAAGAGTGCATGTGCAGGGTCGCCGGTCATCGGTAGTAAATTTTAGAATATTTTGTGGAACTTCTTTCTGATATACGCCCAATAAAGTGATTGGCTAACTAATTGATGGGAAATTTAAAAAAAGAATTTATTCCAACGAAAATATTAATTTTTCTGTATTTTTATATGAAAATAGACTTTCAACAATCACATAATTATTATGTAAGTAAGATAAATATTGAAATAAACCAAGGTGCAATCACTATAGTATACATGTTTTTCTAAGGTGGAAAGCTTCAAAATTTTTTGATAACGGTTACATAACTTAGAAATATAAATATATAATGGCTACAAAAAAACATCAAATTTTAATTACATTACATTAAGTTTACTATATTAATATCTATTTAAAATTGAAATTTAAACTCGTTAAACCTTAGTCTGAACATTTATTAATTGAAATATTTAAAAATTATATTAAAAAGTAATATAGTTTTGATTTTATCATGTTAATGTTACGGCACTAAAACAACCTATATTTCGGGGTATATACATGCACTCTTAAGATGATTAAATATTTATTTATTCGAATGTTTTAGTTTCTTTGCTTCATCACGAGTCACCCGGGTGACTATTTCATATTCATAGCAATATTTTTACATATTATCAAACTTAACGTAAGTGTCTACACGTTTAGGACATATTATATTTATGTATTATAAAGCTTTTTGCGAGTTAAATTTCACTTGTGTAAAACTTTATTTTTAAAAATTATTATTTTTTATTTATTATAATTTATTACAAACTTTGATTTTATTTAATTATTTATATCTAACTACAAACTAACAGCGTAACGCCTTTAAACTAAAAAAGAAATAGGTACTAACTATATGAATACTCTATGAATACTGATTTATATAATTTATTAATTGCAGATCTGCATTTCTGAAGACATCATTTCAAAATCGTGGGAAATGAAGATCAGCTGTTTCCAATGTTGTAGATATAGTAGATATGTATATTACTTTTGTTATTAAAAGAAAAAAAATTATTGATCGATAAAGATTTTTATACTTACTCTGCACAACGTAGTCACCCAGGTAACTTAATACTAGTGGAATAGTGTTTTATAATTAAAATTTTAATTCAGTGTATCTTTTAATAAGATTAATACTTATTGTATACTGTACATATTGCGGTGTCCAACACTGACCACGTCAATAGAAATGCGTATATTAAGATTCAAGAATTTGTTTATAATAAAAGAGCATGAGACTTATTTAAATTGAACGGAAAGGTTTCATCCGATACCAAAATTTAGTTCAGTATCATAAATAAATTTGAAACACAAATCACGAAACAGAGGTCAACAAAAATAAATTAAAAATGTAACAAATTTAATAATCCGTTAGCATAAAAATGTTTGTTAACAACATAAAATCAAATTGTTTAATTATAAGTAATCTTAAATTAAAATCATAATATTGTTAATTGCTTAATTTATAAAAAAGAAGTTTGTTAACGTTAATTTTAAATAATCAAAAACTTTACACAACGACGTTAAAAGTGCTCCGAAATTAGTGGACCGTGAATGGAAAAGACATCTTCATCAATTTTACCAAATAACCACGAAATGGGATGTAAAAAATCGATTTAATCTGAAATGGATAAAATTTTATTAAAAATTTGACAATTCAAAATGGGCGAGTACGAACCTGTATATGCGATATTGATTTTTATATGGATAAATGCAAATAATCACGATAGCCGTGAAATGTGAGGCGATTGCATGGAAAACAGTGGAAATCAGGTCGGCGTTGAATTTATTAATGGCGTAGTTGTGTAATTTGATCCTCCTAAAAATTAAGTTAATTGGAGTATAATTTTAATAAAAACCGATATAAAAGTGTACAATATTATAAAGAAAATTTACTTACGTATTGTAATAGTGTTTTCAAGAAGAAAAACTTAACGATTAATGATATAAACTATTAACACAAATTTCTTCCTCAGCTATTAGATTGTAAAAAACCTTTTTGGGGGTGAAGGAAAGCAATAAAACAACTTATCTACCGTTTAGCCAACGTTTCGATTAATGTATTTAATCATCCTCAGGGCTGGAAAAAAATACAGAGGTGCTCAATAAACGATTGTTTGACAATGCACAACTATAGACATCGGGAAAGGTATTGCGCAACAAGTGATGAAATTGTGGACACGATCATCGTCAAAAGGGTTAAAAACTTAACAATATTGTAAAATTATGTAAAAATATATGGGACAATTCACAGTGTATAACGATTTAAAATTTAAAAATATAACAATAGTAGTCAAATAATTCAATAAATTAATTGCAATAAAATAATTTATCTGCCCCTGAAACAGATAACAAACAGATAAATCGTGTCCAATAAAATCGTACAAAATTACAAAATTTAAAAATTCCCGCAAAATCCCAACCGCATATCAACTCGACAGGTGAAGCAAATTCGTTCGCGCCATCTGACCGCGAAAACACAAACCGAGATGTAAACAAACAAAAGATTGTCAAACATCAGATCTTATAACATCACATCACGTAATCGTCGTCACAACGCACCAAACTTGTCCAACAAAGAAGTAAAACAAACATTAGTAATCTTTCAACTTGCCAAGGCAACAAACGCAACTACCTCTGCGGTCTTTTGGTCTTGATTTTAAAGTTCTGCAGTAGGTTAAGGTAACCATTGTTTATAGGTTTGTTCGTTTTAGCAACACTTTTTACACTCGAGTGTGGCCGAGTGTAATTTACACTCCCACTTTTTTCCGAAAGTGTGCGTTTAACACGAACGCAAAAGTGTAATCCCTCCTTGAGAAGCAAATCAAATTTGTGTTGGTACCTAACCTAACTTGTTGCCATCCACTTCACAACGAAACACATCATGTTCGAATGTGATTTCAGCGCTAACCGGTTGAAATAGCGATCCATCTATAATATAATAGTAAAATACTATAAAAAAACGCCAACAAACTTACCATCACATATACAAGTCACAAAGCCGTCTGTGTTTGGAATGTCTCCGTTCGCATCTCGAATTAACCACGCTGTTTTAACATTAGTACCCATTTTATTGAATAAATAAATAAATTATTGAATAAATAAATAAAATATATAAAAGTTGAGCAAGTTGTAATAAATTAGAGACAAACTACTAGGTTTCATACAGTAGGTACCTATAAGACATTTTTAACGATTTACTTTTATTTTTTTAGGTTTGTAATTTGTATTTTAAATTTTAAATAAATTAAAAAAAATAACTAAATTTAAAATAAAATTTTAAATAACTTACCGCCAATAACAGCCAATCAAAATTAAGTGTTAACTTGCACACCTGCTCTGGAGCAGGTGTGGAAAGTGTCGAAAAGTACAACTAAGTGTAGCTACACTTTATAACACGAACAGAGCGCTCTGCTAGCACGAACAGAAAAGTGCACACTTTGTACAAAAGTGTAAAAAGTGTTGCTAAAACGAACAAACCTTATGTTAGAATAATCACTTTGTATGTTGATATTATTGCTACTTGTAGATATTAGGGCAGCTTCTATAAACATCCTCTTGCAGTAGCACTTCTCCGACGCCAGTATCGTTATATCCTCATCTTTAAAATTGTGGTGTTTTTCGATAGAATGGTGAGCCAAACCTGTCTTCGTTTTACCCAGTCGTATATCATAGTGGTGTTGGTAGACTCGTTTGGATAGTTTCTGGGACGTCTGTCCAATATATTGGTGTTCGCAATCGGAGCAGTTTATCTTATAGACAACGTTGGCTCTATCCAGTATCGGTGTTCTATCCTTGACTCTAGAAAAAAGGATACTGTTCAACGTCAGAGGAGTATGAAATGCTAACCGCAAGTTGTCCTTAGCTATACACTCCTTGAAAATGTGTTTTAATTTGTTAGCTAGCTTAGGATGGTATGTGATCTTACTAAATTTAGCCTTTTCCTCAGGTTCTTCCTGCAAAACTTCGTTTCTGATAGGTGGAGCCTTCTTCCTAAATAGAATGTTGTCCAATAGACGACCCGGATAACCATTTCTTCTCAATTGTTGGCTTAGTTCATACATTCTTACTCCCATTTTGCTGGTGGGTACATAGTTTTGGAGTCTGTGCTTTAACGTGGTAATGACACTCATCTTATGTTGTAGGGGGTGAGAAGAGTTAAAATTAAGAAGGCGTTCAGTGGACGATGGCTTCCTGTATACATCGGTGTCCAAAAAACCATTAGTGTCTCGGCTTACAAGTAGGTCCAAAAAAGGTAACGAGTTGTTGGTCTCAACCTCGTAGGTGAAAGTAAGTAATTCGTCATAGCCATTTAAAATGTCGATACAATTCTGTATCTCCCCTCTAGGGATGGCTGTCAAAATATCATCAACATACAACATCAAGAAAGGAACGTGGAAATGTATGGATCCAAAAAAGTTGCAGAGCAGGTCGTTCATGACAAAACTGGAAAAGATAGGTGAGCAGATGTTGCTCATAGCTGACCCCACTAACTGTTTATAAAATTCGGTACCATAGCTGAAGTAGCTATTTTCGAAAATAGTGGCTATCATATGTAGGAATTCTTCCAATTGGATGGTAGTAAAAGGTGTCACCAGATCCCAATTGTTCCTAATAGACTGTAAAACAGCCTCCTTAGAAACATTCGTGAATAGAGAGTTGACGTCGAAAGATACTAGGACGTAATCTTCCTCTAAAACTTGATTCACTATCTTCTCCTTGGCCTCCTTCGAATTTCTCACGTTGAAAGGCAAAGATGGGAACACATTTTGTAAGATTTTGTTAATATACCCCGCTAAAGGCGTTGATGGGGATTCGATGCAACTTATGACCGGTCTCAGTGGTGTGCCTGTCTTGTGGGCTTTAGGGAGGCCGTAAGCTCTTGGTACCTGTGCATTGTATTTTGTGAGTTTCTTACGCATATGGATATCTATGTGTCCGTTATTTTCCAATTGTTTAGCTACTTTATGATACGATTGATGATATTTTTGGAAAAAATCGTATATGCATTTACACGAGGTAAAACGTACCTGAAAAATACATCCGCTTATATTTATGAAAAAATAAGTCATCCACGAGTAATATCAACTACAGTTCATGGTCAAACATCTCAACAACGACAAAATAACCAGATTTCTTAAGGTAAAGCCATACAACATTTTATTTAATAAAATCAGTGCGAACATTAAAAATTTTCTACCGCGTGGCGTCCACATAATAATAACAGTTTGGGTAATTTTAAGAGTGTAATTGATTAATGTTAAGGATTTTTATTGATTATAATTATATTTGTGATAATAAAATATCAACTTTCATTTAAAACGGAGCATTCTTGTGTAACCTTGTTCCGAGATCCAAAAGTATTTATTCAGCATCCAGATTTGGTCACGGAACGAATCCAGCCTGAGTTAAGGTAGGTTTCATGCTTAATAAAGATCTAGCCGAGGTTTTGTAGTTATTTATTTGAAATTTGTTTACATTTCTATTGACGGAGTTTATAAGCGTCCACCCGTACATAATAATTTTATAACACAACGTGTGGCTCTATTATAAGGCTTCCGATCATTGTAATATGTTTTATTAACAATTTTTTTAACAACCCAACATACACCCGATTCCTGTTCTCGTGTTGAAATGTTGTGTTACCCAGCTCTAGAAAAAATTTTCGACGAAATCTATTCTTCTTTTCAAGAGGATTATTTTTTACATATATAACGAAGGCTGCTAATGATGCTAAGTCCATCATGTTGTGAAATAGAGCTAATGGCCATCGGTTTGTTCTTCGTTTGACAGAATAATGTAATATCATTTTGTCCATATTGTCAGCACCACCTTTACCATTATTGTCATCGATGATTAACTCAGGTTTTTTAATCCCCTATTACACTGGTAGTGTTGTAGGTTCATGTCACTGGCCCCCCCAAAATCGATTTTTTTAATGAAATTAGTATCAATCGTTTGAGCATCGTTAGAAACTGAATGAGCTTCCATTCCTATCGTTTGAGCCTCAAAGGTCACGGAGTAATTCGCGAAAACTTTTGGGGGGGCTGTTGACACGTTGGCCCCCCCCAAGTAGAATTTTGGAATGAAATTGGTGTCAAACGTTTGAGCATCGTTAGAGCCTGAATGAGCTTCCATTCCCGTCGTTTGAGCCTCAACCGTCGCGGAGTTATTCGCGAAAACTTTGGGGGGGGGGGGCGTTGTTGACACGTTGGCTCCCCCAAGTGGAATTTTGGGATGAAATTGGTATCAAACGTTTGAGCATCGTTAGAGCCTGATGAGCTTCCATTCCCGTCGTTTGAGCCTCAACCGTCGCGGAGTTATTCGCGAAAACTTTCGGGGGGGGCTGCTGACATGTTTTTCCATTTTTTTTTCTATTTTGAATTTTTGTATGAAACTGATGCCAATCGATGAGCATCGTTAGAGCCTCAATTAGCTTCTATGCCCATCATTTTAATTTCATTTTCTACAAAGTTACGGGTGTTTAAAATTTTCGAAAACTCCGAGCAAGTTGCGCCTGGTAACATTCAACTTTTTTATTTTATAAACTAGAAAATTTGTATAAAAAATAAAAATTTTATTAATAAAATTTACAAATAACGAACAAGAAAGTTCAACTTAATATATTTATACGGTATATACAAGAAATTGGCATTAAATTGCAATTGTACTCTGCCTTACTATTTTAGGCGATATTTGCAAATCATCGTATATTTCCCATCGTCCTAAATTCGCACGACAACAGTAACTAATATAATGTCCAATCGCATTGACATTGTTTATCAAAACGGGCGGTATGAAGCTAATTCTTACTCAAAGGCAAAGGACTTGTTCCCATGAAGGAGGATTTTTTTGCGAATTGCTTGTAATGGAATATCAAATTCCAAAAATGAAGGTTTATTTTTCCTCATTGGTCCACATATTTCCAAGAATAAATGCTGACCAAAAATGATGTTTCTCTCTGTAAATTGCTGTCGACAGTGATCACATTTACTACCATTGTAACAATCGTTGAATCGCAGGGCCAATGCATTCTGTAGGTACTATGTAATATCCTGTATTGGAAAATTAATTGCCAAAGTAGGGTATTGTTTTTCCAAAGTTTCATGAGATAATATTGTTCAAGTAGGTAATAACAGGTTGATGCAGCATTTAATTCCACGTGATTCTTTGGCAACTGTTGTTTGTTAGCTTCTTAAAAACACCGTTTAAAATCATAGCCAGTTTTTTGTATATTTCTACATGTATGTACGTTTACCCCATCACGCATAACATGATCTATTAATTCGTATAATGTAAATTCCTTTCTTCCACTGATAAAATTTTAGGCTTTCCGTATATGAGTTAAAGTATAATACATTTTTCTCAATTTAATTGGTTGCAAGTTTAGCACATTTCCATTTCGAAGTAACCCTATCACCGATGACTTTGTTTTCCTTCGATCGCTGTATAGGGTGTTTTTCTAGTTGCATGAGATCTTTCGATAGGGATAACTTTTGAATGAAGTCTGTCAAAGTGACAGTTCTTTGTCATTTGTGTTCAGAAAGGTTTGCCATTTATTTATGAATAAATTACCACTTGAACAACGCTACTAAATTGTGGAAATTTATTTTCAAAGATAGAGTTCCGTTCGCGAAACTTATAGAGGTCTTCGCCCATTTTATGATCGACCTTGTGAGCAGGCTATTGGTGCGGTGATTGATAAATTTCGTACTACTTCTTCATTGCATGATGTAAGACCACCAACGAGACAAAGAAATGTATGTACGTAGCGAAGAAACTATCGCTTCTGTGAATGAAAGTGTGCAAGAGAACCCAAACATTTCAATTCGCCATCGTGCTCAACAACTTGGGCTTTGTCTGTCCACTACATGGAAAATTTTACATCAACATCTTGGTTAACATTCTTACAAGATCCAGTTGGTTCAAAAATTGAAGCGTAATGATCATCGATTGCGTCGTGCGTTCGCAGATTGGGCTCACAACTAATTGGAAGTGGATTCATTGTTTTACCGCCAAATTTTGTTCAGTGACGAGGCACATTTCTGGTTGAATGGGTATGTGAACAAACAAAATTGCCGTAGGTATATGGACTGAGACTAATCCGGAGCAATATCTTGAGACTCCGTTGCATCCATTAAAATTTACTGTTTGGTGTGGAATACACGCCAACGACATCATCGGTGACGGTTACGGGACGGTTACGGTGAATGGTGTGAGATATCGACACATGCTCAATACTTTTTTGTTACCAAAAATCCAAGGCTTCCTTTTTCTTTTTGATTTATTGTTTTCGCCAAGTACATGCCAATTTTCCTTCGCGGTATTTATCTCCAATTCAAAATTGTCACAATTTGTTTCTTCTTCCGCTTCTTCGCTCTCCAATTTCTTATGTACTGCCTGTCCAAATTCGTATCATTTAGAACCTCATCGTCATTTGAAGCGGGCTCATCATCAACTGTTGGATTTTTAATGTTTCTTTCAACCATATTGTTCGCCATTATTTCTATTTCAATAAATCCTCTTGACTTGCAGTATACTTTGAATTATCTTCGACCGCATTAATTTTAGATCTAAAAAAAATAATCGATTTTGTAATATTATTAATATGCAATTTTACGAAGTCGTTGATTCGCATTTGGAGTGTTTCATGATGGAAAATACGATTTTTTAATCGATTAAATAAACTTTCAGAGGTCACGTATATTTCCGTCACATTTCCATATTTAAAAATTGGGGTCATCACCGCAGACCAACATGACAGTAGCTTACAAAAATTTAACAACTTCCTTGCAATTGGAGGGTTGTATTGGATATTGTCGTGATTACCTGGATTATCGGTATTTTTCGAATCACGGCAACAATAATCATAAATGGACTTGATCTCTTCGTAAATATCCATTGCATCTTTAACATCGGAAAACATTTCACTTTCTGCCATGTGTTCATACATTTCGCTAATTTCATCGTGAATGAAATTCCCATTCTAAATTTCGGATTCCCATACCACATCTGTACTTTCGTGAGTAGCTATCGTTGATTTAAAATATGATTTTGCTATTTCACAACTACACCTTTTCCACCAGTAATTCAGAAATCGTCAACCGTTATTCAGATTTGTCAATTGATATTCAGAAATCGTCAACCGTTATTCAGATTTGTCAATTGATATTCAGAAATCGTCAATTTTAATTTAGAAATCGACAAATGAAAATTAGAATGAAATGCAAAAGTGGGTCTTTTACAGTGCAGAATAAGGCTTTAATAAAAATCTAAAAAATAACAATATTTTAATTTATTTTTTATTTATATTATAAGAAAAACATAAATTATTTCACAACAATGTGTTAAAGAAATTTTTAGCGAATAACTTAGCGACCGACTGGCATATCTTCCATTGATAATACTGCTGCATGATGTATTGTGCAATGTTGCGCAGCACGAGCACAATCGCCTCCATTTACGGTGTCCTTGGCCCGATCTATTATTTCCTCTAAGTAGACCAGTCTTTGTTCCCCAAGATTAGGCCCCGCGACATTGGGAACTCGAATGTTGCTTTTGGCTTCTGCCTTGATTTTCGACCAAATATACTCAATAGGATTTAGCATTGGAGAGTATGCGCCAAGTCGCAACAGAGTTGCTGTCGTCCCAGTAAAGACCGTTTCCAGTCTCGAATGGCAAGGCGCATTGTCCACAACGAGTACTAAATCGGACAGTTGATTTCCCATATCGTTCCATTGTTGCAGTAATGTCCTTGCCCAATCACATGCTAATTGTGAAGTAAATGAACCTCTTCTGTGTTCCATAGCTACAACGCCAGCCACAGAAATTGCTCCAATTAAATGAATGTTAGGACCTCTTGAAGCTGGAAGTACCTGAACAGCTCTCTCACCAACTCTTGAACGGCCCTGTGTTCGTCGACAAAACAAATTAAAATTGGTTTCATCCATCCAAACAATTTGTTTTCCTTGTTGTACGTAGTTATTTAAATTTTGGACATATTCAGCACGTTTTGTTTTTTTGGTGAGCGAATTCATAGTCATTGGTTCTGTGTGCACTTTTTTTACAGTATATAACTTACTTTGTAAGTAGTTCCCCAAGGTTGCCAAGGATACCGATTGGTGGAAATAGCGCAGCACATTTTCTTTCATTTGCTTCAATGTTATGCTGCTATCATCTTCTACCCATGAAACAATCACATCGATTTGATCATTTGTGAGAGATTTTGGTTTTGTGCCTCCTCTATGAAACATGTCATCACGTCCAGATCGCACCCAGTGGTATGCTGTTTAAATGCTATGTTTAAAGTTTTAGCCAAAACAGTCCAGTCGGCACCTCGGTTAGCACAATTTACAATTCTTTGACGATCTTCTCTTGAATTTGTTTGGTATTGCACCCTTCCATCACTTCGTTGCCTGTCAGAGATGTTTCGCAAACAGAACAAGTACCATCCGTCAGATTAATTATATGATTTGCGCACTTTGCGTAAATTAGATGTAAGCATGGTAGCAGTCGTACTACTGAAAGTCTTCTCATATTGAGCTGAACATTTGCTACTTTCTGAATTTCATTTAGTACTTTTTAATTTTCATTTGTCGGTTTCTAAATTAAAATTGACGGCTTCTGAATATCAGTTGACAAATCTGAATTACAATTCACAATTTCTGAATATCAGTTGACAACTCTGAATTACAATTCACGATTTCTGAATAACGATTGACGATTTCTGAATTACTGGTGGAAAAGGTGTAGTAGGACCATTGTTTTTATTATTTCCATCCTCTTCGTGTAATGTCACAGTGAATGGTATATAAGTCAGCAATTAGTTATTTTTAAGTACCAACCACAAATTTAAAAAACACGATTCAATTGGTTCATAATTTTTCTTTTTAAATTTGTTGTTGGTATTTAAAAAAACTAGTTTTAAAACCGAGAAAATGTTCATAAAATAAAAAAGTTGAATGTTACTAGGCGTAACTTGCACGGAGTTTTCGAAAATTTTAAATACCCGTAACTTGGTAGAAAATGAAATTAAAATGATGGGCATAGAAGCTCATTGAGGCTCTATCGATTGGCATCAGTTTCATACGAAAATTCGAAATAGGAGAAAAAATTGAAAAGCATGTCAGCCCCCCCCCCCAAACTTTTCGCGAATAACTCCGCGACGGTTGAGGGTCAAACGATGGGAATGGAAGCTCATTCAGGCTTTAACGATGCTCAAACGTTTGACACCAATTTCATCCCAAACTTCCATTTGGGGGGGGCAACGTGTCAACAGCCCCCAAAGTTTTTGCGAATAACTCCGCGACGGTTGAGGCTCAACGACGGGAATGGAAGCTCATTCAGGCTTTCCAAAATTCTACTTGAGGGGGGCCAACTTGTCAACAGCCCCCCCCCCCAAAGTTTTCGCGAATAACTCCGTGACCTTTGAGGCTCAAACGATAGGAATGGAAACACATTCAGGCTCTAACGATGCTCAAATGATTGATACTAATTTCATTAAAAAAATCGATTTCTGGGGGGCCACTGACATATACTTTAGTGTTGTGCATAGTAGACAACAGTATCACAGCTTTCCCTATTTGAGGTACATACACAAACTAGAGAAATTTTTTCTTCAGAAAAGCCAAATGTTGATAAATGTTGGGTAAGATTTCTAACGGTATGTAAGGTTTATTATTTTTAGAGTTCCTACAATTGAAAGTTTCCGAGACAAACACAAACGTGCTAGAGGAAATGTGGTAAAAAATTATACTACATTGCAATATTTCTTCCACTGTTTTTATAAAAACTGCATAAATCTTTCACTACACGCTCACCTTGATTTTGTTCACGCCCTTGTAATGACTTTCCTGTATAAATTTCTCCAGTGAGGGGTATGAGGTTTTTGCATCATAAATCCACCAAATTTTAATTCCATACTTGGCAGGTTTAGCCGGCCTATATTGAGTAAACCTGGTTCTATCCCTAAACGGGAAAAGTTGCTCATCCTTTTGTTAGCCAGTCGCATGGCGTATAATTGGACCTTAAAGTATTCATCAGCTTTTGCCAAATATCTGATATAGCAGCTGTTTTATCCGTAGTCAATCTCTCAGCTCTTGTATTTATGTTATCAAAACGTATAAATCTTTGTATAGCATAAAATCGTTTAATTGCCATAGTTGCACAATACAACGGATCAGCATCACTTTTCCACAAATTTCTAAGATTTTCCTTTTTGGAATGTCTCACTCCAGCTGTTATGAGTATTCCAAGATAACTTTCAAATTCTTCTCTAGTTATATCTTTCCAGGTTTTACTTTCCCATTTACGAAGTAAAGGAAAGTATTGTTATCGAGTTAAAAAAAATTTTTGAGTTAGCATTTTTCCCATGGTCTATGAGCCCATACGAATTGTTTAAGACCAATTTTGGAATGATGTCCAAATGTGTGTGTGATGTGTGGTGATTCTCTCGTCAACGTTTTCAGACAAACGCGTACACCGATTGAGTTGAAATTTTATACACTAGTTCGAAGTAGCTGTTTAAAGAGCTGATTAGATTTTGGTTGAAAACCGTCCATTTTTAACCCCTTTTTTAGGGGAATGAAAATTGTTAAAGAGCATTACCGCTTCCCGGTGGAACATATGAGATTGAAAATCATATCAATCGAAAGAGATTATTTTTCCGCATCTTTTGATACTCCACACTTGATATTTCCCTCTTAAATTATTGTTAAAATGCAAAAATAAAATAAGCGCTATTAAACGAATATGGTTTGCCTTGGATAATTTTGATCTGTCAAAGTGATTTGTATTGTTCATTACTATAATTTAATATTTTAACTAATTTACTTGTATAAACATATTATGTAGTTAATATAAAACGAATTTTTTAATTACTTATAAAAAATTAATGCTGACGTCATTACGCCCATAGTTAAAATTTGATTGCATATAGACGGCACGGCATTCCGCAAATTTCTAATTTTTTTTGGAAAATGTCAATTTTAAAAATTTTTCAATGAAAACATGTTATATAATTGTTAAAATGAAAATATAAAATAAGTGCTTTTAAAAAATAGGAGTTACCATGTTAAATTACAAATTAAATTTTGTAACTTGGATATCTCAAAGTAATTTGTGTATTTTATCGAGTTAAAAATTTTTTTGAGTTAACATCTGTTTTATTAATATTTAATATAAAATAAAGTGGAATCTACTAAATGGGAAAGTAATGTGTTGTCACATCAGGTTTTTTTGTGGTTTATTAGAGCTGTTTCTATTCCATTCTGTAAAACCGTTTTTAACTTTGCGGTTTCTTTCTCTAATTATAATGGTACATATTTCTAGAGTAAATAAGCGCAAAATAGTTTCACGAATAGAAAGTAATTTGGTAGATTTGGATGGCCCAGCTTTTTACTTTCCGAACCCCTAGAGGCCTAGAGTATTGTGATCAGGCAAAATTTGACCCCCCAATTTTTTGACAAATGTTCATGTTTTGAGGTCCCCTGAATCCATTTTTATCATTTTTGGAAGGATGTCTGTAAGGGTGTGTGTATGTGTTACATTAACTGTGGGGATTTGCATGTGCAAGGAACCAGGGCTTTGGGGACATTTAAAATTGTGGGGACATGCACGCGTCCCCACAGTTATTTTTTCATATTAGACTCCGTAAATAAACAAGAGGCGAAGCTAAATGATCTGTACATAATGGTCACAAAGAGCACACAAGAAGTCATGAAAGTCAAGACGGAAGCAAGGTACTTCCAAAAAAAGCCAGATGCAGTAATGCAAGAAGAAAAAGCACAAAGCGAGACTATAAAAAGAATTGAGGCCAGTGTGGCAAACACACTGAAAACAGTCAATGACATGAACGTAGCGGTGGAGTCCCTGAACACTGCATGGGACACCATGCACGAGAGGCAGTTCGAAACATCATTCACGCCGGAACAGATGAGCAGGCTGCAAGAGCTCATCGAACAAATGAATGGGCTTAGTAAAAAGATTGGCGATGTCCAAAGACACATTACCAAAGTCGAAGGAATTGGCAAAAAGACGCTAGTCAACCAATCAACAAGTGTCACGGGGCTGATCATCGTGCCAGAAGAAAATAACGCCAGACAGGCGCCGACTAAACCACTAGTAGAAAGAGGCCCCCCACTTGCAGCAAGTTCCCCCTGGAACCCCGCGGTTGGTATAACAACTGTTGACCGAGGAACGCGGGCTTCACAACAAAGTGAGACAAAGAGTAGGGTAAATAAACACCACCAAGAGAACAGCCAAAATGAGTCCGATACGAGCGAGCTGAGGAGAGGTCTAAAAGAACTGCTCCGGGTACCGTACCCATACAGCCAGGTGGCGCAAATGGAGGCATGTGCTGGGGAGAGCTCGACGGACGAGACCGAAGGGGAGACAGAGAACTTTGAAGATCCCCGGGCAAAAAAGAAAGCTAAGAGGAAAATGCAAAAAGATAGAAAACAGCGTGAAAAACAAGAGGAAAACAAAGCAAAGGAAAACAACAAAAAGTCGCACAGAAGTCGCACCCCGAGACGCATCATCTCCGGTGCAGCTAACGGAGGAATAAACAACAACGGAAACATAGTCATCCGGTCAAACGCCGAAGAATACGAGGAAAGAGTGAAAGAGCTAACAAAGACACTAAAAAGCAACAAAGACTTTCCGGATATCAAAATGATAAGGAAATCGGCAAACGGCAACATCTCCATCACCCCGGTAAAGGACACATTTTTGGAGAATTAAGAAATAGAAATTAATTTGTAGACCAATATCAAAAATTAAATGTAATTAACAAACCTTATTATTTTTTATCCAGCACATGTTCCGTTATCAAAATTCAAAACCAATTCCTAATCTAGTGGTCATCGAATTTCGCAACATAAAGTCTTGATTTTTTTAACTTCCGAGTTGATTCTTCCTTGCCCGGAACAGTTGTTATATGGCTGGTCTTCTAAACTGAGCGAAACAATAATTATGAGAACCTATTATTTCGTAATAAGAATTTAATTTCATATCCTATTTTATCGCAGAAATAAAAGTACAGTTCTAAAGAAGAGAAATAGAAAAAAATTGAAATCCAATTTCTCTTTGTAAAAGAAGTGAGATATAAAGAGAAGGAAATGGGACGTGCATAACCTCGAAAGATTGTTGCAAAATTTAAAAAAAAGTTACCTTTGGGAAGATGGTATTGGTGCTTTTTAAAATATTTTCAATTTCTTGGTTTTCCTTCATCCATCGTTTATAGGTGTATAATATTCACCTTTTCGAACCAGCACGATTTGCTTTCTCGGCAGCACTGAAACAACAAAAACTATTATTATCGGTTGTTCACTTTTATACAATGTTCGTTAATTGATAAACATTACGAGAGGCATAAATTATGCAAATTCCTCTTTGAAATTTGACCAGAACTTACCATCAAAAGAAATCCTCTCAGCGACTTGTCGATTCATTTGTATGGCATTCGCAATAATTAAGACTGCATTCGTAATTTTAAAATGTGTAATTATAAAAACGAACCATTTATGACAATCAATCGAAAGTGTGAATTAATAAAATCATTTTAAGACGAAGTACTGTTTTAAAGCTGTTAAAATGGTTTATTGTGACGCATACTTGCTCAGACATCGTCACTAGTTGGCGCCACAAGATACAACACCAGAATCAGAATCATGAATTAACTTGTAGTTTGACCTAGCCTTTAAGCTGAACATCCTTCGAATGCACGCACCTGAGTGTTGTTGAATACAGGGTTGGGCTTTGACACCCCCCCTGTACCCGAGATCCGCCGAATGTCGAAGTTGGGTTCCCCCCCTTCGGCTTTCGATGGAAATGGCAGAATTTTATCATAGACAAATACGCAGTCGCTGTCCGTATGGCTGGCAATGCTGGTTTGACGTCACTTAGTGCCCAAAATGGCAGGACATGCAAGTGAATTAATTATTGCAGGAAAAAGTGGCAGAGTTTTCTCGTATGAGTGGCAAAGTCGAGATTCCTTCGGCCGGAGTTTCCGTTTCGGAGGAGTGTCAGTCGCTCCGATGTCGGAATCCTACCTCCGTCATGTCGTACCTGGCCTGACCGCTTTCTAGGGGGGGTTGCCCCCCCCTTGGAGTCTGAGCTTGCGTGCTGGCACCGTGAAAGCCGCCGGAGAGCAAGGTCTCCCGCATACATCCACCCTTTATCCCATCCCGACCTCCCCCCAAGGGCGAGTCGTTGAACAAAATACCCCCGAGATTCACCCAATTGAGGTGTACAAAAGCCTCCCAATGACTGAAGGTCACTGGTCTAGACTGGTATACCGCGCCTCAAGAACAATTTACGCCCTTGAGGCTGATAAGGCAGTCATCCTGAAAGGGAAACACAGAAAAAGAGGTTCTTAGCGAGCTAAAAACCCCCGAATGGCCTGCGGAGTGGCACTTCTCGCATGTCGCGGACCCGAGGGTCGCTAGATCCGATAAGTGCTTCATCTTGACAACGCTAAAGCACGGGTGGCTTCGGCGCGAGAATCGCCTTGGGCCTCTTATAACGCAGATAGTCGTCGAGTTGGTAGTTACCAAGCTCGTTGACTAGTGGGTTATCGGAGGTGGCCAAGCGATCGTAGAAGTTAACCGTCAGGTGACGGATAAAATCGTCGATTGATTCCACGCCTGTGTCCTCCCGTATTCTAGCGTTTGAGACTAGTTTTGGAGCCTTCAAAATTCGTCTCAGTGCGACGCTTTGGGTTTGGCGGAGCCTTCTCAGATGATGTTCTGCCGCGTAGCCCCAAGCTTCGCACGCGTACGTCATTAGGGGTCTGACGCACGCTTTATATAAATGTATTTTTGATTTTAATGAACACTTGCTGGTGTTCTGAATGAAAGGGTGGATTTGTCTCAAGGCTCCCCTAGCCTTGTTTCGAATTTCCGTAATGTGTGGTCCCCACTGTAGACCCTTATCGAACTTCACCCCCAAATATTTGGAAGTGTCGCTCCAAGGGATTTCAGTGCCGCACATTCGGAGGCAAGTGGTTGGAAGGTTAGACTCTTTCGAGGTTAACCTTCGCTTCTCTGGTTCCTGGTAAAAAAGGTTGCAGTGCTCTTGCTAGGGTTTACCCCTATGCGCCAAGTGCTGAACCATTTCTCCAGGCTATCTAAATGTACTTGAAGTCGGTTTATGAGAATTTTCGGACTTAGAGAACTTGAATATACCGCCGTGTCGTCCGCGTATAGCGCCACCTCGACTTTATCATCGCCCCCCCGTTCGCACATGGAAGGTCGTGAATAAAGATGGAGAAAAGCCTGGGCGAGAGGATGCTCCCTTGGGTGACCCCCGCTGTGATGCACTTTAAAGTGGAGCGGACGTCCTCGAGTTTTACTCGAAACCTCCGGTGTCTCAGGAACGACTCCATCAGTAGCACTATTTCCGCTTGAATGCCGGCTTCCAACATTTTGAACAGCAGGCCCTGGTGCCATACTTTATCAAATGCCTTGGCGACATCCAGGAACACAGCCCCCGTAGGCTGCTTCTTGTTCCAGTTAAGCGTGATATGTTCCACAAGTCTAACCACCTGGTGTACGGTTGAGTGGCCTGGTATAAAACCAAATTGTTCGTTAGGAATGACTTGGTTTTCTTCCGTGGCTTGATTTAATCTGACTGTAATGACTTTTTCTGATTATATTTCGGAGGTTATGAACAACGCGATAACCGTATTGTGCGGCTCCGTTTTCATTGTGATAAAATTGCGAAGTGTGAACATAGATAAAGTGTGAACAGTTGCAAAAGGGATATAAGGACCAGAAGTAAAACTGTGATAAAGGTCAGAGTGGATAATTGTTAAATAAGAAAAGCGATAGAAATCGGAAAATTTTCGATTCGATCGAAGGTCAAATCAAAAGTGGTAAATAGAGAACACATAGGCAACACCTATTACACTTGAATATCACAAGGAAGTTTTGAACATCGAGAGGTCGGAACATAGAATGAGTGTACGTGGAGACTCATCAGCAATCGATAGTGAGGATTCGACAACAGAAACCACAGGGAGAAAAAGACTAGCCAATTACGACCTATTTAATAAGAGCAAAAAAACTCCAAGAACACCAACGAAAACTGTAACAGGAGTAAAAGCAGAAATGGAGGAAATAAAAAGTATGATGTACGAGATGATGCGAGAAATTAAAGAGGTACGAAAAAGTCAAACATCCTACGAGGAAGAAATAAAAGCTCTAAAACGAGAAAATAACCAACTAAAAGACCGAATTATATCTCTCGAGATTAAGATAAATCGTATGGAAGGTATGGAAAGGAAAAATAACATAGTTATAAAAGGAGTAGATTTTAATACAAATGAACTGGAAAAAGATGTACAAGAATTTTTCAAGTCAGAGTTGAAGGTCACCGCAAAAATAAAAAGAGCGGAATTGATAAAACCAAAAACCGTACCTCCCTTCATAGTGGCTACAATGGAATCTTGGACCGAAAAGATGGAAGTGATGAAAAAGAAAAACGTCCTACGAGGCACCACAAAATACATCGACGATGATTTGACAGCGGAAGAAAGAAGAGTACAGGCTAAACTGAGAGAAATTGCAAAAACCGAACGAAACATGGGGAAGAAAACAAGCGTTGGCTACAGAAGAGTATTTATAGATGGAAAACGCTGGAACTGGCAAACAAATATGGAGAAGATAATAGAACATACGGCGATACCCATAACAAAAAACGATTAACAAGAAGAGATGTACGGGAACAAACGACGACGAAAATGGCAAAACACGGAAAAAACGAATTGGAGTGCGGATTGATAAAAAAAAGGAAGATGATAAATGACAGTAATATATTTGTAACAAATTGGAATGTAAGGGGGATTTTTGAGAGGGGCACCATGAAACAATTAATAAATGTTTTAAAAAAGTACAAAGTTGATATTCTAGCATTGCAGGAAACAAAGCACAAGGATAGTGGGGTGTTTGACATGGAGGGATACACATTTCTTATGAGTAGTGGGTTGGATAGAAGATTGGGAACAGGATTTGTTGTAGGAGAACGATTGAGACATGCAATTTTAAAATTTACACCGATATCGGATAGAATGTGTATCCTCCGACTAAGAGGTAAATACCAAAAAATAAGTATTATAAATATTCATGCACCAACGGAAGAAAAGCAAATAGGTCACAAAGAAGAATTTTATGAAATGCTGGACAGAGAATACAAAAAAATTCCAAAGTACGACCTAAAAATGATCATGGGAGACAGCAACGCTAAAATTGGAAGAGAAGTAGTGTACCAACCAACTATAGGAAGACACAGTAAACATACAGAGACGAATGAAAACGGTGGATTTTTGATCGATTTTGCTATGGAAAACAACATGAAGATAGTAAGTACACAATACCAACATAAGAAAATTCATAAAGGCACATGGAGAACACCGGATGGAGAAAATGTAAACCAAATCGACCACGTAATGATAGAAAGGAAAAGTGAAACAAGTGTAAAAGATGTACGAACTTATAGAGGTCCAGATATCGACTCAGATCATTTTATGGTGGGAACAAAACTAAAACAAATTATACCAATAAGGAGAGCAATTGAAGAAAAAACGACAAAACAGTCTATGCAAATTAAATTTCAAGAAAAATCGGTACAACAAAAATATGCAAAAGTAATCAATGAGTTATTAGAAACTGAGAACAAACCCGAAACCATTGAAGAAAAAGCAAATATCTTAACAAAAGTTATGAGAAAAGCAACGTCCCGACAAGACAAGGTAATAAGATACAAAAATAAGGACTGGTACGACATAGAGTGTCAAGAAGTAATAAGTAAGAGAGAAAAAGCTAGGAAGATAATGCTACAAACGAAAACCCTAGAAAATAAGCACAACTATGAATTACAAAGAAAAGCATGCAAAACATTACTTAGAGAGAAGAAAAGAAAACACATGGTAAAGTATCTTAAGACAATAGAAGAAAAATATAGAAACAAGGAAATTAGAAACTTCTACCAGGGTGTAAAAAAAGTTAAGAAAGGCCACCAGACAAGGACAACATTATGCCAGGACAAAGAAGGAAACCTGATAGGAGACCAAGATAAGTCGATAGAAAGATGGGCAGAGTACTTTGAGGAACTCCTTAACAAACCATTAGATGGAAGTGAAGCAGAAGCATTCGATGGGGGGACGGAAGACACAGCAGAACTAAAGGTGGAAAAACCAACCATAGAAGACATCCGAAAAATAATAAGAAGTCTGAAAAATAACAGAAGCGCGGGAGAAGATGCTATACAAGCGGAAATGATAAAATACGGAAGTGAAAAAGTCGAAACCATGATATATGAACTGATCGATAAAATATGGGAAAGAGAGGAAATGCCAAAGATATGGAGAGATGCTGTAATATGCCCAATACACAAGAAGGGGGACAAAACCGATTGTAATAACTATAGAGGTATAGCCCTGTTGAACGTTATGTATAAAATATTGGCAACATGCATAAAAAATAAATTAAACCCATATGCAGATAAAATACTGGGGGAGTACCAGAGTGGATTCCGTAGAGGCAGATCAGTGACGGACCAAATATACGTACTCAAAGAAATACAGTCTATAAGTCATGAGTTTAAGCTACCAACACACATATTGTTTGTCGACTTTAAACAGGCATACGACAGTGTCAGAAGAGAACAATAATTATATATGGCACTTAAGGAGTTCAAAATACCCAATAAACTTATAAAGTTGGTAAAAATGACGCTTGAAGAAACCACCAATAAAGTAAAAGCAAATGGCAAAATATCAAGAGGGTTTAAGATTGAACGAGGGTTAAGACAAGGAGATCCTCTTTCGGCAGTATTGTTTAATTTTGTGCTGGAAAAAGCTGTAAGAGACAGCACAATCGGCGGTAAGAGCATAATATTCCGAAATAGACAACAAGGTCTTGCCTTTGCAGATGATATAGCAATATTGACGCGAGCAAGATATGAACTGCAAGAAGCTACAAAAACGTTATTGAATGCCGCAAAAAGAATGGGACTGGAGGTCAACGAGGGAAAGACCAAATATATGCGATGGGATGATGGACCTTTTGAACAAAGCAAATTTTTCCGGGTGCAGTTGAAAAATAATAGAACGGTTAATTTCGAGGAGATAGAAACATTCACTTATCTCGGAACATTGGTGACAAGAGAAGTAGGAAGTAACGAGGAAATAAGAGCCAGAATCGCTGCGGGGAACAAAAGTGCCTTTGCCTTAAAATCAATATTAAATGGTAAAATATTTTCAAGGTCGGTTAAACTTAGAGTTTACAAGACGATAATAAGACCAGTAGTAACGTACGCAAGCGAAGTTTGGACGTTGAGAAAACAAGAACAAATAATGTTGAGTGTATGGGAACGAAAGATATTGAGAAGAATATTTGGAGGAAAACACGAAGGAGAAAGATGGTTAAGAAGAACCAACCAAGAATTGTACGAAATATATAATGAACCTACTATAGTTGGGGTGGTTAAATCGCATCGTATAAGATGGTTGGGTCATTTGGTACGAATGAGTGAGGAGAGAGTACCAAACATCTTGTTGAGAATGAACATGGGTGGAACGAGGAGAAGAGGTAGACCAAAGACAAAATGGAAGAAAGAAGTACAAGATGATTTAGACGCCCTACATATCAAAAAGTGGATGGATGAAGCTCGAGATAGAAAGAAATGGTCCAGAGTGGTCAAACAAGCCATGGGTCTGCAAGGCCCGTAATGCTATCTTATATATATATTGTTGTGATATTTGGGGTGCAACTACTGTGTCGCCCAAAAATCGCTTCAATAATCACTATCTTACTCACCACGACTAGCTCCAGAACTTGAGACTCTTTTACTTTTATATTTGTACAATATTGAACTGTGATTTGACGTCTTCGTAAATCTGACGCAGACCTTAATTTTGTTGCTTTAATAAAATAGCAACTCGATATACAAATAATTATAATTTGTTGATCTACCCCGCTATGTTTGAAATAAAATCCTAGTACCACTCTGCAAATGTAGCCCTTTTTATTGACGTTAAATAAAAGAAACAATATCTCATAGACAGTTGTATTGGTTGTTTTTATTACAAAACCAGATGAATGTTTGCTGTGGCTATTAAAAAGATGTAAACTTGACGATATCAAATAACAAAATACATAAAAAGTTTTGGTACACAAATATTGTTCACGATTATTAAAATAAAAGATAACTTCGAAATTTTTAAGAATGTTTTAACTAAATTTAAATAACAGTTACCTTCGTTTAGTACGCCACTGTGAATGATGACATTAGTGATATTAGCTTCTGTAGAAACAATCAGAACAGGTGTGTTTTTATCTGCAAACTTGACAGATGTGCTGGTATTCCCAAATCCAAGCAACGGAATCACGTTCGCATGATATCCAATCGTACATCCAAAATATCCAGGTACGTTAAAATTAATTCCAATACTTTGTAGACTAATCTTGAAATTTATTGAAATTGACCAAAATTTATCTCCAGGTAACCTTAAATTTTCCTCCAACGGTACGAAATTTTCCAACATAACCAGGCAGTCCTCGATATCATAAACAGCAACAAAACTTTCCAATTGCTGCATAAATGGCTCCCAAAATAACCAGCATAAAACTAATAGCGATCGAAATCCAATAATTTATAATCAATCCAATCTTAAAAGCACAAAAATTTCTGCCAACCGTAAAAATTCTTCTCTCGTACCAACTGCTAAATCCAAAATTACTAAAATATTTTCAATTGTGCGACGTTTACTCTAGCACATTCCAAAAACGACTGACTTAGATTAAGTTGTTCCAAGTCCTTTTATAAACTTCGAGCGTGGACCGGAAATGGTTGGATAAAGGTTGCAAAAAATTCAAAATTGTTGATGGAAATCCCAATGATCTGGACTTGATAGACATTTGGTAAATATTCTTTTTAATTTTAAAGTACACCACACTCGTAATTTTAGTCAAAGCACTAATTTTTAAATAATTTTCAGATTTCAACCCGTAATCATGAAGCATCGTAGCAAAAATCACCCTTATTAAATTTACAACAAAATTAGCGCAAAACCACAGCAAACGCAATGTTACATAATATTACAACAATGTAAAAAGGTAATTTCAAGTCTACATCATCAAAAACTTAATTTTTATTGAAAAATAAACCACATCAAACATTTCAGTTCAATGACCTCGAATACAGATGAGGTCCTCAACTAACCATGAGAATTGTTTCTAAGCAGATGCCATCGATCTGAATTAATGAAGGGAAACTAAGCTACCTAATGTTTCGCAGGGATGCACCAGGAAAATACTTTCTTGCTCTATTGCGAACAAACCTGAACTGCAAACGAAACGCGACCGAGAATGGATCAGATTTACAAAAATTTGAATTTCCAGTACAATATATATATATAATGACTTTTTCTGCTAGTTTGCCTAAGCAGGGTAATAAACTAATAGGACGATATGAATTCGCGTTCCTCAGGTTTTGGTTTGGCTTGGGGAACATAATGACGTCCGCGACTTTCCACCTAGATGGGAAGTGCTTCAGTCTCAACATGGCGTTAACGATCGCGACCATTGCCGCAAGTGCTTTTTTCGGAAGCAGTGAAATTACCCGATTCGTGATTCCGCAAGGCCCCGGAGCCTTGTTTTTGTTCAGCTTGCGCGCGATCGTAGCTAGTTCGCCGAATGTCACCGGTGTGATGTTCGACCCGTCGGTTCGTGATTTAAGATCTGCTAATCTCCTCCTTACCTCGTTCTCGACTTTCTAGGTATGCTCCGCTACTGTCGGATCGGTGTCAGCGTTTGGGCTGAACTGATCTTCCAGACTGCAAGCCAGCACCTCGGCTTTCTCCAGGGAGCTGAGGGCCAATCCGTACGGTCCGTCGAGGGGGGGGATTTTAGTTTTTTGGTTACCTCTAACCGCTTTTATGAATTTCCATGCCGAGGGTTGCTCAAGTGAGATATCCTCGAGCTTATTGTCCCAAGACTGCCCCCTATGCGCCTTAATCTCGCACCTAACCACCGCAGCTAGGTCATTATAGATCTTCTTGTCAGCAGGGTTGACGGTGCGCTGGGCGCGCCTTCTCGCCCTGTTCTTCTGACGAATCAGCTCTCTAATGTTAACAGGTAACTGGTCGCGAGGGTCACGTTTGGGGACCGTTCTGGTGGCAATTTCTACCGCTTCGCTAACTTTTTCCTCGAAGACGCCTACGTACCTTTTCCAGGTCATCAACGTCCTCCAGGATAGGGATAGGGCCCAGGTTACGCGCGAGTTGGTTTTGGAAATCCATCCAATCGGTTAGCTTTGAAAATGACTGATAATCGTCCTCTTTTACTTCACCAAGTTGAAGGAGGACGGGGTTAAAATCTGAATCCAACTCACTGACGGTTGTGAGCTTGTGCAGGAATTTCAGATTTCGGATCACAGCTACGTCTAGGACGTCGTGAAAATGATCAGGGTGAAGCTGTGAGTCCGGAGTGTCTTGAGATAGCGCTGGATTGTACTGGAAATGAGTGTACTCAACAGGGGCATCTACGATGAAGTGATGTGCATCGGCGAGTCTTAAAAGGACTCTTCCCGCGGGGTTGGCCTTGCGGCTGTTCCATGCGGGGTGCTTGGCGTTTAGGTCGCCGGCGATGATGATTTGTTCGCCGTCTTTGCCCAGAAGTGCCTCGATGTCTGAATCTAAAAGTTCGTCGGAGGGGGGTTTGTAAAGAGCTGTTAGATGCAGCCATCCGTGGTTCAGCGTAGAGATGCTGACGGAGGTTGCTTCTAAATTCTGTAGCGGCGGAACTGGCCTTTCGTGGTGTTTTAAGCAGGACCTGACATAGACCGCGGTGCCGCCCTTCCGGCCCCACAATCTATCAGATCTATAGAGTGAATAAGATGAGAGTTAGGCCCTGTCTGCCGGTTTTAGATGCGTCTCGTTAACCAGAATGACGTCAAGATCGTTTCTTCTCGCAAAGTCAAGTAACTCGACTTTACGGAATTTGATCCCGTTGGCATTCCAGTATGCGATTAGCAAGGACTTTGAATGAATCTTTGTCCTATTCATTTTATTTTGTTAATTTGAATCGAAATACAGGTATTAAAGTAATAAAAGAGTTCGAAGTGGAAAAAAGTTTTTTTTATTTCTTTAGTGTTGTACTTCACTAGCGGTTTTTGTGTTTTTCTTTGCCTTTTTGGCTTTCTTTGGTTTCTTGGTTTTAGGGCTGATGGCCTTTTGCTCCAATATGATTTTGATAAGTTCCGTTATCTTTGCGTTAAGCGCGTCATCCGTAGCGGTTTTAGGTTTCGCGGTTTTTGGCTTTGATTTCGGTTTTTGATTTTGAGTTCGCGAGTTTTTCGGCGCGGCGTTACTTGTGTTTGTGCCCGCGACGCGAGGTTGTGGGCGGTTCATACAACCCCTCCAATTGGCGGGTTGTTGGCCTCCACAGTTCGCGCAGGTGGCCTTGGTGGTGGGAGGTTTTTTGCACACCGATGTGAGATGTGCTCCTGCGCATTTCACACATCGTTCAAATGACTTACAATTGCCTTGGGTGTGGCCGAACCTTTGGCATTTGTGGCATTGAGATGCTCGATTTCTAGAGTGGGGTGATTCCACCCTAATATTTAGCCCCAGAATTTTTGTTGAATTAAAAATTTCCCTTCCCTTGGGTGTCTTTTCAAAGATTGCCAGAAATAGGGGTAGTTTATCCTTTAGTTTTGTCTGATTATTGACTTTAGTGAACTGTGACAGTGAGATGAGGGGGAATCCTTGGGCCACCACGTCCGCCTTGATCTCTCCTTCTGAGAGTTCCGCCGGTAAGCCTTTCAATACCACCCTTATCGGTTTTTCGCCCGGGAGCTTGAAGGTGTAATGCTTCAAGCCCTTGGAAGTGAGGATTGCCGCAATCCCTCGGTAATCCCCCACCGTTGCGGGGTGAATTGAAATCCCCTCCTTGCTGTTTTGTGCTTTAGTGTAGTGCAAACAACACCAAAAATGACGCGTGGAATTTATACAACTTTTTTGTACCAAATACAAGGTGTTTGCAAAAAGTTTTAAATTTAAATTTGATTAAATTCAATAGCGAAAACCACGATTTCATCTCGAAGTTGGCGTATGGAATAATTAGTAAATAATCGCAGATTGGTTCTATTGATTATTTTTTTAACTACCAAAATGTTTCCAAAAATTAAATCGCGTAATCTATATTATAAAATTTAAATTGCTTGACTTTTAATCGCTTATAATTTTGCAGGCTGTTAAACTTATTTAAATTTGAAGGCTTATCATTTTTACGTTCATTTGTTGTTAGTTTATGTTAAACATTATTAATTGTTATTACGTTTATTATTAAATTCTAATATGGATTCAAGAAATTTAACTTTGAGATTTCGTGCTGTGGAAAGCTGTGTTAAGCGTAAGATAGTCCCTGTGGTACCGCCACCGTCTTATTTAGATGTAAAATACGTTTTCGAATATTTTGAAAAAGTTGGTGGAAATTTTAATTTTGTAAAAAATTTAGTACTGGTTAAAAACACATTTTGTTTCCAATAATAAAATAACCGCAGCATAATTTCACTTTTGGTGATAAGAATATATCGTATACTATATTTTGATAACATATTCGGAAATTTTTCTGTTTGTCCAATCACTGACCTATGATGTAGAAAAACTTTTTCAAATAAAAAAGAATGGTAAATCTAAAACATTCGTTAAATTTAAATGCCATTATCTCAACCGGTTAGAAGAAAGATGTAGCTAATAGGAGCTTCCAGAGCAATTTCTTCCTTGGAGGGGGGGGGTCGCGTTTACCCTACTCCACGAATTATGTAATTACATAAAACTGCCTTCTATTGTAGATTTGGGAAGCTAACGATTTCACATACCTTCGGATGCAATATTGGAATCTGGATATCTTCGAAACGTTGCTGAGTGAAGCAAACCGAACTGCTCTTTTAAAAAGTTTCCACAGCATAAAAGATGACACACCATCAGTAGCAGACATCTTATTACAAAATTACAACAACTTGGATCCTATTGAAAACGACGTTATAGAATTAGGCTTAAAACTTGGCGACTTTTTATAGAACTTGGCGATTTTCAACATGCGATTAGTTTTTGGCGTTGTTTCGGAAACGTGTCATGTATCTGATAACAAAAGCAAGTTGCTCGAGAGCTGCAGCAGGTAAGTATTTTGACATAAATTTTAATAAAATGTAAAAATGGTTATTTTTTAGGGTTGTTTATTCACATGCATTTATATACGAATTTGAATCAGCCAGAACATTCCTGGACACTGTTAACATTCTATTGAATTATTATTTAACAAATGAATATGTTGTTCCGGATTGTGCGCATGTATGCTCTAACCTTTCTTTTTTCTATTTTATGTTGGAAGAACATGTCTTGGTAAGTAAATTCAAATTTCAATAAAATTCAACACAATCTTTAGTCCAGGCAACGAAGCCGAAAAATTGGCTCAAGCTTGCAAAAAATCCGGGCAAGCTGAAATTTGGCAGAGATGTACATTGGAGTGTTCTAGTAAACCCCACAAAAGTCCCATAAAATCCCACGCCGGCGTCCCCCACAATCAGGGGTTTTAGCTCCCCAACGCGATTTTTTGCCGATAACTCGCTTATTTATGCTTGTATGAAAAATTATGATCAGACCATAATTGAAGAGCATAAAATTCTCTATAAAATGTTTCTTTTTCATATTTTTCCATGGCACACTAATACTTAAATTATTGACCGAAAACACGACCCATCCTTAAAATGGCATAGGTAATATTAATTCGTTGCAGGGAGAGAAATGTTTTCGGGCACGGGAAAAGCTTTTAAGAATAAATTAATTGAAATTGTGGCCAATGTTGGAAAATGAAGAGAAAAATAGATTTTTTCAAAATTTTCCCAAGTTATAGTATCTTCCAAGTAACAAAACCGAAATTTTGGTTTGAGCTTACAGAAGGTCCGTGCAAGCTGAAATTTGGCAAAGATGTATATTGAAGTGTTATAATAAACCCCCAAAATGTCCCATAAAAATCCCAAGCTGGCGTTCCCCCAAATGAGGATTTTAGCCCACTAGGTGCGGTTTTCGCCTATAGCTATGTGTTATATCTTTTGTGATTTTGTTTCGAGGTAGTTTAGAATTCGAATTTTGAAGAGAAAAACTAATCTTAATATTAGTTCATCAATTGTTAAACAAATTACAGTGAAAATCCTGGTATTTTTCGCGGTTTAGTTAATTTTTCGTCAAAACTTGACAAAACTCATAACGAACATTTAATACATGCAACCGTTTCTAAAGGAACGTCAAAAGTAATTCAAAATGATATTTTAGATTGTATGCTAGAAAGTCTGTCATGAAGATATCTTTAGACCCTTTTATATAATGCAGAACACCCAAACATATTTCTCACCAGCCGCCACTGCCCGGAAGTTCTTTCTGTGCTTAATATCATGCTGGCCCATGATACTATTACTGTAAAGATAAACTCGCGCGCATGAGATAAGCCCATCTCGCTCGCACGCCTGACGTCACGGGGTGATAAACTCGGTGACTATTTACCCAGCAATGGGCAGTTTTATAAGGCATTTAACGGTTTTTGTGTGTTTTATTTGGTTTGTTTACAGATAAATGTGCGTAAAGCTTGATAAATTATAATTAAAAATATTGAATTAAAGATTTTTTAATAATAATAAAATATACTAAATATTATAAAAATCGCTATAAAACAATGCTTTACCATACTACTACTATTAACGAGTTGTGGTTCTGACCCCCACTGCACTGAAGCTTAAGCCTATAGGCGATCGAATTTAAGATCGCAGCGCCAGTGCGGTAAGAATCGTAACTAATTCCACAGACATGGTTTAGTTCGTTTAGGTACATTGTTTTCAATGCGAATACATAGATGTTTTAATAAAATTTTTGTGATTTAGTGGAAGTAATAGTTTTTCAGTGTTGATGTTAAAATCATCGTATAATCTTAAACTTATTAAACACCTTTGAGGTTGGTACAATCTCTTTTTCTAGTTATAACCTACACAAAATGGAAAACCAACCGCATTATTAGAAATAAAATGCATATATGAATGTAAGTTCTTTTATTTAACTATAAAAATAATAACTTTCAACAAAAGTTTTTTTAGGTGCAGGAAAGAATATTCACAATGGTTTACCAGGGGGCCCTTTAAACAAAACATATTTTGTATTGTATGCATCATACGACAAAAGTTTTTTTACTATTGAAGTGGATTATAATTATGAATTGGCAAAAGAAATGCTATTTGTAATCAAAAACCAAATTAAAAAACAACTCGCTCTTTTATTCCCAACCGATGTGTTCTCTTATCTGTATATATCTTTTCGACACCTTGCACTAACACTTCCAAAAATTTTAAACTATTCAGGCCAGTAAAACTGTTTAAAGTTTGATCTGTTGTTATTAAATCGCACACTGTTTTAACTTCTGGCATATTAACCTGCACCTCAAAGTCTCGGAAAGTTCTCAATCCAGCATTGTTCGGTAGCATCTCGGGTTTCAAATTGAGTAACTGTAGTAAACTCTCGGCTGCTTGTATTTCATCTGGATTTCGAATTTCATTTTGAAAATCTTCAAGTTCTTCTTCATTGTCACATATAAATGCCTCGTCAGATGAATTGTTTTCTTTCACTTCATAGAAAACTTGAGAAACATGTGATAACCTAGAAATACAAAATAATGTCCTTTTATATAGGTTATAACTAGAAAAAGAGATTGTACCAACCTCAAAGGTGTTTAATGATGATTTTAACATCAACACTGAAAAACTATTACTTCCACTAAATCACAAAAATTTTATTAAAACATGTATGTATTCGCATTGAAAACAATGTAAACAAACTAAACCATGTCTGTGGAATTAGTTCAACCGGCGACCGTTGGTGGCGTATCGCTTATCTTGAATCGCCTATTGTGCCCCTGCTTTAGCATACCGACAAGCAGAGTTATTATCACCAAGTGACGTAATGCGCAACGCCGTACGAAATTGGATCGCGAAGTGGGTTTATCTTACTAGTAATAGTATCATGATGCTGGCCTAACCAATATTTTACCCCACGAGCCGCCGCTGCCACAAAATATCTCAGATTGAAAGATATTGGAAAAGTGGAGATGCACAAAATGCCGAATCTATCTGGTGACGAGTTTTTAAAAGAATTTATGCATTGAGGACAACAGCGCGACGGATATTGGAGGTGAAATTTTAAAATATTATGCCGTAGACGCATCGATAAACAAACTTGGAATCCATCAATTCTTATCCCGTTTCTTGAGTAATGGGAGGGAGGGGGACCGGTATAAGATTTTGAAGTGTATTCGAAATAGAATAATATTATGTCAGAAGTTAACTGCAATTTTTTTTGTCGGTACTCTATTAGATTTAATCTTTAAACTATTTGCAAACACTCTTGTATTTGTTATTGCTTTCATCTTGTGGCGCCAACTAGCGTCGAATGTCGTATGATGTGCCACCTGTGTGTGTCACAATAAAATATTTTGAAGAGTTTTAATCGCAATATTAACATTTGGTTTGGTTTTAAAACGATTTTATAAATTCACACTTATTTGCCCTGTTTTTAAAATTAACGTTTCAGGGTGAATTGTGATCGAATACAACGTGTCCCAAAAATTGCACGTTTTGTTGCAGAAGTTATTCAACATCCGCAACCAGATGAATTTAAATACCACATTAATGGTTTAAAGGTACAATTGTTTATTAGATAAATTAAGCAAGAATCTATAATTTTTGTTTTTTAGAACTTATTGGGAACCAATATGATACCTATTGGGTATTTGAGGTTTGGCTATGGGTGTGAGAGATCCTTATTATTTAAAGCATTGGCGGACAAATTGGATGTGCCTGCTAGCTTGGTGCGACAACTATCCACCACAACTAAACGCTATTCATATTGGAACGAAGTTATCTGTGAGGGTGAAAAATATATTGTCGATTTGCTGCACAACGTCGGTTTGATGAAGTCGGGAAGTTTCGAATGCTTTGAGTACTGCGGTGTAAAGAAATGTATTTAATCTGCCTTTATTCACTAATCTTAATTTGTTTTCTGTTGCTTTCGGTATACTTATTTTGTTTACTTTTTGGTTTTGTTCATTATAATTATTACGTGTTTATGCTTTATTGAGTCTGTTGGAGTTTGAGTTCTAAAATGTTCACAAATATGAAAACTCCATCCAAACAATATTTTTCAATATTAGTGTATTTTTATTCTGACTAACAATCCGAAAAGAAATTTGATGTATTATTTTTGGTTTTCAAGAATTTTCATTTCAATCTTTTAAACTCAAAGGTAATAAAAGTACGAATTTAGAACCAAGACATTATGAAAACACTATTTTAAGAGGAACCTAAATATATATTTGAAATGGGGAGGAAACCATTTACATCATTTTCCATAAGAAAACGTAAAGTCGATTGTTATTTCTTCACTATCCACCACTATGTATTTGAATTCCTTGTACAAAAAGGCCTAAATAATTAAAAATATTAAAAGTATATATTAAAAAATCTGATGTGACAACACATTACTTTCCCATTTAGTAGATTCCACTTCATTTTATATTAAATATTAATAAAACAGATGTTAACTCAAAAAAATTTTTAACTCAATAAAATACACAAATTACTTTGAGATATCAAAGTTACGAAATTTAACTTGTAATTTAACATGGTAACTCATATTTTTTAAAAGCACTTATTTTATATTTTCATTTTAACAATAATATATAACATGTTTGCATTGAAAAATTTTTAAAATTGTCATTTTCCAAAAAAAATTAGAAATTTGCGGAATGCCGTGCCGTCTATGTGCAATCAAATTTTAACTATGGGCGTAATGACGTCAGAATTAATTTTTTAGAAGTAATTAAAAAATTCGTTTGAAGTAGAGCCTTGAAATCGTACTTTAGCTGAAGTTCATTCTGTCCTTTCATGAATGTGGTAAAGTCGTCGGTGTTGAAATTATTTGATTTCCTTTGTTGTTGGATTTGATCCTGTGTTGGTTTCGCGTAGGTGTTGACCCTGAAAATTAACATGTTTAGGTGTTGGTGGTGGTCTCTGCTGTTCAGCAGGCGGCTGAGATATGTTACACACGTATTACACTTAGTAGAACAGCTTAAATGTGTTTGCACCTTCCACTGTTGCCTACTTTGCATGAGCAAACCATCGACTCTATTGTGACTTTCCTATCTGCAACATCCAAAACGCCATAAATTTTATGGGGATCAGCATTTATTGCAGAAGATTGGATCTAATGTTCTACCACATAGAACAACGTCTCCTGCATTTAAAACTGCTTCGCCTTCATAAACACATCCAGATGTTTCAGACCCATCTAAATATTGGAGATAGTCAAGAAGACTTAATCTTAATTCGTAAGATTCAGATATCTGAAAATTTTAAACATCTATATATATAAAATGCAATGTATGTATGTATGTATGTATGTTTTCTATACAATTCTACACCGTTTGACCAATCTCTACCAAATTTGGTGTAGAAGCTATTTACAATGCTACGAAAAACATAGGCTACTTTAGAATCTTGCCGCGAACTTTGGTCAAGCGCTGCATTAGCTTGACCAACGTTAGTGCGGATCAACGTTTCAACGGATCAACGTATTAACGAACGATATCTATATATATAAAATTCAATGTATTGCTATGTCTCAAAATGATAAATAAAGGCTCCCGATACAAAAATGAATAATAAATTCAAGATAAGCACAAAATTCTAAGTCGGAAGACACTTTAAAAATTTGCTCTACGAGAAATTTTTATTTTTCTAAATTTCAATTTTCTAACTTTACTTGAGTCTCTCAGGATGAATAAAAGATGATAAACATTGCTAAGTTTAAATAGACTGATGATTGTCACATCAGAAATGAAACAAAAAACTTAATTAGCTGAAAATTTGTAAAAATGTGTTAATAATGATAACCTATAAAAATGTAAGAATTTGTAAACTGATTTATTCTATAAATAACATTCTTTGTAAAAATGTGATCATATCAAAAATTATGTAATTGTTTCATGCATCTAATGTGAGTAATTTCGAAGGGTAAATTGACAAATTAGTAAATAAGGGTCAAATTTGTGTAACATCTAAGAAAACAACAAATATGGAGAACATGAGTCAAATGGACAATCCAAATACAGCATAAAATCGAAATGTACCAGCAAAACTGCATGAAAAACACCTCAAAGGAAACCAAGATTGATACAAAGGGTGAATCTGCAAACAAAATTATTTATTAGAAAGAAATAAATTCGAAAATAAACGGATTTGACTTACAATGTTCACACAGGCATGCCAATCATATCGATTTTCGATGAAAAATCAGTCGACTTCGTGGATTCTAGCGGAGTGCACGCATTTTTATGCACTCTACAAAATATTTGTGATGGGATCCGAAATTATTTGTTTACTAACAATTGGAGGTTAGAATTTTTCAGTTGGACTAGAGCCAAATCTAAAAATAGAATTCAAGGACAATAATGAATGCTGATAAAAATATAAAATGTTACAATTTACGAACTCGACTCACATAAACTTTCTGGATAATAAGGATAATATTGTCAACTAAAAGTAACTTACCTCAACGTTTTTGGAAATCTTCAATTGGAAAGATGCAAACAACAAACACAAAATTCAGTCACTATTCAATGCGGATAACAACTTTATGTGAGATCAAATAAGATGGTTATGACAATCGCCGCACCGACGTTGAGTCATCAGATGTGCAAACTAAAGTAGGCCACACACAACAAGCGAAATTATATCCTTTTTAAATTTAAAACTTCAATTTTGTCAAGGAGACAGCTACTGTGAACTTATGATTTCTATAATTTTATTATACAATTGGCCATCAGCGCGTTAATATAGGATTTGGAAAAAAGACTTCTTACAGAGTGCATTTTTCATTACCCTCAGTGAAATATTTCAATAAAAGTTTTATTATTTAGTCAACAATACTTTAAGCTTTGAATAAGAAACAAATATTATTTTTAGAACATTTAAACCCGCTAATGTAAAGCGAGAGACTTGATTGGTCTAACAATCAAGCACGTCGGAATAAAGAGTGGAAACCTCTTTGTTTTGAATTATTATTTTGTATTAATTGTTCTTAATTTTAAAGGTTCATTTTATATTGGATTTGAAATCCAAAACATTTGTGTAAACATTTATTTCATGAAAAATATTTCAATTAATTTACTTTTGTTTATAATAAATATTACTCATAAGCTAATGAAAGTTTTTTATTTCTTTTTTCTTAAAAAAAAGGAAAGCAATTAGACATCCCGAGAGAGCCAATAAACATTCAAAAGATCGCCTCTAATATTGACCGTTCATTAGGAACCCACCCCTGAACGACTCATCACCGGGAGTTTAGTAAGAAGGGGCAATAATGTTGTACCTTCCCTGTACCTAAAATTTAGGCACAAAGGACTTAGCAGTATGTATGTATGTATGTATGTAAGAAGAACAGGAATTGGCAATATCGCTGCGTGCTTTCGAAAATTCCTTATTAGAAGACGAAGGGGAGGAGGAAAAGGAAGAACACAAAGAACAAGAGTAATTGGCAAACATAAAATAAAGTAAAATTAGAAATTATTGTGGTTTTTGTGAATACTTAACAGTTTTGTTAAAGTTTTTTTTATTAAACCTTGATTTGTATTTTTTATTAATTTATTTATTTAATCCTTTTTTAATACGTTTGGTATTTGCGATGACCAAATAAGTCGCAAGGTCATTATGCGGATTGGATCTAAAAAAAGGTCCATGTCACTGGCCCCCCCCAAATCGATTTTTAATAAAATTTTTGTGTCAATCGTTAGTGCTTCGTTAGTGCCTGTTTGTGCTTCCATTCCCGATGTTTGTGCCTCAACGGTCGCGAAGTTATTCGCGAAATTTGTTGGGAGGGGCTGTTGACACGATGGCCCCCCCAAATCGATTTTTAATAAAATTTTTCTGTCAATCGTTAGTGCTTCGTTAGTGCCTGTTTGTGCTTCCATTCCCGACGTTTGTGCCTCAACGGTCGCGAAGTTATTCGCGAAATCTTGTGGGAGGGGCTGCTGACATGCAGCCCCCCCCAAATCAATTTTTAATAAAATATTTGCGTCAATCGTTAGTGCTTCGTTAGTGCCTGTTTGTGCTTCCATTCCCGACGTTTGTGCCTCAACGGTCGCGAAGTTATTCGCGAAATATTTGATTTCCGTGAACTCCGAGCAAGTTGCGCGTGAATGCATAGATTTCAAATGTGCAAAACTTAACAAATAATAAATATAAATATGTGTAGCTATAATATAATAAACCGCAAAACTATGTTTATAAAGAAAATATTTTTATTAATAAAATTACAAACAATATTTTTAAAATATATTAAAAATTGGAAATATTTTGATTTTTATACACTATATACAAGAAATTGGCAGTTCATTGCTTTTGTAGTCTGCCTTACAGTTTTAGATGATAGCTGTAGATCATCGTAACGTTCCCACTGGCCCAAACTCGCATGCCAACAATAGCAAATGTAATGCCCAACAGCGTTGACATTATTTGGCAAAGTAGGCGGCAGGAAGCTAATAGCTCCCCGGAGGTAATACGTATTTTCGCCAAATTGAATTGTCTGAGGAATTTGTTGTAGCGGAATATTAAAATCTAGTGACGAATTGGTTTTTAAATTGCCGCATATTTCCAGAAATATGTGGGAACTAAAAATGATGTTTTTTTCGGTAAATTGTTGACAGTGATTACATTGACTATTATTATTAACATTTTCTTTAAATCGCAAGTCTAATGCTTTCTGAAGCATTCCAATATGTTCTGTAGGAAAATTTATCGTTAAAGTGGAGTATGGAACTACCGCCTCCTTATTGCATTTAGGACATTTCGTATGCTCTGTCATCGAGGGCTGATTATGGAACAATTCTTTAAATAAATAGTAAGATGTGGATGCAGCGTTTAGTTCAACGTGATTATTCGGAAAATATTTCTTGTTGGCTTCTCCAAAAACTTGATCTAAAATTAAAGCACGCTTCTTGTAAGTTTGCGCGTTTACTCCATCTCGCATAACATGTGCAACCAGCTCGTACAATGTAAGTGACGGTTTTTGAGAATCTACAAATTTTGCATATTTTTTGCTTTCAGCATAAGAGCAGCACATGATATGTATTATGCTGTCGAAGCCGCATGTGTTGATTACTGTAAAATACGTTTTGCCAATCAGAATGGGTTTTAAACCTAACACATTTCCATTTCTGAGTAATCCGATTACTGAGGACTTCGTCTTGCTTTCATCGTTGTATATCAAAACAGTGGGATCTTTATCCAAATAATTGGCTTTCTTTCTTTTTGCTCCCTTTTCTTTTTTTGTGTTTTGGTCACCAAGACCACCCCAATTTTCAAACGCGGTTTCAGTTCCCAGTTCAAAATTATTCGGATCATCATCTTCTTCTTCGACTACAACGTCATTTATTTTTCTTTTCGAGACTGCTAAAATAAAATCATAATTGTTAACCTTAGAACCTTGCGATTTATCTAAATATTTAAGTACAGTCGACTCTCGATAAATTGAAACTCAAGGGACCAGAGAAGGACCAGAGAAAAATTTCAAATTACCATTAATTATTACAAAATTATCGAGAGATTCAAATTAACGAGTGTTCAAATTATCGAGAGTCGAGTGTATTTGGAAAAATTAGAATTAAAGATTGTTATTATTAAATAATAAATAACTAAGAGAATGAACGGTTAATCTATGTACTATATCGAATAGGTAAATTGAACACTACCACAGTTAATTTTTTTTAAAACTATATGAGTAGTGTTCAATTTACCTATTCGATTATTATTATTATTATTTTAATATTACCTTCTGTTGTATTACCTTCTGTTTTATCATCTTCTATTGTATTGTATTTGGATCTGGTAAGAATCGTGGATCCAATAATATTTTTTATGTGAATATCCAAAAAATCATCAATTCTTATTGGCAGCGTTTTATGCTGAAAAATACGATTTTTTAATTGATTAAACAGACTTTCGGATGTCGAACTGGTTTCGGTAAGATTTCCATATTCAAAAATGGGGATCATAACGGCGGACCAACACTCCTTTGTTAGATGTAGTTTTTGATTCCATTAAACACGAGTCATAAATAGCTTCAATTTCTTCGAAAATATCCGACATTACTTCAGCTTCAGTATCACTATTTTCCATTTCTTCAATTATATTCAATTCCATTTCTTCAATTATACCACAATTTTCATCGTTCTTTTGACATGCCCATACTTCATTTGTAGTTTCGTGAGTTGCTATTCTTCCTTTTAAATATCTTTTCGCCGTTTCACAACTTGTAGGACCTTCATCATCATTATTTCCATCTTCCTCGTGTAAAGCCACCGTGAATATATTATACAACAATTTCTTAATATCTTGAAAATTCGTGCTAACGACCAGCAAACCAAATGACCGTAAATAAAAATTTTTGATGCGTTTTGTGGCGGACTTAATTTCTGGCCAACCACTAAACAAATGCATCACGTGGTTGAAGTCGTTTCGAAGCATACACAAAGGTACTTCAACATTTGGTTTCTTTTTTATTAAATCGAAGCAAACACTTATGTATTTCGACAGCTTGGAATATTGCGTAAAAGTTTTTGTTGTCGCCATCATCAAAGCCAGCGATTGGTCGGTTACCACAATTTTTGGCGGTACAACAGCGTTCTTCAGCCATTCAGAAAGCCAACAAGCTATCGACATATTATCGTGTTTTTCAGATAACATATGTGCGACGGGAAATTGGCTTTGGTTCATGTGATCCATAACTCCAATTTCATACAAGAATATGGCGGACGTTGTTCTTCCGGTAATTAGGTTTACCTTTTGGACCACACCACCTGTTGCATCGATAGTTATCGTAGGAATTTTGTTTTGTTTTGTGTATATTCTATACATATCAATTTCAGTTGGCGACCAATAATGAACAAATAAACGATCGTTTCCCATATCGCGAATGCATTCATTGAAAGGCGACATTCCTTTCATCTTGGATAAAGCTAAAATAGGATCGCCACTCAATCGATTCTTAGCTAAATATTTGTATTTCAAACATCGCAAGGCATTTGCGGTCGGTAAATTACTAGGTTGGGCATCACCGTAATTTGTATGCTTTTGTACCATTTCATTCAAAATATAAGAAGGTGCCTTATTCTCATCGACCAATTTCTTCTCCAAATCGTTACGTTCGTTTTTCGAAATGATTCTCTTCCTTCGTTCACTACAATTTCTGAAATCTCCAGCGTATATGCAGTCCATCACCACAAGGGATTCCAATTTTGGAGCATTTTCCATGGTACATTCTAATAGGCTATGACAAGACTTGCATTGACCTCTTATTCGAAGAAAATTAACACCATCTGGATGAATTTTGCAACCTTTATATGCTATACAACATGACAATTTCGTTTCCTTGTAGAATTCATTATGAATTACATCTGTCCAATAGTTGGGTTTCAATATTTCATAATTCCTAGCTTTACAATCCCTATCTGATCGTTTATAAGAGTTATCGGGTAAATAAATATTCGACCACTGCTCCGACGACAAAGATATTTTGAATATCAAACTTTCCTCATTTTCGTTTGCTTCCTCATCCAAAGTATCTGAAATTTTCTCACACGCAGGCTGTAAATTTAATTTTCCCATAATATTATGCCGGTTCGTAATTACATGGCTATATATGTATTTTGCAGTAGCAGTAGTATTACCAAATTCTTCCGAAATTTCTTTCCAACAAGCGTGCGATGGACCCCAAACCTTTTTATCGACGGGATCAAATATTCTTTCTTTCTTTGCAGCGATAATAACATGGAGCTGCTCGAAATTAACTGTAGATGTTCTTGGCATTCTGTTTCTTCTCTTATAGACTTGCGGGCTAAAATAGCTTTAATAACTTTAATGAACTTTTTTGGATACTGATTAATTTACTTACACTTATATAGAAAAAATCTATTATTTTTAGGTTGGTACTGCAATGTCCTTTTATTTTTTGAGTCCTTATTATTTGTCCTAAAATATTTTTTTCCTTGTTCGGCATGCCCTTGTGCATGCCCTTGGCATGCCCAAAAGGACGGTTATATTTATTATTTGTTAAATTTTGCACATTTGAAATCTATGCATTCACGCGCAACTTGCTCGGAGTTCACGGAAATCAAATATTTCGCGAATAACTTCGCGACCGTTGAGGCACAAACGTCGGGAATGGAAGCACAAACAGGCACTAACGAAGCACTAACGATTGACGCAAATATTTTACTAAAAATTGATTTGGGGGAGCTGCATGTCAGCAGCCCCTCCCACAAGATTTCGCGAATAACTTCGCGACCGTTGAGGCACAAACGTCGGGAATGGAAGCACAAACAAGCACTAACGAAGCACTAACGATTGACAGAAAAATTTTATTAAAAATCGATTTGGGGGGGGGGCCATCGTGTCAACAGCCCCTCCCAACAAATTTCGCGAATAACTTCGCGACCGTTGAGGCACAAACGTCGGGAATGGAAGCACAAACAGGCACTAACGAAGCACTAACGATTGACACAAAAATTTTACTAAGAATCGATTTGGGGGGGGCCAGTGACATGGACCTTCTAAAAAATACATGTAGGCAAATATTGAAATTTGGGCAGGACAACGTCTGCCGGGTCAGCTAGTTAAACATAAAACTCGACGTGGAAATAAGTGATTTAAAACTCACATAACATGGTAACAAATAACAAAATAACAAGATCGCTTGGAAACAAGATTCAAAAACTCGCAAAACACAAAGCTCGCCCTCATACGAATGTGTTTTAAGTTAGTCCGCATTCTTACACGGCGCGGCGGTGCTGCAATCTTAAAATCACATCACTATAGGATATGGGGCGAACCAATCCCCTTGCCTCTCTTTCAACCTTAAATCGTCGTTCCCATTCCGCCCCGTTACCCCGTTCTGCCCCGGGTTCGCTAGGTACTGAACCAAAAACTAACAGTTAGTAAATTAGGGAAATCAAATAAAATCATTGGTAATTTAGTCAAATTATGTATTTCTTAACAAAATTTCGTTTTTTTCATCAAAAAATTTTATATCAATATAATTGCTGTGCTTGAAATTCATTTTCATGAAATGACCACCTTAAGGGATGTTCACAACCACAACGTGTTGAAATTTCCAAAATTGCAATTCCGCGATGTTATGATTTTATATGAATTCAATATGCTGGAAAATTTAATTTTGCAATTTTAAATTGATTAGTGCCGGGTTTTATGTATTATTCTTATAATTTAATTAGCAAAATCGAAAATAAATTAAATAATTTGGTGGTGCCATGTAGTTACTTTCGCGTAACTTCGAAAACAATGCCGTTTCGTTTTAATTTTTGATGACTTCATTTTTTTTTCTTCACTTCAGTTTGTGTAGTTTGTACGTGTTTCTGACTTTTTACTTTTATAGCTTATAATGGTAAGTATTTGATTAATTTTGAACTGATATTTGAATTCCTTGACGTTTTATTTAGTTGTTAGGCAAATTGCATGTCAAATAACAATTAAATTACACTTGCATCGAATAAAATTCTTTTGTGAGGTTATATCACGTATTAAAGAACCTTTTTTCGTTTTAGAATTACAGTCGCAAAAGAAAACGTAACCAACGCTTTACGAAAGTCGAACGTATCAACAGAAGAACAAAAAGCAACATATACGAAGCAAAAACCTTTGTTGGCTCCAATATGAATGCTCGTATACTTGAAGATCAAGTTCCTCAGGATGATGTTAACATAATTAAAATGGCATGTGGTCAAACCATCTGTTGTCATTTATCAGAATATAGATTGATAGGACCATCAACTTCTAATGTAGAAGTTGCCTTACATACAACTGAAATCGAGACAGTTTTAGATCAAACTCCTACAGAAGATGCACAATTTTATAGATCATTTAGTCAAGTAGTCTCATGCAATTCGCCAAAATCTTGTGTGAGTAACCATACAAGCTCTATTGAAGAAAATATATCAATACAGCTCGATTTAATAATTCTTTGGAATCGATACCATCGCACGATTTTCAAGCATACCAAACATTTAGTCAAGCCGTTACAAGTGGCACCGTTTGCCCTGAAGAAATGGACACAAATTCTATGCAATTTGAAAACCCTTATGTAAGCTGTAGTTTATTTGAAGTACGTGTAATTCATAAAACGTCTTCCACTAAAATTAACACGTTGACAACTCAAACAGACAAACGTGACTTCGTTGCTAGTGAAACGAATACCGAGAGAGATTACTTTAATATAAGTAATCACGTTAAAAATAATTAATTACCATGTTCACTGACTAACTGAAGTGAATTTCAATCAAGTAATTATTAAGAGTACACTACTTCTTATATGATGTCAAAAATTGCAAGTGAAACAAACAAAACCTAATCGCGAGTTTCCCCAGGCACTTGCGATTAGGTTTTGTTTCATTATAAAAAGTGTCACTTGCAATTATTGACTGCATATAATAAGTTTATGTTAATTACTTGATTGAAATCAAGAGAAGTTTTTTGAGCCAATTGATTGTAATTATTTAGTCAGCGAACATGGTAATTAATTATTTTTAACGTGATTACTTATATTAAAGTTATTTTTTCGTAATTTCAACTGACGCATCAATTTGTATTTCAGAATAATGACCAACCAGACAAACCCAAACGTATACCATATGAGCCGAAGTACCTCTACATCTACCCCAAAGATAGAGAGAATTTACCACCGGAGGATATACCAACCACCAGTGGCTTATCTCAGACTGCAAGAAGATCTCCACGACAAGATTCCAATCTTGACGACGGCAATAATATTTACCGTAATATTCTTCAGATACTAATTGTAATAATTATTTTAGTGATTGTAAGCTTGTGCGTCAAATTTCTGCAATAAGTTTAATGTAGTTAATATTTAATATAGTTTCTTAACTAATAATAAGAGTTATTATTTAAATGGTCATATTCAGGGTCAAGTCCGGTCCTGCACGATGTTGACGTGTGGGATATGCGAGAGAGCAATATCAAAATACGAAGATTTGATCAAATGTAAAATTAAATGCAGGACTACCTATCACATAGAATGCATACAAATAGACATTGATTCACTGCACGAATTAAATAATAGCGGAAAGGTAAACCAGTGGATATGTGGCAGATGCGAAGTGGCGGGCATAACCTCAAACAGATCCCTAGTCACCTCAGCGGTAAGCAAGAACGAGGAAGTACAACTAACTAATGGTGCCATTCAGCAGAAAAAGGATTGTGTAACTGTTGTACAACAGTTGAGTAAAGGTAGCGAAATTCCATAAGAATCGAGCAGGTAGCGGACGTGCCAGTAGAAAAATCCCCAACAGTTGCGCAACTGTTACCTCTGCTGAATGGCACCAATATTTCAATTGTAGCACAAAAGGTCTTGACCGATCTTAATCAGCAAGATTCACCTCTAACCAATCAAACTGAATCTAACCAAAACCACATAACACTTGAACAGGTGGACGATGCATTTCAGGTGGTCCTTAACAAAAAGGGACTACATAGCCCGGGAAATCTACCAATCCAGAAGCAACCAAGGTTAAGTGACTATTGGCTGAGTAAACCCATATCTACACGGAATCGTTTCACACCGCTATCAGATGTAGATACAATCACAAAAGAGGCCCTTTAACAGCTAAAGAAAAAGCCAAAACCACCACTTTTAACAATATACAAGGTACAGGAAGTTAACCCTTTGCAAGAAGTCCTTCGAGCAAGAACAAACGGCGAATATCAACTAAAAATATTAGTAGACAATATAGTAAAAGTACAACTTTTCAACGCAGAACACTACAATGCAGTAATAAAGGATCTCGATGACAAAGAAACATAATATTGTCACACTTTGAAAATTCATAATTCAAAAATCATTATTCATTTTAAATATTACAAGACGTGACAACATTGCATTTTTATAATTTAAATTAAATATTATATTTTATTACGAGTTCACTAACTCGTCATCTCATACGAGATACTAGAATACGAGAACGTCCGTTGTGAGTGTGAGAAGCGCATTATTGCAGTTTGCAAAATGAAGGTGATGAACCTCCAGGTCCAGGAATATAGCCTGGGAAATGCATGGTAGCAAAATGAGGGTTCAAGTCAGTACAGAGAGCCAGGTGGGATGAGAGTTATTAAATATAGCAACAGAAGGGCAAAAGAGTTAGTTACGTCGGAGTTACGTCGGAGTTACGTCGGTAATACGCGTGTGGCTAAGTAAGCCACTGCGTGTGTAATGTTAATTAAAATGTTGGTTCAAAGTTAAGCGTTAATCATTGTTCAAAGTTAATAGTTCCTAAAAAGGATTACCAAAAATGACCTCTTGCACGCCAGGCTGTACGGCTACCAACTACCCTCGTAATGATAATTGTAAGGTTAGTGTAAAATACAAATTGTAAATATGTTATTTTAACTTTAATATAAATAATTGTTATGAACTTGATTTATTATTTGTTACGCCGTCCCACTTTTAGTGATCCCAAAATGAGTTACACCACCCAAATAATCCACGACTTAGATAAACCAAATCTAATCGTGACAATATCATTCCTATAAATTTAAACAAGACAGAAACTTTAGAGTTGTTCTTAGAGGAATACACCCCTCTGCTTCAATTGATACCATAAAACAATCCCTACTAAATGCCGGACACAAAGTAACCAACGTGTGGAGCATTAAACACCGAGTGACCATAATACCACTTCCGATGCATTATGTCGATCTGAAGCCAAGTGACACCAATAAAGAAGTTTATAAGCTGAAATCAATTGATGAATATGTAGTGAGTTTCGAACCTCCATACGCCAAACGTATAATCCCGCAATGTTCTAAATGCCAGCACTCTAAAAAATTTCAGGGGAATTTTACACCAAAAATAGGTGGCCACTATGTTACCTCCTATTTTAAGTGTAAATTTACACTATTGGAGTAATACTTACCGCGTAAGGTACAACTACACGTATTGCTATGTCCTCCCCCCTTTAAAATGTTAGGTACGGGAAGGTACACACATTATTGCCCCTTCTTTCTAAGCTCTCGGTGATGAGTCGTTCAGGGGTGGGTCCCTTATGGTTCGAAATACTTAGAGGCGATGTTATTATGCTTATTGGCTCTCTCAGGATATCTTATTGCTTTCCTTTCTTTATAAAAATAAAGAAATAAAAAACTTTCATCAGCTCCCATATAAATTTTATTACAATAAAAAAATTCAATAGAAATGTCTTTCATGAAAGAAATAGTTGTACAAAATATCTTGGATTAAAATCCAATGTACATGAACCTTTAAAATTTTTAATACTAAATACAAATAATGATTCGAAACAAAGAGGCTTCCACTCTTCGTCCCAAGGTGCTTGATCGTTTGACCAATCAAGTCTCTCGCTTTACATTAGCGGGGTTAAATGTTTTTAAATTAATATTTTTGCTTATTCAAAGCTTGAAGTAATTTTAACTAAATTAGAAAACTTTTATTTTTAAATTTTTCACTAAGGGTAAAGAAGAATGCACTCTGTTAGAAGTCTTTTCCTCAAATCCTATTTTTAATACGCTGAAGGCCAAAGTGTAACAAATTATAAAATCATAAATTCACTGTACCTGTCTCCTTGACAAAATCGAAGTTTTTATTTTTAAAAGGATATGGTTTTGTTGTTGTGTGTGTGCCCTACTTTAGATTGCATTTGCAATGACTCAACTTTCCTGTTGTCATTATCACCTTGCTTGATGTCACTTGAGGTCATCTTTTACATTGACTGGTGCTAGAAATTGTGTTTGTTGCTGCATATTTCCTATTGAAAATTTCCAAAAACGTTGAGGTAAGTTATTTTCATTAATTTACAATAATTTTCTTATTATCCAGAAAGTTTATGTGAGTCGATTGTTTGTAAATTATTTTATGTTTTCCATTATCAGCATTCATTATGTCCTTGACATCTATTTTTAGAATTGGGTCCAGTCCAACGGAAATTTCTAACCTCTAAGAAATCGACTTGAATTTTGTTAACCTCCAAATTTTGGTAAATAATATTTTTCGGAGAGCATTGAAATTGCGTGCACTTTGTTGAGAAGCCCGAGGTCAACTGATTTTTCATCGAAACTCGATATTATTGGCAAGCCTGTTCAAATTTTGTAAGTCAAATCCATGTATTTACGAATTTATTTCTTTCTAATAAATTATTTTTGTTGTAGATTCACGCTCCGTATCAATATCAATTTCCTTTGAGATGTCTCCACGAGTAGTTTGACTGGTACATTACGTTTTCATCAGTTTTCGGATCATTTATTGACTCATTTTCTCCATCTTGGTTGTTTACTTGGGTGTTACACAAATTTGACCCTTATTCACTAATTTGTTAATTTATCCTTTTAAAATATACACATTATATGCATGAAACAATTACATAATTTTTGATATGCTTACATTTTTATAAAGAATGTTATTTATAGAGTAAATCGGTTTACAAATTCTTACATTTTTCTAGGTTATTATGATTAATACATTTTTACAAATTTTGAGCGAATTAAGTTTCTTGTTTCATTTCTGATGTTACAATCATCAATTTGTTTAGACTTAGCAATGTTTGTCATGTTTCGTTCATCCTGAGAGACTCAAATAAAATTAGAAAATTGAAATTTTGAAAAATAAAAATTTCTCGTAGAGCAAATTTTTAAAGTGTCTTCCGACTTAGAATTTTGTGCTTGTTTTAAATATATAATTCATTTTAGCATCGGGAGCCTTTATTATTCATTTTGAGACATAGCAGTATGATGGCAATTCTACCGAGTAAAAGTACCTCACATGTGTTAATTTCACTCGGCATGGTGTACTTCTACATAGTAAAATTACACTGACGTAAGTAATTTTACACAGGCGATGGAATTTCACTAGGTAGAAGTACACTGTTCCGAGTAAAATTTCATTATGTGTTTAATATTACTGTCCCCAGGGTGATTTTACCTAGTAAAATTACACCGTTACCGAGTGAAATTACATATGCGAGGTATTTTTACTGGGAAAAACTATCTTCATATGTGTAATTGTACCTTACACAGCAAGTATTATACTAATGGTGCAAATTTACACTCAAACTAGGGTAACATAATGGCCACCTATTTTTTGTATAAAAATTCCCCTGAAACTTTTAAAAGCAATAATTTTAGTCAGTAAAATTATTTGCTGGAAATATATGTATTTGTTAGGCACCACTAAAATAAACAACAAATACTTAAAATTGTTCACGTTTTTGGATGTTCCGTTTCCAATTTTCTTTTATTTCAATTCCTTTAGAAATTTGTCTGGTCCAGACTCTTAATGTTATTTATTTTAACGTTTTAATTAGTAGTACAAGAAATTATTCAATTGTTTAAGTTATACGTTCAAGCAAAATAACAATTTGTAGTTTTGTAGAAGTAGCTGTAAATTCGTTTTGCAACAAGCAGATGACACGGCTATAGCCCCAGATAAAAAAATGTCGAAGCTACACATCCAGGCGTCATGTGTTTTGTTTGTGTCATATCGTCAGGTTAATATGAACAGAATTGTGACTTTACCTCATATTTAATTAATAGATATATTCTATATTTTCGGGCATCTCAAATTGTGGTTTGGTGATTGCGTTAAGTGATCTTGCATCTAAACAAAGGCGTAGACTGTTGTCTTTCTTTTTTACTATTACCAATGGATTGAGATAGGAAGTAGGTGATTTCGTTATGATACCATTTTGGATCATTTTTTCAATTTCTTGATTAACTTTTTTCTTATAGGCAAACGGAATAGGATAATTTTTGTATTTGAATAGCTTATTTTCCATAATTTGGAGTTCATGCACATAGTTTTTGGCGAAGCTGGCTTGATCGTTTGTCAAATTTAAATGTTGATTTAATATTTCTAGAACTTTACTTCTGTTTTTGATCGGACAAATAATTTCGTTCATTTCGAAATTTTCTTGTTGAGACTTTTCTATAAAATTTATGTTGTTAATGCGTTCATCGCCAATTAACAAATTTACGTCTTCAACATACTCCACCCTTCCTCCTGTATTTGTCCATGGGATCACTTCTTCAGAAATTTTTATTGTTCTATTTTTCGCATTTATTATCATTTTAAATTTTTCTATGAGATCAAAACCTATTATGCATTGCATCGTTATGTCCTTTAAGATTAAAATTGTATCACTTATAATTGAATTTCCTATCTTTATTTCAGTAAAAATGCTTTGGTTAGCCATCGAGAATTTCTTTTTGTTTGCTGCAACTAAATTAACGCTTTTGGTTTTTATTATTTTACCCTCAAATAATTTTTTATTTTTCTCAATTATATCCTGGTTTAATATTGACACTTCGGCACCAGTGTCGATTAAGCTTATGACTTTTACGTCATTAATCATCATCTCAATATACGGTAAATCGTGCTCATTTGTTGTATCCATTTTTGTGTTGTCTTCTGCCAGGATGAATTCTTTTGGATGCTGGTAAGAATTCACCTGCAGATCAATTTGGCTATCCTTTATTGAAAATTTTCTACATTGGGTTGAATCGTCGATTCTTCTTCCAATGTTGTAGTTGACGCAATATTGTTGACCTGCTGTGATGATCTATTATTTGGAGAATTACTTCGGCTGCGTGTTCTTCTTTCCATATGATCATCATGGTTGGGACGATAGTTTTCACGGTTCAACCCATTGTATTGCGGTCTTGCATCATAATCACTATATTGCCTCCTTGAATTGTTGAAATGGTAGCTGCGATGATTATTGTTCCTGTTATGAGATGTGCGCGAATGATTTCTATTGTTGCCACGATTTATGTTATTTACACGCCTAGAATTATTATTATTTGTAAAATTGTCTCTTTGATTATTGTAGTTTGTGAAATTGTCTCTATTTGTATCACGATTATTATTAAAATTGTTTCTAAAATGTACACTGCGATTTTGATTGAACTGGTTATCACGATTTTCACTGTTATTGTAGAAGTTTTGAGAGCGATTGTTGAAATAATTATTAGAATTACCATTATATGTTTTGGATGTCACATAGTAACTATCAAAACGTCGTAAGAGATTCGAAAAGTCAGTAATTTTAGTAATGTTTTCCACCGTTACACGATTTCTTATGTCAACGTTGAAGTGGTTTGCTAAGTAACGAATGATGTCCGATTCAACAATTGGTGATTCAAGTTGTGAAACTTTGTTTATCATTTTCTCCGCGTGTTCATTTCTATTTTCAGAACCATTAAATTTTCCCGTCATGAGTTGTCTTCTCACTTTTTCTTGGGCTTGTTGGTCCCAAAATCTTCTTAAAAATAGCTCTTCAAATTGGTCAAAGTTTCTAAATGCATCTTGAATAATACCAAACCATTCTTTAGTGTTTCCACCCATTAAATTGCAAATAAAATTTTTTAACTTATCAGGATCTCTTATGTGTGTGGTTGCTCTTCTCGCATACTTAATGAACTGCTTGGGGTTTATACTGCCATCTGAAAAGAATTTGATTGGTTTTTCACCAGTGGATTGCCATGTGATTTCATTTAAATTTAGTGGAAAACTAGTGCTGTTGAATAAAGTTTCATTGTTTAATTTTATATCATCCATACTATTTTGTATGTCAACTACTTTCGTGTCTACGTCATTAATTTTCTTATCACAAGCATAAATTTCTCTTTGAATGTTAGTTTCCATTGTTTTTATCTTTTCTTTATTGTATTCTATTTTTTCCAGAGTGGCAGTGTAGTGTTGCCCAATTTTTTGTTCAGTTTTGTGTTTTAATCGACCCATGCTAGATTTTAAGTCTTCTACATCAGTTTCCGTGACAGTAATTCTTCCATCATGTTCATTTATTTTATCTTTCAGCTCCGTGTGTACCTTTTCAATATTTAAGTTTATCTTTGTGTCAATAATAGCAATTTCTTCTTTTATGTGTGTTCTCAGTTTTTCATTTTCACTCACCATCCTATTGTCCAGAGTTGCAATTTTCTCACTTAAGTTTTTATTTAATTCTGAATTTCCTGCTTCCATTTTGTTGTTTAGTTTTCGAATTGATCGTTTGATTCTTTTGCTTGAGATTTCATAAATTCCATCAGTGCTTGCATGTCAGACTGGCTTTGTTGAACATTTTGTTGCGAGTCAAGTTTAGCTTCTTTACTTGTTTCTGGGATGTCATCTTGTACAGATTCGATTTCTGAAGATTCTTTTAGTTTTGAAGTTAAAGAGTCTTCAATAGTTGTTTTCGTTTCAGCTTCACTTTCTTCAACAATTAGCTTTTCTTGCTTCTTACGTGACATGATGAATTTAGTTTATAAAATGTTATTATTGCAAATAAGAGTCAAAGAAATTTATTAAAAATAGAAAATGTTTAAATATAAAGCCTGTCAATAAAGAATTAAATGTTATGATAAAAATGTTGTTTTTATTTTTACAACTCTAAAATTTTTTTTTTATTTTTACCCCTAATTTTTAATCGAGCTACCCCTAATTCGTGTCGAGCCCCACGTTTCGCGACAAAAGATGCTGTGACTTCCCCTAACTAATTTCAAAAGCGCCAGCCCTTAATTTGCTAGCAAAAATACTCAGGTATGGTTCGTAAAAATGGGTCGTATTGAATATTCTTAGCTAAGGGATGCTCAACACTATTGCCCCTTCTCACTAAGCTCCGGTGATGACACGCTCAAGGGTGAGTTCCTGGTAATTTGGAGGTACTCTTTAGAGTTGTTTGTAAAATTTGCTCTCTTAGGATACTTAATTGCTTTCGTTGAATAAAAATATAAAAAGATTTCAGTAGCTTATTAAGAATGTTTATATTGAACAAAAATGAAATAATAGTTATTCACAAATAAATGTTTACACAAATTTTTGTAGATCGCTGATCTACCATAAGATAAATTTTACAAATAAAGATAGTTGATGCAAAAATATTTTCAAGACAAAAAGGCTTCCTCTTTTTATCCTGACGTGCTTAGTTAGTTATACACTAACCAAGTCTCTCGCTGTACATTAGCGGATTTAAATGTTTTTAAATAATATTGGTGCTTATTTAAAGCTTAACATTGAAGAACGAAATAATAAAGTTTTAATAAAGAACCTTTCAATTAGGGTAATGAAGAATACACTTTCGTAAAAGTCCTTTCCCCAAATCCTATATTTTACACGCTTAAGGCAAAGTTTATAATAAATAAAAGAAATAATAAAGTTCACTGTACCTTTTTACATTGACAAGTCGGAATTTTTAAATTAAAAAGGATATAGTGTATGACCTGCTTTAGTTAGAACGACATTGACTGACTCATCGGCATCTTCGTTGAATTACGTCAGTAGCTGTTTGATTGACCTCACGTAAACTCGTTTCGGTGTTGTTTTTATGAATCAACTTCGTGTTTGTGGCTGTTACACTTCCAAGTTGTTGAAGTTTTAGAATTTAATGAGGTAAGTTGTATCTTATTGGCAATATATTTAGGATCCAGTGAATAAGTTGAGTTCATTTCGTAAACCATTACATTGCAGAATCATCATACGAGCAGCCATGTTGTCCTTGGATCTTTTTAGAATCGCTGTGCTTGAATTCAACTAAAAATCTTAACCTCCAATTGTTTGTAAACAATTGGTTTTGGAGAACATTATAAATGCGTCTACTCTGCTACAATTCCCGAAGTTAACTGTATTTGATCCAAAATCAATTAAATTGGCAGGCCTGTTCAATAAAAGTGAGTCAAATTTGATCATATTGGATTTTTCACCTTGTTAATAAATTGTTTTAATTGCAGATACACAATCTACATTGAAATTGCTTTTCCACGAGGTGTTTTTCATGCAATTTCACTGGTATATTGCCTTTTCATGTTGTTTGTTGAATGGTTTGTTGACTTGGATCCTCCATTTTATATAAACTTTTGGTTTTACACAAAATTGACCCTTATTCACAACTTTATCGTTTCACGTTTCAAAAACACGCACTTTAGATACATGAAATCACTGCATAATTTTCGATGTGAATCATTTCTTACATAACATGTTGGTTTTTAAATAATTCAGTTTACAAAATCTTACATTTTTATAGGTTATGAACATGTATTGTTACGGCGATGCCGTAGATTATAAGCTATCATAAAATATCCACTTCAATAATATTAAATAATAATCAGAAATGTCATATTTTCAATATAAACATAGAATTTGTTAAAAAAAATAAATTCAAGTCAACGGGATCCGACTATAAATGTTAATATTTGAATATTATGCCAATCGACGTTCTTTATCAAAAGATAACTATAAAGTATTACATTGAAGAACAAAGATACATAGTTGCACAGCGCACCTGTGCTGAAAGGAAATACGCAGTCCGCTCACCGCGAGAAAATTATTATCAACAAGATTCTAAGTTCGAGGTGATAAAATCCTCATATGACTAGGTTCTATTGAAACTAAGTTAATTTGTAGAGAGTTACTTTGTAATAATATCGTATTCAAACGGGTACCGCGCTGAGAAACAAAGGAACTGTTTAATATGCATTTTTGTAAATATAACTCATATAGCGATAACAAATTAATTCCTACCCAAATGACCTCATCAAGGGAAAGAAATTTGAAAGGAGGGATGGAAAAATGAAGTCAGTCTCTCAAAGCCAGCGACCAAAATAACTTCTACCTAAAACGTACCTAATATCGGCCAAAGTGTAATATTTTTTAACTTTCCAATTCGGAAGAAAACCTTAGTAAATAATTTCCTACAATCATAAAGAGAAATTATTATCTAATAATTACAAAAACAGTAGTGATAACGAAAATCTAAAATTCGGCGACTTAAAAAATTGAACAATTAAAAAATTAAAAGTGTCGAATATAATACGGAAATCCTAACTAACGGAGCATTAACTACTGTTAAACAAATTGAAACAGCAAATCAATCAACTCTAGAATTCGGTGTAACAATCGAGATTAGTGTAAATCAACACTATCTACGATCGTGAATCGAATTGAAGTTAATACCAATAATAAATGCGATCATACTCCAATTAGATCGCGTAAATTACTAAAAGCCAAGTGTAAAAAGAACATTACTTCAATTTAATTTAGTACTGGAACAAAATTATAAACACTTAAGTGTCCCATCTTAAACGGATCTTCACTGGAAACAATAATAGTGCGATATAAGTTTTGTGCAACACGCTACTAAATCTACGACGTGCAGTTCTAATTAAATAAAAAGTTAATCGGCGACACATTATTACAATCAACAATAGGGTCCACACATCGTTGAATTCTTTCTACGTCAGAGCTAAAATTGGAACAACCACATCTTTAAGTGTACTTCAATCAACTAATTTGCGGATTACGTCGCTTTTAAAGGTAGAAATTTGGTCTAACCAAAATCACTGTATCTATTCTTGAATTTTATGTAACAAAATTGTCAATTTTCTTCTTTGCACGATATTTTAATTCAAATATTGAATTAATGGAAATATTCCGTAAATTCATGCGAGAAATGTGTTTTATTTCAGTAAAATTTGATTGTTAATAATTAAGATCCACATTCGCATAAATTTATTAGAATTTCCCAATTTATTGACTAACCACCTTAACATTTAATTTCTTAGACATTAAATATTTTTATCTTGTGTATTTGTGAAAACTGATGTATATTTGATTACGATATTTATGAAACAATATATGTATATTCGGAATATTGATTTTTTCTTACGAATTAAAAAAAAAATATAAGCAAATTTCTAAGTACCACACCTGGGATGAGAGCACGAAGTCCGGAATTTTACATGTCCAACTGAGCAAAGCCACGGAGCTAATTTCGTCTATAATATAAAATATAATCACCTATCTGTTATAGATCGTAACAAATGGCGCCATCAACTGCAGGCTAGAGATTTGGGGACAAATCTGAAAAATTAGAATTTGCTTATAGTTTTTGTAAAATTCTAGAAAAAATCCAGGTGGTGAGAAAAAATTGTGTTAGAATTAAAGGTAAAAATTGTAAAGAAAGAATTCAACGTACGTACATCAAGCGAAAATTACGTGTCTACAAAAAAAAATCGATTTTAAATTATCTAAAAAACGGTCCCGAGCATGACCAAAAACTGTCTCCGCCAATCAATCAATCTAGTATTGATGGTGTCATCTTTTGTTTATAGTTAGAATAAGAATCCCTGTACGTGTAGTCGGTCCCGAGCATGACCAAAAACTGTCTCTACCAATCAATCGCATTGATGGTATTGGCCCATTCACGGCCTAAAACTGACCTATCGATCCAGTATCGATTATTACCTTACCTTTATTAATTTATTCTAGTTCCTAAATTATATTTAACTGTAAATATCTATTATTAGTGGTCCTTAGCAACAGACCAATAATCAAAAAAGGCTCTACCCAATTTAATTTAAGTATTTTTTATTCTATGATAATTTATTACGCTTCCTAAATTATATTTAACTGTAAATATCTATTATTAGTGGTCCTTAGCAACAGACCAATAATCAAAAAAGGCTCTACCCAATTTAATTTAAGAATTTTTTATTCTATGATAATTTATTACGCTTCCTAAATTATACTTAACTGTAAATATCTATTATTAGTGGTCCTTAGCACAAGACCAGACAAAAAGGCTCTACCCAAATTACTTGAACGATATTAAACCCCAATTAATTTATGTAATCCCCAAAAATTAACTCGAGTAATTACGAGTAATAACTAATGGTCATTAGCATCGACCAGACAAAAAGGCCCTACCCTTCATCCAGTAATAGAGATCAAATGACTAACCTAAAGAAATCATCTTAAATTTTCATTTTTAAGAATTAATACCTTGAATTAAATTTTCGTTTTTGAGAATCAAAACTCATTATTGATTAACTTTTTAAATTTTTATTGAATCGATACCTTGAATTAAATTTTTTACTTTTGAAAATCAATACCAATTATTGATTAATTTTTTAAATTTTATTGAATCGATATCTTGAATTAAATTTTGTACGTTTGAAAATCAATACCAATTATTGATTAACTTTTTAAATTTTTATTGAATCGATACCTTGAATTAAATTTTCGTTTTTGAGAATCAAAACTCATTATTGATTAACTTTTAAATTTTTATTGAATCGATACCTTGAATTAAATTTTCGTTTTTGAGAATCAAAACTCATTATTGATTAACTTTTTAAATTTTTATTGAATCGATACCTTGAATTAAATTTTCGTTTTTGAGAATCAAAACTCATTATTGATTAACTTTTTAAATTTTTATTGAATCGATACCTTGAATTAAATTTTCGTTTTTGAGAATCAAAACTCATTATTGATTAACTTTTTAAATTTTTATTGAATCGATACCTTGAATTAAATTTTCGTTTTTGAGAATCAAAACTCATTATTGATTAACTTTTTAAATTTTTATTGAATCGATACCTTGAATTAAATTTTCGTTTTTGAGAATCAAAACTCATTATTGATTAACTTTTTAAATTTTTATTGAATCGATACCTTGAATTAAATTTTCGTTTTTGAGAATCAAAACTCATTATTGATTAACTTTTTAAATTTTTATTGAATCGATACCTTGAATTAAATTTTCGTTTTTGAGAATCAAAACTCATTATTGATTAACTTTTTAAATTTTTATTGAATCGATACCTTGAATTAAATTTTCGTTTTTGAGAATCAAAACTCATTATTGATTAACTTTTTAAATTTTTATTGAATCGATACCTTGAATTAAATTTTTTACTTTTGAAAATCAATACCAATTATTGATTAATTTTTTAAATTTTATTGAATCGATATCTTGAATTAAATTTTGTACGTTTGAAAATCAATACCAATTATTGATTAACTTTTTAAATTTTTATTGAATCGATACCTTGAATTAAATTTTCGTTTTTGAGAATCAAAACTCATTATTGATTAACTTTTTAAATTTTTATTGAATCGATACCTTGAATTAAATTTTTGCTTTTGAGAATCAATATCAATTATTGATTAATTTTTTAAAAAAAATTTTATTGAATCGATACCTAGACTGAGATTAACTATTTCCGAACGACGATACCAATTATTGATTAGTTTCAGAATTTTTTGAATTAACACCCTGACGTAATTTATTTGCCGTTACAAAAGGATATCCATTAGAGATTCATCCTGAACGTCTGTACGTATTACACACATAGTAAGGCAATACAATTAACCATTTGAGACTTTTGGTTATAAATAAACCCGTCCCGTCCCGCGATAAGGATATTTTAAAGAGATTACATCCCCTTTATCTATCCCGATTCAAGACACTAAGCAACACTGGTCCTGGACATGACCTAAAACTGCATCCCCATGCAAAAGCTCGAACCATTGTTCTAAGCAATTGCATCTACGGAAATTAACCAGACAAATAGTCTCGTTAGGAGAATAATTTCTGGCCATGAGTCCCGACGACGATGTCTCAAGACAATTACGTTGGATTACTATCCCACGTGCCGAAGTCCCCAATATAGGTCTTTCTAGATAGATTTCCCGCAGTGAACTTATCGTGTCAGTCGATGCCGACATTGACGTTTCTAATTATCACACAAAGAGTTTTGTCAAAAAACAGGCAAAACTACTGATATCTTGGAAAATATCGAGGTATTAACAACAATTGTATTATACCCAAGGGACGTTTATAGCCCTATAACTAAGATGTTGGACCACGACAGGTCCATAATGTTAATTTCTTTTTGAAAAATTAGCCATAACGGCATAGATAATACCTGCAAGATATCCTCTCATATCTATTCGTTACTTTTCTGGAAAGTGAGACGACACACCTCGCGAACGATTGGATTAGCTAACCAATTTGTTCAAAGGGCGGGTCTAGTGAAGGTATCCAGAGGCCAAAGATTAGCTACCTTGTGGTCACTGGAGCCACACGATATTTTCCAGTGGTATGTTATGTTAATTATCACACATTAACAACCCCAAATCGCAAGTTTTCCGGATTTCAATTCGAAAGAATTAACCAACGATAACTGATAAATCCGAACCCCAGATCGATATTGTTGATTGTAAATGTGATAAGACCCAACAATAAAGATCAGATTAATCACTTTTGATTAACCCCCATTAGGTTTTCTACAAACCAAAAGCAATGAGCTTGAAATAATCACTTTTGATTAACCACCATGATGTTTTCAACTAACCAAAGCAAGCTGCTTTAGCAAAGACGATTCGGAATATCGAACAAATCTAAAGAGTTTCTCTAAGGACTAGTCGTGCTTGGGTAAGCTCTTTAAGATAAATTACTACAAAGTAATAATATTTCTTTTTTTGTTCCTTAGTTATCTAAGTCACGTACCACTCGATTAAAGTGGAAATTACTTCATTTTAGCTAAGAATTTACTTTTAGTTTATTTGGTTATTAAATAACCAAAGAATAAAATAATATCAACTATCTTAATGTCATTGAAGTTAACTTAGGAATGGCCCAAAACCAAAGGCCCAAGACTACAAACACAATCGATGAGAAATCGATTATCATGGTCCAAGGTACGACCCTAAACTACGTCTGAAAATAAATTTTTTAAAAAAAAATTTAGATAACTATTGCAAGACTTCGCGTCTAAAGTGGTCTAAGGCATGACCCTAAACTGCTCTATATTATTTACATGGTAAGAATTAACAACCGCCCGATCTTACGGCTACAACAGTCAATCGTGTCACGACTTTAACTTACATTCAATAAAGAAGCAATAGGAATTTCTTTAAATTCAATTGTTTAGGGCCTCGAGTCCATTTGATTCGGCTGCCGGTGTAAATATGATTCAGTCGTCCGAATCAACATTAATAATATATTAATGGTAAGTCCGCGATGAAATAACGATGGAAAGAGAAAAGTTCATATTGGGATGTAGGACATTGTATAACTTGGCTGACCTTGTACAGATAACCTGGGCTCGTGACCCGGATCGAGTCTAAGGCCTGTTCTCGGCGACCAAGGTAAAGCAGTATCTGCATTCCTAAGAGACGGATAATTCTTTAACCTTCAGTTCTTTCAGCTAACACATCTTGTAAATATGATTCTGATGTGCCCCAATACTCTTCACCCTTTTGCCTTTTAGTGAACTCTTGTTCCGCACTAAAAAGAGTACCCGGAATAAGTGGCGTCCAATTCAAAAACCCTCACATTGTACTCTGAGTTACAAAGGAGACAATGTACTCATGCGAGCTAGCATCTTTCGTATAAAATTACGATCATCTGCCCCTCTCGTTGAAAATATTCCCTGCAATTTCGTATACGTTTGAATCGTTTAATTTTTTTAGAAAACCCCTATTGATAACGAAGACCAATTTTTTTTTTGTTTTTTTTGTTAACTAAATAGCGTGTTACGGCGATGCCGTAGATTATAAGCTATCATAAAATATCCACTTCAATAATATTAAATAATAATCAGAAATGTCATATTTTCAATATAAACATAGAATTTGTTAAAAAAAATAAATTCAAGTCAACGGGATCCGACTATAAATGTTAATATTTGAATATTATGCCAATCGACGTTCTTTATCAAAAGATAACTATAAAGTATTACATTGAAGAACAAAGATACATAGTTGCACAGCGCACCTGTGCTGAAAGGAAATACGCAGTCCGCTCACCGCGAGAAAATTATTATCAACAAGATTCTAAGTTCGAGGTGATAAAATCCTCATATGACTAGGTTCTATTGAAACTAAGTTAATTTGTAGAGAGTTACTTTGTAATAATATCGTATTCAAACGGGTACCGCGCTGAGAAACAAAGGAACTGTTTAATATGCATTTTTGTAAATATAACTCATATAGCGATAACAAATTAATTCCTACCCAAATGACCTCATCAAGGGAAAGAAATTTGAAAGGAGGGATGGAAAAATGAAGTCAGTCTCTCAAAGCCAGCGACCAAAATAACTTCTACCTAAAACGTACCTAATATCGGCCAAAGTGTAATATTTTTTAACTTTCCAATTCGGAAGAAAACCTTAGTAAATAATTTCCTACAATCATAAAGAGAAATTATTATCTAATAATTACAAAAACAGTAGTGATAACGAAAATCTAAAATTCGGCGACTTAAAAAATTGAACAATTAAAAAATTAAAAGTGTCGAATATAATACGGAAATCCTAACTAACGGAGCATTAACTACTGTTAAACAAATTGAAACAGCAAATCAATCAACTCTAGAATTCGGTGTAACAATCGAGATTAGTGTAAATCAACACTATCTACGATCGTGAATCGAATTGAAGTTAATACCAATAATAAATGCGATCATACTCCAATTAGATCGCGTAAATTACTAAAAGCCAAGTGTAAAAAGAACATTACTTCAATTTAATTTAGTACTGGAACAAAATTATAAACACTTAAGTGTCCCATCTTAAACGGATCTTCACTGGAAACAATAATAGTGCGATATAAGTTTTGTGCAACACGCTACTAAATCTACGACGTGCAGTTCTAATTAAATAAAAAGTTAATCGGCGACACATTATTACAATCAACAATAGGGTCCACACATCGTTGAATTCTTTCTACGTCAGAGCTAAAATTGGAACAACCACATCTTTAAGTGTACTTCAATCAACTAATTTGCGGATTACGTCGCTTTTAAAGGTAGAAATTTGGTCTAACCAAAATCACTGTATCTATTCTTGAATTTTATGTAACAAAATTGTCAATTTTCTTCTTTGCACGATATTTTAATTCAAATATTGAATTAATGGAAATATTCCGTAAATTCATGCGAGAAATGTGTTTTATTTCAGTAAAATTTGATTGTTAATAATTAAGATCCACATTCGCATAAATTTATTAGAATTTCCCAATTTATTGACTAACCACCTTAACATTTAATTTCTTAGACATTAAATATTTTTATCTTGTGTATTTGTGAAAACTGATGTATATTTGATTACGATATTTATGAAACAATATATGTATATTCGGAATATTGATTTTTTCTTACGAATTAAAAAAAATATATAAGCAAATTTCTAAGTACCACACCTGGGATGAGAGCACGAAGTCCGGAATTTTACATGTCCAACTGAGCAAAGCCACGGAGCTAATTTCGTCTATAATATAAAATATAATCACCTATCTGTTATAGATCGTAACAGTATAAATAAATATGATTTTTCATTTAATTTTTAATAGTTAAATGGGCGCCACGTGGACTTAAACCGAAGTTTATTCGAAGGGGATGAAAAATCGCCCCTCCAAGCTGGTTCACGACAGCTTCCTGATCCTTCACGCTAATTCTCACCCTGGGAAAATCATCCCAAACAACCTTACCTTTACAGTAGACAGATTTTTCTTCGGCAAAAATAGCTAAACATAACACACATATGGCGACAATAAAACACATAAATAAATAATAACACAGATATAATAAGAACGGAATAAACACGGGGTTTTGACAAAATACAACAATTGTACAATCAAATTTTTTTGACTGACAAAATATTTACATATGACTTGACTAACATAAAAGTTAACGATAAAAATATTACTGTTGGAACACCAACAGCTGTTCATGAAATGGAACAGACGTAAAGATTGATTTATTATACCACAAAGATTGAATGCAGAAATCCCCATAAGTGGGAGTATAAACTTGACATGAAACGCAATTCTAATCGTTACGTTACTGCAATAAACAAACTTTAAAACACTAACAGCATACGAGTTGTAACACCACTTTCAATTAAATATTAATATATAAACGAAAGGAATACACGAGTGCGAATTCGTCTTGCGCGGTAGAACGGAATGTTCCTTGAAATATTGTGATCAATGGGACCACTAGGTACAATAATACTTAACAATAATAAAAATAATGCTTACGTAATAATTTACATGAAGGCTTCTTGTCTTCAGGGTCGGTCCTTCGGGTAGATATTTTCCCAGCGTGAGAATATCGATAAATGTCGATTGATTGAGTCCCTCCATTGATTGAGGTGATAAAAAATGCGATACCAATAAATACTCCTTCGATGTGCGTTCGATTTCTTCCACGGGTTTCCCTCTCAAGCGAGGATTCAGGTGCGAAATAATTTCTCCGTAATATGGGGGTTATAATTCTCCCATTTTTCCGAAAAACGATGAACCGAAACTCGAACGAGTGACTTTTGACATAATTCAGCGCTTTCCGACTCAGACTGAGTTCAACACTGTATTTAGTAACAAATAACAAATAACACGCCGATACGTAACGTAAATGTTTGCGTACAAAATAGTTGGTAAAGAAATTAACCAAACTATTCTATATAAAAATAACCGTTTGGCTTTTAAACGAACCACTTTAAAAAGAGTTCAACAAAACTGTTGATAACGACAACGAAATATTTAAATATTTAAATGGAACGATATAAAATAATTAGTATAATTATTATAAACGGCACGAAACGAGAGTAATTCATAAGCGATGCGAAATATTTAATTTAGTCAACGCAACTGGTTTAAAGAGCGTAGAAAAAGTTCAACGAACTAACTTTTATTAACATTCATATTAATGTGTTTAATTTACACTGCGAAATGGTTTTTAAACTACGGCAACGATATTTAAACAGTGAGAATGGTTTTATATCGCGTCGATATTGTTTAATTTAAACAATTGACAATTCATACTAGCGTCCAACAAATATTTAGTTGAAATAACGGCAAATAATTTAAAATAATGTTCATAAAATATAACGGAAATGATTTAAAATAATGTTCATAAATATTTAATAACGGAAAGGATTTAACGTAATGTTCATAAATATTTAATACGGAAATGATTTAAAATAATGCTCGTAAAATATTTGGTTTACAGCGACAAAAATAATGCACGATAACGTCAATAATAAGTGTTTAACTTGCCTGGTTTACACTCACTAGTTTTTAAACGTATAAGACCCGATTAATGTAATTTACTGAAGTAAATTTGTTAATTCCGCTTAAAAGCGATTCACCCAACTGTCGGGCAGAGTTTCTAGTTGCACTTGTAAATGTTCGAAAGAAGTCCCTGATTGCAACCAAGTGCCTGCTATTTACTATATTAAAACTACCGTAAAATCGGAGCAAAGAGATGCATTTTCGGGGAACCTAAGATTCCCCTAACGCGGCGATTCGAAATTCTAATTGGCCCCCGCTTTTGAAAAGGACCGTAAAACAAAAGATAGCATATATGCAAACGACCTGCATTGCTTCTGAGTGATGTAAATTTTATTCCTACTTTAAGGCGGGACTTTGTCGAAAAGAGTTGCACACTTATCTAAACATGTGCATGCACGTGTATTTCTTACCACGAAAGTCAAGTCGTTATCGAGAAATGCAGCTGTGCATCTGTTCGTTTTTACTGCTTTTTATCAGGCAAATTGCAATATAAGGACGCGATAACGTTGAATTTTAACACATTTATACATCTGGAGAGCGATAAGCCCCACAAAATAACAGACTTGTACAACCATGTGGGCCATCGAAGGCTTGTCTACTTTATCCCACGGGTAAACGTCTGCACGTGGATATCTCATACTTTTATTATCACATATAAATTAGCTCCGTGAATATAAAACCAATTTGTCATTCTAAAATGCATCGGTCAGCATAAAATTTCGCCGATAAATTTATGCTACGTTAAATTGACTTCGTTCCTTCCTAATGTGTAAATTAAATGATACGTAAATTAACATTCTTATAACTAGCTGGTCTACTTTTGATCGGTAGGATTTTCGAACGAGAACATTTTAACTTAGACATTAGATTGTATAAATTTTAATTTAAAATAAATGACTTCATATTCTACTTTTAAAAACTTTACTATGATGAAAATAATTCCTATTATTTAACCAAAACCAAACTACAAAAATTTTTGTGTGCGCGAGCGTCAAATCCACGTTACACACGGCTTATTCAAAAAAAGCAGGGATTCTCAGAAAATTAAACTGCAAAAATTCTATTCTCAGAATCCGGAAGCAGCAAATTCCTTGAATATTAGATCTACCCCTGGACGTCCGCGCTTGGAGGAGCAACAGTCAGATCTTCCTAAGACCATCGCAGACATAGCTATGTTTGGTGCCTCTGCCGAAGAACGCCGACGGTGTTAACTTGTTCGCACCTGTCACACCTTAATTGACTTACACTCGAAGCTGGTAGAACTCGGATTCGGTATATCAAGAAGTGGCACATAAATTCGCTTGCTCCCCAAAAAAACTAACACCTCCGAGGCGAAGAGGCACGTTGTAACCGTTCCCGTAAAGCTCAAGCGCCCAGAAGCCGATCATCATAAGGAACACCCAGATCAGCATTTTTGTGTGTCTTCAATAAGGTCTTTGGAGACTATTGCTTCAGTTTTCGGTCCAGATAAAGTTATTTATTTATCTCAGGATGATAAAGCGCGTGTCCCCATTGGACTAACAGCAGCAAACAAACAGGCACCATTGCTTATGCACTTGGAATACAAAGTTTCTTTGGCGGATCACGACTTCGTGATTGCTTCGCAACATAAATTAATTCCAAGTGTGTACGCTATCTGTGCAATCAAATCTAATGATTTGCCCCAGCGCCCCGAAGCTGTTACTTATAGTGGGCCGACGTACATCGCTATCCGCAGTGCCAAACACTCTTCATCTACGGCTACATCTCACGCTGATGATTTCAATAGGCTTTTATCTTGTGAGGCTTTTAAAGCATCTACCAAGGATAGTCAAGGCAAAGTATAGCCTGTTATTATTATTTCTTGCGATGGTGGGCGAGATGAAAATCCGCGCTACCCTAAAGTGATCGCACACGCTGTAAATCACTTTAAAGAGAACGACTTAGACGGCACATTCTTAGTGACCAATGCCCCAGGGAGAAGTGCTTTTAACAAAGTAGAAAGGCGAATGGCTCCTTTGAGCCGAGAACTGACTGGCCTGATTCTTCCTCACGAGTATAATGGATCGCACCTAAATGACAGCGGCAAAACTATTAATCCCACCTTAGAAAGGGAGAACTTCCAGAAAACATCGACGGACACCAACTCGTTGCCGAATACGTAACACCAAAGGACAGCCCATCTTTAGTTCCCGACTTGACCTATGAGCAATGGTATGCAGACCATGTTAGAGAAAGCCAATATTTGCTGCAGGTATTTATTATATATGTACTTCAAGCTAAAATGCCTATTAAATGAAATATAATTGCAGGTGGTCAAGTGTGACAATCGAAACTGCTGCAAGCCATTGAGGTGTGCGCTGCGCTGTGGTTCGCGGACGCTTCATGCCTCCACCTTATCGGATCCTCCAAGTGATCGGAGAACCGACTGTGCCGGAGCCTGGAGAACACGATGGGAAGTTGTTCGCACCGTTCCTGCTTCGGCAATGCCTCACGGTGCATCCCAAACATGCAGGCAATTTGTAGCGTTCAAATTGTTCTTTGCGACATTTGGAGCTACAGAAACTTTTCTTTATATTTGTTCGACCTAAAATTTACAATTTTAAAGTAGTATTTCAGTTTTTAATTATTTACCTCTTAGACCATCCTGTATATTGTTTGCATTTCAAAATTTGTTAAATTTTGATAACTTGGCAAGGGCGACGATTATCGAGGAAACAAGTTGATAGCCAGAGCGAGAGTGCACATTTTTGCGAAAAGTAGTTTGGAATATTCGAGTAGTTAATTGATTTTTAAAATCAATCGAGGCATCTATTCACTATTTTTTTGGAGATATAAATTATTGTTTTAATTTATCAAAAGTCGGTTAGCCGGTATCAAGTGATAGAAGCTGCTTATTTTGTGATTTGGAAATAACGTGTGTTGTTGCAACGTATCCGATTACGATTTTTTTCAGAAGGAAACCTAAAAAGCGGTTAAAGATTTTTTTTTAATCAATAATTATTCGATTTGGAAAAACACCTTAAGCGAGTTTTATCAAGTAGATCGTTACATTTTGGATATTTATCATCAACCTGGTTTACCGCTACTGTTTATGAGAACACCTGCATAATTCAATCAACGAGGTTCGAATTCTGATCCGTCAGCTCGAGGTATCGATTTTACATCAGTTTTACATACCCATCGAATTGCCTGTCAACTAACCAGGAGCGTACTAATAACAAGATTGGTAGGGTGAGCGATTTTTTTTATATTTATCATTGTTTAACGGGGTTTGTGATACCGCCGCTAGTATTCGTTATTTTCGTGGTGTGCAGTGCGCTGACGATATTATTTCGGCTTCTGAAGAAGCTGTAATATGAGAACTTTAATGTTTAATTCTTCTTTGGAACTACTTATGCTTTGGTGGTACCTCTTTAAATAATAACTAATGTTGCTAGCATTTTGTCTTTATTTGTTATAACTTATAGAATACATACGTCTGTTCACTACTACTATTCACTACTACTCTACATTCAATACTGTCCATCAATCATACCTAATTAATATTTACTCTCCCCACTACTCAAGTACTTTATTACCACATCTCCTTGGGCAAGGAAGAAGAATTTAAATCCTCGGAATTTAAATTCTTGTCCTCTTACATATTTAAGGTATGTGATAATTTTATCTTAAGAGATTAGGGTCTTCCTCTCCCTTTTTTTTTGTAAATAAAACAAACCTGTCAACATTCTACATTCACACATTAATATTAAATTACAATTTATAGTATCCTAACCTAGCCCAACTAACCTAGTAATACAATTTAGCGTAATCTAATGTAAACAAAACAAGAAGTGTCTTATTATCACTTATAAAACCAACGTAGAAATATGATAATCTTATTTATAGTAATGTTTCGTTCTATTTTTATGAACTACGTCCACTTTACCTTTTTTATTCACAAATTTTACGTTCGCAGCGCAGTCCACTAACACTTTAAATGGTCCATCGAAAACAGCACTTAATTTAGTTCCACTTTCACTTTTTATTAAAATTAAATCGCCTGGTTTATAACATATTTCATTTACATTCTTATCATACAAATTTTTTCGTTTATGCTTATTCCTAATTAAATTATTTCTAGCCTCTTCCCGAGCTCTCTGCAATCTATATTTTAATTCTAAGGGATAATTATCGAAACTATACAGTGGTTCGATTTTTCCCATGACATTATTAGGTATTCTACAAACTTTACCAAAAACTAGTTCATACGGAGTGTATTTCGTCTCTGTATGAACAGCTGTATTAAAAGAAAAACACCAATAAGGCACCCAGGAACTCCATGTCAAACTTTGGTTTTTTGTTACCGTTCTTAAATAAGCTCCTAATACTTTATGAGAATTTTCTAAAGCTCCGATTGTTTGATGATGATACGCAGTACTTGTAATTTGATTAATTTTTGCAATTTGCAAATTTCTCGCATAGTACTCGCGATGAACTCCGTACCCCTATCTGTCGCGATCTCCATAGGGATTCCGTACCTCAAAATAAAATTTTCTACTAAAGATTTAGCTACTGTTGAAGCGTCTTTCGATTTTATCGGATAAGCCTCTACAAATTTTGTCAAGTCGCATTGTAATGTTAAAATATATGAAAAACCCTGACTATCTGTTGTAATCGGACCAACTAAATCTAAAAATATTTTCTGAAAAGCTTCGTTTGCGGTATCCGTGATAATCATTGGTTCTTTTACATGTCTGGAATGTTTATTTCTTTGACAACTGTCACATTTTTTCGCATAATTTTTCACGTCTTCGGTCATTCCTGGCCAATAAAAATACTTTTTAATGTTATTTAACATTCTCTGGAACGCACAGTGCCCCGCGGTAGGCAACAAATGGAAATTATTCAAAATTATTTTCTTTGTGTCTCTATTATTTATACGTTTAACTCCTTTAATAATACAAATTCGTGGTCCGGACCAATTTGAATTACTTTTTATACTAGCGCTTAGTTCTTTTATAAATCTTACGTTATTTTCATTTTTAATTATAACAATTTCCGGTATATTAGCTTCTTTACATAGACTCTCCAAATCTTTCAATAAAACATCTCGTGTTATCATTGAGTAAGTCTTTGGATCTATGTAAATAGCCTCGAGAGACGGTATATATAATAACGCATTTGTTTTCGTGCTAACGTGTTCCATTTTTCTTAAGTTCTCCATTTTCTTAGTTGTTTCTATTACGAACTCGACACTGTCTTTCGGTTTTTTGAGTAATTCTACAAATGTTGGTTGATCAGGCCTACTGATCGTAGAACTATTCAAATTTTCCCTTTTGGTTTCCTTCTTTCCGCTTTGAGCTCGTGTCATTACATTTAAAATATTTCCACTCATTTCTTTCAATTCTTTTGATGTTATGATTATTCTTGACAATGCGTCGGCCGTTACGTTATCCTTTCCTTTCACGTATTCGACATGGAAATCATACTCTTCTAACAGTAATCTAAATTTTGTCAAACGACTAGACGGATTAGAATGATTAAATAAATACAACAATGGTTTGTGATCTGTCAAAATTTTGAAATGTCTTCCGAATAAGTAAGGCCTAAAGTATTTTACTGCCCAAATCACCGATAACAATTCTTTCTCAATTGTTGCATAATTCAATTCAGCTTTATTTAATCCTCGGCTTGCAAAAGCTACCGGTTTATCGTCCTTATTCGACAAAATCGCACCCACTGCTATCCCTGATGCGTCAGTTCTCACAATAAATTCGTTTTCTTCGGAAAAATCTGGGTAAGCTAACACTGGAGGTTCCGCTAACGCGTCCCTCAAAATTGTAAACGATTTCTGACACTCAGCTGTCCATTGGAATGTTGCAAATTTTCTAGTTAATTTATTTAGTGGTGCTGCTATTTCAGCAAATTTTTGTATATATTTTCTGTAATAGTTAGCAAAAGCTACAAAACGTTTTACTTCTTCGCTGTTTTTTGGTATCGGGTATTCGCGTAAAATACGAATTTTCTCTTTATCCGGTAAAATACCTTCGGATGTTAAGACAAAACCTAAATAGTTTATTTGTTTCTTTAAAAATTCACATTTTAATGGATTTAATTTCAAATTTACTTTTCTTAATCTTTCAAAAACGCTTATTAAGTTAGCATTGTGGTTTTGTAGATTTCTACCAAAAACAATTAAATCGTCCAAATAAATGAAGCATTTTTCGTAATTTAAACCTGACATTGCTAGTGTCATCACCCTAGAGAAGCTGCGTGGACTGATTTTCAATCCCATCGGTAACCTTTTTAGTTGGTATTGTGCTTTATTAGTTGTAAATGCAGTATAAGGACGGCTCTCGCTATCCAATTCCACTTGATAGTAACCTTGGCTTAGGTCTAAATGACTAAAATAAATCGCTCCCGATAAGGAATCTAATATCTCTGTTATGTTCGGTAATGGAAATTTGTCATCTTCGATTTTAGTGTTTAATTGTCGATAATCTATTACGACTCTCCACTTTTTATTTCCTTTATCACCTTTTTTTGGTACAATTAATAGGGGTGCCGACCACTCCGAACGGGTTTCTTCTATGACGTCATCGTTTAACATTTTGTTAACCTGTTTTTCCACCTCCTCTTTCTGACTGTGAGGTAGCCTGTAGGGTTTTACGTATGCCGGCGTTGCTCCTTTCTTCAACCTAATTTTTTCCTTACAAATGTTAGTTGTCGATAATTTATCTCCGTCCATGTGGAAGATATCTACGTATTTAGCACAAATGTTCTCAATTGCTACCCGCTCCTCTTTATGTAAACCTTGTAAGTCGATAGATTTCAATAGTTGTTTCACTCTCTCAACCGTTACATCCGTATTTTTCTCAAAATTACAAATGGTATACTCGTCCAATTTATGACTTTGTGGTACCCAATTTTTTAATACTACTGTATTATCTCTTGTATTAAGAATTTTGATTGGAATTTTCCCTTCTTTGGGCGTAGCTACTACAGCTGCCAAAAAAACACCTAAACATAATTCCTTCGGTAATATCACACAATCCTCCTTACATTCTGTTGTTACGTAATGAATACTTTCTGATCTCGCTGGTATTGTCAGAATACTTCTTGAATTCGCATGTAAATTTAAAGTTACTTTTTCTGTTTTGTTTTTTAATGTTAATAAATCTTTTTCGTAATCAATTGTTCCTTTAAATTTTTGAAGAAAATCTTCACCAATAATACCTTTTGCCGAACAGGTTAAATTTTTAAAAACATAAAATTTTTGTAAGAAATAAATATCCTTTGCTTTTAATTTTAAATAAACGTAACCTTCCGAAATTAAATGTCCACCTACACCTTTAATTTTTAAACGATGTCTCTGTATTTTGCTTTGCTTATCTAAGCAACCTAACGTAATTGCAGACAGAGATGCACCTGTATCGACCAAAAATTCTAAATTTTGCTTGTTAACTTTAAATTTAACGCGGTTCATATTGTTAATTGCATACATGTGATTAATCGTCGTCCTCTCGAAAAAACTGAATCACTTCGTTACGTTGTTCATTTTCCTCAACTTCTGCCAAATTAATGTGATTCTGGTAACGCCCTCTTGTACTCGCCCGGTGTCTACTAAAATTTTTCCTTCTATTATCATTAAAGAACCTGGTACCCCTTGATCTATTTGTATATGAATACTGATTACCTCTTGCTCTACTAAAATTTCCACGATTAGATCCTCTAAAGTACCTATTACCTACGTTATTGTTAAATTGTCTGTAATTTGATCCGTAGTTTCTCCTATAACTGGTATTACCCCTGATGTGATTAAAATTAGCTTTATTGTAATTCATAATTTGCTCTGTATTAGAATTAGATAAGATTTCTTCATCCATAGCTGCTCTAATTGCGTCTTTTAGGGTAGAAAAATTTCGAGCCGCTATAATAGTACTTAACTTTTTATTACGTAAGCCGTCCGCGAATCTTTTTATCGCGTTCCGCTCATTTATTGGTTTTAGAATATCATAGGCACCTTTATTTTCGTCCGCTTGAGAAATGGTTAAGTCAATAAAAAGTTCTTCCAATTCTTTCCCAAAATTTTCCACCGATCTATTACCCTGACTCGAGTTTAAAAGTTTCGATTGTAACGCGGTATCTGATTTCTTTGTCAACAAGTGTTGTCTTAAATCGCTAACTAAAGATCTGACCGTAGTATATTCCTGTGATAGTCTAATTTTCGCGCTCTGATTAAGTCGTGTTTTTAAAGTAAAATTAATCAAATTCTTTTTTGCGTCATCATCAATCATTGATTCGTATAATTGAATCCCATCGATTAATTGTTTTGTCGTTTCCTCTGTACCATCTAAAACTGGTAACAGCGAAATTGCTACTTTTATATCAAAGTTTGACATGTCTGAAATTTTTGTGGTTGAACCGGTACTATTGTAATCTAAAATATCCTGATATAATATTTGTATTACACCCTTTATCTCAATGATCTCACTTAATACGCTTTGATCAATTTCTTCCTTATCAAATTTTTCGTATACTAAAACAAGTACCTTATTGAAATCTGAATACAATTCTTGCGCCTCAGCTGTTTTATTTAACAAAATATCCCCTTTTTTCCTTCTGGCTGGGCCAAGTTTCCTTAAATATATCCTAATATCATTCAATTGTTTCTGAATTTGTTTTACCTTATCTAAACCCATTGATTACTAAGTCACCATATTATGATAAATTACTATTAGATATTAAATAATTTAACCTAAATTAAAATTAATACATTCTAAAACAACCCATAAAATTTATTTATTGATTCATAAAATCTGCTTGTTATCGAATAATGCCTTAACTATGCAAACTTAGTATTTCCTTCCGAAATCTGAACTATTATTTCCTGCAAGTCTATTAGTTTGCATTTTAAAACATTATTGTAAAACCAAAGTTCGATTACCTATAAAATCTTCCATACGCAATTTTAATTTCCTGCTTCACTTTGCTACGTTGCACTTCGATCGGAAAATTTTCCTTTTCTTTTCTGATGAACTTTAGTTGACCTCTTTACTGATGCACTTTTTTCTTAATTCTCAGGATTTCGACGCACTTTTGGAATTCCATTTTTGATTTTGTTTTTTCACCTACTTAACTTTTAAATTTTTAAACTTTAGATTATATTTTACTGTTGTCTGTTTCACTTATTATACTTTACGTTAACTAAACAATTTGTCCACTTAGCACTAAACTTACTAATTTTGTAATTAAATATTCTGTTGAAGTAAATTTGGTTGGCTTTTTTGTAATTCGTTGCGATTGAGTTCTCTCCGAATTGTAATTTTCATTCCTTGTTTACATTTTTGCCAAAGTATGTAAATAGCAATTATAGCAATAATTCCCAATAAGATTACCAATATCCACTCCGTACGGCTTATCGATTGCGAAACTGATGCTTGTCCACTTGCCGTTTGGGCGATCACTACTTCCTCTTTAGATTTTGTAGAACCCATATTTTTTAATATTTTTTATTATGGTAATACTAGTACTTTTTGAAAAATAAACACTTATTTTTGCACTTTTGTTACACTCACGAGTCCAATTTTCACGGTCTCATGTTCGCGGTCGCCATGTAATATGAGAACTTTAATGTTTAATTCTTCTTTGGAACTACTTATGCTTTGGTGGTACCTCTTTAAATAATAACTAATGTTGCTAGCATTTTGTCTTTATTTGTTATAACTTATAGAATACATACGTCTGTTCACTACTACTATTCACTACTACTCTACATTCAATACTGTCCATCAATCATACCTAATTAATATTTACTCTCCCCACTACTCAAGTACTTTATTACCACAAAGCGAAGATTGCAACCTAACTATAACTGTTTGTTAGATAGAGGAGTAAATCTCCCATGTTAATTTGGGGATTAGATTAAGTATTTTTGATATCAAATTATTTTGTTTTAAAAATAGATTTGATTGGTTTTTGCTGCATTATATTTTTATGATAATTTTGGTTATCCACAACATTAAGGTAACCACTTGTACAGTGCGAGTGCCGTGTTTGTTTATTATTGAATCCACTGCTATCAATATACGTTACCTGTTAGCTCTGGCGTTTTATTTAGTCTAGCTTTCACCCTTTCAGGTAGAACATCTTTTTTAGCGACGATAAGGGTGTGGCGCCTTTTATTTGGATTCAGTTCAAGGAAGTAGGTATTCACTCCTAGCTTCCTGACCCCCCCCCATAAATTGCTCTCCATTTGAGCTTGCCGAAGCGTCGCTTCCAATAATCGTTGAGAGCAAGGTAAGTCAACGTAGGATTGATTAGCTTTTTGTCGACTGGTACTTGGGCTAAGTACGCAGGCCGCATATTCCCAGATGCCATACGATTTCTACTGCCCATCTCTTTTAAATACAATCCAAAGCAGATGCTGCAAAACGTGCGGCATCTACTTTGCTTCGCGTGTGAAGCTTCAGAAGCACAGGTCGACGCTGCATGCAGCCCCGCGAGCACCTGTGGTCAGGGTTCGACCAAGGCGTGTGGTTGCCATTCGGGCTGAGGAGCTGCTATGCGTCGTGGACGATAGGCTGGAGTGGTGTACGAGGAGGATGTAGATACGTATAATGACTGTCTTCCTATATCACTACCAAAAGACACGGACGTCATGTGTCCAATCATTACTATAGAGCAAGCACATGAATTCCCGCGGAGTGAGTGATCTCACTCATTCATCTTTTGGTAGTAATATAGGAAGACAGTCATTAGACGTATTTGTAAATACGTAAATATATAGTTCACCTTAAACGTAGTATCATTTTTCTCCGCTTATTTCACAGAAAAAATGTAGTACATAGAAGATATCAGTATTAACGCTTAGGTAGTTATTAGTGGTATAATAAAGCAAAATACAATAACATATCAAGTAAATTTAATTATTGAAAAATTATAAGGAAAATCTCACGTGAGATTTAGATAGGGGGGGGAGTTCCACGACATTTAACCAAATCTCACCAAGGGGGAGGGGGGTCAAAATTAAAAAAAAACACCTCACGTGATTTATGGACGTCCCCTTAGTAAGCGAAAATAATTGTAACATTAAATACAGGGTGATTCATCTGTAATGAACGTTTATTTTTTAATATTTTTAAATTAATATCAACAAATCTTTTTAATATTTGTTAAAATAATCGCTGGCCGTAACATGGTCCATTTCGATCGGTGGATTCGTCAAGTTTTTGTTTTTATTTTTACTTGGAATTTTAATTTATTGTTTAAAAAAATTTTAATGACTTTTAAATTTTAAAAATATTTTATCTAAATTTATCTTACTGCTACCGCTACTAAATCGCGAATCTCGCCAATTTCTCACCGACTGGCTCGGACCAAACCTGGTGCCGGCCGCTAGCTGGATCACTCGGTAAAACTTTATCCATACATTAACATCATCGATGTGATGTTACAGACGTTAAGGCCATACAAATCGTATCTGTATCATGTCGAGCAGCGTTAGATTGAAAAATGCTATTTAACTATTACTTTTTATTTGATGAGTTCTCAAATGCACTGTTAAACCTGATTTTTGTTTACATTTATAGTCACATAATGTACAAGAAAACGGTTTCTCACCGGTATGAGTTCTCACATGCACTTTTAAACTTGATTTTTGTTTACATTTATAGTCACATAATGTACAAGAAAACGGTTTCTCACCGGTATGAGTTCTCACATGCACTTTTAAATTTGATTTTTGTTTACATTTATAGTCACATATTTTACAAGCAAATGGTGTCTCACCGGTATGAGTTCTTAAATGCACTTTTAAACCTGACCTTCGATTACATTTATAGTCACATATTTCACAAGCAAATTTCTTGGCAATATGAGTTATTAGATGAATTCTAAAATCCTCTTCATGTATATACTTATATCTACATATAGGGCATAGGTTAAGATGTAAATTGCCGACCCCATTTTCTTGAGATTCTAAAACTCGACTGCTCTCCAAATTTTGAAACTCCTCGTAAGTTAGCGTTTTATTCATATCTGTAACAAATTGCAAAATATGTAAAAAACTGGCACACAATCGTGTTTGTTAATTCAACAATGTATAGAGGGTTACCTCAAAAGATCTTATACCCGGTTTTTGAAGCTCGAGTTATATTAAGGTTAAGCTTAACCATAGTATAACTGCAGATTTTGAGTTTCTATAGCGAAAGATAACCTCCGATCTCTGGTCAAAGTTGACCTACAATAGACACGGTTTATGTGTTGTTGAACTTTCTGGAATATGCGCATGGTCGAATTTATTATGACAGTTGGTGATGGTACGTAGTATTTACAAATTATTGTTCAAGGGTTTGTTTTTGCCATAAATCAAGACAAAAAATAACATTTTTACATAACGTGGTTTGTTCTGTGAATAACTGATATTTTGTTTACTGTAACAGTGTAAGTAGGCACCATAAAAGGTAATCTTTTATTATTATTGTCATTAACTTGATAATATTATATTTTAGAATGGATTTTTCATAAATCATAAGATTTATCAGAAATTATGAAACTGATGTCGCAGGAAATGATTTAAGCAGATATATTATAAATACTTATTTTACATAGGGGGTCATCCATTAATTACGTAAGGGTTTTTGGGGGGGGGTATTGGATATCTTACGGACCCTTACGGTGGGGGGGTAGGGGTCCGACGGATTCCTTACGTAAGTTTTTAAAATACTTTTTTAAATTAATTCTTAATTTTTATTAACTTTAATTAATTTAATTAATTAACTTTTAACTATGTAAATAAAAATTTAATTTAAATTTTTGTATTATTATCTATATAATATTAAAAATATTAATTTTCTTATCTTTAAAATTAATTTTCTTTTAAATAATCCTTACGTAAGATGTGTGTGGGGGGGTTGCCACAATCTTACGTACCCTTAAGTTCCTCCACGCCGTCCCCTAAACCGCCGTCTCCTAAACCGCCGTCCAAGATTTTTCACAGTAATATCTGGACTCCATGGAGTTCTTTATTTTAAGATGTCGTGCGTACAAATCCGTTGAAAATTAACTTAACAAAACACGTTAATGTAACTTTTTTTACTCGAAACAGTATTATTACACATAAACACACACACACACCTACAAACAGGCATCGAAAGAAATCGATAATATAACAAAAATCATTTAATGCCAAAATTGCGATTTTCGATTAAATTTCAATCTTTTTGTTTACATAGCTACACTATGGGTCTAAAATTCGGTTACGCCATAAAAAGTAGAAAAGTAGTAGTGAAATTTTCAGATAATTTGTGAATTTTTTCACTCTTTAATTCCATTCTAGATGGCCGAAAATAATTAACATCAAAAAACCGATTAAATGAAATTTTCGGTACCGAGCTTCAACGATGAAACCGAGACTTAACGATACATGTTAACGACTGGGAAGTAAATTGGAAATAATTTGGAACAAATTTGGTAAAAAAACTAAATTGGTTTGGAAGTAAACCCAAGATTGAAGGAAATATCAACAAAAAATTGTACATTTAGGGCGTTTAAATGAGTTTTCAAATTTACCTATCACAAAAATTTCACACACAAATGATTTTTTGATAGAATGCGTATTTAAATGTTTTATAAGTGTGGTGGAATTTATTACAAAAGTTCATCTTACCAGCATCAGAGCTCTCGGATTCTTCTTTGATGTCAATTGAATGATGCAAATCTTCAGGGTTGAATTCTGCATCTTCCACTTCTTCCTTTTTAATTATGAAATTATTTGGCAGAACATCGCCGGGTTCTTCCGAATGCACTTGTTGATCCATATCTATAATTAATATGAATGATTATTAAATTAACTTCTTCCCTTTGTGAGGTTATGTTGTAAATATTGCAACCGTTGAAGGAAAAACTGATTGTAAATTATTAAGGTGAGTGAGGGTAATTACGCCACTGCAGCTAATTCCGCCACCTTCAAATATCTCCGGTAATAAATGAAATTTTCGAAATATACCCCACGCTGTACCTTTAGGCACAACATTCTTAGTCAATAAAACAGAAATAATCCGATTTTGATGGCTAACTTGAGTTTGTCAACTGTTTTTGTTGTTAATGGCGGTGTACGATTTTGTAGATGTAAGTAAGACAAGCATTTATTTTTAGGTGCATGCATTATTTTTTACGTGGTAAAAATTTTGCATATTCTTGTTTTGTTGTAAATTTAATGCTCTTCAAGAATATGTATCACTTTCTGGTGATAAATATTTTCAACGCACAGAAAAATTAGTTTATTCATGAAGTAGTAATGGCTGGCAATTACGCCAGGCATTATTATTATTAAGTTCTTACGTATTTTGGGATTTATTTTTGTGTTTACTAGATATATTGACTATATCTCCTCCACGCAATAAATGGGTTGAGGATGATCTTAAAAAAGCATTGGCCAATGTGAAATCAAATACCATGTCGGTGAAAAAAGCATCGGACTCTTATGGCATTTCAAGAAGGACTTTGCGTCAATACATTAAAAAAATAAAGGTTTTTTTTTCACAAATAAGCCTATATATTACAAAAAACTCGTAACATATTTTATTTAAGCATTTATTATAGTAAACTTGCTGTAAAATTAATTTATTTAAATAATTTATTTGGGTGGCGTTTTTACCTGCATAGGTTGGTAAATACGCCAGTTTCCCAACTTTTCGAAAAACACATCTTTTGGAATTGAAAAGACAGCTGAAGCTCTCAAATATTTTTTTTCTTGTACCCAAAAAGTTCCTCTTGGTGGTACCTATTTTTATTTATTCTCTCTATCCTCAGGAAAATTTAAAAAAATTGACAAAGCTTAAGGTGGCGTAATTACCTTCACTTACCTTAGATATAATTATATATTTATGTATTTTTATAACACGTATAAATCTATAGTAAAAATAAACAAAATTTTTAATAATTATTAAAATAGTTTGATTTCAAAACAAAAATTTCCAAACGTTAAATGTAAAACAAAATTTAGAAGTTAGAATTTTTGGTGGCATTTCTATTAAATGTGAGGTTTTAACGGCATTTTATATTTGGTTACAGTGTGTAGAAAAAGGAGCGGGCTCGATTTGTAAAGTATAATACCCTGTATGAAAAACCCGGTAGATTTTATTATTTAGTGAAAAATTGCAATCCCCACCAATTTGCGGGATTATTTACTTTTGGTAACGTTTTTGTTTAACGACGTTTCTACGCCGGTAATTTCGAGATCTGTAAAAAAACAGTTTTTTCTTGAATCAAAGAACAAAAGTGTTTACAGTTTTTGACTGACGATTGAAAAGTTTTGTGTCCTTGTTATTGTAAAATTTGTAAAAAAAGTTAACCATCAATAGAAGGTCGACCTTTCAAGATGTCATCAGTGATAAATACTTTTTACTTATTTTAATTTGCTTTTGCCTTGCACATTTCAGAATGAATTCTTTGACAAAAGATTTTTTTCGTTATTCACTGTGCATACAATTAAAAACAAAAAATCCAAAAATAATTCAATATTTTTACACTAAGATATCGTATTGTGTTAACAATCGAGGGCGCCGCCCAGGGTCAAGTCTTTCTACCCCGCGGTACGGACGCCCCCTCCCTCAAGGGAAAATTACTAAATTACCTTATTACCTTTTGTAATAATGTATATTAAAATTACCCCTGGAATTTTTTCATTTTCGCCTTTGATGTAAAAGCTTGGAATTTAACCTTGGAATGTGTGGATGCGCATTTTCATTAAATCTTTTCTGAGAATATCTCTGATCAGAATTTGCAGAAAAAAAGCTTTTTTAAATGGTTGACTTCTTTCAAAATAACTATAATAACGTGGTTCGGATTTCACGTTAAATTATAGATCCCTAATTAGTCCTAATTGTTATGCAGAAAAAGCCTACGTCTCAATTTCTTGATTTTTATTTTATTACAGAAAATTATAGTATGAGATAGATATGTTTTAAAATGCAGAAAAATCCTAAGTCCAAAGTCCTAATAAAATTTTATAATAATTTTGGACCAAGGATTTTTCTGCATTTTAAAACATATCTATCTCATACTATAATTTTCTGTAATAAAAGAAAAATCAAGAAATTTGGCCTTGGGTTTTTTCTGCGTTCACATGACGAAGTTCAATAAAGCACTCTAGGTGGTGCTGCTGGTTTCTGGTTCTACCATAGACTAATCTCATTTTTCTAAAGATTTTTTAAAATTTATCTAAAAGTTTACTTAAAATTAATATTATAAATACGGTTCAGGAACCTTACAACATTAAAATCTGTAAAAATATTTCAGTAGTGGGTCATTCCATCTCAAATCGAATCATGAATTTACTTGACCCATGCCTAATTTGACAAAATTTGGTACACACCATCTTAGTAAGAAATAAAATATACAAATTAAAGGATTTGCCCAAAAAGGCACTCGTTTCCTTGTTTTGGCCTTTCAAAAAGTCAAAAAGTTGGTATGTAGGCTTTCTGTAAGAAAACGACTAACTTTATCTACGGTGGTCTAAATTTAAAAATTGAAAACAAAATTTGTAAATTGAAAACAAAAATTTTTAAATTAAAAGTAAGCAGATGAAAACTATATACAGTAGAACCTCGATTATCCGGGCCAGCCGGGACCGAGCCTTCGCCGGATATTCGAAAACACGGATAATCCAAGGACCTCATTTTTATTTTTGTTTAATTTAAAATTAATAATTTAAAAGCGTTTACGCTTTTCATTAGCACCGGTACGCTGCATTTTGTGGGTCTGTTTACGTTTAACCAAAGGTTTAACTAACAAGTCGGTCGGCAGTTGGCGAAAATAATAAGTAAACACATAAACGGGGGATTTCCCGAGCCGAACTTGGGTATTCCCCGAGACAAACGCCTGCACGGTGCATTCAGCGTTCATGCGCCAACCTCAGGCCGTCAGCCACGGATAATCCGCGCACGGATGAAATTTTAAAATGCCGCACGGAAAATCCGCCGCCCGGATAATGCGCGCACGGATAATCGGGGTTCTACTGTACCATTAAAATAAAAGCAGTCTACTTTTATTATAGATGTCCAAAGTAATGTTACTTTTGAATTAAAAGAATAAAATGTCGACGCCTTTTTAAAAGTAAAACTTTCGATTTTACCTGCAATTTTTTCGATTCTAAAGCAAATTTGTTTTGCGTGCAGGCAAAAATTTAGTCTAAATAATATTTTTAAATAATAATTATAAGCATTCTATCTCCATTAATTAATATTAATAAAATAATTAATAAAGATTTTTGAAATAGGTAATAACTATTTATATTGTAACCATTTTTTTGTTTTCTTTGCGATGATTGATATTGGTAGTAACCTAGTAAATAAAACATCAAATACACCATACAATAATTGTTGTACCGATTCAGAGTTGTTACAATATCGGTACAACTGTCGAATCGTTAACCACACGGTACAATTTCACTGCATCGAAGATACGATTTCATTTATGTAGCAGAACGTCTGTAACGTTTTTGAAAAAAAAAGTTTTGCTGATAGGTGCTGGTGTAGTGTTGAGCAGTCAAAAACCAAAACCAAAAAAGTGAAACAAAGTGGTTCAAAGAATGGCTTGTATATCAAATTGCATGAGAGGTTCATATAACCGTGCGACCGCCAGTAGCGAGCACACACACTATGCAATTTTCGAATACAATCTCCAAGTTGTTACAATTTCGGTACAATCGTTGTATCGTGTATTTACCGTTTAAGGTAGTTACTATCTAAAATTTCATAAGGTAGCTTTAGTCTTTTAGAAACTAAAAAGGGAAGAGTACGTATTATCCAACATCGAATTTCAATTTTAGCTATCGATTTTCGGATATTTTAATCTATTTAAAGGTCAATGGTAACACTCCTATAGCAGGATAAACCAACTTTTGATAGAGAAAATCCACTTTGAAAATCGTAAATTTTACGTGTTTCACTGACGATGGAATCTCACTCATTTTGTTGACGGTCCGTGCGAGATGAACTAGTCTTAGACTTAGCCGTTTACGGACCGGCAGATGCAGCTCGTCTCTCCTACATGTAACATCGATTATTTTTTGTTTTTACGCGATTTTTTGGGGGTGAAACGTAAAAGATAACTGCCCCATACCGCGACTATACTTTTTAATGCTTTTTCAAGGGTCCCTAACATCCCGGTTTTTTTATATCCCGGTTTTCTTGATCGGAGGCCCTTCTCGTATGTTTAGCCTAGTAACCAGAGTCAAAACCGCTCTGGAGGGGTGCAATGCGGAGCGGCGCCCCGGAAGAGTAGGTTTTGACGATGGATTACTCTCCCTATCGAATGCACACCCCAAAAATGGAAGACAAAACAAATTTAATTTTTTCACTTTTTCGGCAATACACGTGTTATTTTCCATTTTTTTGCGAATATTTATTACTAATATCTACTAATCACACCCCCACCTACCCGAATTTCAAAGAAAATTTCAAATCGGAGCGAAAAAATTTCACTCGATTTCAAGGGACCACGGGCGAACGATGTCACATCGACTCGTGTGCATCAGTGACCCGTACAAATGCAACTTCCTTATTTTCACACTTTTTCGGATTTTTTTTTATGATCACCTCCGCGACGACAACACAGTTATACATTCGGATCAAAACATAGCCAAAAAGGCCGTTAATTACCCAAAATTTTGCTAAATTACATGTTAGGGGCGTGTCCGTAGTTCTTGAAACCACGCAAAAAAGAGGCCGACAACCTATCCCGGCCACCGCATAGGGTTTTTACTCAAATTTCGGTATTAATTCTTAAAAATCCTCAAATATCCTGGTTTTACATTGTAACTAATCCCTTTTTTGACCTAATTATCAAGGGATTTTTTATTTTGGATATTCCTTGTCAGTTGGGCCGTTCACCCCGGCCCCACTAAAAATTCATTCTAGTAGTTTTGGAACGAAAAGGTTATTCGAATAGTTTTTAAACGAAAAGGTTATTCGAATAATTTTAGAACAAAAAGGTTATTCGAATAATTTTTAAACAAAAAGATTATTCGAATAATTTTAGAACAAAAAGGTTATTCGAATCGTTTTAGGAACTAAAAAGTTATTCAAATAGTTTTAGTACCTAAAAATTCATTCGATAGCTTTTAGTAACTAGAACAGTATTCGATAGACTAATTTACTATCGATAGTTCAAATGATGACTACGGTCTAACAATTCGATAGATTTTATTCGATAGTTCCATTACCAAGTATTTATGGCCTTCATCCATACCAATGCAAGAGGAAAGAGGTGCATGTGTTATTAGCATGGAAAGAGCAAATTACATGAAATGTTTTCCAAAAATCATAAAAATATCGACGGCCATTGCCCAAGACATAGAAAGCGCGCGATTGCGGGTAGCGGCCATTTTAGCCGTTAGAATTTACCATACAATTTACTACCTACTAAAAATTACTACAATTTGTAATCTACACTAACCTTATACAACCGATGTGGTTGAACACTGGTTAACACTGTTTAAAGTTAATCAACGTTCACAAGAAAAGACATAAACGTGCAATGTGGTTGTGGCCGGCCACCATGAAATTCTAGTACAGGGCGATGATACCAACCGTACAAAACTAAAATCACCGGCCCCACCAAACAACTATTTCAAATACATACAGAGCCGGATTAGGAATTTTACCCAATGGGAGAATACCGTTTTCGTCGATGATAATTTTACGAGTTTGTTTTATTGTTTTTCTGATTCCTGCCCTAGCTTCATTCTTTTTTTTTTATGTTCCACATCAGTTCTTTTACATTGAGTATTTTTAAATTTAATTTTTTTCTCTATAGCATTGTCGTGCCCCTTAACCATAGTATTTCCCATTTTCCAGTATATTTGTATAAATTAAATATACAGGGTGGTCCACCGGAACGCGATTAATTTCGCAATTGTTCCTTTTGGTAGTGCCTAAGTAGTGGGTGGGTTCATAAATTTAAACAAACAAGTTCAGCTTTAAATGTCTAACATTTGAAGACTAGAACCAAGTCTCAAAAATTCTCGACTAGGCTGTTAACTGCAAGATCAATTCTATAGGAGGGGGGAGGCGTATATTCTGCCACAATGAAAACGTAAAATATTTTTTATGAATGCAAATCTAGGTTCTGAATAAAATGAAAAATTCAAAAATCCGTGAGTAAATAATGGAGTTGCAGATGCCCGATGGTAAATTATTTGATTTCCCCTAAAACGTCAAATAGCCAATTTTTAAGTTATTTCCATTATACAGTATTGAACCTTTGTCGAAGTAAAAGTTCACTTTTCCAGTGGCTAGTGAACATAAGTAATTTTTACTTCCCGAACCCACTAGGTAAGGAATATATCGTTATCAGGCAAAATTTTACCCCCCAATGTTTTGACAGATGTTCATGTTTTGAGGTGCCCTGAATCCATTTTTATCATTTTTGGAAGGACGTTTGTATGTACTATGTATGTGTGTGTGTACGTCTGTGAACACGATAGCGCCTAAACGAAGCGAGCAAATCATTCCAAATTTTGAATATAAGCTTTTTCCTGTCGTAAGACGAAGCCTGATGAACATAAATTAAATCGTCTAACGGGAAAGGGGGGTTTACCTCGAGCTATTATGACATTATGCGCCATAACTTCGGAACGAAATTAAATATGTATAAATATTAAGAACCAAAAATTACCGCTATGAATTTTCTACATTTTTTGTCATAAAAGTTTTTCTCTAAAATATACAGGGCGTTTCAAAAATTTTCGCTAAATTTTTCGAACGTATTCTCCTTATGAAAATAAGATGAAAAGTTTCTAATAACATGGGTCCAGAAATGCTTCGTTTGCAAGATATAGGCATTCAAAAGATTTTTTCTTCCTATTTTGGCAAAATATAAATTTTTTCATCGATTTACTGTTGAAATTATGTAACCATTTTATTAAATAATATAATATAAAAATTTACGTCTGTTCGGAAAGTCATGCGATGGCCACATCAGATTTTTTAGTTTGCAAACTAAAAATTTCTGTGCGGCCATCAGGCCGTACAATAATAACCTTCTACACCTTTTCCACTTTTATTTGAGAAAGTGTTAATTGTAATTCAGATAATTTCAGCGAGCATGAAGGTTATTCAAAATTGTGAATATTTTCAGAAGAATTATAATTTGTGGATCTGAATTACAATTTATGCTTTCTCAAATACAATTGACAAATCTGAATTTCAATTATCGCTTTCTGAAATACAATTGACAAATCTGAATTTCATATATCACTTTCTGAAATACAATTGACAAATCTGAATTTCAATTATCGCTTTCTCAAGTACATGTGACCGTTTCTGAAATAAAACTGGAGAAAGTGTAGTAGTATGAAGTTTTAAAAATTTAGCGGCTGAATTGAGATTTTTCGGGGTTTTTGATGATCTATGGTCAGCATATGGAATACTGCATGTCGTTAAAGTTAGAGTTTATTCTAAGGGTTCTCGTTTAAGCTTCTTTTGATTTAAAATATTTTGGAAGTAATTTAGTAGAGTGATAATTCATTTTTTTATGATGTACATATACATATTTTATGCCCTTCTATTGCAACAAGTCAGGAGCCGCTACTGGTGCTTATTCAAATTTTCTAAGATAAAAAGAATAATGACTATAAATAAAGGGAACAGCGGAAACAGTTATTAAGGGATTTAGCTCTCCGCTCCCCCGCTATTGTATAGCAAACCAAAAATTCAAATTGTCAATCAAATAATCTTTCAAAAAAAAACAATCAAATAAACGCGGAACAGATCTGTAGGCGTTAACACTAATCTTTACAAGTACGCTGTTTCGGCGTACTTACCAATCAAACAAATATTGCAGTTAGGTTGTCAGTCAAGTAGCGCAAATAGACAGTTTTTAAATAAATAATAAAACAAAAGCAATAGACACTTAGCTTAATATATTGCTGTGGTTCCGCCTTGATTCTACGCCGCTGCAAAACCCACGCCACTGGACTACCAAACAACAAAGTGAATCGCCGAATCTTCAAATATAGCGTGCTCGTACTTGTACTTAGGAACTGCTTAAAACTCGAAAAATAAACTAACAACAAGGTGGAGAACTTCCAATTACTCCCAAAAAGGTACCTTGATCGAACCAATTGACGACAATAACCAAGTTACCAGATGAACCAACTTTTCTTGGTTTAACCAGGCAAGACTAATATTTTTAATCAAATTGTATCTTATCATCCAAAAAAAAATTCTAGTGAACGTTGAGCTTCCGACCAACAGAATAAAAGAAGCTACGTCGTGAATAATAAATCAGTATAGATTCTTCCAAAATATATGCACTAGAAACAATAAATGCGAAAACGTAATGGGTTTGCAATAATTCCAATCAGCTCGAATCGGTGTATCGTATTATATCCCACTTAAGTGGCTATGGATTATATTGACCAAAAAACCATCAATAATACCTCCAAACTCGAATAAACAGTAGATGATCCCAAAATACTGGCAAAGAAATATAAATTACCAACTCTTAACTTATTTATTCTACTTACACAAATTCTTGCAGGAGAAAAATTATTCTACCTCAAATCTACTTGGTATCTATCTAATTCTACGTCACTTCCTGAAAACTATTGGGGATATTTTTAATTTCACTAGAAAATTATCAAAATATAAATGGGTAGAGATAAATTTTACCGCCAACTTCAATAAATGTATTGAAACAATAAATGGATTTAAACTAAAATTATTACGTCTGGAATCGAAGGTTACAACGTTGTACATTTTTGAATCTGTTAAAAAATTGACGATTGGTTTATAAATAAGGGTGCTATGATCGTCGTAAAACATTGCCAGAAAAAACTGCCCATAATTAACTGCCCCAAAATACTAACGAAGCATTTCCGGACAGATGTTTGCACCAACTTTTCTTCAGCAGAATAAAGCAGAAAAATTTAGAAACACCTTGTATATTTTTATTGCAGGTCTATCTCAACCCTTAATTTTAGAGAAAAACTCATACATAGAACAAACAAAGTGTGAAATTTTATAGCGATAATTTTTAGTCCTTACTTTTCTTATATATTTAATTTCGTTTCGAAGTTATGATGCGTTATGCCATAATATCTTTAATAAATCTCGCCTTCCATTCAGACGATTTGTCAAAAAATTTTGCCTGATAGCAATACTTGGGATTTCGGAAAGCAAGAGCGTTTTAAAAATTTAAAATTGTAATTATTTTACGAATATCGCTCCGAGCAAGTAGCGTGGAGAATTATTTGCAAATAACCTTTGATTATAGATTATAATCAAAGATAGTCCCCGATTCGGTGTGTGTGGGAGGGGGGGGGGAGATGTAATCTTCTATTTTATATCTTAAGATTTTTCTTATATTCGTGTTTCTGTTTTTACTAATTCCTGTTTTTATTTTTCAATCATATAAGAAACTATATAAGATCTCACTTATAAAACCTTAACGATAATATTTTTGAAGTTGTTTTGGAAACACCTGCTATTTTTAAAAATTATTAAATTCAAGTATAATAATTTGTCAATTATATAGTACAGCGGTAACGTCCTTCCAGAACAAGAAAATGTCAAATACTTAGGCTTTCACCTTGACCGTCGACTGACGTGGGCCAAACATATTTGGTACAAACGCCTCCAACTTGGACTTGTGTATCGGAAGATGTACTGGCTTATGGGCCGAAATTCACCCTTATCTACAGATAATAAACTACTGTTGTATAAAACGATTCTGAAGCCCATATGGACGTATGGTGTTCAGCTGTGGGGTTCTGCCAGTGATTCCAATATTGCAAAAATCCAGCGTTTCCAATCTAAAGTTTTACGTGGCATCTGTGATGCCCCCTGGTATGTCCCAAATAATATTATTAGTGCTGACCTACAAGTTAATAGTGTGAAGGACGTCATTTCTTCTATGAGCAAAAGATATCAGTTGAGACTCGCGGATCATCCCAACCCATTAGTGTGTGATCTAATGGTCGAACTTCAGGATAGAAGACTAAAGAGAAGTGATCCCATGGACTTACCCCATCGATTTTTCTAAATAAATTGTAACAAATTTAAATTGCCTATAAAAATGTAAATATTAATCTAAAAGGAGGCTTACCAATGGGTTAGTACTCCACTGTGTCATTTCATTGTCATTGTTATTATAAATAGTGTCAAACAGTATTACCTATTGTCCCATGGACAGATTGTAATGTAAATGTGGAGTCAATAAAAAAAAAAAAAAATATATAGTACAGGGATGAGCAACCATTTTTTACAACGGGCCAGCTACAAATTTAAAAATGTTGTGCGGGCCGCATGTAAGAAACTTATGATCATATAGGGTATTTTTTTAGCTGCATGAGAACTTCAAATTGAAATAAATCATTTGATATTTGATCTAATAGGCATTAATTATAAAAGAAATGTTTCTTATTGCCACCAAAGTTGACGTCTCGTCATAACAGAATAATCGTCTGAACTAAGCTAATAATCCCTAGTCAAATGAAGTGTATTGTAAAATAAAAATATATTGGTATATATATCTTATTTTAAAATACACTTCATTTGACTAGGGATTATTAGCTTAGTTCAGACGATTATTCTGTTATGACGAGACGTCAACTTTGGTGGCTATGACTATATCACACATTTCCTTTGGTTATTAGTTTTGTCAAATATGTAACGCCATGGAGCGCATTTAAATTGAAACCCGGAAAGTTATCTTTGAAAAGTTGTGTTCAGAAAAATTATTCCTAAGAAAACTTGGGAAAATATTGTTAAATGCTTAAAGTTAGTGGTTTTCTAAATTATTAAAAAACTTGGGGAGTATAATACCACAGATAATACACTTGATGATTTATTTAAATCTCATCATGGATAAGGGTCTATAAATGGTGTAGCTGAAGAAAACGTTTTGAAGCTGTTAAAATCCAAAAAGTTCTTTTCTGTCCGAAAAATTACCAAAAAGGTGGCAGTTAATGTCAGTACGGTGCAAAATATTAAAAAAGACTTAATATTAAGACTTGTAAAAAAACAAAAAAGCCTACAAAGTCTGTGAAACAACGGCAAAGTTAAAAAAAAATTGTCCGAAAAGTTGTAGATTCTTTTATTGCAAAACAAGAATCGGTGCATTTTAATGGATGACGAAACTTACGTAAAAATGTACACCAGGACTACAATATTATAACGTTGTTGTAGGAGATGTGACTAACGAAGTGAAGATAATTCAGGGAGAAAAATTTGGTAAAAGAGTTCTTGTGTGACAAGCGATTTGTTCTTGTCGACTGAAAGTGGAACATTTTTTTAAACTGGGATAATTTGTGGTGAAAATTATAGGCAAGAATGCTTACAAAAACATATTTTAGCCTTTGTATAGTAAACACAATATCTCTTCGTTGTTTTGGCCAGATCTAGCCACCGTTGATTATGCTGATGCTACACTTGAACTTTTGTTCTAATAATGTCGATTTTGTAAGTAAAGAAATCCTCCAGATTCTGCTGAACTCCGTCCTATTGAGAGATACTGCACTTTAATTAAAAGAGATGTAAAAAAGAATACCCGGGAAGCTGAAATTCTGAAAAAATTTAAAAAATTTGGAATGGAGCAAGTCGGAAAGTGACCGCAGAACCGCGCAAAGCTTATGCGAAAGCTTATGGGACGCGTCCGTATAAAAATTTGAAATTACTGCCGTACGTGAACATACATAGAATTTTATAGATGAAACATGTCACACAACTTGTAGTCTTAACTTGAAGTAAATATTGTAAAAATTAATTGAGAATAATTTAGTAAAAAATTGATTAGTAAAATGAACACTCCTTATTAGTATCAATGTTTGCGTATAGTAGAGCTTCCAATTTTTATTCTTGAAAAACAATTTTCTAGTTTTTTACAATAGTAAAGGTGTTACTTTTTACCCAATTAAATTTTTTTTATCATCTGGTAATCTAATTGAATATTAATATTGAATTAAATTAGCGGGACCGAATGTATGATGCTCGGAGCTAAAAGAAAATTTTAAAAGTTCATTTTATTCAATCTTAATTTTAATAAATATTCAGTCAATTTTAAAAATTGGTAGCATAAATATAATGATTATGAAAGCTTAAATATTTTTCGAATTTGTTATAAAGTGTCTACCTACCACTAAATAAATTAACAATAAATTTTATTAATACAAATCGGTGGCATAAACAGTTTGGCATATCGGATACCGGACAAGAATATTTAAAATTACGACCCGAAGTTCCAATAAAATTATAACCCGACTCAAGAAAATTTTGAATTCAAATATTAGGTAGGTAACTATTTTAAGTGTCCTCACTAGCTCCTACTTAAATTTGTTGCAAAATTCTTCTGTTTGGGTACTAAAAAGAATTTTATGGGCTACATACTTCAGGAAATAGTACTGCATACAACTTAAATGATTATAAAATTTTAATTTAAATTAAAGTTTTAAATCAAACATGCAGAAAAATGATATTACTTCTATTTAACAAAACTTGTCAGCTAATTAACTTTATAAATAACCTTAATAATATTAAGTTGCTGAAGCGATGTTGCAAAATTTAGGGATTGATAACGTCGAGTAAATGTATCGGGCTCAGCAACGTTGTATATTACTATGTGCCGATCCTTGATGTGACGGGACACATGTAAATTTATTTGAAATTGAAAATATAATTTTTAATCTTTTTAAATTGTTTGTGCTAGCTCAGTTTTATTCTCTTTGATTTGCATGAAATCTCTTAATGCCAGGAGTAGATTCCTCGACGTCTTACCTTTTCTTTTCACTTTTATTCTAATGAATAAACTTACTAAAGTCGTCGAATTCAAAATAATACCAGATGAAACGTAATGGATAAATAAATAAATTTTATTAGAACAGTAATATGCAAGCATTAATTATTAACATGAAATGTGGTTATTATAAAGTTCATCAATAAAAACTTAAAATTACCCCAATGTTTATCTTTACGTTCGCGAAATAGTTTTTTTAAATTCGTAATTTTACGCGCCACGTTTATAGTTATAACTTTTAATATGTAGGGTGAGCTCACCTAGGCCTTGATACGCCTCCTGTGATTGCTTATAACTTCCTTGGTTTTCGCTCCAGGTTAACCTTCAAATTAATCTTGTGTAATCGCCTTCGTTTCAAATCGTAAATTACCAGATTGATCATCAAATTGTATTTTTATTGTGAACAAGTTGTCCATAAACCATAGTTTCTTATAATTCCAAAAGGTAAGTTCAAAATTTTAATTCTTATCTTGAAAACAATTATTTCTTTTTGTTACACACGTGCTTTAATCCCACTTAATATCTTTCTTTATTTTCAGTTACTTCCGAATTGAATTAAATTGGTTAATTCTTCAAATTATACGGGACACGAAATTTAATACGCGTTCACCGTTTCCTACTTTTTTTGGAAGAACCCCGTTTATTTACTTGTAACCCGGGTCATCCGAAAATATCCCGTTTTTACATTCCTGATTTTTGAGTTTTAATTGGATCCATTTTTCCTATTGGTAAGTTATGTTTCGCCTTGTTGATCATCTTTATCCTTTATTTATTTTTATAATTTGGTTGAAAACACTTTTGATTACTTTTAGTTACGTTCCGATCTATACACCCGTTCGATCAGTGACGCACCACTTGGCCGTATTTTGTGGTCTCGGATGAAACGTATTACTGCACTATGTCGTCCCGATTTTAATAACCACGTAAAATATCCTTTTTTAATTATTATTCGCCACTTCTTAAAATTTAACAATTGTTTATTTTATTATTACTAAATTCTTACATCTAACATTTCAATTTATAAAATTGTGAACATGTTTTAAAGAAAATAATTTGTTTTCATCTGGTACCTTTTTATTCTTTGACCTGTTTATTTTTATGTGCAAACAAATTTTATAGCATTATTATTGTAAGTTCTCGTAACCTCGAGAAATCTTTCCTTTTCAAAAGAACTTTCATGTTTTTCACACCAGCCTAAGAGCAAATTCTTTACTGTTCATTTGAACCATAGCAATATATTATATGCGCTTCTAATGGCGCGCTCCCTGCCGAGAGAAACGGTGAACTAAATATGTATGTAATGATACGTTCAACTATCCTTACCAGACCCACCTTAAATCTTGTTAAATGACACCTAAATGTATAGAGAACCCAAAAAACATTGTAAACGTTACCAGACCCGAAGCCGGGTCTCTTAACGTCGTTTTTGGCCGCATAACGTCGGTTCTGTATGGCGTTTCGGGTCTGTATAAGCGGTTGAATAAAGCTAAACACTTTCCCCAAGTTAAAATTTTATATAACTTTGAAAAACGATTTATTTTCTAGTTGTATCTCCTATTAGGTTTTTCAAACTCACTTTGCAAACTAATCAACCTGGCTTAAGTTCTACTCAAACTCATATTTGATATTTTAATTCCATTCTAGATGACCGAAAATAATTAACATCAAAAAACCGATTAAATTAAATTTTCGGTACCGAGCTTCAACGATGAAACCGAGACTTAACGATACATGTTAACGACTGGGAAGTAAATTGGAAATAATTTGGTAAAAAAACTAAATTGGTTTGTAAGTAAACCCAAGATTGAAGGAAATATCAACAAAAAATTGTACATTTAGGGCGTTTAAATGAGTTTTCAAATTTACCTATCACAAAAATAATTTCACACACAAATGATTTTTTGATAGAATGCGTATTTAAATGTTTTGTAAGTGTAGTGGAATTGATTACAAAAGTTCATCTTACCAGCATCAGAGCTCTCGGATTCTTCTTTGATGTCAATTGAATGATGCAAATCTTCAGGGTTGAATTCTGCATCTTCCACTTCTTCCTTTTTAATTACAAAATTATTTTGCAGAACATCGCCGGGTTCTTCCGAAAGCACTTGTTGATCCATATCTATAATTAATATGAATGATTATTAAATTAACTTCTTCCCTTTGTGACGTTATGTTGTAAATATTGCAACCGTTGAAGGAAAAACTGATTGTAAATTATTATATATAAACACTTTCACAAAGTTAAAATTTTATATAACTTTGAAAAACTATTTATTTTCTAGTTGTATCTCCTATTAGGTTTGTTAAACTCACTTTGCAAACTAATCAACCTGGCTGAAGTTCTACTCAAACTCATATTTGAGCACGTTACAGTCGACCAGTTAAATCAAGGTAAAAATATTAATATTCTTATTTTTGCTTTTAAATTTAAAATTAAATAATAAACCTTGTATAGAAGGTGCCAATACAACAAATTAATTAAATAAATTAAAGTAAAAAATTAGGTTAATAGACCTCATTTAGAGCCCTCGCAGACTGCAGACTTTCTATCGGCCGATAGTTTAGTCGGTTTCTTAATCAGTGTGAAGCTGTATGCAAGTGCGCAAATTATAACGATTCGGTATCGGCCGACAGCTTCATACTGAATAAGAAACCGACTAAACTATCGGCCGATAGAAAGGCTGCAGTCTGCGGGGGCTCTTAGGCTTCCAAAACTATAAAATAATAAACACTAACCAAAATAATGAAATATTTCCAGGCGGCGCACTTGACGAGCTCTCCTCCTAAATTTTTGATACAATAATCTACTTGATGACAGGAATCTATCTCCAAATTTCATAATCCTTTTATGAGGTTAAGGGTGTCAAAAACCAACCCTTACCTCTAAGAAGATAGTAAAAAATTCCCAGACGGCGCAGTTGACTAGATCCCCTCCTAACTTTTTGATATTAGGTTTGTTTCATCGCGAACAAATTGAACAGTTCTAGAACTACCGATTCTAGTTCAGATTGTTCTAATACGCATGCGTTCGCAATAACAACTTGAGAACTAGTAGTAAGAAAAAAGTTTGATGAAACAGTTTTAGTTCTAATTTTTCGGGAAAACTCGGACGTCGGATTGACTCGAGTTTTACCTTGAACTTTATTAAAACCCAACCTAAATTTGTTGTTGCAAATCATGCTGAAACGTACATTTATTTACATTCAATTATAAACATTTAAATTACAATTAGTATTTTTCTCCAAATTCTTTATTAAATGACGAGACGCGTTTCGAGAATCTAATGTATTGTCATCATCGGTCATTATTAAAGGAAAAAACGTAAGAGGTGTCAAATTTTATACATAAAATTAAATTATTAAGAGTCGGTCATTAGTACTACTCGTATATCAAATAAAAATAAACGAAACGCGTCTCGTCATTTAATAAAGAATTTGGAGAACAAGACTAATTTTAATTTATTACAAAACTCCAAAAATATTGGGAAAAATAAAATGATTTTTGATATAAACATTTAAGTTGAAAAAATGAGTAATTCAGGTTTCAGTGATTTCAATGATGATATTGACAATGTCTCTAGTGATGAGGAAATTATGCTTGCACAATTTAGCACAAAAGTGCGTAATGAGTTAAAATAATTTTTAATTATTAAAATAAATAAAATAAAATAATTTGTTTATGCATTATTGACGGTTAAAACAAGTATTCGTACGTCTTCAGTCGGGATATTATGGGCGGTCTAGAACTACTATACCTTTTACAGTATTATTTGGAGAAAATGAAAACAAATTTGGTGCAAATGAAAACAGATTTTGAGCAAATGAAAACAGATTTTGTCCAAATGAAAGCAGATTTTGAGCAAATGAAAACAAATTTGGTGCAAATGAAAACAGATTTTGTGCAAATGAAAACAGATTTTGAGCAAATGAAAACAGATTTGGTGCAAGTGAAAACAGATTTGGAGCATATGAAAACAGATTCGAAACAAGTGTAAACAAATTTGGAACATTTGAACTACATTTGGAACAAAATGAGAACAGATTTGAAAACATGAAAACTGATTTGGAGTAAATGAAAACAAATTTTCTACAAACTAATATTATGAACTTAAATATTTATTTTTATGAAATTTCAACAATGTCTTGACAATAAAGATTAAAATTTGTTTCATCAATCCAAATTAATGTACGGCCATTTGCTCTGCTGTGTAAAATTTTGTCGACATAATCTTTTCGCTTTCTCTTGTTTTCACCGTTGTTCATATTTCCAATATGCGGTCTAAAAGCTTTAACTGAAAATAATTTTCCATCAAACCAATTTTTTACATATATTGTTTTCAATGTTAATGTGCTATCTTCCTCAATCTACCTTACCAATGCATATTCTATTATAGGAGTCTTTTTTGTAAGATGCATAACCGCCTTTGTGTTTAGGAAGCTCTTGTCCTTTTTTTAACCATTTGTATGCTGTGATTATGTTCACATTTAAAGCTTTTGCTGTTGGTCTTCAATCTCTGTCTTCCTGATGTGTTTTAAAAATCCTGACTCTATCATTAAGCGAAATTGTATTATATTTTTTGTATTTTGATTGACGAAATTTTACTTACATAATAAAAAATTAAGCTGTTCAGTAGATAATCCAAATTCGTTTTCATTTAAACCAAATCGGTTTTCATGTTTTCAAATCTGTTCTCATTTTGTTCCAAATGTAGTTCAAATGTTCCAAATTTGTTTTCACCTGTTTCAAATCTGTTTTCATATGCTCCAAATCTGTTTTCACTTGCACCAAATCTGTTTTCATTTGCTCAAAATCTGTTTTCATTTGCACAAAATTTGTTTTCATTTGCTCAAAATCTGTTTTCATTTGGACAAAATCTGTTTTCATTTGCTCAAAATCTGTTTTCATTTGCACCAAATTTGTTTTCATTTTCTCCAAATAATACTGTAAAAGGTATAGTTCTTGCTGGTTCTTGCTTCTGAACAATTACTGATTTGAACCGTTCTGAACCGTTCTATAACTCACAATTAGGCTGATGAAACAGCGGACTAGTAGTTCGTAGAACTAGCAGTTCATATTTTAACGTTTGATGAAACAGATTTTAGTTAAAGAGCATGCGCATAGCTCTAGAACTAACGAGAACTCGTCGATGAAACAAACCTATTATATAATCTACTTGATGACCGGAATTTACGTTCTAAATTTCATAACCCTCTTTTGGAGACAAGGGTCTCAAAATCCAACCCTTACCTCTCTAAGTAGCTAGTAAAAATTTCCCACATGGCGCAGTTGACGAGATCCCTTCCTAAATTTATTTATGAGGTGAAATCTTTTTTAGTACTTGCACGCAAAGAAATGTTTTCAGAAAAGTAAAATGCGTAAAAATTAAATATTACATTAAAACTGTACCAATTTTTTTTGTCACAAAATTTCACAACTAAATGATTTCTCGCCGGTATGAGTTTTGAGATGCCTTTTTAAATCTGCACGTCGTGAAAATTTATACCAACAAATTTCACAAACTAAACGGTTTCTCGCCGGTATGAACGTTTAAATGGCATTTTAAACTTGCACCTCGTTAGCATTTATAGTCACAAATTACACAAACAAACGGCTTCCTGCGGTCAGGGACGTGCTGAACCAACTTTTTTCAGGGGGGAGCAATCCTCAATTTGCCAACTGAATCAATTAAAAATTGCCAACTTTTTGTAAGTAATTGGGTATAAATTGGGACATAAAAAGTAGATCATTTTATAAATAATAAAAATATAATTTTATTTACAATATTATACGTAGTACACGTTATTAAAGTAGATTAATATTGAATAATTGTCATTCATTTAGACGGATTCTTCTGTTCTTTAATTCGGACCACAAATTAATGACTCTCTCTAAATGAATGTTGTCAGTAATATCAACTTCGCGGCTAGGGTTATATAACCAGCCCCACTCAAATCAAAATTTCCTATTGACTATTGGATAGTATAAGGTTTATATAGTAAACTGTAAAAATATTTAGGGTGAAAGCGGGTCAAACTTTTGAATAAATCGAATTTGAACTTAACAAATTTTACACATTCAGTGACGCGCATGAGGGACGATTTGTAGAATCTCCTCATTCTGTTCTCAGTCCGTGCAAAAAGATATACCCTAACACTTAGAAATTGACGACACCACTCTTAAGCGTAACATCTATTAAAGGTTATTGCTTACCCTTTATTTTTTGTTTTATTTCATATTTTGGGGGTGATAAGTAAAAGTATACTTTTAAAAGCTATATCCTGGTTTTATATGATCCCTATTTAATTCATCCCGGTTGGGGTGAATTAATATTCCTCAAGTATGTTTAGCTCAAGTGGTAGCGTTTAAAAAACCGCCCGAAGGGCGGTTTTTAAAACGACCCAACCGTCTGTATCGAATCCCACACAAATAACGGGTGATACATTTAGATTTTCACTCATTCCGACCAGGCACGGCAAAGCCAGTAGCCGCGGTCGCCCGGCTGTTATGACTTGTATCCCCTGGCATGAATGTTGCCGATTTCCGCACTTTTTTCGGATTTGATCGATTCTTCGATCATTATAACCGTCTGCAACGGCGTCAGAGTCACATTCGGACCGAAACATACCCAAAAAGTCCGGAAATTACCCCAATTTTTGTGAAATTGCATGGGGGCGTGGCGTATTCACCCGGATTTTTAATTATTCGAAATAAGGGTTATTTCTCAAGGGTTCACCCAAAATAATTTTTCTATAGACTCTATTAACCATTCTCTTTACAGTAGTCAATAGGAAAATTTTATTTGGCTGGGGCTGGTTACATAACGCGACCCGCAAAACCGTGTTGTACGAGGGGTCGTCTTTATATTCCCGGACTGGCTGTTTTGAATTTTGATACAATTTTTCATTATGCTGTTTTTTAATCACATATGCCTTGGTAACCTGTGTGGCAATTTACAAAACAATTGCATCATTATTAATTTTATTATCTGTCAGTTTGTGTCGTCGCGCGTTGTATATGTATCGAAATGAATAAAATCGAATACCGGGCTGTTATGAAATTCCTTACAAAACAAGGAAAACCTCCAAAAATTATTCTTGAGGAAATGTTGGCTGTATACGGGAATGATTGCCCTTCTAAGTCAGCTATTTGCGAGTGGTCAAAATTGTTTAAACATGGTCGAGAATCACTGAATGATGATCCCCGTCCAGGGCGCCCTGTTGACGTGATCACTTCAGATGTTGTTGAAAAAACCAAGTGTTTGGTACTGGAGGATGCAAGACTAAAGAAGCGACAATTAACAGCTTGAAGAGCGAAGAGTGAAAAGTGAAGAGACGCGGAAAACTGACGCAAGGTGTCTTGTTGCTCCACGACAATGCATCAGTGCACAAGTCCAGACTTTCAAAAGCTGCTGTAGCTGATTGTGGTTTCGAAGAAATTGAATATGCGCCTTTATAGTCCAGATCTAGCACCCGGTGACTATTTTTTGATCCCGAATCTCAAAAAACACTAAGGGGGACCAAATTTAGGGACAATGACGAACTTATAGCAGCTGTTGAGGGCCATTTTGCGGAAAAATCAAATGAATATTTTTATACTGGATTAAAGATGTTATTGAAACGGTGTTATACCTGTATTCATAAGCAGGGGAACTATATTGAAAAATAAAATTTTGTTGTTGCTCTAGTCCTTGTTTTCATGCCTAGTTCTGGAATATAAACACGACCTCTCGTAGTAAAGAAATTTTTGAGGTATCTTACAACTTTTAGGACAAATATTTGTCCTTTTTAATCGCGGCCCTAAATAAAATAATTATGAATACTTAAATTAAAATTTTTTATTACATTTTACACTGAATGTTGGTTTCAACAAAAGCAAAACTTTTACGCATTATTTTATTATTTCAAAATTAGTAACACTGTGTAACTAAAGTAACATGTTTAGTTACAAAATATAACTAAAATAGTTACAAAATATAACTACACACGTTATTTTGTACAGTTGGTATGTACAGTACAGTTGGAGAAAATAGGCATATTATATTGTTTTATTACTTGAAATTTTTTGGAGTTGATAAAATATTTACAAACCTAGTTTTGGTTTAGCGGCTTTTGCCAACTTCACCTACTTTTGGGTGATTTTGCCAACTTTCTAAAGTATTGGGGGGGGGGAAGCTCCCCCCTCATCTCCCCCCATGGGCACGTCCCTGCCTGCGGTTGTGAATTTATAAGTATTTTTTTTAATGTGGTTCTCAAACATATTTATATTTTGAAACTGCAGAAGTAAACGACGAAGAATGAGTTCTTAAATGCCGTAATAATTCTTGCTTACCTGAAATACATGTACTGCAATATACTCCGTACTGCAATACATTGGAACTGTTACATGTTAATTCTTCGATATCGTCTTCTTTGATGTCGATGGAATGATGCAAATCTTCTAAATTAAATTTTACATCTTCCAACTCTTCTTCTTTAACTTCATAACTGCATAACCTCGAATTATTTGGAGTTTCTAAAAATTTATCACCCACGTATTCCATAATTTGTAATTTTCGGACCGTAGCACTTGAACCAAATTCTTGATAACAAATTTAATTAATTTTGAGGACGTAAGAATGCTCGGTTCAATCACCTTTCTTAATCCAAGAAAATATTACGTCGATTCTTGATTAATTATATGTAGCGACTAGTGTATGGTCCGACCGCGCAGTAATTTTTCTTTGGTGACGATCCGACCGTCCAATAATAATTTATTCGGAAAAATTTAAAAAGTACTTACGTACTTTTCTGTTATTATATTATTACATGTAGTAGTCCAGGCAACGAAGTCGAAAAATTGGCTTAGTGCTGATTCACAATCAAACATAAGAAATACGTAAAATTTATATTAAGCCTAATTTTAATACAAAAAGTTGAAACCATTTCAACTTGATGTAATTTTACGTACCGATTTTAATTTCATGTATTAAAATTACGCTTTATGTCAATTTGACGTCTTACGTATTTCTTATGTCTTACGTTCATTGTGAATCAGTACTTAAGCTTGCAAAAAATCCGGGCAAGTTGAATTTTGGTATAGATGTACACTAGACACTTAGAGTGTTCATAAGTCCCCTAAAATCTCACGCTGGCGTCTCCACAATTGGGGTTTTAGCTCCCCCAACGCGATATTTTGCCCATAACTCGCTTATTTATGCTTGTATGAAAAATTGTTATCAGACCATAATTGAAGAGTATAAAATTATCTATAAAATAGATTTTTTTTTCATTTTTCCATGGCACACTAATACTGAAATAATTGACCGAAAACACGATTCACCCTTAAAATGGCAGAATATTGCACAAACCGAAATTTTGGCTTGAGCTTACAGAAGGTCCGGGCAAGCTGAATTTTTTTGTAATGCAGGGAAGGGGGAAACCTTCATAGGCACCATCCCAATCTGGAATTGTAGTGTGAGATTTTTACTCACTAAAACCCCCTCCCCGACGACAGCGGGATTTACCTTCTCGGCATTACTTCCGCTGTCGTCTGCGATCGTCTTCAGCTTGTCGTTTTTTAAAACATTCTTAACTTAACTTAAAACATCGTGCGTGTTTATATTTTCGCCGTGTTAACGGATATTAGTGAAAATAAGCGTTATCGATATCTGTCTTGCCAATTCAACCGTTGTTGGAATTATTTTTTTTTATCGACCACAGTTTTTCATCGAGCGATAATCGTCAGTATTACCAACTGTGACTTGGTAAAAGTACTGGTGTATATTTTGACAATTAACAACTTGCTGTCTATTTTGGATGATTGATTATTTTGTTGGATCATCACCATTATATCTTGGATTACATACAGTGTGCCATTCCATCAAATACTGAGGCGTCGTTCCAACATCGTTCCATCCTGCCGAAACCTGCTGTCGGTTCATCACGTCGGTGTCTACCGATTTTGGACTTCAAAAGGGAACTATTGGGTCAACACTTACTAGGATACTACCCCATATCAATCAAGAAGCCGTTGTCATCTTATATTTTGTAAACTTACCGGAGCTCTAGGTAACGTATTTTTATATTCTTGTTTGTTTATGGTGGTAAATTTATTTTGTGTGTCATTGAAGCCAACTTTTTGTATTGGCGGGGTGCCCTTCTGGTCTCCCCAGTTCTGTAACATCTTTGACGTGACGGTTAATCATTTATTAACGTGCATTTATTTTTAAGCACGTTACAGCCACGTATGTTTTGTCGCTTTATCTACATTAATATTGTCACTTAACTATTGTTTTATTTCGACGAAAGCGTACCCTCATTTTGTTTTCAGCATTGCACGGAGTGGAACTCATTGCCCTCGTTCACCGCTACAACGAGTTAGCTTATATTAACATCAGGGTGCTCACGAATAAAAGTAGAAGGTTTTACTTTCTGCGTGAGTCGTTTTCTTTTCTGGGCTGTTCAGTCATTAGGAACGGGGAGAAAGGATTGCGTTATGACCTCTCACGTCAGCCTTGCGGATTTCCCCCATCCACCGGGGTTCGCGCCCGATCTCAGAGGGTCTTCCGCAAGTTACCATGGACCACCCCGAGGAGGTGTGAGTAGGATGGACATATGTAGACTGCGCCGATGGTCAGAAATTAACCCTTTTTAGGGTTAGTGACCATGAGCAACATGTAGATTGCGCCAATGGTATACCTGAGGGATTTAAAAGTATTACTAAGGCATAATGGGGTTATTATTGTAAATCAGATTATTAAATAGGCGAGGGGACGTATCCAACCGATAATTGAAATTTTTCTATAGAGATGCTGTAAACTGAAGGTCTGAATAGCTGATTCCTTCCTTCCTTCTCGGTCCTTTTACCCTAATGAGGGTTTGGTGACCCATGACAGAAGCGTCGTGACTCATCTCTTTCTATGCATATGATGTGCGTTCAAATTGTTTTCACATACATAGAGGACCTACTTGTTTAACGTGGGCTCCGAACCACGGGAAGTGTACTACACTTCATTTCGAGATGGATTTTCTTGGCAGATTACCTCGGTGGTTTGTCATTGCCTGCCGAGGAGAGACGGTCAGAATAAAGTTCTTACCCTGCCCGGATTCGATCCGAGCGTTTCGCATTAGCAGTAGACGCACATAACTGCCAAGCTATGCCCGCCTCTGAATAGCTGATTAAGCAAATAAAATTTGCGGTAAATGAAATTTCACAGGAATTTTCGAATTTTTTAGGTGTTCATTCGATTTGAAGGTTGTTCCATTGTCAAAACCTACCTCCGGAGCCTCCGCTCCGCTCCCGATTCCTCCGGGCGGTTTTGACAACGGTAACTTGGGCTAAACATACTTGAGGAATATTAATCCACCCCAACCGGCATTCTAGAAGAACAGGATCCTAGAAATCCTGGATATAGCTTTTAAAAGTATAGTAGCAGTATGCGGCAATAAACTTTTACGTATCACCCCCAAGAAATCGAATAAAACAAAAAATAATGTGAAAGCAATAACCTTTCATACAAGTTACTCTTACGAGAGGAGTGGTCAAACTGCCGGCGCGAATCGAATCATCGAATCGTAAATTAAAACTTGGAGTACTCGGGCCAAGCCCGTACCCCTTTGAGAAAGCTGGTGCGCCACGGCACCTGAATTTATAATTTGCAGGGTTGGGTTTTGAGGCCCCCACCTGACTACGAAATCGTCGGAGTCCGGGGTGGGTTTTACCACCCCCTTCTTGACGACGATCGTGGCTTTGAAAAATAGAAATAAAGACATTTGCGCAGATGCCTTTTTGAATAAAGCTGATAATGCACGAATTGACGTCACCATCTGATCCCCTTCGATGTCAGGGTCGGGTTGTGGTGATAAGAATGTAATAGAACACACTGAGTGTGAATGAAGAAATAGATGCAAAAGTGATCGGTATCGGGGTCTAACCGTCTTGTTTTCCGTATCGGGGGAGTGTCTCCGATTCTGCGGAAAACCCTCTGGTTTTCTCCTAATGCTGGTCAGGTTGGGTTTCTGCCCGGGGGGGGGGAGTTGCCCCCCTAGAGTGGAGTCCGGTCCTGCGTGGCCGGAGTTCCTGAACTCTACCGGAGAAGAATACTCTGTCTTGCGACAGGGTAGAAAATCCCCCGAGTGCTTTTCCTCAGACTGCCCCTATGCCACCCTAGACCAGTGAGGCAAATACCGACGGAGACCGCAAAATTTCCAAAAGCATTTGATCTAGTCTGGTGTATCAGTTATAAGGGCAACTTACTCTTAAACTGGTACGGCAGTAAACTCTGAAAGGGAATATCATTAAATAACAATAAAATGCTAAGACCGTTCCTATAGCTGATGGCAAACCGAATCATGTCGAAGAATTGGATGCACTGTGCAATCAACATCCCGTTTTTCGACTTGATTGGATATCTTAGCGTTGAAAAATAAAAGTAGCTTTGAATTGACTGATTGCTGTCGTTCTTTAGGGCGGAAGCCGCGTGAGAATGGCCTTAGGTCTCTTATACTTTAGAAAGTCTTCGGGTTGGTAGTTATATACCGAGACCTCTGACCAACGGGTTTTCGGAGTTGCTCAGGTTTCCGTAGAAGTTTTCCGCCAGGTGGCGGAAATTTCTGACGTATCGGGGGGCCTTCACAATTCGCCTCAATGCTTTAGTTTGGACTATGCGGAGTTTTTCTATGTGTGTGTTTGCCGCATACCCCCAAGCTTCGCATGCATACGTCATTACGGGTCTGACGCATGTTTTAAATAATCTCAACTTATTACTAAGAGAAAGTTTACTATTGGATCTCAATAAAGGGAGCAATTCCCTTAGCACTCCTCTGGCATTGTTGCTTACCTTCGTAGTAGTCGAGCGTCACTAATTGCTAAGGTATATCAATCTACACACACCGTCAACAGAATGGGTGAGATTCCGTAAATTGTCCTCATACACGTCACTGCATGGGCAATTTTGCGAACTTCAAAGTCGAAATTTTTCAAAAACTTCTCAATATACCACAAATTTTATTTTTTTATTATACTATATAAACCGGAAACTTATCGAATCGGTATAGGTAAATTTGCAAATCGCGGTTGGATAATCCGTGCTCTTCTCAAATTACTAACCTAATTAAAAATCGCATAATATAATGTATAGTAGAATACACCCCATTTCGCCGCCTTATATTTCGCCGCTTCCCATTTCGCCGCTTTCCATTTTGCCGCTTCCCATTTCGCCGCTTTTCATTCCGCCGCCTCAATATATATTTCGCCGCCTATGCATTTTAGCAGAGGCAGAAAGTGCTGTTCCTCATTATGACAGCATAAAATCTGCATTATATCGCGAGAAAAAGAAAGCCTTACCTGGACAACCAGCTCATAGACACGACTTGAATTTAGAAGTTACTTGGCGTTCCACTAACAATGACCGCAATTTTATTTTAGCCGAAGATGCAGAAGATGAAGAAATTGTGGTATTTTGTACATTAGATTTCTTACGAAAACTTTGCGATGCACCTTTGCTTTTGATGGATGGCACTTTTAAAGCTGTTCCATAGATTTTCGCCCAGCTGTATTCTTTCCATTGTGAAATTAAGGGGAAAATGTGCCCTGTACTCTATGCCTTTTAACCAAGTAAGTCAACACCAACGTACGAACGTTAGTTAACGCTTATTGGTAATGCTGCTCATAGTTATGGACTTACATTTGCTCCAGCAACTATTCAAGTCGATTATGAAATGGCAATGATAAACACAATAAATCTAAAACTTCCTGATACAGCTACTAGAGGTTGTATGTTTCATTTCGCACAAAGTATTTGGCGGAAGGTTCAAGATGTAGGATTGGCCTCGTAGTACGCCGACAGAAGAGAAGAGAGTGTTGGAATAAAGAAGGCCTTAAAGCGAATTATTGGAATGTCACTTGTACCAATCCGTCAACAAGATGCGCTTTGGGAAATTATTTAAGAAGAGCGCCCAGAAGACGCAAGAATCGACCAATTACTTGATTATTTCATTGAAACCTGGTTTCAAGAAATTCAAGCTCGTTATAGTCGCCTTATTTGGAATCACTGGAAAAATCAAGAGTGTAGGACAAACAATCACGTGGAAGGTTGGCACAACCGCTTTAATAGGTTGGCCAAGAAATGTCATCCCAACATTTATGAGGTGATAGAGTGCCTTAAATGAGAGCAAGAAAAAATAGAACGTGGCGTGGTTGCAATTGCCAATGGTAGACCAAGAACACGTAAGCGACCAGAATATATTCGCAACAATGAACGTATCCAGAACTTGCAACAACTTGTGTTGAATAATGAAATTCAGTGGATTGAATATTTGGACGGTAGTAGTTAAACAAAGGTGATACCACGATCAAGAAATTTTTAAAAATTTTCTAAGTCCAAGAATTTATGAAAATTTTTCCAAAGAATTTTCTTTGTCCAAAGAATGCGTGGAATTTGTTAAAATTTTCTAAGTGAAAGAATGCATACAATTTTTGTAAGTCGAAGAATTTTAGAAAGTATGATAATTGCTAATTAATTAGTAATATGTGTGTATAAAATGCTATAAATCGACATTAGTAAAATTAAAATTAATTTTGTAAACTAATATAAGTTCTATTATATGATGCTATGCAAGACATTTTTAGGCTTTATAATGTAATGAATTTTATATATTTTGGAAACTTTTATAACCCCTTCCGGCCGGCTTAGCTCGCGGGGGTGTCGACGTGAGGCTGAAGCGTGATTCATATAATGTTTAAATAACCAAAAGCGTACTTCCCTATACGGGGGCATAGCGCATGAAGCATTGTACGATCAATAATAATAATTAAGTTTTATTGCTTCTATTATAATAATAATAATGAATGTAATATATAATTATCAGAAGAATACTGTATCATTTCTAGTGTTTTTATATTTCATCGGAAGCCATTTAAAGCACTGTGCTTCATTAAGATTATTAAAAGATTATTAAAAATATTTTCAAAGGTTGTTGCAGTTAAAAATTTTCTTCTGGATGATAATTTAATGATAGTTGAATTAAATAAGACGTAGATTATGATGAATAAACCTATGTATATAGGTATGAGTATATTAGATATATCTAAAACCAAGTTATATGAATTTCATTATGCTTAAATGCGTAAAAACTTTTCATCCAAAGTGCTCTACTGTGACACCGACTCGCTCGTTTATGAAATTAGATGTACAGATGTGTACAATACCATCAAAAGAGATATTCATAGGTTTGATACTAGCGATTTTGTTATCTAAAAATTGTCATGTTAAAAATAATTGTATTTTGTTATCTAAAAATTGTCATGTTAAAAATAATAAATTAATTATATTATATTTAGAAACATCCTGTATATTATTTTATGTAATTTGATTGTAGTATTAATCATGTATATTATTTAAAATTGTAATTAAAAAAATAAAAAATTTAGTTGATGGAAATCAATTATTTTCTATTATATTTAGAATCAACCTGTATATTGAAATGTTATGAGAGAGTACCAGCGCTGTGTCGATGAAAACCGTCCTATATGCCTGACCTAGCTATTCTCAAGGCATTTTTTAATTTATTGCACTTGAAACCCATCGAGGTGATGGTGCATAAAATATCCTCACAGAAAAATATTTACTAATAATTTGCCCTATAACCACAAACAGAACAGGCATCCAATATGGCAATGTCTATTATCAATTTGAATGAAATGGAGCAGGCACCCAGCCCCATTCCGAATTAATTCTCAATTCCGTTACAATATTTTAATTTAAGAAATGCAACCTGCATATGTAATGAGATGGTTTCTAACTTCTAAAGCTCATTTAAATTTAATTATAATTCTAAAAGTACTAAACCGATTTCAACCAATTAGTAAACCAACAAATATCTTAACGTAATTCATAAGAACGCTTATGCAAATAAATGAGAATAAAAATATGAAATGGAACACGTACACGAGAAGTCTCATCTACGCTCTGACTAACTTTAGTTTTGAGAGAGTGAAAAGTATAAAAATTCCGATAATGTGATCGATTGGGTCTTTATGAATTTATTTAGGGTTTAAATAGTGAAACTTAATACAATAACCATGAAGTTTCTCTAAAATTGTAAAAACTTGATTATGCTTAGTAGGAGCAGAGAAAATTACCCAAAAACTGTATGTAAGATATTTACACAATTCTTAATTCGGCTCTTAAAATTTAAAAACATTTTTGAAAAAATGGAAAAAGTGCAATCTCTTGAACAAAAGAATAATTTCAACAATATAATAAAGCCAAAAAATTCGGAACAATAGAGTTCATTTTAATCAGTAAATCGTGATTTAAATATATGACATAATTTATATTAGTGAATTTGAATTGCATGTGATGTTGAGACGAACAGATGCCCTAGGCACAAAATGCGGGTGTTGATAATACGATAACTAAAGTAATATCGGTATTTTAGATACTCTCCAAACAATAAATTTGTACATTTTAATACAAAATTATGTAATATTGGAATTGTACTAAATAATATTTCGTGTTGTAGTTATTATAACATTTTTGCTAATTTACTAGTTTGTTGGTAAAAATAAAAACTCTAATAGCCATTTAAAATTCAATAAATGCTGTTTAACGTCCAAAAATGGTAAAATTTTTAATTTTAATTTGAACAATTTGAGTCAACTGCAACGTGGTCAATTAGCTATTCAAAGAATTTCGGAAGAGAAATATAAAACCTATAGTGAATCCTATTAAGGAACTAACATCATTAAAGAAAAAATCTAAAACGTTTAAGTAAAATACGTATTAAACTTTATTAAAAAAAGGTGGAAATAAAATAATGTTGTACATAATATTATAACATATAATAATCATAAATTTATATTATTGAAATAATTTTCAGTGTACAACCCAAAAAAAGCAACTTCAACTGCCGAACAATGCACAGGTTTTTATTTTTTAATGGTTGGTGCCTTCCGCATGACGGATATTGTTTATTTGGAAAACGTTCAATTAGCACTTCAAATTTAGGGCACTGTAAATGTTCGATGTTAAATCTCGGCACTTCAAACTTCGGGCACTGTAAATGTTCGATGTTAAATCCCGTTCCTCCATATTTTGTTATTAGATCTCGTTCAATATGAAAAATTCAACTTATGAGCTAATAATAATACATTAAAATATGAATTTTTTTCACATTTCGAAATTGATTTTACGAAACCTAATAACATAGGTTGTATGTTAGGTTTTTTCTAAAAAGAAATTAAAGTCAGGTGTTAAGCATGAATCTGATTTAAATGTTCAAATTATTAAGTCTACAAAAATATTCATGTCGATTGTAATATAACTGCAGGTGCGTATCGTAGTAATAATATAGCACATACAATATTTTGAATTTAACCTATCGGTGGAACCCGGATATAAGTTATGCAGAGAGCCTACAAACATTATATATTTACCTGTTACTTTAAATACTATTCATAACATCACCCTAAGGTTAGTGGATCAGCTCGGCGAAGCAGTAGATTTTGGTGACGAACCTTAAACTATACGCTTAGAGTTAAAACATAATGGGCTTAAATCTTAATAACAATATGAATAAGGCTGATAATACTTTAATGGCTATTATACCTCAGAATGTTAAAGTGCTCACATCGACTGAGATAAGATTTTTGGAAAGTTTAGGGTATCGAGTAATAAATAAATATTATAATAATGCAGGAAGAGCAGGCACTTCAAAATATATTCGCTGACGTATCTTATTCAGACCTAGTAATAGATAATTCAACCCATACGTACCATCCTTATACTGTGAATGCCTTTGATAACTCGTAATTAATTTTACATGATTCTGTTTTTGAATATGATCCAATCTCCGTTTGATGTGTGTATCAGATGCTTTTAAAATATTAATGATGAAGCCTATATATGCTAAGGAATATGGGTATTAAAGAATAACAACAATTTTTTAATACATAGTATTTTTATTAATAATTTGCTACAATACATATTTTAATCTTGCATTAAATCATACAAATTTTGCTTAATTACTTCAGGGTACATATATAACAAATTTATACCTTGATGATATGCTAAAGATTGTGCAACTGCCTCAAAATTACCGTAGGCATCCCCCTCTATTTGAATACATCCATCAAGTACTTCATTATAAAATTCTTTTAAATCGAGTCCTTCAATTTCTCTAATATACATATTTATTAATGGTAAAATTTCTAACAATCTCATCATAGAATTTTCTGCTAAACAAACATAAAAAAATTTTTTTTTAAATTGTAATATATTACTCTTATTGAATAGCTGTCCAGTGATTTTCAATCCACTGCTAACATTTTCAATCGGAATCAAACTACAACTTTTAAAAAAAATCTTGATTTGCTTGATATTATCATCGTTGGTTAAAATATCCCAATCCTGACAACTAATAGGTACACTAATATTATTTACGTTGCTGAGTCGTAACATAGGTGTCCAGTTTTCAATATCAATACCTATAGATATAAATTTTGATTCAGATTTATTTAGTGCTAGTTTCTTCTCATGAATTATTTTAGGTGCTTTATTCATAGTATCTTCTGAAAATATAATATAAAAAATTAATACAGAAAATATAAATATAATATGAGGATAGGTATATGTATACTTAGGATCTAAGAACACATACCTACCCAACAGTTATTTAAGTTACTACTAATTTTTACAATAACTTACTTGTTTGAACTGCTTCTGTTGACCTCTTCAAAGTTTTAACTTCCACTTGAGTGTTCATTTTTTGAGCAAGTTGATTACGTGAGAACTTGAAGTAAACATAAAAATATTTAAATATGTATGGTATATATACCTTATAAACTGTATATCATTAAGGAAAAGAAATTTAGTTAATTAAATTTTTTTTTTACAAAATACCTTTTTGTATTGTAATATATTTACTTAATTATTAATTTCAAAAAAATACCTACGATAAGCAATTATTATATATTTAATTTTAATGGTCCTAAATGACTTCAACACATATTTTACTATTCTAGGTAGTCATTAAAATAGAAAACTTGTAAAATTGTATATATATATATAGTGTGTTTAGATTTAATTAGTATTCTTCAATTGTTATACGCAATTACAATATCTACTATTTTTTTTTTGTAATAAAATTTTTTTAATATGGATGCTAAATTTTTAAAATATATCGTTGACTTAGATGGTTTTTCAATTAGTGGAAAATTTATGGTGAAAGAAATGGGCATATACGATGTTGATACCCAAAATATTAACATCAAACATTACAAAGTGGGAAATTTTCGTGATTTAAGTGATAAAGATAGAAAGACTACCACATGGTTAACAAATTTCAAACACGGATTACGATATTGGAACCAAATAGGCGATGAAGAACAAAAGGCAATGGAAGCTTATATATTGAAGCTTTGTGATAATGCAAATAGTGAAAACAGAAGTATTGGCTACAAAGGCGGTCATATTGAACGAGATCTTATTACTAAATATGGAGGAATCGGATATAACATTGAAAATTTACAGTGTCCAAAATTTGAAGTGCTACTTGAACGTTTTCCAAATAAACAATATCCGTCATGCGGAAGGCACCAACCATTAAAAAATAAAAAACCTGTGCATTGTTCGGCAGTTGAAGTTGCTTTTTTTGGGTTGTACACTGAAAATTATTTCAATAATATAAATTTATGATTATTATATGTTATAATATTATGTACAACATTATTTTATTTCCACCTTTTTTTAATAAAGTTTAATACGTATTTTACTTAAACGTTTTAGATTTTTTCTTTAATGATGTTAGTTCCTTAATAGGATTCACTATAGGTTTTATATTTCTCTTCCGAAATTCTTTGAATAGCTAATTGACCACGTTGCAGTTGACTCAAATTGTTCAAATTAAAATTAAAAATTTTACCATTTTTGGACGTTAAACAGCATTTATTGAATTTTAAATGGCTATTAGAGTTTTTATTTTTACCAACAAACTAGTAAATTAGCAAAAATGTTATAATAACTACAACACGAAATATTATTTAGTACAATTCCAATATTACATAATTTTGTATTAAAATGTACAAATTTATTGTTTGGAGAGTATCTAAAATACCGATATTACTTTAGTTATCGTATTATCAACACCCGCATTTTGTGCCTAGGGCATCTGTTCGTCTCAACATCACATGCAATTCAAATTCACTAATATAAATTATGTCATATATTTAAATCACGATTTACTGATTAAAATGAACTCTATTGTTCCGAATTTTTTGGCTTTATTATATTGTTGAAATTATTCTTTTGTTCAAGAGATTGCACTTTTTCCATTTTTTCAAAAATGTTTTTAAATTTTAAGAGCCGAATTAAGAATTGTGTAAATATCTTACATACAGTTTTTGGGTAATTTTCTCTGCTCCTACTAAGCATAATCAAGTTTTTACAATTTTAGAGAAACTTCATGGTTATTGTATTAAGTTTCACTATTTAAACCCTAAATAAATTCATAAAGACCCAATCGATCACATTATCGGAATTTTTATACTTTTCACTCTCTCAAAACTAAAGTTAGTCAGAGCGTAGATGAGACTTCTCGTGTACGTGTTCCATTTCATATTTTTATTCTCATTTATTTGCATAAGCGTTCTTATGAATTACGTTAAGATATTTGTTGGTTTACTAATTGGTTGAAATCGGTTTAGTACTTTTAGAATTATAATTAAATTTAAATGAGCTTTAGAAGTTAGAAACCATCTCATTACATATGCAGGTTGCATTTCTTAAATTAAAATATTGTAACGGAATTGAGAATTAATTCGGAATGGGGCTGGGTGCCTGCTCCATTTCATTCAAATTGATAATAGACATTGCCATATTGGATGCCTGTTCTGTTTGTGGTTATAGGGCAAATTATTAGTAAATATTTTTCTGTGAGGATATTTTATGCACCATCACCTCGATGGGTTTCAAGTGCAATAAATTAAAAAATGCCTTGAGAATAGCTAGGTCAGGCATATAGGACGGTTTTCATCGACACAGCGCTGGTACTCTCTCATAACATTTCAATATACAGGTTGATTCTAAATATAATAGAAAATAATTGATTTCCATTAACTAAATTTTTTATTATTTTAATTACAATTTTAAATAATATACATGATTAATACTACAATCAAATTACATAAAATAATATACAGGATGTTTCTAAATATAATATAATTAATTTATTATTTTTAACATGACAATTTTTAGATAACAAAATACAATTATTTTTAACATGACAATTTTTAGATAACAAAATACATTTTGTAATACAAAATACAGATGAGCGAATATCTAAACGGTTGTCATTAAGCTTGAGAATGTTAGGTAATTACATTTTTCAAAAATACCTTTCTGTGTTGTCTCTAATTACCTTAATTAGATAATTTTCTGCATTTTTGTTAAACTTTGTATTTAATTTAAATGAGCCTACAAATTATATTCGAATAAGTATACATTAAAATAGTAATTTTTAAAATGACGTTCAAATTAAATATATGATAATATTAAGGTATGTATAGAAAATATAACATTTAATTCGTTCACTTCTACGTTTCACGCACGTTTTAGATTTTTTCTTTAATGACGTTAGTTCCTTAATAGGATCCAAAGACGTACAAACTCAGTCATAATTTAACCATTATTCTCGTCTTTCATTAGCCCTGGTACTTTTTTATTTACAAGAGGTATACCGAATTGATTTTCAGGTTTATAGTCGCTAGTATCAAACCTATGAATATCTCTTTTGATGGTATTGTACACATCTGTACATCTAATTTCATAAACGAGCGAGTCGGTGTCACAGTAGAGCACTTTGGATGAAAAGTTTTTACGCATTTAAGCATAATGAAATTCATATAACTTGGTTTTAGATATATCTAATATACTCATACCTATATACATAGGTTTATTCATCATAATCTACGTCTTATTTAATTCAACTATCATTAAATTATCATCCAGAAGAAAATTTTTAACTGCAACAACCTTTGAAAATATTTTTAATAATCTTTTAATAATCTTAATGAAGCACAGTGCTTTAAATGGCTTCCGATGAAATATAAAAACACTAGAAATGATACAGTATTCTTCTGATAATTATATATTACATTCATTATTATTATTATAATAGAAGCAATAAAACTTAATTATTATTATTGATCGTACAATGCTTCATGCGCTATGCCCCCGTATAGGGAAGTACGCTTTTGGTTATTTAAACATTATATGAATCACGCTTCAGCCTCACGTCGACACCCCCGCGAGCTAAGCCGGCCGGAAGGGGTTATAAAAGTTTCCAAAATATATAAAATTCATTACATTATAAAGCCTAAAAATGTCTTGCATAGCATCATATAATAGAACTTATATTAGTTTACAAAATTAATTTTAATTTTACTAATGTCGATTTATAGCATTTTATACACACATATTACTAATTAATTAGCAATTATCATACTTTCTAAAATTCTTCGACTTGCAAAATTGTCTGCATTCTTACACTTGGAAATTTTTAAAAATTTCTTGATCGTAGTATCACCTTTGTTTAACTACTGACGGTGTTAGTCACTTTTATGGACATTTGAATTAATTACTGTAACTAAACTGTAAATTTATTATTTTAAATAAATCATATTATAATTAAACTGGCGGCGACGAAGTGGGAAAAAAAGTGGAGGCGATCTGAAAAGCGGCGATTTTAAAAGCGGCGAAATGGAATGGTACCAGGCGGCGAAATCGGAATAAAAGCGGCGGCAAAACGAGAAGCGGCGAAATATGAGGCGGCGAAAGGTATAGTACGCAGTGTTGTCATATTTTAGAAATGTAAGGCGCCAAATCGTTTCCGAAAAAACGCCCAAAGGCGCAACTAATTGATCACGTGGCGCCAAAATTGAAATTTATTGTTTTTCCGCATTTTCGAATGCAAGCAACTTCATGGGTGACACCCGGGGCGGATAATTTCTTGGGGTGGCACCGCCTCCTAGGTGGGCGACCTTTCTTTTTTAGAGTTTGCACTCAAAGAATCAGCCAATTTGGTTGTACAAGTGGTTGTACGCATTATGGAATGTACAACGCGCATGCTCGACTTTCAAATTCAATGTATTATTTATAGCAATAAACCACAACTTCATTTCTCAGAAACCGCCAAATTGCGGTTTTGAAAAATTTTTAGCGCAAATTATCTTCAAAAGTCGCCCAATTTGCGGTAAATCGCCCAATCTGACAACACTGATAGCACGCCTGTAAATAATTAAGTACCTTAATCCTCTAATGGGATTTTAATTCCGTCGTTACCCAAAAAGATTACCTACTAATTGACCATCGGCGCAATCTACATACTTTCCCTAACCGAACCCGGCGCAATCTGCATGCCAGATTATGAGACCCTTCAACCATCGAGAATTCAACAACCGAGCTTAGATTAGTAAACGATTTTTTTTCGCATGTTGAACGTTAAAAGTACTCGAAAAATCTGCATCCGTTTTTATCAATTTTTTTTGTTTATTAATATTCCGCAAATATTTTTGGTTATTTCTACTATAATTATAAACCTTTAGTTTTCCGAATATTTTTTAATTTCAGGTGCTATTTTACGTGCTACTCCCGAATTTAAATATTTAGTGACTGGTGGTACCACTGTTGTATTGTGGGACCACCTACTTGGCTTTAATTTTTCATAGAGGTGGCAACGTGGCACGCTTGTAGATCCATACCATAGTCACTTCCTATATCGTATATCATCGGTCACCATTTTGATAGCGTTGGTAAACGATAATAATTCATCAAGAATCAACATTATATTTTATTGGATTAAGAAGGGTGATTGAGCCGAGCATTTTTACGTCCTCAAAATTAATGAAATCTGTTCGTTAATCCGAAAATTTACAAATTATGGAACACCTGGGTAAATGTTTAGAAGCTCCAAATAATTCTAGAATAAACAGTTATGAAGTTAAAGAAGAACAGTTCGAAGATGTGAAATTTAACATAGAAGATTTGCATAATTCTATTGACATCAAAGAAGAAAATGATACTGAACAATTAACACCGAACCGTTCAAATTTCTTCGAGTGTGCGCATTGTGGGTACAAAGATACACGTAAGCAAGCATTAATACTACATTTAAAAACTCATTCTTGTTTGTTCACTTGTGCAATTTGTAATTCCAAATATTCAACAATTTCCAGTTTAATAATAATAATAATATAATATTTATTCAATTTTCAATATTTACATTGACATGTAACAAATTACAATTCATTATCTATTACTAGGTTAAGCCCTTTGTTAGATATTTTATATATGTACAGTTATTATAATTTTTATAGTAAATACATAAATTAAATACAGGATAAAAATTTCAAAAACCTGTTAATTATTTTTACACAATTGATATAAAAGGGGGTCACAGGAATATGATGTAGGATAGGGTGGGTTAACATTTATAGGAGTTGGAAATGGAATTATATAAACGACACATTTAAAATAAAATATATCACTTCACAACACTATCACAATCACAACACTATCACAACACTTCTAGTCTTCTCTTCATGACAAGAACCGAGCGAGACCGACGAAGCTTCAGTGATTGTAGAAATCATATTTTCGCAGCAAGACTGATTTTAAAAGTTTGCCCTTATTCTTTGAATTCAAATTGTCTAGATCGTAGTCTCCAATTTTTATAATTAGTTCGTTATCATGATACGAGCAGCTTTTCAGAAACTTTTCAGTGGATTTTTTGATAAAATCTTAGAGATATTCAAAATTGTTTTCCTCGTGCATAAATTTAATCGTAGTGTAGCGGGGATAATTGTTCACGATTTTAAGAAATTTATTTATACAACGTTGAGCTGCGATTATATTACTGTCTGCGGCACTTCCCCAAATACTGCAACCATATGTAAGGACTGACCTGGCACATGTACGGACCAGCATTAGCTTCAGCTCTTTTGGTAAGTACACGTCGTACTTAATGAGTGGATATAGCAGGTGTAGCACGTAGTTGGTCTTTTTGACTCTTTCAGCTATTGTCTTTTTCCACGTAAGACGTTGATCTAAGAGTAAGCCTAGATACTTTATCTCTTTCTGCAGTTCGATAACGGTATCATTTATTTTAATGTCGACTGCAGGACGTATTCTGCTGGCCGTAAACATGATAGCCTCAGTCTTACCAACATTTAATTTTAATTTCCAGTCGTTCAAAAACTTGCACACCGACAGAAGATGTTCATTGATATTTTCAATTATAATGTCTTTATTGAGGCACGACGAGTAAATCGCTGTATCGTCGGCATATAATGCGATGTTAGTATGTTCGTGCTTCGGAATATCATTTATATAAATGTTAAATAGCGTGGGTCCAAGAATGGAGCCCTGCGGAACACCAGCCGGTATGCATTTTTGCACAGATCTTGAATCGCCAATCGCAACACTGAAACTGCGACCAGTCAAATAGCTCTTGACAATCCTTGTCAAGGACGCAGGAAGGCGCAGGTTAATCATTTTATATATCAGGCCCTCGTGCCAGACCGTGTCGAACGCCTTCTCCAGGTCTAATATAACCATTCCAGTGTGATTGTTGTTGTTGGATTCCATTACTACATCCTCAACTACTCTGGCTAACTGATGAATGGTGCCGTGCCCCTTTTGAAACCCAAACTGCTCTTTTATTATTAAATTATGGTTTGTCAGATGGTCGACTATTTCTTCTTGTATTACTTTCTCCAAAATTTTGCTTAAGGAAGAAAGTAGACTTATCGGGCGATAGTTTTTGGCTTCGGCTTTGTCCTTGTTTGGCTTCGGAATTGCGAGCATTTTTGCAGCCTTCCACGACGTAGGAAAGTAACACAATTTTAGGCAAGCTCTGAATATATAATATATTTGTACAATGCCCTTTTTGGGAAGGTACTTCAGGTGCTTGTTGGTGATATCATCTCCACCCGGAGCTTTCTTGATTTTTCGGCTCTGAATAATTCGCCGTATTCTTTTAGGAGTGATGTTAATTTGATATGCTTCGTCAATACCTTGAAGTAGGTTCACGCTCGCATTTACCTGGTCCTCTAATGGAGAGGTAAGATTCGTTGTCACCTGGTGTACCTCTTCGAAAATATTGGCAATGACCTCTGCCTTTTCTTGGTTGGTATAATATTTTATATTTGCATGACTTAATGCGGGTGTGGGTTCATTTTTTCTTCTCAACGCGCCATAGACTTTCCATAATGAATTGTCCTGTGCGGTAAGGGTTCTGGTTTTATTTAACCATTCTTGGCGTCGAATGGTTTTAATCCGTGTTTGAATTTCTTCCGTTAGCTGATTTTTTTCAAACCGATATGCAACTTGACCCGTTTCTAGCCATTTCCGTCTCGCTTTATTACGTCTTCTTTTAAGATCATCAATTTCAATATCTGCGTAAAAAGTATTTTTAATTGCTTTAAATTTAGTTGCAACTTTATGAGCTTCATTAATTGCTTTAGTGAACTTGGCAATTTCGTTGTCGATATCTTGAATGCTGTTGATATTTGCATTCTGTTGTTGCATTCTATTTTGAATTTTTGCCAGTTAGTATTGGGTATGACATAGTTTGGCGGAATACGGCTAGTAAGCAGAGTCATCAACACAGGCCAGTGATTGGAACTGAGGTCATTGATTGTTTCGGGCTGGGAATAAGACGTTATTCCTTGCACAAGAAAAAAATCTATGGTGGATTGTTGTAACCCCGGCGGGCTAAAGGTAGGTGTAGGTGGATATAGCAGCAGATAGTTGTTGACGTCGTTATGTCCTTTTAAAGTGTTGCCGTTTCTATTTGCGTATCTACAGTTCCATTGGGAGTGTTTGGAATTAAAGTCTCCTCCAACTATGATCTTATCGTACTTATTCATGATATTATCAAGCTCGGTTGATGTTAAATTTGTGGATGGTGGAACGTACATGGCACCGACATAAAAAGGACTGTTTAGATTTATTTTTAGTACTAACACCTCAGCCGTTACGTCGGGTTGTGCGGTCGATTCGTATGGCAACCCTTTTTTAATGAAAATAGCAACACCACCTGCCCTGCCTGTCAATCGATCTTTCCTGAAGACTAGAAAATTTTTAAATTTTAATTTATCGCTCGCCTGTAGCCAGGTTTCCGTTATTAGAGCAATATGGATATTATTTTCTTCTAAAAATAGTTCTAGATCTTGCATTTTGTTTACAACGCTTGTAGCGTTCCACGTCATTATATTAAGTGTTTCGTGGTCGTAACTACCCATTAAACTCTTTAGCACATTTGATGAATGCCGACATTCGAGCAGCACCATCCACGGTACTTGCCATGACACGATTTAACTCGCGCAGAGCGTTTAACATTTTATCCAAGTTGCACAACGATTCTAACTTTTTCATTTCACTAAAAAGTGAATCCAAGTTATCCATACCTACTGGGTAATTATTTCGCGATGTACCAACACAATTTACCGGATATTGGACAACCTGGCTTGCTTGGCCTCTTGTATGAACTTGAGTATTCATTACCTGTGCAGGTGTTTCAAATTGTGGGTTTTGTAGTACCGATGTATATGAAGTGTCGGGTACTACTGTTCGTTTTTTTCGAAGTTCTGGAAACTCCTTCATATGCATTTGGTAGCCTCTGGATGTAATTACCTTTGGTGTGGGTGGTCTGATTACCTTCTTTAAAGTTTTAATGAAAACGGGGCAATCTCTCGAACTTGCTATGTGCGTCCCGTGGCAGTTCGCGCATTTTGGGGTTGTGAGATCCAAACTTGTACACTCTCGAGTTAAATGACTTCCAGCACAATTTCGGCAAGCCATCTTAATATTGCAGTTATTAGCTGCATGCCCATACTGCTGGCATCTATAACATTGCGTAAGCCCCTTTCTGGCTCTGTACTTCTCCCAATAAACTCTTGTATTGGCCACATATCTTATTCCCTGAATTTCGGTGAACGTTATTTCGTTTTCGAACGCAACTTTATATTTAGGATACATTTTATTATCCTTATTGAGTAGTTTGCAGCTCACCGCTTTTGCATTTTGCAATTGTAAGGCTGCCAGAACTTCCTCCTCATTCATGCGGTGTACGCCTTTGAGAACAGCCATGGACTTTTTCTCATTGGCCAGACTATATGTATGAAATTCGGTATTATCTTTTATTAGATCCTCTTTTAATTTGTGGAAGTCGTCAATGTCTTCGGTAACAATTTTTAACTTATCACCGAGATATTTTAAGTGGAAATTCTTTTTCACTATGCCTTTTATTACATTTGTAAAATTGATGTGATTTTTTGGTAATTTGGTAATTACAATTGGTTTTGGCTTTATACTATTAGGAACAATAGCACAAAGTGACTCTGGTGTTACATCAGAACTTTCAATTGTCTCATCATTTTGTAATAAACCAAATTTGTTTGTGACGTCAACGTTATATATTGTTTCGTCAGAATTGGTTTTATCTGAATCCTTCTTGGACTTCTTCGACATGTTTTTATCTTCAGTATCTTTACTGATACCTGGTAAACTTAGGGAACTATTACCTCGTTTTAATTTGTGTTTTTTAGACATCTCATTTGGACTCGCAAAATTGCTTTCGCAAACTTCCAAAAATTTGTCTATCACATGCGCTGCATTAGCGCAATTGTTCTTATTTATTTGTAATTTAGCCTTAATTTCGCTAATTAAATTAAACACTATACTAAAATTTTAAAAATATTGCACAATTTTTAATATCACGTCACCGGATGCACTATCGCACGCTCGTAAACACAACCGCTCTCTAACACAGCCGGACGTTGAATCAATTTCCAGTTTGAAACGACATTTAAGAATTCACACCGGCGAGAAGCTGTTCAGTTGTGAAATTTGTCACTATAAATTTTTACGAAATTCTCATTTAAATAGGCATTTAAAAATTCATACCAACGAGAAACTCTTTAGTTGCGAAGTTTGTGGCTTAAAATGTTCACGTAAATCAAATTTAAAACAGCATTTAAAAATTCATACGGGCGAGAAACCTTTTGGTTGTGAAATTTGTGACTATAAATCTTCAACGAGGGCTGGTTTAAAAAAGCATTTCAAAATTCATACCGGCGAGAAACCTTATAGTTGTGCAATTTGTGACCATAAATATTCAGAAAAACAAGCTTTAGAAAGACATTTAAAAACTCACACCGGCGAGAAACCTTTTTGTTGTGCAATTTGTGACTATAAATGTTTAGAAAGTTCTATTTTAAAAAGACATATAAAAATTCATTCCGACGAGAAACCTTTTAGTTGCCAATTTTGTGACTTTAAAAGCTTACGAAGTTCCAATTTATAACAGCATTTAACAACTCATCAGAAACTTTTTAGTTGTAAAATTTGTGACTATAAATGTTCAGAAAGATCACGTTTAAAAATACATTTAAAAATTCATCCTGGTGAGAAACGTTTTAGTTGTACAATTTGTGACTTTAAATGTTCACGAAGATGTAATTTAAAACTGCATTTATCAACTCATACGGGCGAGAAGCTTTTTAGTTGTGAAATGTGTGACTATAAATGTTTACGGAACACACATTTAAAAAGCCATTCCATAATTCATACCGGCGAGAAACCTTACAGTTGTGAAATTTGTGACTATAAATGTTCACATAAACAATCTTTACAAAGACATTTAAAAACTCATACCGGTGAGAAACCATTTTGTTGTTCAAAGTGTGAATATAAATATTATGAAAGTTGTCGTTTAAAAAGACACATAAAAACACATACCGGCGAGAGACCTCTTAGTTGCGAAGTTTGTGACCGTAAATATTCAGAAAAACAAACGTTACAAAGACATTTAAAAACTCATACCGGCGGCGGCGGGTAAACCATTTCGTTGTGAAATATTCACAATTCATGTTTTAAAAGACATTTAAACACTAGTTAGTAACACAGAATAGGCAGTAATCCTTTCCATGTGGAAAATTTATGTGGGGTTGGGCTGCTGAGTTGTTTTGAAATTTGTCCTAGGATATAATGCTAATTTGTAAAATTTATGTTGAATTAAAAATTATAATAGGAAGTTCTTGTTAATTCTGATCAAGTGTAAATGTTTAACTTTTAATGCGCTAGACCGAAAATCACCTATAGCGTCTTTATTTTTTCGAGAAAAATTTAGGTATTAGAATTTAAAAATTTTAGTATTATATTATAATTATATATTATCATCATTTAGTTGAGTAATTGTGATTTATAACAAGTGCCCTTTGCCTGACATTATCTTATTTATTTTGAATTGTTTTAGAATCAAGTTGTTTCAGTAATAGTTAATAAGTTTTGTATTTTTGGAAGAATTGTACAGATAAAATGAATATTAATAATAAATTTGGTCGATAGGATTGGCCGTTTATTAATTGTTGTAACAATTATAGCCGAGTAAAGAGTTTTCTGATTCAGAGAATCAGTTTGTGCATTCAACGAGGAAATGCTGCATCGGTTCTAGGATCGATGTCCACAGTAGCGATCATGGACGAATTCTTCCAGCTTACGGGTTTAGTTTGCACTTGTTATTTGATGTTTTCATGGTTTTGCACATTCGACTTTGTTAATTTCATTTGATTGTTTGAAGTTTCTAAAATTTGTTATTTATATTGATTGTTAATAAAAACCTGTTTTTTGAAAAAAAATAATAAACACATTAAATAGTTAGTTGTGCAATTGAATTAATAGAATAAATTAATATTAACTATAAACTATCGCTTCTGTGAGTGAAAGTGTGCATGAGAACCCAAACATTTCAATTCACCATCTTGGGCTTTGTCTGTCCACTACATGTAAAATTTTACATCAAGATCTTGGTTTACATCCTTACAAGATCCAGTTGGTTCAAGAATTTAAGCCTAATGATGATCGATTGCGTCGTGCGTTCGCAGTTTGGGCTCACAACCAATTGGAAGTGGATCCATTTTTTTACCGCCAAATTTTGTTCAGTGACAATGTGAATTTTTGGTTGAATGGATATGTGAACAAGTAAATTTGCCGTATATGGACTGAGACCAATCCGGAACATTATCTTGAGACTCCATTACATCCATTAAAATTGACTGTTTGATGTAGAATACACGCCATCGGCATCATCGGCCCATACTTCTTTCGAAATGAGGAAGTAGCTAGCGTTACTGGATGTCCCACAAGAACAACACCCGGAAAAAACAGTCGATTCTTCGAGTGTGGGTGCGTCCCCTGAGGATGCCCCACACAGAACCGACCCAGAGATACGCCAGAAAAAGCGTAACCTCTGCGGGGCGGAGAAGAATAATCAACAGTTTTGTTCCTACTCGTGGTGAATTTATGGGGATTACTACGCTGTTGTCCATTTTCTTAATCTGAAAATATTTTTCTCACTTAGAACTTAAAAATTATTCAGGATTTATTACAAAAAATAAAAATAATTTTGTGCACGCAGAAAATTGAATTCATATTTCAGCCCGGAGTGGGCAAAACACATTGCAATATGTATTTGAAATACAAATTAAAAAATACTTTTATTTCGGTATTTTAACTGAATTATAGCATTTTGAGGTTAATTTATGGTTACATCGGACGGCGGTATAAATTTACGTTCACTGAATCAGGATAAAGTGTTTTCGAGAAGTAAATATTCATAAAATTAACTTAGGGGACGTCCATAAATCACGTGAGGTGTTTTTTTAAAAAATTATGACCCCCCCTCCCCTTTGGTGAGATTTGGTGAGATGTCGTAGGACTCCCCCCCTATCTAAATCTCACGTGAGATTTTTCTTATAATTTTTCAGTAATTAAATTTCGTAGGCTTATTTTAAGAAAATTTCAGATTACCTTCAATATTAAGGATATAGGCAAAAAAGGCTAAAAATGCGGCTCTAGTTTTATAATACTAATATAATCGCTGAATTAAAAAGTTGACGTGAGATTTTCTTTGAGCCCCCCCTCACCGTTGGTGAGATTTGGTGAGATTTTGCCGGACCCCCCCCCCCCCATTTTACCTCACGTGATTTATGGACGTCTCTTTACTTGGATATTTCTTATTTTTTTAGTATAAAAAAATTATAAATTTTATATGAGAAGAGAGAAAGAATGAAATCCTCGTTTTGTAACAAGTAATTTCAACTGACAGTTAGTTGTAAAACTCGAGAGTGCCAACCGATCACAAGTAGAAAACAAAAATTGTTTTTTGGTAATAATTTTATGAATGCGGGAAATTTAAAAATATAGTTTTTAATTTTGAATTAAAATAATAAGAAAATCACTGTCGATGTCGAAATATGTATTACCATCTTTTGTAAAATCAGCGAACGACATTTTAAAGATCATAACGCAAGGAAGCAATGAAAAATAAAAGGTCGGTAAGTGTTTAAGATCATGTGTGTTTTAGATTATAACTGTCCATGGCAGCCCCTTTTTAATGTTTCATTTTATGTTTATCAATTGCCATGATTACGTTTATGTTTTTCGAAAATGAATTTAAGTTACGATTGTCAGAAATACATGTTTTTTACAATTATGCTAACCGATTTATTCCATGAATAAAAACAATACAGTCCACTTGCTTTATAACTTTTGTCTACCAATTAGCAGTTAATCATCCAGCCAAGTAAAGAGCTCATAAGGTTTTTTGTAACGAATTGCATTGGTTCTACAAGAACACGTTTCCACCGAGCAAACATTTTGTGGTCCTTGCATTGGTTTTACAAGAACACGATTTCAACCGAGCAAACATTGTGGTCCTTCGAGCCGGATGTATTTCGTCTTCATAAGACACCTAACAAGATTAATTGGTATCCAAAAAAGGATAAACAGCACTCATCGCGCAGCTAAGTAAATTCTATTGCAATTATCTAATCGCTAAAATTGTAGATAAAATTACGAGACAATTTTCCCGCAAAAATTGTCAGCAATACATTTGAAAGGCGTCATCTACTTAAGGTCACGCCAACCGCACGGAATTTCTCTGGAACTACAGGGCTACAACGCCATCCCGAAGAAATATCCAACTACTTAAATTCACGCCAACATCACGGAATTTCTCTGGAACTACAGTGCTACAACGCCATCCTGAAGAAATATCTAACAAATTGGTAACAAATTCAATCCTACTTATTTTATGTGTTTTGCTTATGTAACAAAGTACAGGGTGATTCAAAGGATAAAATTGCATTCACTTCCTATTTAATAATTTATTTATTCATATTTAATTCATTTATTTATAATGGAAGCTTTACGATATGAAAGAACTGCGTTAAAAAGTCAATTGACAAGGTTTAAAACATTCATTCAAAAGGTTACGAACCAAAGCGTAACCAATGAGGTTATTTGCGAGCTAAAGATAAGGCTTGACCTAATGTCAAACGTGTTGTCAAAATTTGAAAAGCTACATAATCAAATTAGTATTTCATATCTAGAAAATGATAATTATGATCAAAACAAAGAAGATGAATCTTTGGCAAATTTTGAAAATGTTTATTTTGAGCAAAGAAGCATTGCAGAAACCTTAATAAACAATTTTACGCAAAAATCTGCGATAGATTTAAATAATCCCTCTAGACCAGTATCTCCTGCTGAAAGTGTAATTTCAATTAAAAGTCTTAATTCAAGCAATCGTTCAATGCGCAATTCGGCCTCAAGAATTCATAATGGTAATGATAACGCAAGACATTACATCAATTTACCGAAAATAAATTTAATAAAGTTTAACGGTGATATTAAATTTTGGTTAGAATTCATATCAATCTTTCAAAGCCTTATACATGATAATGATAATTTAACCAAAATCCAAAAGCTTCACTATCTAAAATCAACTTAACTGATGACGCTAAGTCAGTTATAGGTTCTCTAGAATTCACAGCCAACAGTTACGATGTGGCTTGGAAAACGCTTAATACAAGGTTTGATCAACCTAAATTAATTATTAAAAATCATTTAAATGCCATTATGGAGCTTGAAACTCAAACAAAGGAATCAGCTCAAAGCTTAAGAAAAATAAACGACTCCTTATGTATGCACATCTCTGCTGCTAAATCTCTAGCAAAGACAGAGGCGCTTTTTGAAACTCTCTTAGTTATGTTGGTCTCAAACAAATTAGATTCCATAACGCGACGTGAATGGGAATTAACATTCAACAAAACTATTTCCACTTTACCCTCTTTAGAGGAATTCGGTACGTTCCTCACATCACATGCCAATTTATTAGAAAATATCGAAAAGGGGCACACACGGGAAGTAAAGGCAAATTATGTTGATAGAAGCAAATTTAAAACTAAATCATTCTTGGTAAACAATTCGTCATGTTCATTATGCAATAAAAGTCATTACCTAGGTCAATGTTCAGAGTTCTTAAAACTAAATGCAAGAGAGAGAGCAAATAAAGTTCAACAACTTAAGTTATGTTTTAATTGTTTGTCTAAAAGTCATTTAAAAAATCAATGTCAATCAAAATATTCTTGTAAAACGTGTAGGTCACGGCATCACACTCTCCTCCACACTCCGTTACAAAGTTCGAATGTTTCTGTTCAACCGGTAGTAGCAATCTCTTCGGTTTCTCCCGAACCTGAACCCATTCAAACTATCTCTGCTTTCTGCACAACAGCCTCACAAGTTTTACTGCCAACTGCTTCCGCAAAGATTCTTGACGCATTTGGAAACTTCCAATCCGTCAGAATATTACTCGATTCTGGTTCACAATCGAATTTCATTCGCACCGACGTGTGCCAAAGGTTAAACTTGCCTACTCAAAGTGCAAGCATTACAGTTGCAGGTTTGAGCAATTCAAACACTCATCGTGTAAAATCAAGATGTGACTTTGAGCTAAAAGCACATCACGGTAATTTCAGAATCAAGCTTTCTTGTTTAATCATTGATGAAATTACAGGAAGTGTCCCGAGTTTCAATCTGAATCGAGTCAGCTTCCAACTTCCAAGCAACATTCGCTTATCAGATTCCTGGTTTGATAAACCTGGAAAAATTGACATTTTAATAGGTTCTCCTATCTTTTTCGAGCTTCTGTGTATTGGGCAAATTAGGCTAGGTCCCGAACTTCCCATACTTCAGAAAACCCAACTAGGTTGGATTATTTCCGGTCCTACTAGCGCCAATTTAGTCACACAAGTGCAATGCCACTTCAATAGATCAAACGATCTTCAAGATCAGATAACTTGATTTTGGGAAATCGACAGTTATCCCACAGAAAAGGTATTCTCATCTGAAGAAAACAAATGTGAGTCGCAATTCATGCAAACCACAAAACGAAGCACTACAGGGCGTTTTATAGTTTCAATTCCTTTCAAGGAAACCCCCCTTCTTTTAGGTGATTCCTTTCTGACAGCGAAGAGAAGATTTCTCTCTCTGGAACGGCAATTAGAAGCCAATCCCAAACTTCAGGAAAGCTACTGTGCTTTCATGAAAGAATACATAGAGTTGGGTCACATGTCGATATCAGATCCCAAAGTTAAGCTGGTTTATTATCTTCCACACCACGGGGTCCATAAATCCGACAGCTTAACTACAAAACTTCGTGTCGTTTTTAATGGTTCCTCTGCAACCACAACAGGTCATTCGTTGAATAGTATCCAAATGGTTGGTCCCACTATTCAACAAGATTTATTCTCAATTTTAATTCGTTTTCGGAAATATCCTTACGCTTTCGCTGCGGACATCGAGAAGATGTACCGACAAGTGGAAATAGAGCCTAGTCAAAGGCCACTCCAACGAATACTGTGGCGGTCTTCAATCACAAGCCCCATAGAACATTATGACCTAAATACCGTGACTTATGGAACCGCCTCCTCATCTTATCTTGCCATCCGATCCTTAACACAATTAGGTATCGAATGCGAAAGCTCGCTCCCAGAAATTTCTAAAATTATAAAGCGCGACTTCTATGTTGATGACCTACTTTCTGGTGCTTCCAGCGTAGAAACCGCACGTGAAATATGTTCGCAACTTTCAATAGTTCTAAGTGCAGGTTGTTTCAAACTTAGAAAGTGGATTTCAAACAATCCCAACGTACTAGCTAACATCCCTCATGCTGATCTACACCCCGGTATTCTACAATTTGGAGACCGTGAACAATCACATACTCTCGGCCTCACATGGTTGTTCCGAACAGACCATTTCAAGTTTTCAATCTCACATCAATCGTCTTCAAAAATTACTAAAAGGCAAATGCTTTCTGAGATTTCTCAAATATTTGATCCATTAGGGTTAATTACCCCTTGCACATTTGTGGCCAAGATTTTCATGCAAAGGCTTTGGCTTGAAAAGCTTGATTGGGACGAGCAAGTTCCAATCGATATGGAAAAACGATGGCTTTCTTACAAATCTGAATTGACAGGTCTTAATGACCTTAAAATACCAAGACACGTCACATGTGTCGATCCAATATCTATCCAAATTCATGGATTTTGCGGCGCTTCTATGGAAGGCTACAGCGCCTGTATATATTTGCGTTCAAAAAATGTCCATAATCAAATTTACCAAAAATTATTATGTTCAAAGTCAAGGGTTGCACCCTTAAAACCGATTACTATCCCCAAACTTGAGCTTTGTGGAGCATTACTGTTAAGTAAACTACTAAAAACTGTTTTAAAAGCTGTAGATTTACAACCTACTTCTTGTTTTCTTTGGTCCGATTCAACCATCGTACTAGGATGGTTAAAGACAACCCCAAACCTTCTTAAAACTTTTGTTTGCAACAGGGTTGCTGACATTCAGAATGTCACTGCTAACGCGGTTTGGCGGCATGTGCCTACGAAATCCAATCCCGCCGATCTTTTATCGCGAGGAGCAAGTCCTCAATTTTTAAATGAATCCACATTATGGTGGGACGGCCCCCCTTGGCTACAGGAAGACGAAACTTCTTGGCCAAATCTTGCGCTTGGTAACGCTGAACTTCCTGAATTCAAAAGGGAGGTCAAGGTTCTCGTTTCTTCTAAACAAGAATCATTTCCTTTCAACAATTATTCTAATTTAACTCGCCTTGAGCGAATATTTGCATTTTGTTTGCGGTTTAGAAACAATTGCTCTGTCTCTAAAACCAATAGAATTTATGGATTTTTAACACCAAAAGAGCTTACCAACTCATTAAGAAAATTAATCAAATTTTCGCAATTGGACTCTTACAATGATGAGATAAAGTTGCTTGCTTTAGGTTTACCCTTAAAGACCTCTTCTTCTCTAGTTAGTTTAAACCCGTTCGTTGATGACGAAGGTTTAATACGAGTAGGTGGAAGACTCCTCAACACTAACTATTCTTACGATAAGAAGCACCCACTTCTAATTGATGGGAAACACCCTTTAGCAAAACTTCTCGCTTCTCGTGAACATTTGAAATTGCTTCACGCAGGCCCCCAACTCCTTCTGTCTACCTTACGTGACAGATTCTGGATTACATCCGGTAGGAATGTAGTCAAACACATCGTTCATAAATGTGTAAAGTGTTTCAGATTCACTACTTCTATCACTAGGCCTATAATGGGTAACCTGCCATCAGCTCGTGCTGAAGAATCATTTCCTTTTCAACACGTTGGCATCGATTATGCCGGTACCATAAACCTTAAAGATCGAAAAGGTCGTGGGTCTAAAACCACAAAAGCTTATTTTTGCATTTACGTTTGCTTTGCAACTAAAGCAGTGCATTTAGAACTTGTAACAAGTCTTTCAACTGATCATTTTATCATGGCATTTCGCCGATTTGTCTCCCGAAGAGGCAAACCATCACACGTTTATTCAGACAACGGTACTAACTTCGTAGGCGCGAATAACGATTTGCTTGAATTAGGAAAATTTCTTAAGCAACAAGAATCTTCAATTCCAGAAATTGTTGCTTGCGAAGGAATTCACTGGCATTTCATACCAGCTCATAGCCCTCACTTTGGAGGCTTATGGGAAGCAGGTGTTAAATCCTGTAAATATCACCTAAAACGAGTAATAGGTGAGCATATTTTGGTCGATGAAGAACTCTGTACTTTGCTATATCAGGTAGAATCCATTCTGAACTCCAGACCTCTTGCTCCCTTATCAACCGATCCCAACGATCTGCAACCGTTGACACCCGGTCATTTCTTGGTTGGGCGACCACTTACTTCGCTTCCAGATTCAGATGTTACATCTATATCTGAAAATAGACTGGATGCTTTCCAAAAAATTCAAGGATTTGTACAGCATCTTTGGCGAAGGTGGAGTAAAGAATATGTGTCTGAACTTCAGCAAAGAGTGAAGTGGAAGTTGCACCAATCAGAACTTTCGTCTGGCACTCTCGTCCTAATAAAGGAAAACAACCTTCCGCCTTTAAAGTGGAAAATGGGTAGAGTTATCTCCGTGCATCCCGGTTCCGATGGTATAAATCGCGTCGCGACCATTCGGACTTCTAATGGACATGTAAAAAGAGCATTTTCTAAAATTTGCCCTCTACCAAGTTCGGTAAACAAGTGCATCGATTGACGATTAATGTCTTGCTTTCGGTCGCGAATAAGTGCTTATTACCTAAAAAGCGAATATTGACTTTAGATTTATTTTTTATGCGTAACATTTATGTGTAATTTTTATATTTAAGTCAGTTTTCAATTGTATTATGTTTCGTTTTCTTTCTTGAAATCCATTCAGAATTTCAACCCGGGCGATATGTTTAAGATCATGTGTGTTTTAGATTATAATTGTCCATGGCAGCCCCTTTTTAATGTTTCATTTTATGTTTATCAATTGCCATGATTACGTTTATGTTTTTCGAGTATGAATTTAAGTTACGATTGTCAGAAATACATGTTTTTTACAATTATGCTAACCGATTTATTCCATGAATAAAAACAATACAGTCCACTTGCTTTATAACTTTTGTCTACCAATTAGCAGTTAATCATCCAGCCAAGTAAAGAGCTCATAAGGTTTTTTGTAACGAATTGCATTGGTTCTACAAGAACACGTTTCCACCGAGCAAACATTTTGTGGTCCTTGCATTGGTTTTACAGGAACACGATTTCAACCGAGCAAACAGTAAGACAACGTAGAATTATCAATATGCATATTGACATTGTCGTCCTCTCTTGAACATTGATGGTTAGATGTCTTCGTATCTAACTAACCACGTACATTTTTCCTTATTGCTAAATTTTTTAGGGTGAAATGGGCTACTCTTTAATGTCGATTCTTAACGACTAAAATATTATAGGAAACAATTTTGAACAAACTTTACAATATTGGCCGTATGCGAATTTGTAGAGGATTTAAATTTGAAGTAAATCGAATTGCTTATTGATAATTTGCTGATATTTTTATTTTAATATAATGTTAAGACATTGACATTAAATATGAAAAATTATATCTATCAAATGGCCACCATGGCCGACTTTGCCAGACTTCCACTCTTTTGGAAATTTCTGATTACTTTTAGGCACAAATCCTGTGGTAGTTCATAAATAGGGTGTCGATTCTCGTCCTTTAACTCTGTAATCGTTTAGGGGGTCGGTAATCATGGTTTAATTTAACGTCCTATTTTGTCATAAGTGTACCAAACCTATATCTACCCCAGGACGGGCCATAAGTTCCCTTTTTCAAACTTGTACTTTCGACTAACAGGTCGGCGCCGGATATATTAAATGCTGTGGATTGCGTTAGGTTTGGTTTAGGCTTGGCTTACCCAACAAACATTTTAGCTGTAAATCGGTTGTTAATTAGCTGACAAGTATGTTTAGTTGCTAAATAGCCATCTAACAACCGATTTACAGCTAAAATGTTTGTTGGGTAGGCTTGGCTTATGCTTAGATTAGGCTCGGGGTTTTTTCCAGTTTCTCTGCTACGAATTAGAACTACTTGGCAGGAGAGTATATTGATGTAAATGGATTTCATTCGTTTATCAGATCATAAATCAGAGTTTCATCTTTTCCGCTCTCTATCCAACCATCTAATAATAATAATAATAATAATAATAATAATAATAATTTATTTACGGATATACCAATTGAAATAATACAACACAAAAGCACACACAACAAATCAAAATTACACACTAAGTCAATTCCCACATAACAGTCCTCTTGACCCCGATGTAAGACGGGTGAAATAGGTCAAACTGATGGTCACTCTCGTTTGCAACGTTGACCATCCGACACATTCTCGATATTGGGCTATTTAATCCATAGTTCAAACCATGAAACTTCACCCATAGTAACCTCGGGACCCTAATGGGATGGACTGGAACATAAAACTGAATCAGTGACAACAAAAATTCGCAATCAATCCCGCCATTCACCAAGCGATGGACAAAACACAGATCGGCAACCATTCTTCTATGCTCCAACGATCTGCAGTTGGCTTGAAGAAGACTGGAAGCATAAGAAAAGTCCTCATACTTATGTCCAAGCTTAAAACTAAAGAATCGTAAAAACTTGCGTTCCACCGATTCCAGTCTAGCAACATGGACCCGGTAGAAAAGCGACCACACAGGCGAAGCGTACTCAAGTTTAGATCTAACAAGCGAAAAATATAAAAACTTTACAGTGTTAGCCGAAAAAAGACCACCTTGTCGACGGATAAAGCCAATAGCACGAAGTGCACCGCTGGATATTTTTTCGATGTGATGCTTGAAGGTTAGACATTTATCAAGTCGCACACCCAAGTCATCAATCACGTCAACTCGCGCCAACTTGACACCACCCATGTAATAGCTGACCGGCACCACCGCGTGTTTAGCGTAAGAAATTACTGAGCACTTCTCGAAATTCAAAGCCAAATTATTAACAACACACCAGTTGTGGAGACCGTCAAGATCACACTGAAGTAATCTACAGTCCTCCTCAGAACCAATCGATTTAAAAATCTTTAAATCATCAGCAAACAACAGAAATGAGCAATGCTCTATGTATTGACCAATATCATTTATAAACAACAGGAAGAGGGTAGGACTACAATGAGACCCTGGGGAACCCCTGAAGAAACCATAATATCCCTCGATTTATTATTATGAATGCGAACCTTTGTGACGGATTTTTGTAATCCATCACTCACGTTCAACCCTATATATCATTTATTCTTTTAAAGGCGCATTCTATCCTCGCCGAGGTGGGGATTTGTTCAAAATGCGCAAAGGATATAGTCTTGGGTGAACGATTGAACAAGCAAGACGCTTGCTGTGTGAGTGTTTGAAGCAAGATAAGGGGTGTGAATTTTTCACACACCAAAGTCGATTTATATTTCTACTGTGAAGCGATCATGGACTCCTGGATTACGTAATTGGCGGGTATGAAGCGAGGATATGGCTACCGGGACAATTTTTGTTCGCGCAGACTCGTTGGAGATCTGACGTATCTTCGTTGCTGCCGCTTCTTGGTCGGATCTGCTGTCCATACCGCCTCTGAAGGTGTTGGTATTCCGTCGGAGCGGTGAGTAACATTTTTGTTATGAGATTGCTTCACGGTGGTTTGTGTTGGTCGACTTTGCACATTTTTCTCCGTCTACCTGGAGTTTGCTTTGTTTGAATTCACCCTTGGCTGATTCATGTTCTTTTTTATGTTTTAACATTTTGGGTTCTCTTTTGTCTTGCATTTTTAATTGCATAGTGTTTGCCAAGATTACAATTGAGTTGCAGGTTTTGAATTGCTGCATCGAAGTGATTGAAGGCAATCTAATCTCTTTTACGTTCGCAAATGTGGAAATAGATTAATGTTTGAATTTTTGTGTTGACAACTTATTAATTATATTAATTATATTATAATGTTTTATTTATTGAATTTGAACGACGTCTTATTTCCACTAGGTAACATCGAACAGCGAATGGTGAAATGCATTGGCTAAGGAATTCCAAAGTGGTCGACTTAAGTTCAAATCTTGTATTTGAAATTTTATGTTTTATATTTTTTTTGTGTTTATTTTTTGGTTTTATGTTTTTTTTTATGAAGGCAGCGATGTGCGACCAATGTAAAGGGTGTCTCATTTCATCGGGGTCGCTTCCGTTTGATTATATTTTTGGAAGTTCGATTGTGGTTCCACCGTTTGTGGGATTTTTTTATGACCACTCGAACGTTCCGTTGATTAATTTTGGGGAGTGATTCTTGGTGGCAATGTTGTTGCCACTGTACTTGTTCTGGTCGGCTAATGCACTTTACATCCGACATCGCTTATCTCATCGCCTTCCGACAACGAATATCTTATTGTTGATTTTATTTTTGTGTGTTAGCAAAGCTGTTTCCTTGATTTTCTCCGGGGCGTTCATTTGACACGACCCACGGCCTTGCCGCCGCTATTAACGAGCTGGTTTATACCTAACATCAGGGCCCCACGCAAATAAAAGTAGAATTTATTATCTGCGTGGACAATATCTGTTCCGAGCTATCTTCTCATTAGAGATAGTGAGGAAAGATATTGTTTCACCTACTGTGTCCTATTTGTTAGATAACTGGCTAGCCAGTTAACCACAATTGATCCAAACCCCAACGCAGTGATTTTGGACAGCAGAGCAGAGTGTGAAACGCGGTCAAAAGCTTTGGAGAAGTCCGTATAAACGGCATCAACATGCTTGTGATCTTCAAATGACTCTATAATATGAGTAACAAATGACAGAAGATTAGTGGTTGTCGATCGGCCAGGAAGAAAGCCGTGCTGATTGCTGATTATACAATTCCTACTAGCATGCATAAGTTGAGTTGCAACCAATTTATCCAACATCTTAGCTAAAGTGGACTGGATCGAGACCCCTCTATAATTAGCAATGTCATGACGATCACCTTTTTTAAAAATTGGTGTAATAAAACTCATCTTCCAAATGTTGGGAAATTTACCACTCGATAGTGAGAGCTTAAAAATATACCAGATAGGAAGCGACAGAGAAAACTGGCACCTTTTAATGAAGTAGGGAGGAATGCCATCAGGACCACAACATAAACTGTCCGGAAGTCCTTTAATGGAATCAAAGACATCACCACTGGATATCAAAAACGAACTACAATCGATGATTTCAGATGCTTCATAGTCATATTTAGCACCACCATCACTACAATAGCTCTCAGAGAATTGCTCGGCAAAAAGATCAACGCACTCCTGCCCCGAACCACCAATTACATCGCCCAAAAACATACGTGTAGTGTTACCGCTGGCTTCTATCTTCGAAGTGGACTGTATTATTATTTCTTTCAATAAATCAACCAGCATTTGAACATAAACTTTATTATTTAAACCTTCTTTTTAACAATACTTTTTTACAACGACAACAACGGTTGCCATCTTAACTTGTTCTAATTTTTCTTATTACGCATGACGCTTTTTAAAACAACTCACATTCTAGCGTCCAACAGGTGGCAGCATCTGCCTGATTTTTAATTATAAATTAAATATTTAAAATGCATATGGGCTTAAACATGGCGCCCTCTTTGAAAGATCTTACTTTCAACAAAACAAAAAAAACCAAAACCTGAAAGGTAACAAATCTTAACCTACATCGGCAATGTCTTTTCTTCCATTTAAATCTTAAACTAAATTAAACGAACAATAAACAATTAATAAAAGTATTTCACTGATTCTCACTTAAATCACTTCTACCAAACTAATGGTCTGTCGATGGTAAAACGCACACCTTTACCACTGGTCTCTTTATATCGCCATTCTTGGTCTTTATTAAAACTGCACGCACTACACCGTCCGGCCCCGGGTAAAGTTCTCGAACTCGTCCAAGTTCCCATTTTAACGGTGGAAGCCCGTCTTCTTTTACGATGACCATCGATCCGATGCCTAGAAGTGTAGAGAGTCGTTGTCTCCATTTGCACCTCGTCTGCAGCTCCGCCACGTATTCCTTAGACCATCGAGCCCAAAACCATTGCTGTAGCTGCTGTAGTAACTTGAACCTTCGCAACGGACTGATCTTCACCTCTTCCAATCGTTCCTCCACCATGCCAGTTATTGCTTCACCAATCAAAAAGTGTCCTGGGGTTAAAGGATTAGGATCATTTGGATCGGAGCTTAAAGGATGAAGTGGGCGGGAATTCAAACAAGCCTCACATTGAGTCAAAATCGTATAAAATTCTTCAAAAGTCAATTTCGTATCTTTGACTACCCGATAAAAATGATGTTTAAAACTCTTTACACCAGCCTCCCAAATACCACCGAAATGAGGCGCTCGTGGGGGGATAAAATGCCAATTAACCCGTTCAAATGGACTCTGACCTTTGATTGCGTCTTGCAACTTATAAATCTCCCTTTTTGCCCCCACAAAATTTGTACCGTTATCCGTATACACGTTAATGCAGTTGCCCCGCCGAGAGACAAACCTGTTCAATGCAGCTCTAAACGCGTCTGTAGTGAGTTCACTAACCAACTCTAAATGGATCGCTTTAGAAGCCAAGCACACAAAAAGGCAAACGTACCCCTTAGTCACGTTATATTTCCTGCCTTTCTTATCCTTTATCAAGAAAGGCCCTGCAAAATCGATACCGCAATTTGAAAATGGCCGCGAAGGAGTTACTCGCATCTTTGGCAAATCGGCCATTATGTACTCCGTTGCTACCGGTTTTACCCTAAAACAAGTCACGCAATTACGTACCGCATTTCGAACTACGTTGCGCGCCGAAATTATCCAAACTCGCTCTCGTAAAGAAGCCAAAACCGTCTGAGGTCCCGCATGCAACAACCGTTCGTGCTCCGATTTGATTAACAAAACCGACAAGTGATGTTTTGCATCTAACAACGCTGGATGTTTCTTACTAAAATTGTAATCGGACCGCCTCAACCGCCCACCAACGCGTATCACGGAGTCGTTATCCAAAAACGGATCTAAAGCAATTAACCTACTACCCCTTTTTAGAGTGTTGCCCTTTTTTAAATCCTTCAACTCATCCCTAAAACTGTCGTGTTGCGCGATCTTAATTAAAGCTGTCGCCGCGTCATCTAATTCGTTTGGAGTCAAAAGACCCGTTTGCCTACTTGCCTTAGAAGTTTTTATGTTCTTTTTAAACCTTAAGCAATATGCCCATACCCTTAGTAATTTTTTATACGAAGAAAACCTTTCAAAAATACCATTTGTTTCTTCCTGCATGGTGACCATGGACACCTGCACCCTTCTGACCTCCTTTCGATACTCATCTGCTTCGGTCTCATCTTCTTTGTTGATATGTGGCCAATTCGACACATCATCTTGCAGCCATGAAGGCCCTTGCCACCATTTATTCATTACCGCAAGATCTTTCGGCTCGACCCCTCTTGTTAGAAGGTCAGCTGGATTGTCGCCCGTTTTTACATACCTCCAGTCGTCGGTGCATGTCAATGTTTGTATCTCACTCACTCTGTTGGCACAGAATACCTTCAACAAATGCGGAGACGACGCTATCCATGCTAGCACTATTTTGGAATCGCACCATAAGTAAGCCTGGTCAATGTTCATATTTAACGCCTTTGCCACCTTCACGTATAATTTTGCCAATAGGTAAGCCGCGCACAACTCGAGTCGGGGCACGCTTAACGTTTTTAGAGGTGCTACCCGACTTTTTGCACACAGCAATTTGCTGTTAATTTCCCCATCTTGATTTGTGCTGCGTACATAGATAGCCGCGCCGTAAGCCGCCTCTGAAGCGTCAGAAAACCCGTGTAGTTCGATCCTATTCGGTGTTTTGCACACTACATGCCTTTCAATTTTAATTTCGTTTACTATCGGCAACTGTTTTCTGAACTTATCAAAACTTTCGTGCATTTCCAGCGGTACAGGGTCGTCCCATTGCAACTCGTGATGCCATAATCTTTGCAGCATCAACTTTGGCACTATGACAATAGGCCCAAGCAACCCTAATGGATCGAATATTTTTGCTACCGCGGAAAGAAGTATACGTTTTGTGAGTACTCCATTAGTTTCTCTCAGATTCATTTTGTATTGCAGTTCGTCTCGTGAAGCGAACCAAAATAAACCCAAAGTCTTGGTCTCACCTTCATCTCCGATGTTCAACATAACATTAGGTAGATGATCTTTAATTTCTTCCAACACTTTTTTGTCGTTGGAGCTCCATTTGTTAAGCTCGAAACACCCCAATCCCATAATCTTTGTGACTTCCTGATGAATTTTTATTACTTCTTCGCTTGTTTCACCACCCGTAAGTAGATCATCCATATAAAAATCATCTCGTATAACTGCACTGGCGATTGGATTACTGAGCATGCATTCTTTTGCAAGCTGAATCATACATCTCACGGCCAGAAAGGATGCGGCCGCAGTGCCGTACGTCACTGTATTGAGTTGGTTACATTGAATTTCCCCTGACGTTTCATTTCGCCAAAGAATTCGCTGGAGTGGTCTCTGCTCCTCATGGATCAGAATCTGGCGGTACATTTTTGTGACATCCGCCGTTAAGACTACGTTATGTTTTCGGAACCTTACTATTATCGAGAATAGATCTTGTTGCAGAGTGGGTCCGGCTATTTGAATGTCATTCAGCGAAATACCGCTGGTAGTTTTGGCAGAAGCGTCAAATACCACGCGAACCTTTGTCGTCAAGCTTTCCTGACGTACCACACATTGGTGTGGTAAGTAATATGCTCCAGCATCTTGAGGCTCCTCTATTTTTGTCGAATGACCCAAATTTTCGTATTCCTTGAGGAATTTAGAATACTCAATTTTTAAATTTGGATTTCGTTGGAGCCTTTTTTCTATTTGCAGGAGTCTCTTCATCGCTATTTGCCTTGATTCACCCAACTTGTCGATGGTGTCCTTCAGTGGGTATTTCACTACGAATCGACCATTGCTCAATCGAGTCGTGCTTGTATTGAAACTATTTTCACACGAAATTTCTTCTGGTGATCGAATCTCATGGCTTGGACACGATTCTATCTCCCAAAATTTTGCGAGCTGTTCGCTTATCGACTGTTCTGTTACGAACCCGCAATAAACTGTACTTGCTTTTGCTGTTTTTATGGGTACCTGTCCAGCTACCACCCACCCAAACTCTGTATCCTGTAAAACAGGTTTGTTTTTTCCCAATGATAGTTGCCTTGCTTTAACAAGATGCCAGAATTTGTCGGCTCCTATCAAAAGGTCGATTTTCCCTACTTCCCCAAATGTTTTGTCTGCTAACCGTATACTACTCGGTATTTTGAGTTTTTCTTTGTCCACTGGTATGGCTGGAATGAGCCCACCAATGTTCGGTACCACCAGACATGACATTTTGGTTTCATAAAAGCCATTTGTGGCCTTAATTTTAATGTCGGCTTGGCGTTTTACGTCCGTGCCAACCTGACTCAACCCTGTCACCGTAAATTCAATTCTTTGGTTCGGCAACCTTAATTTTTCTAATAAATCCTGAGTCATAAAATGCGACTGTGACCCTGAGTCCATTAGCGCTCGCGCCTTGTGCTTGTTTCCGTATTTATCTAACACCTCGACGACAGCTGTAGGTAACAAAACTTGCGAAAGCCCGCTAAACGTTGTGCACATCACCGTGGTTGTTGCGCTCGGATTTTCTACTTTGGACTCGGCTGTTTGCTCGCATTCTACTTTTTTCTCGCGCTCGACGTCGTGAAGTAAGGAATTGTGCCTTCCTTTGCATTTACCGCACCCCCGAGATTTACAATTGGTGGCCCTATGACCCTTTCTTAAACAATTCACGCATAACCCCAATTCTCTTACTCGCGTGTATCTTTCCGAAATTTCTAGCAATTTAAATGCTTCGCAATTGTACAACGCGTGTTGCTTTTCGCAGTGAAAACATTTGAAATCGTACATTGCTACAAAATTCGCGGTACCCTTGCTTATTTTTTGAGGCGCACCGCTGCTCGCGTTAGCTTGTAAATTTTCTAATATTTGAGCCTTTTCCTTAATCATTTTGCTCAATGCGTCTACTGACGGCACCTCGGTAGGGTATTCTTTTTCGACCTCGCGTTTTGTAGCCCCATCCAACTTACTAATCATTACGTACGCAACTAGGGTGTCCCACTGCGCCGTCGGTTGCCCTAACGTTTTTAGCGCGCGTAAATGCTTCGAAATCCCGTCCGATACAGCTCTCAATCCGTTCGGTGTCTCGCGGTTACTCGTGGGTATTTCAAAAATTGCCTTAATGTGACTCAATACGGCCAGCTTCTTGTTTGCATACCTTTCCTCCAGAAGTTCCCACGCCTCTGCGTAGTTAGCTCCTGAAACCTCTAACGATTTTATGACCTCGGCCGCTTGACCTTTCACGCACGATTTCAAATATAGGAATTTTTGAATATTTTCTAACCCGGCCCTGTTATTTATCATCGAATTGAATGACTCGCGAAAAGTTTGCCATTCTTCTGGCTGCTTGCCGTCGAACGTAGGCAATTGTATCTTAGGGAGGTGTATGTTGCCTCCCTGTGTGCCTACTGCTACATTATTCGAAATATGGGAATCATGATTCGACGAAGACGATGACCGTACCGACGGCGATCGTGCCGACGGCGACGTTCGGTCTGCATTTGACGGGCTTGCCCCACGAACAGGATTATGCGCGAGTAGGATTTCTTCTGCATCCCTTATAGCAGCGTAATATTTGGTTTCAAATTCATCGCGCTCTTTTTCGGATTCTTTTGAATCGTCAACTGTGCTTAAAGATTCTATTTCCCACTGAATGTCATTGAATTGCTGCAAGGTGTTATTTATATTTGCAAGCCGCAACCTTATGCCCGCTGTGTCTTGCGGGTTATCATTTAAAAACTTTATGAATCGCGTTAACATGCTCTTTACCACCCCACGCTTACGTTTAAGATCAACCAATTCCATTTTTTTTTTAATAAGCTACTTATTTTTATAAATAACGCAATTAAATTTGTTTTACTAATATTCAACTTGTTTGAATTATGAATTAGGATGGTAATTTTAAGGAACACTAACCTTTTCGACTTAATTGGAGTTAGGCGTTGCCGTGCTTGCAATTCCTTTGTTCTTTGTTTACGCACCTCGATTCCAATTTTTGCTTTTCTTGCACTCGTAGGGATTTCTTCGCTCGAGTTTTCTTGTCAACTTGATTACTTGAATTACACGTTTTCGCACCTTGATTTCAATTTTTACTTTTCTTGCACTCGTAGGGATTTCTTCGCTCGAGTTTTCTTTGTCAACTTGATTGCTTGTTATGGCGTCGTGTAACTGTCCTTGAGTTGTTAATCCGGCTCGAAGGACCAATTTTATGTTACCGCTGGCTTCTATCTTCGAAGTGGACTGTATTATTATTTCTTTCAATAAATCAACCAGCATTTGAACATAAACTTTATTATTTAAACCTTCTTTTTAACAATACTTTTTTACAACGACAACAACGGTTGCCATCTTAACTTGTTCTAATTTTTCTTATTACGCATGACGCTTTTTAAAACAACTCACATTCTAGCGTCCAACAGGTGGCAGCATCTGCCTGATTTTTAATTATAAATTAAATATTTAAAATGCATATGGGCTTAAACATGTAGGGTAACCTCTAACTTTTTTGCGGTCGTCGACAAATTTCCAGAACACCCTTGGATCGGCAATTATGGCCTCCTCAGTTTTGACTATTTTAGTCACGATAAAGCTTATGACTCAGTTGCTTGGCCTGCTCTCTATAGTCACAGAATCTACCATAGTCCAGTGAACAACGAGTCACCTTAAAGGATTTGTGCGACGCATTCTTTTTTCTTATCAATTTAATCAGCTCACCCGAAAACCAAGCAGGATACTTGGAGCCAAAAACCTTCTTGCGGGGAACCAGCATACGGATAAACGACCACAGCATTCTCCGCGGAATCTCATTTAATAACGACGTTGCACTTCAAAACCGGCTTGACGACTTCTTCACCTCCAAACCACCGGATTCCTTTAGACGTGGAATCGAAAACTGCCAGATTAAAATTCAAAGTAAAATATATTTTGTTGGAAATTAAAAATGAATAAAAAACAAAGAAAAAATCAAGTGAAAATTTTGTATAAAAGTTAAAATAATTACAACAGCAGTGGTGAAGAAAACAGAAATAAAGTTTTGACATGAAAATATAAATTTAAACGACGAAATTGAAGAAAAAAATAAACGATAAGAACACAAATGCAAAAATTATATCCAAAAATAATTTTTGATGCCTTTCAGAGGTTTATAATAAAACACAACATCGATGTGGCTGTGATACTTAAATATAAATATATAAAAGAGCTTGTCTGTGTGTTTGTTTGTTCGCTATACGTTCCTAGACCCTTTGACCGATCTCAACCAAATTTTGCACAGTTATTCTGTAGGTCCAGGCGCAACTATTCGTGGATAAATGGAGAAAAAATTCGCGCGGGGAACAAAGTTATTCGCGTTTTTCGATTTTTTTTTGACACCCCTATACGGATACTCTTACTTTACCTGGCAAACCCTTCGTTTGCCAGGTAAAAATCCCTTACTTTACCTGGCCATTCTTGCTCACTCCGCTTTCGCTAGATGGTGCTCTTAATCTGTCATATAAGTGTACTGCTTGGTAGCCAAAAATCTAAATACATTTTTTAAAAGCGATCAGTTATCCCACCCTGTAGTGTACGGAAAGTGGTTGTATTTGTTAAAAGCGATCAGTTATCCCACCCTGTATGTACGGAAAGTGGTTGGTTGGTATAACACTATAATAATACTTCTAATAATACTATAATAATATAATGGCCTTCACGGATCTATTAAGGTCCTCCCCCTGTGACGCCGAAGGCCGAACAACCACTGGCAATCACGGAGTAGCAGTCAAGGCAGCCGAAGGCATATAAATATAATTTATTATGGTCCACCCTGTGAGCCCGAAGGCCGAACAACTATGACCTTCACGGATCTATTATGGTCCTCCCCCTGTGAGTCAGACCAACCACTGGCAATCACGGACTAGCAGTCAAGGCAGCCGAAGGCATATAAATATAATCTATTATGGTCCACCCTGTGAGGCCGAAGGCCGAACAACTACGGCTTTCACGGATCTATTATGGCCCTCCCTCTGTGAGGCCGAAGGCCGAACAACCACATCCGACAGGGTCTAGATGGCTAAGGGCGGCCGAAGGACGCCCGTTCCAGCTATAGTAGTGGATATTCGGGTGACGTATCAGAGGACGTACACGACAGGCGACTGGGAATTAATAATCCCAGGAGACAATTTACCTGGTATGCATTATCGCTAAAAATAGACACAGTCTTTTACCATTATAGAAACTCTGCACCGGAGACCTAATCGCGGCCAAAATAAAAATTAAACTGGAAGGTAGCCTGAGGACCCGGTGGTGCTATCAGCATACCGTCCTTATGACCAACCAGGACCACCTCCTACAAAGGAAGTCGAAGAACTAGCAATGGACTGCGAAAGCAGAGGAACACAATTGGTGATCAGATGTGACTCCAACACACACCACATCGTCTAGGGTAGCACGGATATGAACAGCCGAAGTGAGTTCTGAGTTGATGTGAAGAGCAGTAACGTAGCGCAATGCGAATTTCTATAGTTGTTAGATTAAGGAACGTCAAGCAAATTTATTAGTGGTATTTACTTGGATGGGTGACCGCATGGTGATCAATTTAAAAACTAACGCCGCTGGTCGCTGCTACCCTACTAACCTTCACTTGGTCAACGTGGTAGGGTATGGCCATACCCTCCCTCTTGATGGGGAGAGGTCTACATACGGCAGTGGATAAATATCGGTTGGAAAGAAAAGGTGAGTTCTTATTAAAATTTATTTTAAGTAATAAGCTGAAAATAATAAATAAGGCTAATGAACGTATCTTTGTCATAACGACAAGAAAGGAGGTAATTGACTTAACGATAGGTACACCGTTTGTTAGTCAAGGATCGAAGAGTGGTCTCGCAAAATGAGTCGCTCTCGGACCACAAATATATAAGATTTAACATGGAAACTCCACCTGAGAAGAGAACGATGTACAGGAATCCAAGAACTTGTGATTGGGCACGGTATTCTTTAGAGAGAGTCTGAAACAGGGGTTGGAGGAATATCCGTCGAAACAATCCAACACGGCGGAGCTGGAGTTCATGGGTGATAATATCACGTCAACCATCATGAAGTAAGTTACCCGCTATGAGAGAGAAAAGCCAAATGCGAGGACACTTGGTGGAATGTTAGCTTGAAGCTCGCAATGCAAACGCACGCAAACTTTTGCACAGGGCTAAATAACTGGAGACTAGGAAGCCTACAAAAGCTCTCATCTGAAATACACGTACGCCATACGTAAGACAAAGGAAGACTCCTAGAGGACGTACTGCGAGGAGGTCAAAAGAACTTCAGAAAGTTTTAGACTCCAGAAAGCCCTCCCGAAAGGTAATCGCATAAAATTGGGAACATTGTAAAAATTCTGATGTGGCCATCGCATAACTTTCCGAACAGACGCAAATTTTTATATTATATTTTTAAATAAAATGTGGTTACATAATTTCAACAGTAAATCGATGAAAAATTTCATATTTTGCCAAAATAGGAAGAAAAAAACTTTTGAATGCCTATATATCTTGCAAACTAAGCATTTTTGGACCCATGTTATTAGAAACTTTTCATCTTATTTTCATTAGTAGAATGCGTTTTACTATTTTATTTACAAATACAAAAATTTTTGAAACGCCCTGTATATTTTAGAGAAAAGCTTGTAGGACAAAAAATGTAGGAAATTCCATAGCGCTAATTTTTTGTTATTAATAATTTTATATATTTAATTTTGTTTCGAAGTTATGACGCATAATATCATAATAGCTCCAGGTAAACCCCCCTTTCCCGTTACACGATTTAATTTATTTTCATCTGGCTTCGTCCTACGACAGGAAAAAGCTGATATGCAAAATTTGGAATGATTTGCATGCTTTGTTTAGACGCTATCGTGTTCACAGACGTACATACACACACACACACACCTACCCTTACACACATCCTTCCAAAAATGATAACAATGGATTCAGGGGACCTCAAAACATGAACATTTGTCAAAAAATTGGGGGGTCAAATTTTGCCTGATCACAATACTCTCCTTACCTAGGGGTTCGGAAAGTAAAAAGCTGGGCCATCCTAATCTACCAAATTACTTTCTATTCGTGAAACTATTTTGCGCTTATTTACTCTAGAAATATGTACATTATAATTAGAGAAAGAAACCGCAAAGTTAAAAACGTTTTTACAGAATGGAATAGAAACAGCTCTAATAAACCACAAAAAACCTGGAAAGATATAACTAGAGAAGAATTTGAAAGTTATCTTGGAATACTCATAACAGCTGGAGTGAGACATTCCAAAAAGGAAAATCTTAGACATTTGTGGAAAAGTGATGCTGATCCGTTGTATTGTGCAACTATGGCAATTAAACGATTTAAGCTATACAAAGATTTATACGTTTTGATAACATAAATACAAGAGCTGAGAGATTGACTACGGATAAAACAGCTGCTATATCAGATATTTGGCAAAAGCTGATGAATACTTTAAGGTCCAATTATACGCCATGCGATTGGCTAACAATAGATTAGCAACTTTTCCCGTTTAGGGATAGAACCAGGTTTACTCAATATAGGCCGGATAAACCTGCCAAGTATGGAATTAAAATTTGGTGGATTTATGATGCAAAAACCTCATACCCCTCACTGGAGAAATTTATACAGGAAAGTCATTACAAGGGCGTGAACAAAATCAAGGTGAGCGTGTAGTGAAAGATTTATGCAGTTTTTATAAAAACAGTGGAAGAAATATTGCAATGTAGTATAATTTTTTACCACATTTCCTCGAGCACGTTTGTGTTTGTCTCGGAAACTTTCATTTGTAGGAACTCTAAAAAATAATAAACCTTACATACCGTTAGAAATCTTACCCAACATTTATCAACATTTGGCTTTTCTTAAGAAAAAGTTTCTCTAGTTTGTGTATGTACCTCAAATAGGGAAAGCTGTGATACTGTTGTCAACTATGCACAACACTAAAGTATATGTCAGTGGCAACCCAGAAATCGATTTTTTTAATGAAATTAGTATCAATCGTTTGAGCGTCGTTAGAGCCTGAATGTGCTTCCATTCCTATCGTTTGAGCCTCAAAGGTCACGGAGTAATTCGCGAAAACTTTTGGGGGGGGGGGGCTGTTGACACGTTGGCCCCCCTCAAGTAGAATTTTGGAAAGCCTGAATGAGCTTCCATTCCCGTCGTTTGAGCCTCAACCGTCGCGGAGTTATTCGCAAAAACTTTGAGGGCTGTTGACACGTTGCCCCCCCCCCAAATGGAAGTTTGGGATGAAATTGGTGTCAAACGTTTGAGCATCGTTAAAGCCTGAATGAGCTTCCATTCCCATCGTTTGACCCTCAACCGTCGCGGAGTTATTCGCGAAAACTTTGGGGGGGCTGACATGCTTTTCAATTTTTTTTCCTATTTCGAATTTTCGTATGAAACTGATGCCAATCGATAGAGCCTCAATGAGCTTCTATGCCCATCATTTTAATTTCATTTTCTACAAAGTTACGGGTATTTAAAATTTTCGAAAACTCCGTGCAAGTTACGCCTAGTAACATTCAACTTTTTTATTTTATGAACATTTTCTCGGTTTTAAAACTAGTTTTTTTTTAAATACCAACAACAAATTTAAAAAGAAAAATTATGAACCAATTGAATCGTGTTTTTTAAATTTGTGGTTGGTACTTAAAAATAACTAATTTCTGACTTATATACCATTCACTGTGACATTACACGAAGAGGATGGAAATAATAAAAACAATGGTCCTACTACACCTTTTCCAGCAGTAATTCAGAAATCGTCAACCGTTATTCAGAAATCGTGAATTGTAATTCAGAGTTGTCAACTGATATTCAGAAGCCGTCAATTTTAATTTAGAAACCGACAAATGAAAATTAGAAAGTACTAAATGAAATTCAGAAAGTGTCAAAAGAATGTTCAGCTCAATATAAGAAGACTTTCAGTAGTACGACTGCTACCATGCTTACATCTTATTTACGCAAAGTGCGCAAATCATATAATTAATCTGCCGGATGGTACTTGTCCTGTTTGCGAAACTTCTCTGACAGGCAACGAAATGATGGAAGGGTGCAATACCAAACAAATTCAAGAGAAGATCGTCAAAGAATTGTAAATTGTGCTTACCGAGGTGACGGCTGGACTGTTTTGGCTAAAACTTTAAACATAGCATTTAAACAGCATACCACTGGGTGCGATCTGGACGTGATGACATGTTTCATAGAGGAGGCACAAAACCAAAATCTCTCACAAATGATCAAATCGATGTGATTGTTTCATGGGTAAAAGATGATAGCAGCATAACATTGAAGCAAATGAAAGAAAATGTGCTGTGCAGTATGATGATGCAGGGTAATTATTATGTATCGTGTGAGACCGGCATTATTGTACCGCACGTGTATTAATTAGTAAGTAGAACAGTATAAGATTGCTAATAATGCTTAATATACAAATAGAACATAATTGGTATGCAGACCACTATTTGTTAATATGTAACTATTGATTATTAAGCTTATTACGGATTTTATATAAATAGGAGCCATAATTAATACGAGAGAGTAGAGAGGTGTAGTAGAGAAGTTAAGTAGAGAGTAGAGAGGCAGTGGAGATGTAGATAAGGATAGTGAATAGATGTAGTTAAGTATTGTTAAGAAGAGTATTGTATGTACAAGATGTAACTAATAAACGATACACCGTAAGATGAAGTATTACTCCATTATCTCATGGCAACATTTACGTCTTCATCACATGGCGATCTTGCTTATTCGAACCAAAAGGAATCTTGCTTATTCGAACCAAAGGGAATCTTAAAATTGGAAGAAGATAAAATGTGGAAATTATAAAGAAAAATACAAAAATGGTAAAAATCTAAATTATTCGTTAAATTGAAAATTAAGTGCAGTGAAATGTTTAAAAAAAATGCGAACTAGTGATAAAAATGAAACAATTGGAAATATCGAGTATTATCGTGTTACTTATTAAATTGGAAATTAATGGAGTCAAATTTGGGAATAATAAATGCAACGGAAAGAAGAATCAGCTGCTATTTTATGATGAAAAAACTTTTGGGTTAAGGAAGAAATATCAATTGGAAATCGAAAATGGTTCCAAGAATTTCAAAATTTAAAACAGTGCTTAAAAAGTTTAATTACTGAAAAATGTCAGAAGTGAAAAATTTAAAATGAAGTGAAAATTTTAAGTAAGTTTTATAGAAATGTAAAACATTTTTTTATTGATAAATTTTTTAAAATATAACCTGAATCTTCATTATTAATAATAAATGTTCATAATTTTGATTTCAGAAAAGAAAAGAAGTGATTCAGATTGTTTTTATAAATTAAAAATTTTTGCCTGTGTTAAAATTAAAAATTTTAATTAGTAATATTTTAAAGAAATAATTATTTTAACAAAGTTATTTAAAATTCAATAATATTGAATTTAATTGGTTAAATGAAAATTAATAATTTTTTTACGCAAGTATGTGCATATACAAAGGTTACATTTAATTGACTAAAAGAATTTAAAAATTTTATTTGATTCAATTAGGAAAACGTAAAAATTAACACAAATTTTTTTTAACCTTGGTATTGAAAATTATTTGCTGTATCGTCAGTCAAGAATAAAGTCAATAAATATAAAACGAAGCAATTTTGAAATTAATTATTATAAATGTAAAGATAAAATGCATATTTTAAAAAGTAATATTAATTTGCAATTTGAATGTTATCAATTTAAAAAAAATTGAAGTTTAAAATATTTTAGAAATATTTAAGGGCAAGACAATCAAATTTTATTTTAACAATTTTAAATTTTAATAAATTGCATTAATTTGAAACAATCGGATTAAATAATAATTCCGATATAATATTTTAAATGGTTTTTGTTAATATAAACACAAATGTGATGTGATGAAAAATTTCTAACCGTGATTATGGTACTTAATTTTTTATTTCCGAGTCCGTCCGCAAACATTTTTATCGCATTTTCCTCATTGATTGGTTTTAAAACTGAATAGGCCTTATCATCTCCTTCCGCTTGTGATATCGTAAGATCAATAAAAAGTTCTTCTATTTCTTTACAAAAATTTTCTATTGATTTATTACCTTGATATATATTTGTCAATTTTGATTGCAATGCAGTATCTGATTTTTTGGTTAATAGATGCTTTCTCATATCCTCAATTAATTCTTTAACTGTATTGTACTTTTGAGACAATCTTAATTTGGCACTACGGTTTAAACGCGTTTTTAAAACGAAATTAATCAAATTTGAATGCTCCCCTACATCTAACATCGATTCATACAATTGAATTGCGTCAATTAATTGTATCGTCCTATCTTCCGAACCATCTAAGGGTGGTAAAAGTGAAACAGCTACTTTTAAATCAAAGTTTGTCATTTTAATTTCTTCTTTTGACTCAAAATAATCTAAAATATCGGTATATAAAATTTGAATAGCCCCTTTGATTTCTAAAACCTGCCTTAAGTCGCTTTCGCTTATTTTTTTTACGAGTAATTCATTAATGCCGTTAATTATTTTACAAAATTCGGAATATAATGACTTAATGACTTAGCCCTATCAAGCCTGGTTATCAAATCGGACGATTTTTTGGCTCTACGTTTTGGCCCTGCTTTTCTAAAGTATATTTTAATATCGGACAACTCCTTTTGAATTAATTTTAGTTGATCTAAACCCATTTAATTAAAATTAATACCAGTCCTTAGCAATAATACCCATTAATAATTAATAATTTCATTAAGTTCATTCATTCATCCACAAATTCATTAAGTTGCATGAAATTATTTAAATAAATTGATTTAATTGATTAAATAGCAATTATAATTATATCTAATCGTTATAATAATTATGCCTAAAAATATATTTTGTTTTTATACCTAAAAAATATCATATCATCAAAAATACTAAATTAAAATTTTATAAATTATCGTTTCCTGTCGACGTATTCGTATGCATTTTATAAAACTTTTAATAAAGCTTTCAATAAACATGTTTATTACAAGCTCGACAAAAATGTATGGAAAAATTATTACCAAGTTCAATTACCTACATATTATTACGCAATTTCGATTTCCTGCTTGATTTGTCTACGCTGCCCATTCTTCGAAAATTTTCCTTTCCTGTTGAACTTTTGGATGACCTGTAGATTTATTGTCCTTTTGCGACCTCACCTTTGTGTAACAACCCGCGTAAATTAATTCTTAATTATATATATACCGAACCCGGAAATTGTAATTAGTAAATCTGAAATATTGAATTTGTACGTTAAATCATGTTATTTAGAAATTAAGTTATAATTCTTAATCACAAAAAGGATTAATTTATCTATAATTATTTAATATTAATTAAAATAGTAATATGAAATTACATTTAATGACGATTTAAATTAACCAGCATACATACATCAATACACTTTTATTTGCAGACGACCAGGTCATTATCCAGGAAAATGAAGACGACTTGCAAAGATCACTCCACCAATTACATACACTGTGTAAGAAATACAAGATGAAAATCTCAACAAATAAGACGAAAGTTATGGCGTTTTCAGGAGCGCACCATGTGAGAACCAAAATTGTAATCAATGAGAAGCCAATAGAACAAGTGTCACATTTCAAATATCTCGGGTGCGATACAAGCTACAACTATGACAATGATATAAACGAAAAACTACATAAATACCAATATATCTGCGGAACAATCAATAGAACCCTAAGAAACAAGACCAGAAAAGACACGATTTTGAAATTTTATAAGACGATGGCAACTCCGGTTCTTACATATGGATGCGAGTCTTGGGTTCCTCTGAAAAAAGATCAATCTAAAATACAAGCCACCGAAATGAAATTCCTACGAAGAGTAAAAGGATGTACAATGCGAGATCAAATAAGGAATACCGACATAAGGAAAGATCTAAACATCTATAACATCAATGAAAAAATCCAAGAATATAGAGGTAAATGGAAAGAACATGTGAATAGAATGGATGAGGACAGAATACCAAAGAAGATTCTGGAATACGAACCACGGGGAAGAAGAAATGTTGGCCGCCCGCGACGAAGATGGAAAGAAGTATGAAGACGGAACAGGCTGCACAAAGCCTAATCCATGAAGTGCAGAAGAAGAAGACGATTTAAATTAAATAAATAATTTAAATCTTAATAGGAAAACGTTGGTACGCCTATGTGCACACAGCGTAATAAATTTAAAATAAGAGACATTTTATCTTAGTAAAATATAATTCCCACAGTTTTGGGAAAAATGTAACATAAATATCCAATCAAGGGTCAACCTTAATTTTGTTAAGTCTAGACGGTAAATTGATAAAATAAGAAATTTCTTAACTGTTAAGACGAGCCAAAGACGATTATTTGACTCTATCACACATAACATATGGGGGAAAAGTCAACATAATATTAAAAGATCACCAATTTCTAAAGCAAAAAGCAATTATGTGCTATTAAAATTGACAGATAGTATAAGTGATGACTTCCCTTAAAACCTATAACATGAAAATTAACAGATTTGGAAATCACAGAGGCAAGATAACAGGCAAACGAATAACTTAATATTTGAGTTATCTAAAGCCCGTACACACAGCTTAAAAATAGTAATTAGCCCAATTCACTATCTCAAAAGAGCAGGGCCTCCCTATGTATAACACATCGTCAAAGCCCCACTCCAATTAACAGAAATCAAATCCATAAAAAGGCAGGAAAAATCCAAAAACGAGTTAGTTCTTCCGAGAGAGACATATAATTTTTCTTCAATTAACAAAGACCGTGCGTGTGTCTTTAATTTCGAGATATTCATCTAAGTTCAATTAAAAGCAGTTTAAGTAAATTTTATTAATAATTCGACCAAAATCATCAAATTCAGTTTTCTTTCGGAAAGTGCTCAAAATTTCAATTATTTTCTATTTTATTTAATTTCATTAAATTAAAAGTGATTAAACACAATTTTCTCTCATTTTTTTGTAATTTTTATAAATTTAAGTAATTCAAATCGCGTAAACCGGCTAACATAAATTAAGTGTTAAAGTTTTTATTGTAAAATTATAAATAAAAAACCAAATTAAGGATTATACACCGCTCTACCTCACCATTCAAAGGTTTTCCAACTCACATTGTCACTGGCAAAGGCGGATCATACAAGTAATTACCAGGTATTTAAAATAAGTCTATATAACTGTGAAATTGAAAGGTATTCTTATTTATCAGTCTATTCGTCTCATTAAATGCAACCTGTATTTATAAAAAATAGCGTTAATTATTTCTTGTAATATTCATAATTAATTTAATTAATCTAATTGTCGTTTAAAATAAATTGTTTTATTAATGATAAATAAATTGAGTAAATTTGAAGTTTATGATCTTTTATTATAAACATCACGTGTTTATATTTTGGGCTAAAGCTGTTTGTCATACATATTCCTACGCCTCATAGAAGAACACCCGTTTTCCCACGTCTACCTAAAGGAAAACTAAAGGTACTATTGAATCAGTAAGTATTTTGAGTTTTGGATCTTCAACTCTCTATCAAATTCCATCCGATAGTAAACGACGGTCCTGGTGGCAGCGCTGATTATAAGAAGGGGTTAATTGAAGTTAACCCATAAGTAAGTAAAGTGCAACTGAAAGTCAACGGTGGAATAAATTATTAATTCTTCGGCTGGAGAGTTGTACAACTGGTGGCTTACGGTGGGATATTTTGGTAATAAAACAACTTTTTCACAAGCTGGATGACAAACAAGTGACAAGCACGGAATATAAACACAAAAATTGATGAAAATATTTAATTTTTTTTCCTTTTCCTTATTTTGTAATTTTAAAAATTGGTTTTATTCAAATGAGACAGCAAGCAAGTTAAATAAAAATAATCTTAATTTACATTAACAATTATATTAATAGTAGTTAGCAGTAGATCTAACCTTTTTTACAGCAAATTATCCGTGGAATTTTTATAATTAACCGTGGCATTGTGTAATGTCAATTGACCTAAACGACGTAACAAATCCCTTTTTGGACGACGACGATTTAACCCTATCCGGAAATATTTCAAATAATCCATCACCACCCTCCGTACAATTAAAATTACCTGCGACAATGGCACAAAATTTATCTCAAGCATCCGCGCAAACAAACCCTATTTTTAATTTTCTGGGCATGCCTATGGGTATGATAGCGTCAACCGTGGAAACATATGACGGAAATTTAAATCCCAAATATTACTTTGAAGGAATAGAAAGACGACCAAATTTAGATGCGTGGGACGAAGAGACAAAATTAAATATAATTAAATACAGGTTAAAAGGTAACGCGCTTAAATTTTTCAAATCTGATCCGGATATCGATGGTTTGGAGTATGAGGCATTCAAGGAACGTATTATAAAACAATTTACAAAATTACAAGTTCCTGGCGAATCATTAAATCAATTGCATAGGTGTTATCAGAAACATGACGAAGAGGTGTCCAAATTCACAACGCGTTTAAGAAGTTTAGGGCTAAAATTATTAACGGAAGATCTTAAATCAGCCACGCCAGAGGAACTCCCCGGAATAAAATCAAAATCCGCGCAAATAATTCTTAATCATTCCCCACACAAAAGCCCCACTTTTGCATTTCATTCTAATTTTCATTTGTTGATTTCTAAATTAAAATTGACGATTTCTGAATATCAATTGACAAATCTGAATAACGGTTGACGATTTCTGAATATCAATTGACAAATCTGAATAACCGTTGACGATTTCTGAATATTAATTGACAAATCTGAATAACGGTTGACGATTTCTGAATTACTGGTGGAAAAGGTGTAGTTGTGAAATAGCAAAATCATATTTTAAATCAACGATAGCTACTCACGAAAGTACAGATGTGGTATGGGAATCCGAAATTTAGAATGGGAATTTCATTAACGATGAAATTAGCGAAATGTATGAACACATGGCAGAAAGTGAAATGTTTTCCGATGTTAAAGATGCAATGGATATTTACGAAGAGATCAAGTCCATTTATGATTATTGTTGCCGTGATTCGAAAAATACCGATAATCCAGGTAATCACGACAATATCCAATACAACCATCCAATTGCAAGGAAGTTGTTAAATTTTTGTAAGCTACTGTCATGTTGGTCTGCGGTGATGACCCCAATTTTTAAATATGGAAATGTGACGGAAATATACGTGACCTCTGAAAGTTTATTTAATCGATTAAAAAATCGTATTTTCCATCATGAAACACTCCAAATGCGAATCGACAACTTCGTAAAATTGCATATTAATAATATTACAAAATCGATTATTTTTTTTAGATCTAAAATTAATGCGGTCGAAGATAATTCAAAGTATACTGCAAGTCAAGAGGATTTATTGAAATAGAAATAATGGCTAACAATATGGTTGAAAGAAACATTAAAAATCCAACAGTTGATGATGAGCCCGCTTCAAATGACGATGAGGTTCTAAATGATACGAATTTGGACAGGCAGTACATAAGAAATTGGAGAGCGAAGAAGCGGAAGAAGAAACAAATTGTGACAATTTTGAATTGGAGATAAATACCGCGAAAGAAAATTGGCATGTACTTGGCGAAAACAATAAATCAAAAAGAAAAAGGAAGCCTTGGATTTTTGGAAACAAAAAAGTATTGAGCATGTGTCGATATCTCACACCATTCACCGTAACGGTAGCTCCTTCCTCATTTCGAAAGAAATACGGACCGATGATGTCGTTGGCGTGTATTCCACACCAAACAGTAAATTTTAATGGATGCAACGGAGTCTCAAGATATTGCTCCGGATTAGTCTCAGTCCATATACCTACGGCAATTTTGTTTGTTCACATACCCATTCAACCAGAAATGTGCCTCGTCACTGAACAAAATTTGGCGGTAAAACAATGAATCCACTTCCAATTAGTTGTGAGCCCAATCTGCAAACGCACGACGCAATCGATGATCATTACGCTTCAATTTTTGAACCAACTGGATCTTGTTAGAATGTAAACCAAGATGTTGATGTAAAATTTTCCATGTAGTGGACGGACAAAGCCCAAGTTGTTGAGCACGATGGCGAATTGAAATGTTTGGGTTCTCTTGCACACTTTCATTCACAGAAGCGATATTTTCTTCGGTACGTACATACATTTCTTTGTCTCGTTGGTGGTCTTACATCATGCAATGAAGAAGTAGTACGAAATTTATCAATCACCGCACCGATAGCCTGTTCACAAGGTCGATCATAAAATGGGCGAAGACCTCTATAAGTTTCGCGAACGGAACTCTATCTTTGAAAATAAATTTCCACAATTTAGTAGCGTTGTTCAAGTGGTAATTTATTCATAAATAAATGACAAACATTTCTGAACACAGATGACAAAGAACTGTCACTTTGACAGACTTCATTCAAAAGTTATCCCTATCGAAAGATCTCATGCAACTAAAAAAACACCCTATACAGCGATCGAAGGAAAACAAAGTCATCGGTGATAGGGTTACTTCGAAATGGAAATGTGCTAAACTTGCAACCCATTAAATTGAGAAAAATGTATTATACTTTAACTCATATACGGAAAGCCTAAAATTTGAAAATTTTATCAATGGAAGAAAGGAATTTACATTATACGAATTAATAGATCATGTTATGCGTGATGGGGTAAACGTACATACATGTACAAATATACAAAAAACTGGCTATGATTTTAAACGCTGTTTTTAAGAAGTTAACAAACAACAGTTGCCAAAGAATCACGTGGAATGAAATGCTGCATCAACCTGTTATTACCTACTTGAACAATATTATCTCATGAAACTTTGGAAAAACAATACCCTACTTTGGCAATTAATTTTCCAATACAGGATATTACATACCTACAGAATGCATTGGCCCTGCGATTCAACGATTGTTACAACGGTAGTAAATGTGATCACTGTCAACAGCAATTTACAGAGAGAAACATCATTTTTGGTCAGCATTTATTCTTGGAAATATGTGGACCAATGAGGAAAAATAAACCTTCATTTTTGGAATTTGATATTCCATTACAAGCAATACGCAAAAAAATCCTCCTTCATGGGAACAAGTATTGCCTTTGAGTAGGAATTAGCTTCATACCGCCCGTTTTGATAAACAATGTCAATGCGATTGGACATTAGATTAGTTACTGTTGTCGTGCGAATTTAGGACGATGGGAAAGATACGATGATTTGCAAATATCGCCTAAAATAGTAAGGCAGAGTGCAATAGCAATTTAATGCCAATTTCTTGTATTAAGTTGAACTTTCTTGTTCGTTATTTGTAAATTTTATTAATAAAATTGTTATTTTAAATACAAATTTTCTAGTTTATAAAATAAAAAAGTTGAATGTTACCAGGCGCACTTGCTCGGAGTTTTCGAAAATTTTAAACACCCGTAACTTTGTAGAAAATGAAATTAAAATGATGGGCATAAAAGCTAATTGAGGCTCTAACGATGCTCATGGATTGGCATCAGTTTCATACAAAAATTCAAAATAGAAAAAAAAATGGAATAACGTGTCAACAGCCCCCCCCCCAAGTTTTCGCGAATTACTCCGTGACCTTTGAGGCTCAAACGACGGGAATGGAAGCTCATTCAGGCTCTAACGATGCTCAAACGATTGATACTAATTTCATTAAAAAAATCGATTTTGGGGGGCCAGTGACATGCACCTACAACACTACCAGTGTAATAGGGGATTAAAAAACCTGAGATAATCATCGATGACAATAATGGTAAAGGTGGTGCTGACAATATGGACAAAATGATATTACATTATTCTGTCAAACGAAGAACAAACCGATGGCCATTAGCTCTATTTCACAACATGGTGGACTTAGCAGCATTAGCAGCCTTCGTTATATATTATGTAAACAATAATCCTCTTGAAAAGAAGAATAGATTTCGTCGAAAATTTCTTCTAGAGCTGCGTAAGCAACTTGCTTCGCCAAATATAGAACTCAGAGCCAAGTTATCAAAAGTAACACAACATTTCAACACGAGAACAGGAATCGGGTGTATGTTGGGTTGTTAAAAAAATTGTTAATAAAAAATATGTACAGTATACAATAAGTATTAATCTTATTAAAAGATCCATTGAATTAAAATTTTAATTATAAAACACTATTCCACTATTAAGTTACCTGGGTGACTACGTTGTGCAGAGTAAGTATAAAAATCTTTATCGATCAATAATTTTTTTTCTTTTAATAACAAAAGTAATATACATATCTACTATATCTACAACATTGGAAATAGCTGATCTTCATTTCCCACGATTTTGAAATTATGTCTTTCAGAAATGCAGATCTGCAATTAATAAATTATATAAGTCAGTAACATAGAGTATTCATATAGTTAGTATTTCTTTTTTAGTTTAAAGGCGTTACGCTGTTAGTTTGTAGTTAGATAATAAATAATTAAATAAAATCAAAGTTTGCCATAAATTATAATAAATAAAAAATAATAATTTTTAAAAATAAAGTTTTACACAAGTGAAATTTAACTCGCAAAAAGCTTTATAATACATAAATATAATATGTCCTAAACGTGTAGACACTTACGTTAAGTTTGATAATATGTAAAAATATTGCTATGAATATGAAATAGTCACCCGGGTGACTCGTGATGAAGCAAAGAAACTAAAACATTCGAATAAATAAATATTTAATCATCTTAATTAAAAAAATTGAAAACAAGAACTATTTTAAAAATACAAAATTTTCAGTAGAAAATGTAAAAGACACATTAATATTATTAAAGTTGTTTATGTACAAACATTAGGTACCTAAAAAGTTTACTTGGCCAATGGAGAAATGATTTTATTGTCGTATCTGCCCTAAATCTAGCAAATTTACTTTGACCAATTTTAAATAAGTAGAAGAATTTTGGTTCTTTGAACGATTATTTACAACTGCAAGAATCTGTTATTCAAAACAGAAGCTTACCATAGCCACCCCCAGCACCATATCCTCGAGATTGACCACCAAATCCGCCTCCACCTGCTGCACCCGTATATCCGCTACCGTAACTTTGGGCTCCCGAATTTTGACCATGAGATGAATAGGAATCTGGACTGTAACCTGAAGGCTGACTTCCATATGAACCTCTATTGTTAGTTGTCCTCCACCTCCAACCTCCACCTTGTTGACCACCATAACCTCGGCCATAAGATCGAGTGAAACTTACATACCCACAGTTACCACCACTTTGATATGATTGTTCTCTACTAGAATATTAAATGATAGTAAATAATGGCATAACAAAGTTTCAATTCTTACCCAAACTGTGCAAAACCATTCGAGCCATAATCGTATCTAGGTCTCATGGGACCACCTGGTTCGTTAGTTTGATAACCACCGCCATAACTCAAATTGTCAAACTGTCCTCGGCCACTACCATTACTTGAATAACCTCCACCTTGTTGACCACCATAACCTTGGCCATAAAATGGTGATAAACCGCCATACCCACTGTTACCACCACTTTGATATGGTTGTACTCTACTAAAATATTAAATGAGAGTAAATAATGGCATAACAAAGTTTCAATTCTTACCCAAACTGTGCAAAACCATTCGAGCCATAATCGAATCTAGGTCTCATGGGACCACCTGGTTCGTTAGTTTGATAACCACCGCCATAACTCAAATTTTCAAACTGTCCTCGGCCACTACCATTACTTGAATAACCTCCACCTTGTTGACCACCATAACCTTGGCCATAAAATGGTGATAAACCGCCATACCCACCGTTACCACCACTTTGATATGGTTGTACTCTACTAAAATATTAAATGAGAGTAAATAATGCCATAACAAAGTTTCAATTCTTACTCAAACTGTGCAAAACGATTCGAGTTATTATTGAATCTAGATCTTTTGGGACCACCTGGTCCTCTTTGACCTACTGGAACACCTCGCCATGTATCACCTTGACCAAATATTTGGCCACCAAATCCACCACGAGGTGCGCCACGGAGTGCACGTCCGCTAGGTCCGCCTCTTCCTCCTGGTCTGCTTCCTCTGAAACCTCCACCACGACCACCTCTGGGAACAAATCTTCTAGAAGTGGGTGCTTCTTCTGAGACTTCACCATCACCCTCTGAACCACTTACAGGTGGGTTTCCATCTATAAAGCAATATTTTTAACGTTAAATAGAAAAAACTTGCGCCACAGGGTGCACCTCCGCTAGATCCGCCTCTTCCTCCTAGTCTGCTTCCTCTGAAACCTCCACCACGACCACCTCTGGGAACAAATCTTCGAGAAGTGGGTGCTTCTCGTGAGACTTCACCATCACCCTCTGGACCACTTACAGGTGGGTTTCCATCTATAAAGCAATATTTTTAACGTTAAATAGAAAAAACTTATGAAACTTAAAAATACAAATAGAAAAAAAGAAATCATTATTATGTACGTCAGTCAACAAGAATACACGCGAAATAAAATAGCTAGAATTGAATGAAGAATTAATTTCAATTGAATGATTAGTAAAAAAAAATTATAAACGCCATGAAGTGATTTTATTAAAAAAATTCATACCCGATTCAGTCAATCACGCTGTAAATAAAATAGTAACCCTTCCTATGAATACAAAATAAAATAGCCCCCTTCCGTAAGCAGAATACACAAAAATTTTGTTTAATTGCCTTTTAGTATTAGTACCAGTGGCGGCTCGTTATAATGAGCCAAGGAACCATGGCACTAGTATCGCAAACCGACCTTAAATTTTTTTTAACTGTTTAAATTAGTCGATATCTAAAAGATATCTCACTAACCAGGATACCTTTTAAAGTAAGGGAGTGTCGTATAGGTTGGGACACCGTATAGGTTGGGACACCGTATAGGTTGGGACAGCTGAATATCTGCGTTGTTGGTAGTCGTGACACCTATATTATAACTGTCGCAGTAAAGTTTGGTTATAACCTAACGTTTCATGTGCATTAGAACGAAGACGTCGTGTTCATTATGTGTATGCCAAGCAAGTCGTAAATTTTGTTTAAAAAACATCTTTAAGGTAGTTTCTACGTGCTGAAATTTTACAAAATTTAAATCAATTATTTCAAGTATGTATGTTCAATGTGTCTTGTATTTAGTGTATTTTCATTGTGTGAGAGAGCAATTTAAATGGGGTGTTGCAAAAAGTAATTTTTAGACTTTTTACAAAATGGCTATTTTGTAAAGGTTGGGACAACACTTTTGTTTATTCCACGACACTGCAATGCCATTTAATCTGGCTTAACATCGATTTTGTCTTCGATCGGACCTTGGCAAGCATCAACTCCAGCCAAAAAATCAAATCGTGGATGGAAGCCGATGAAAAGTAGTATTTTGACGTCTCCCGAAAACATTTCCGAATTGAAGGAAAAGCAAACTAAAGCTCGTCTTACATCAGGACATTTCTGGCGTCATTCCTTGCGCCATTTCCTGAGACATTTCTGGTATCATTTGTGGCGTCATTTCTTGCGCCATTTCTTGCGCTGATTTTGCGCAGTAGGTAATTTTAGCATCTTAAGTGAAACATTTTGTAGGCCAAATATATAGAACGTGTTCTATTTTGAGGCAATTTTCAACGCGAGTTTCACCGCGAGCGTGCGCAGTAAGATTAAACGAACGATAATTTAGTGTTGATGTAAATTGTGAAAACTGAGCAACACATAAAAATTTAAATGGATAAGGAAAGCGATTTAATTGCAGAAAATGTGATTGCAGCAAACATAATAGTATTAAAAAAATTAGAAAAACACAAAAAAAAAAATTTTTAATTTCAAATTTTCAAATGGATATTAAATTTTCAAATTGGATTTTTTAATTTCAGTGAAAAACAAAAACATTTGCGATTATTTAAAAAAAAAGTAACTTTTAGTAATAAAAATAACTCATTCCTAGCCCTGCATTTGACAATTACTACCTTACTACCTGCGCATTCAATCTGTACTGCGCACGCTCTCAGGCAAATTGTTCAAGAATAGAGCACGCGTTAAATATATTGCCTACAATCCGAGCCAGAACATTTTCCAAGACATTTGCTGTTTTAAACTAGGCAATTTATTTGGCTCAAGAAATGGCGCAAGAAATGACGCCAGAAATGTCCTGATGTAAGACGAGCTTTAAGAAATAAATTGTTTCTTTGAAAGTTTCAATAAATACTCTAATCATAATACCATGCAGTTTTACTTCATTTTCTTGCCTTATTTTTCAGACTTTTGATAGTGTCCCAACCTATACGGAAAATTTTTTTTCGGCTGAAAAAGTTCCCTTCATTAAAATAGATATAACTTTTGACTCGTTTGCGATATCAAATAACTTTCTGTTCCGAAATGACTGTCCAATCGGGCGCAATGTTTTTGACCGCCGTAGTTATCTAAAATAAACGAATATTTGTACATTTTGTTCTCTATGAATGTGGGTAAAGTCAGAACCTCGAAAATGTAAATTTAAAAAAATAATATATGACAAAATGGCGATGGTTGAAAACCAAAATTCTTTTGAAAACATTTTAAAATAAAAATTTATCGGTAATAGTAGGTAACCCCCTTAAACTGCTATTTAAGTCCCAACCTTTTCTTTAAGACTAAAGTTTAACTAAACTTTAAAATGATTTAAAATGAATTTAACCCAGACATGCCTAATGTCCTATATTATATAGGACGGCTGAAATAATTCAAAGGTAACTTACACCTCTACTTCAATGCTTCTCAAAATGCATTTTCTTGCTTCACTATAGTGTCCTCTATAATTATGCAAAGTTGTGCGACACTGATATTGTGAATTCGATATTTTGCGTGTTAGAAATTGGCTATTTTTGAAAATGGCAGAACAAGATCATCCAGTTGTGAGAAAAGTAGTTTTTTGCCATTCCGGGGGTAAAGTACTCACTTTTTACCCCGGTTTGCGGGTGTAAAGGGGCACTTTTTTACCCTGCGGCAAAAAAATAGCCAACTGCTATTTCTTAGTAATTTTTAGTAGTATAGTTGGTAATATTACTAGTGCTATTTTGCGATTTATCGACCACGTGTAGGTATTATAAAAAAAAGCGTTAAATTTTTGCTTTAAGTTTCTAAATAGGCGAAGTTCCTACTTTACCTCCCGGAATGGCAAAAAACAGTATATGCACGACGGTAGTAAAGTGACTTTTGGCCCATGGGTAATTGTTTCACTCGGCTAGCGCCTCGTGTAAACAATCCTTTACCCTCGGGCCAAAAAAGTGTCACTTTGCTACCTTGGTGCATAATGTACTATTATTCTTTTCTCTATAGTCATAAAAAATTTTTATTTTAGTCATTGTCCTTCTGGTTATTGTACTATCATTCAATGTCAAAATAATAAGTATAACAGTTTTGAATTTAATTCTGTGGCGTTTCAAACTCAGGTGACCTCATCAGACACAAATATCGCTACAAATAATACTTAATCATTGAAATTGTTTTCAGGGAATTTTCATTAAATGAAGCTCTAAACATGATTAAAGATGATAAAGCTGAAAGAAATATAATTTCCTCTGTTTTTATTAAGAAATGTTTAATTTTTTGTTAAATTTTGCAAAAAAAAATTATTTTTTTTACTTTTCATGTTTATTTCTTTCTTCTCTTGTTACGGATTTTTGTAATCCATAACTTACGCTCCACCCTGTGTATCATTTGTTCATAAAAGGCGCATTCAATCCGCGCCGAGGTGGGGATTTGTTCATACTGCGCAAAGGAAGAAGTCTTTGGTGAGCCTTTGAATTGGCAAGACGCTGATGTGTCCATTTTTGTAAGAAGATAAGGAGTGTGAAATTTTTCACACACTTATGTGGATTGGAATTACTATTGTGTGGCAATCGTAGACTTCTGGGTTACGGATTTAGCGGATAAGGAACGTAGTGTGGCTGCCGGAACATTTTTCGTTCGCGTGGGTTAGTTGAGCCCGACACATTGTCGTTGATGAAAGATGGCGGATTTTTCCCTTATCAAGGCTACTTGGTCGGACCTGGGGTTTATGCTAATTTGTTTGGTGAGTAACAATTATGTTGCTTAATTGTTTCATAGTGGTTTATTTCGATTGACTTATTCTATTTTATTCCGTCCATCCGGAATTTGCCTAATTCAAAATCACCATTGGCCGATGTCATGTTCTTTTTTAATTATATTTAATTAATATTGTTTTACAATTTGGTAATCTTTTTTGTTCTGCATTTTTATTTAAATAATAGTTGCAATTGATAGATAATAAGTGGCAGATTACAACTTTCTGCACTTCGTGATAAATTGCAATCGACTACTATCGTACGTTTGCATTCGTTGATAAAGATACCAAGTGTAAGTGTTATGTTTGATAAACGTAGTAATGCTACTTATTTTATATTATTACGTTTGGTTATTAAACTTTGCTTGGGTATTATTTTATTTAATTAACATCGAACGAACTGGTAAAATGTATTAGCAGAAAGACTCCAAATTTATCGACGTAAGTTCAAATTTCATATTTGAAATTTTGTGTCGATACTTTTTTTTTGTGTTTAATTATGATTTTATATTTTTTTATAAAGGCTGCGATGTGCGACCAATGTACAGGGTGTTGCATTTTATCGAGGTTACTACTGTTTGAGTTTTATTGTTGGAAGTTCGACGTGATGCCACACTTTTGTGTGATTTTTTATTTTCCACTCGAACGTTTCCGTTGATTGATTTTGGGGTAGTGATTCTTGGTGATATTGTCTTTGCCACTGTACTGAGTCTTGTCGGCGGATGTACTAATCACATACGACATTGCTTACTACATGGCCTTTCGATAATTTCCATCTTATTATCGATTTTATCTTAGTGCATTAGCTAAGCTGTTTCCTTGAGTTTCTCCGAGGTGTTTCTTGACCCGAACTGCGACCTGCCGCCGCTACAACGAGCTAGCTTATATCTAACATCAGGGCCCCACGCATAAAAAAAGTAGAGAATTTATTTTCTGCGTGGACTTTATCTGCTCCGAGCTATCTTCTCATTAGAGTAGTAAGGACAGATATTGTATCACTCTTAGTCACACAATGCTAGTTTTTATTAAAAAAATTTAAAACCTCATATGTGGACGCCATAGGCATATCTGGGTTAAATCCGAAGGAACTTGAGTAATGGGTCATTCCATCTCAAATCGAATCGTGAATTTACTTGACCCATACCTAATTTGGTACACACCATCTTAGTAAGAATTAAAAAAATACAACTTAAAGGGTTTTCCCAAAAAAGACACACGTTTCCTTGTTTTGGTCTTTCAAATAGTCAAAAAGTTGGTGTGCAGACTTGTAGGAAAACGACTGTAACTTGATCCACAGTGGTCTAAATTTAAAAATAAGAAATGTTGTGTAAAAGTAAACGAACATTCTGTTCAAATATTCAACTACATTTTATATTTTTAACCCCTAACTGGATTAATTTTAACCCTATTTCAACCCCTATTTCTAAAGGTTTTTTTTTGGTTAATTTTTTTACAGTATTTTGTACAAATGTGCTGAGCATGCGTACCAAATTTTATCATGGGATGAGCATGGGTTCGGTTACTAAAAATTAATTAAGTATAGACAGAAACGGACAAAAATCAGTTTTTCGCCGATTTCTGAAGTTTCTCTGAACTTTATGACAAAATAGTTTAATATAACATTAACGCTAATTAAATTCTCTACAAAATAATATTTATACAAATTTTTCGTCAGATTCGTATTCACATAGCAATAACAGCTCAAAGTATAGCTAAGTTGCGCGACCACCGTTATATTTATTTAAAAAGGTCGGAATCGATTTTCAATTAATTGTATAGATTTTCATCATAAATATTTATTATCTGAATATAAGTTGACCACATCATCCCAACTTTTGATAAAAATTTTATCATAATATGACAAATTTAATTCGTTTCCATGTTAAGGCCAACTAAATGTGATACTTTTCAGTTTACACTGAAAATGTTGGAACAATTTTTTTTTAATTGTGACTTTTGTTTTTCCCCCTAAAAATTAATATATATTATTAAGACTAACATAGTCAACCTGTGCACCAAATTTCATTTTGGGCCGAGAATTGCAGATTGAGCAAACAAGTATATATAACTTATCAAATGACAAGTTATATATATTTTTTTCTCAATCTGCAATAGTCCGCCCAAAATGAACTTTGGTCCACAGTTTAAGTATGTTAGTCTAAATAATATAATATTAATTTCTAGGGGAAAAAAGAGACCCCTTTGAGGAGGGGGGTGCAAAACTCTCAATTAAAAAAGTTTGTTCCGGCAATCTAAACTAATAAGTTTGTTGAAGAAAAATCAGCCCTCTATGTTCATTAGTTCCAAAGTTACACACCCTGATGTTCGAGGGTGTAAACTGAAAAGTATCACATTTAGCTGGCCTTAACATGGAATCGAATTAAATTTACAAAAAAAATTATAATCTATTTTTGGTTCAACTGCATTGTCATATTATGATAAACTTTTTATCAAAATTAGGGATGGTGTGGTCAACTTATATTCAGATAATAAATATTTATGATGAAAATCTATACAATTAATTGAAAATTGATTCCGACCTTATTAAATAAATATAACGGTGGTCGCGCAACTTAGCTATACTTGGAGCTGTTATTGCTATGTGAATACGAATCTCACGAAAAATATGTGTAAATTTTTTTTTGTAGAGAATTTAATTACCTTTAATTTTATATTTAACTATTTTGTCATAAAGTTCAAAGAAACTTAAGAAATCGGCGAAAAACTGATTTTTGTCCGTTTCTGTCTATACTTAATTAATTTTTAGTAACCGATCCAATGCTCATCCCATGATAAAATTTGGTACGCATATGTTCAGCACATTTTTACAAAGAAACTGTAAAAAAATTAACGAAAAGATAAGGACCCCTTTAGAAATAGGAGTTGAAATAGTGTTAAAATTAAAAAATTAATTCAGTTAAGGGTTGAAAATATAAATTGTGGTTGAATATTTGAATAGAATGTTCATTTATCTTTACAGAACATTTTTTATTTTTAAATTTAGACCACTGTGGATGAAGTTACAGTCGATTTTCTATAAGTCTACACACCAACTTTTTGACTTTTTGAAAGACCAAAACAAGGAAACTAATGCCTTTTTGGACAAATCCTTAAATTCGTGTGTTTTATTTCTTACTACGATGGTGTGTACCAAGTTTCGATAAGTTTGGTCGGGGTCGAGTCAATTTTATCTATTTTCTTGTCGATTTGAGAGTAAATGACCCTAATAGTATATCACATACCAAAGGACTTAAGTTCATTATTAATCTTGAGTGTGAAGAAAACCTCGCACAAGGGTAACATTCACTTAAGTCCTGAGGTATATACATTATTTTATGCATTTCCGGAACTTAAACTGCAATTAATATTTATTTAATGCTTTAATTTCAACATAACCCTCTCGAAATAAATGTCAGTTTGACGGTTCTTAACAATAAAGTTGCATGCGGTCGTCATGGAAACAAAGCATTTATTTTTACTCAAGTCGCTGGGGATTTAAATTCACTATAGAGCCCTTGAGAGGGAGAGCCCGGATTATCTAACCGGGAAATTAAAAATTTCCTATAGAGATTCGGAAAGCTGAAGGTCTGAATAATAGATTTAGCAAATAAAATTTGCGGTTAAATCAATTTCTCACGGTTTTCTCGATGGTTAAAGATAAGCCACGCCCCCCAACAAATTTAACAAAAATAGGTGTAATTTTCGGGGTTTATGGGCATTTTTCGGTCCGACTGTGACTCTGATGCCGTTGCGAGCATTTAACATTAACGAAGAATCGATAAAATCCGAAAAAAGTGCGAAAATCCGTGCCCTCATCAAAATAAATAGGTTTATTTTCATGACGATCGTATGTCACTTGATTATTAAAAAATGTCGAACTGATATTTATTTTGAGAGGGTTATGCTGAATTTACAGCATGAATGAATTATAAATGGCAATTGAATTCCAGGAAATGCATGAAATAATGTATACACCATTATGGCAAAAGAAAAGATTCTTGCACCACCACAGTAGAACCCCACGAGCCGCCACTGATTAGTACAATGTTTACAAATAAAACGACGAAATTAGAAAGTAGGCAGTGCTCTGTAGGAACACGGGAAGCATTTTAAAAAACCGCCACCTACATCTTTGGTGCCGCACTATTTTTTATAATATTAACTTCAAAATTTAGATACTAAATATTAGAATTACCTAACGAAACTCTGCTGGAATCTCCGCCATTGCCTCGCTGATCACCTGTAGCAGCATTCATAGGAGCACCGAACGGGTCGACAAGATAACACATACCCCTTTTAAAGCACAACAAAAATTTAAAATCAATTTTTCAGGATCATGAAACTCGACTTACCGTACTATTATAAATCCGCCACGACCTCTCGGCGTCTGTACGACAAAGTCAGCAGCGCTCGGAATTTCGGCTTCGTCGACCATTTTTAACGAATAGAAAAACGCCCGATCAAATATCACAAAATTTGAACTGGCACCGATACAAAATGTTCTGCAAGCAAATTTGACAACTTGACCATTAAATGCTACACAACTTACTTTAAAATTTGTATACAATTTCGAATTGCGAAAGAAAAACAACACACGATTCCAAATCCACGTTAATACAATGGCATCAGTTCTAACCGTCATTCAACCAACTGTTTATCTGGGTTTGAATTGCTATAGAGGGCGCATCGAACGGCAAGTCAGATTTACATAGGGAAGTAATTTAAATGTCAAATAAATTAAGGGGATCGTCTACTACACAATTTTACAAAATATATGTACGAAATACTTTTAACAAATAATAAAACAAATCAAATTTTAGTTTTAGATATTTTTATTTGGATTTAAAAAACCTACAAAATGAAATATTTACAAATTATTAAACTTCTTGCTGTTGATAACGGCGTCTTTTTTACCTCTTAAATTTTTTTTAATGTTTGCAGCTGTAATATGTAGCATATGATGATACTTTAATTTTAATATGTGTTGAACAAAATAATTAGAAAAAAATTTGCGAAAGTATAAACATTTCTGTAGTCCAACTGGTTTTGGATTGCAGTAGAAGTCGCCTTGAACGGTAAGTCAGATTTACACAGGGAAATGTCAAATAATTAAAGTGTATGATCGATAAAAAACAAATGTCACTTATTTGATACTTGAGAATCCAGTTAAAAGTATTTTTTTATCAAATAGCAATTTACTAGTACAAATTTTTTTAATTTGCCAGAAACTTTAGAAAAAAATATTCGTGAGTCATCAATTGCAAAAAAAATGTCGACAGTGTAAACGTGTAGAAATTATATCCAATCACGCTCGAAAGTCACAGTTTTGGTACAATTTAGTTCTGCATTCTTAAAACGGATAGACTATAATGATTTACTACAATAATCTAAATATATAAAAGAGCTTGTCTGCGTGTTTGTTTGTTTTCGTGTTTGTTCGCTATACGTTCCTAGACCCTTTGACCGATCTCAACCAAATTTTGCACAGTTATTCTGTAGGTCCCGGCGCAACTATTCCCGCATAAATGGAGAAAAAATTCGCGCGGGGAAAAAAGATATTCGCTTTTTTCGATAAATCAAATCACAAGTCTTGCAAACAAAAAATTTAATTTGTCAAAAAACGAAATATTCTAACATACTGTCAGTGATTCAAAATACTGTCAACAGATGGCGGGATGGCGGCTTTAATTCGAAACATGAAAACCACTAACAAATTAATATATTAGAATTTAGTAATTTCAACGCTCAAAATATAATACAAATAATTACAAAGAACAGAATGCCGCGAATAAGACCGGAGCACTTTAGGTCGCAGAACTCGCCGAAATTGTGCAAGAAGACTAAGAAATGTTACGTTTTGAATACTCATCGAACTGCTTTCCCGGAAAGTCCGAAATTGTGCAAAGTTTGATTTGAGTTTCTTGAAATTGAACCGGCACTCCACGGTAAATTTTCAAAAATGAAGAACTTTTAACGATCAAATTGTTGTGACATCTTGAAATGTCGGCTCCAACGAATTCTATCCGTTGACGGCGAAATATTTGAGATGGGGGTTCGGGGGCGACGGAGAAAGAGCAAAAACCATCCCTTCCGACTTCCCAAAAACGAAGAATTTTAAAATTGCGTTTTTTTGAAAATCTGCAGCAATCTTTCGAAACTTGGAAATTTTAGCATCGCAATACGCGAGGCATCAAATTGTAAGAATTAATTCATAACGCGACGATGTAATTGGTTCAATATTTGATGTGGTAAAAGGGCGAAATGATTTCTGCAATTTGGAAAATAAAAATTTATTTTTGCCTTTAATACGTCGAGGAGACAAATATAAATCGAAAATGTCGAATGAAATTTTCTCGAAAAAAATTTGCTTTGCAACGAAAATACACATTTTGCATATTTTAAATTTTGCCCGAAATCGCCTCTGATTTTGATTTTCAATTTTGACGACGACACTAATTTGCAAATGCTGCCGTTATTTGTCGTTTTTCGTCAACCGTCGTCATGTGCTAAATTAAAGACCGTTAATAACCGTATCCGAAGCTCCGATTGCTTTTTCTAAATTATCCGTCGTTTCTTTGTGAGAGACCCATTTAAGTGAAAATTGTGTAAAAACTTTGGACGTATGTAGCGCTCTTATTTACCGACCGATCTTTAATTTTTAAGACGCAACGGAAGCGTATCGCGACGCTCTATAATAGTTCGTCCATAACATTCCTTCGTATTTTCAACGCCGAAGGTGTTAAACCGAATTTAAATTTCAAAATTATGTTTTCAATGCCTTGCAAATTTTTCGAAAAAAAATTACGCTCCGATAATTATATATTAACGCCGGAAATGGACGGGCAAACCGTTTTTGGGAATTATAACACAAAAACGTACTCTAAACTTCTTCTTCGGTTGTCTAAAACATTGGCAAAATTGTGAATAACTTTTTGGAAAAGTGCAAAAATTTGTAATATTTGTACCGGGGGACCTGCGACACTTTTTAAATTGGAGGCGAGGTGGTCATGGTAATGAGAACCACCGACCAGCACCATCAGCGCACCCCCACTACCAAAATTGTTCATTTTTGAATTATACTTTTAAATAAAAAATATTTCAATTATACGTCGAGGGGACAAATATAAATCGAAAATGTCGAATGAAATTTTCTCGAAAAAAATTTGCTTTGCAACGAAATGAAATGAAAGTCCGATATTTGTTGACTTTAACTTTTTCATATATTTTATGATTTTTATTGCTAAGTTGTGGTTGGTGATTTATTTGTTGATCCATGGTGACGGATCTATTATGGTCCGCCCTGTGAGGCCGAAGGCCGAACAACTATGGCCTTCGCGGATCTATTATGGTCCTCCCCCTGTGAGGCCGAAGGCCGAACAACTATGGCCTTCTCGGATCTATTCTGGGTCTAGATGGCTAAGGGCGGCGAATTCCGTCCGTGCCAGCTAGTTAATAAAGAAAAAAAAGATTTTTTCTGCGTCCGCTTGGAAATTCAACTGTTTCTTATCATTTTATACACTGGTTAAAATCAAATTAAAAATTATCAATGAAGTGGGGTTCGTACAATGTTTTAATCATAGTAGCGATAATTTCATTTACTTTTGATTTGTGCTCTCAAATAGCCAACATTAAGTGGAGTAATATTTTTCACTTTATTGGTGGTCATTGATGGCTGTAGAAAAATATAAAATAAGAAATGTTGTCCTAAATATTACCATTTTAATTAAATGATGTTATAAATAAAATCTTCTTACCATACTTGAATCCAGGCTGATCTCTCTCCTAGATATGGGTTTTGCTGAAACGGTGTAGTGCAATTGGGCGCGATCGATTGGACGCGGTGACAATCGGGCGCGATGACAATCCGGCGGGGGTGATAATTGGACGCGACGACTATTGGGCGCAAATACAATTGGGCGCGAGGGAAGATTTATCCATTATTAATAGCCAGAGGTTGGACCTCTTTCGTTATTATGGGGAAGGGGTTTATCCCGGTTTCCATGAGAGGCAGGTCCATCCCTGGAATAGAAGGAGGGCTTGCCTCGTTTCTTTCCTATCTACTGATTGGCCTTCTGGCTCGTTTGGGTTAGTTGAATCCAAGTCATTGGGGGGGGGGGGGTCTCCCTTATTCAAGACTGGCCCCGGATGGTCGCCGTTACTTTGGGGGCTGCCTCCTTCAGTGTCAGTTTACTTCAGACTGGGACGCTTTTAGGGAGCGTCGGTCTGAGTACAAAAAGATGATTTGCCAAAAGCAACGGAAGTCCTGGAGGGACTTCTGCAGTAGGGTAGCGTCCACAACGGATGCTGCCAAACTTAAGAAGATTCTCTCTAGGGATCCACATCAGCAACCAGGCAGTCTTCTTCGGGATGACGGCTCTTATACCGAAAGTCCAGAGAAGGCTGCTGAAATACTACTAAAAACACACTTTCCCGGAAGTAAAACTGCCACGGATTATGCGTGGACTGAACACACAGTTCGGACACCGACCGAGGCAGACTGGGAAAATGCAAAAAAGATCGTAGATCCGATCAAAACCTCATGGGCGATCAGATATTTCGCCCCCTTCAAATCGCCGGGACTGGATGGGGTGTTTCCGGCACTACTACAGTGGGGACTGGAGTCCGCCCTTCACCCCGGAAAGGATAGAAAGATCATTGCATACTAAAGAATGCACTCTAGGAGCATTTATTGATATAGAAGGGGCTTTTGATAAAGCCACCTTTGAAAGTATTAACGCCTCACTACTATCACATCGTGTTCCCTATACCATTGTACGATGGATCAACTCAATGTTGAGGGGGAGGATGGTTGAATTCAATGTGGGAGGTGCAACAATAAAGGGTATTGTTACTAAAGGCTGTCCTCAGGGGGGAGTCCTTTCTCCACTCCTTTGGGACCTCGTAGTAGACAGCCTTCTGAAACTCCTAAATAAAAATGGGTACTATACCATTGGCTATGCAGATGACATAGTCATACTGCTAACAGGGAAATTTGAGAGCACTCTGTGCGAACTGATGCAGAGGGCACTCAGAATACTAGAAGAATGGTGCACGACACATGCCCTTTCGGTCAATCCGACTAAGACTGGGCTCGTCCTGTTCACCAGAAAAGGGAAAAAGGGAATTCCCCTAAAGTTGGCTCCAGAGGTTAAGTATCTGGGAGTGGTGCTGGATGCAAAACTGAACTGGGGAAAACATGTCAGCCTTAAAACTGAGAAAGCAAGCGTGGCTTTTTGGCAGTGTAGGAGGGCGATGGGAAAGTCCTGGGGCTTTTCCCCGAGGATTGCTCTCTGGCTCTACACTGCAATAATTAGACCAATGCTATGCTATGGCGCCCTTGTGTGGTGCTAGAGTCTAGGTGGTAGACTCTAGGTGGCCTAGAGTCAAGATAATGACAACGGCGTCATCCCTTAACCGACTTCAGAGGTCGGTCTGTTTAGCGGTGACGGGTGTGATGCGAACGGCTCCAACTGCGGCCCTGGAGGCTCTCCTCTGCCTACCTCCACTGGATATCTATGTGGAAGAATGTGCGGTACGGGCCTCCATTAGGCTGCGAACGTGGATCACGTGGACGCATAGACGGGGTGAAGGAGGACACTCGGGGATCCTGGAGGACTGTTCTAAGAGGATGCCTCTGCTGGACCTTGAGACCGATAGTACCCCTCCAAAATATATTTTTAATACGAAATTTGACATCCTATTAAACAAAATAGAAACCTTCGAGTCAGACATAACTATGTTTACAGATGGCTCCAAAAATAAAGTTGGCTCGGGTGCGGGAGTATTCTCTCCTGAACTGAAAATAAACGAAAGCTTATCGCTGGGAAGATATGCCACTGTATTTCAAGCGGAACTCATGGGCGTACTTCACTGCGCAAATACAGTCCGGGAAAAGAACATCCGGTACAACAAAATACAGATATTGACCGACAGCAAGGCGGTCCTTATGGCACTCAACTGTCATAGGATCACCTCAAATCTGGTACTTAAATGTATATGGACGCTAAATGAAGTATCGATAAACAACAATGTCCTAACGCTCAGATGGGTCACAGGGCACCAAGGAAACGAAGGCAATGAAAGGTCAAATGCTCTGGCGGGAATTGGCTCTGCTAAACTACCCTGTGGACCTGAGCCATTCATAACGCCGACCATTGAGCTCTTCAACACCCTTCTTACAGAAGAGACCCTCAAACTGCATACCAGTAGATGGAAAAATACCAAAGGCTGCCGATAAGCAAGGGCAGCTATACGTGTACTCTTGCGTAAGCACCACAAATACTACTTGCAGTAATCGCGAGAAAAATTAAGAAGTATTGCAGGAGTCCTAACGGGGCACTGCAAACTAAATAAACATCTTCACACGATGGGACTGGTAGACAGCCCAACTTGTCGGGGCTGTAACTTAGCAGATGAAACGGCGGAGCACCTGCTTTGTAGCTGCCCTGCCCTTGCTTCGAAAAGAGGATCCATGCTGGGGCACTGCTGGCCTGGCATGGCCAGTATTAGTGGCACATTGCCCTCGAAGATACTTGAGTACATCCTAAATGTGGAATGGCTTGAGACTTAGAGGAGCGATGGGCTACCTGGAGGTAGCATAATGGGCCCGATGTGTGGCTTGAGTGCTAGCAGTGAAAATCTGCCCTCCCCAAACAATCCAGATCCAGATGGTTCTGGGCAAATTATTTAAAAGGCGTTTTTACTTCCCATCTTTGAAGGTCTGTATGAAATATTTTAGGCAAAAATATTACTTATATTTTTGCTGAACAGAAACGACCTCCTGGTGATGACACCACATCACTGAAACACCCTGTATATAAAATTTAGGGCATTACCTGCGGTTGCAATAAACATAAAACATTCATATTGATAAAAAAATTTCTTCTTCGACTTGCTGTAATTTAGAATAATAAAATTAAAAAAATAAAATAAATTTCGTAATAAATTCTATAAATTAGCATCTTACATATTTATCATATGGATTTGATCCAGATGATTTTCTATTCATTAAGAAAACATCAATTAGAAATATCATTGTAGTTAGTATTATTTACAAATCAGAAGTTGAACAGGAGCTTCATTTGTGTTTGTTCTGCTATTGTCAGCAATATTCTTGGAGTCATCATTGTTCTCTCGACCTCTATTATCTATAGGCATTGTCGTTGATTCACTAATAGTGTGATTATCGTTAGTGATTGTTTGCGAGACTTTCTTAATTGCATTATAAATACGCATTCGAGTGGTTAGGCTATTCATGGTAAGTATTCTATTTCTTATTTCCTTACTCTTATTACGTAAGTGATGTAAGATGCGGTTATTGTTATATTCTTCGAGCATTTCATCATCGGGATGTTCCTACAATAAACAGATTAGTATAAATAAATTACAAAAAGAAATATTAATATAATTACCGCTTCTCCGGCGTCTCCAGATCCAGGAACAGGCTGTAAATAATTCATCTTGTTCAAATAGAAATGGAAATTTAGAAAAAAATATTGGATAAAAATTGTGGCAAAGATGTCAATTGCAGTAAATATTAACGAAATGACGAGCGCTCCTGTTGATAGTTATGTGAATTGCTTCCCGCGCTTTGCTAAATTCTATTGTTTAGATTTTGAAAACCCATTAACAATTAATTACATCAAACATTTTTAATTAATAATTTTCAGTAAAAGTTGAAATTACCATCAGCTTATGGAATTAAACTACACCACCTAATAAAAAAGCACAATCAATTTTATTTTTTATAAAACTGTATTTTCTAAACTTATTGATAGATATAATATTTATTAATAGGCCTTGCCTGATCAACCAGACGAAAAGTAAGTTTTCAAGCCTTAGTAATTAGTATATGTTAATTATGGCGTTTGTAATTTTAGGAGTAAGGATGATATAATTTTTAAATTACAAGAGACAATTAAAGAGCTTCGAGAAGATAAGAAAAAATTAGAAAATCATGTAAATGAATTAATGAAGATTTGGTCGAATTGAAGCCACGCTAAAAACCATTTTTACACCTGGTCAAATTAAAAGAATATTGCTTCCACAAAATAGAAACTATTCGCATTGGTCGTCTGAAGATATAGCATCGGCAATATCATTCATTACGTAGTGTAGTACAAAAGCTTATCGTTACTTAAGGACTAATAAATACCCCTTACCGGGTCTAGGACTTTTCGGCGCAGCCGGTTCGGCGTAGCCGGTTCGGCATAGCCCTTTCGGCGTGCACCCGATTCGGCGCCGCCGTTTCGGCGCGAGACTAATTCGCCGCGAGCCCATTTCGACGCAACCTTATTCGGCGCGAACCCAATTCGGCGTGACCCGATTCGGCGCAAGACCAATTCGACGCAAGGACAATTCGGCGGAAAATGATTTTCCGATTCATTTTAAAATATAATTAAATTCTTGTAATAGAAAATTAATGCATTATTTCACAGTTTTTAATCATAGATTAAACTTTAATTCACGTTTGTAAAACTACATACGATCATTAACTTGAATATGTAATGTTTTTAATATACATATTATGTAGTTGATGTACTTATAGCAATTAAATTAAAAAATTTTATACTATGAAATTTTCTCCTTTGATTATTTATCGTAGAATCATTTCTAAGTGGTAGATTTAAAAAATTCAAATTCTAAATGCAGAGGTGGGCTAATACTTTTCGTATTAACCTGGATTAATAGAACAAAAATGGTTTCATTTGTAAATCATGAGGTTCAATAATTTTTAGAAATATTGTAAAACATTTTTGTTGTATTATACTTTAAGATTTATTTAAGATGGCCGAAAAATTCGCTGTTTTTGTTCGGTGCAAATCTTAAAAACGAATAAATTTAATGATGTTCTAAAAACACCATCGAAAAGGCTTGAAATTACAATGTGGGTGGTTTTCATAAAAAAATTTCGGAAAATTTATTTTTCAGTGTCATATTTTTATTTTTTTATTACTCATTAGTAGCCATCGGATTTTAAGCACTAAAAAACTACAAAATATGCAGGCAAATATGTTCTAAAATTTTGCAAATAAGCTATTCAAATTTACTAGCACAAATTCAATAGTTGACAATGTAAATTTAATCAATTGTTATTGATTATTTTAGTCTTTTACTATTAAAAGACCTATACCCAATTTTAAAAAATATCTTATAAATTAACAAATAAAGGTCAACTATAATACAAAAATTTATTACAAATTTATATTACTCTAATCTTGACATCCTGAATAACCTTAACAAAATGAAAAATTAGTTTGAAAACCAAGATCATGTAATTTAAAAATTAAATCTTTTCCCCAGAGTCCTTTATTTCTTTAATAATTTGAGACGCGTCTAGAGAATTTAAAATATTCTCGAAAAGAGGCTGTAGGATAAAAAACCAGAAATTAGCCAATGAAAACATTAACACGTAACATTATTATACTTACACAAATCGTCGGCTGAGTATTGGATTGTACCATGTCCTTTTTCCTTTTTTCTTTTTTTTTAGATTATTTCTTCTACTCGTTTTTAATATTGAAATGTACTATCTGCACTGAACCATGTCCAAAAATTTAACACTATTTATGAGATATACTTGGAGTATTAACTGATTTTTGTCCGTTTCTGCCTATGCTTAATTAATTTTTAGTAACCGAACCCATGCTCATCCCATGATAAAATTTGGTACGCATGCTCAGCACATTTGTACAAAAAAACTGTAAAAAAATTAACCAAAAAAACGACCCCTTTAGAAATAGGGGTTGAAATAGGGTTAAAATTAAAAAATTAATCCAGTTAAGGGTTGAAAATATAAAATGTGGTTAAATATTTGAACAGAATGTTCGTTTACCTTTACAGAACATTTTTTAATTTTTAAATTAAGACCACTGTGGATGAAGTTAGTCGTTTTCCTACAAATCTACACACCAACTTTTTGACTTTTTGAAAGACCAACCCAAGGAAACGAGTGCCTTTTTGGGCAAATCCTTTAATTCGTATGTTTTATTTCTTACTAAGATGGTGTGTACCAAATATTGTCAAATTAGGCATGGGCCAAGTAAATTCATGATTCGATTTAAGATGGAATGACCCTTTATATGTATTGTTTTAGGACATGGTACAACTTTATCTATTATTTATTAAAAAAATAATGTTATTTGTTCCATGTCCATTTTGAATAATTAATTATTTTAATAAATAAAATCATTTTTACAAAAATATCTAATACTGTTAATTTATCTGATAACACTACAAATAATAAATTGTATAGGTAATATTGAAATCTACGACATATTTAAAAAAAAATAATTCGAAACTTCAATTGCGATTTTCTCATAATTAGCTTTTTAGGACTTGGAACAAACCAATACTCGACCTACGAAATGTAAAAGTTTTTAATAGTACATAAATTAATCAAAGACGAAGAGGAGAAAACTCTCTACAAAGCGAGGTTTCAGGATTTACTTCAGATCTGAAGTAAAACCCCTATACATCGAAACATTAAAATAAAATAAACAGACAGTGAAACTTACGAATACTACTAACAAAAATTCTAAAAATTACAAAAATATAATTTTTGTAATATTTCTATAGTCTCTCTCGACCGAAAATGAGGATATTTTAAATTCTTGAAAAGCGTCTAGAATTATTAAAAAGGTTAGCGCTAAATCGTCTTAGCGCCGAATCGGGTTTGCGCCTAAATGGGCTACGCCGATTCGTCCTCGCGCCGAATCGTCCTCACGCCGATTCGTCCTCACGCCGAATCGTCCTTACGCCGAAACGTCCTCGAGCCGAAACGGTATTACGCCGAACTGGCTACGCCGAACCGGCGGCGCCGAACTAGCTACGCCGAATCGGCGGCGCCGAAAAGTCCCATTCCCCCCCTTACCTGCATTTTCAACACTTCGAAAGTGGGCAAGTACTTTGTCGTTAAGTCAGGGTATTTTAAGTGATGTCATTACATTGATGGAAAAAAAGGCGTCCCAATCAGATGAAAATGAGCGATTATGCATATTATCTTTTGAAAAAATACATATATGTATCGAACAAAATGTATATTAATTCGTATAATGTATAATAGTAAATTATTGATTTTATTAAAACAAAATTTTTATATATTGTAATTTTTATTAATTATTGATGTGAAAAAAAATTATGATTAATATTAAGTATCCATGATTTATTTTAGTCAAATTCTATTTCTTTAAGACTAATTTTCAGTGTTTAAAATGAAGAAATAGAATTTGACTAAAATAAAACATGGATAATAACTGTAAATAAAACCATTATATTAAAAATTTAAAGATTTAAAATAAGTTCATTCAGCATACTTTTCAGCACAAGTTCAGCACATTTATTATAGAAGTATATCCCGATTGCTTCGCGAAAATGTCAAAATATTTAAAAAAGTTCCATTACATTACATAGTAAACGTATTACGGTTGCCTCCTGATGACGTCAAAAATTGTAAGTGAGATAGGCATCTCAAACTCGTCGGCATACTGTTATAAGTGTATCGTGGATATAACAAAAATTTCAATTTATAAATCAAATTTAAACAATACAATATCATAACGTACTCATTGTATAAGTGCAAGATTTTAAGATGCAAGGTTAATAGGTTACTAATTTTTTTGACCGTTATACATATATCACATTTATTATTGTCGGGTTTTAAATTGTATTGAAATTTTAGTCATATTTTTTTTGTTGGAGTTTTTAAGAAATTGCTTGGCGTCGAAGTATCCAACATGGATCTCGGATATCAACTAGCAATAGTGCATACGTTAAAAATTAATCATCAAGCTTATTTTGATTTAATTGGAAGTTGTCAAATTTACAGATGAACCTTTACTAGTTAGTATGAGTTTTTAAATGACCTTTTAAAGTTCTATTCTCTGCACATTTGTAGTCGCATATTGCACAACCAAACGGCTTCTCCCCAGTGTGAGTTCTTAAATGCCTTTTCAAGTTTGTTTTAGCTGCACACTTGTAGTCACATATTTCACAAGCAAATGGTTTATCCCCTGTGTGAGTTCTTAAATGCAATTTCAAGGTTTCTTTTCGTCTACACTTGTAGTCACATATTTCACAAGAAAATGGTTTCTCCCCCGTGTGAGTTCTTAAATGCGGGTTTAAAGTTGCTTGCTGTATACATTTGTAGTCACATATTTGACAAGAAAACGGTTTCTCCCCAGTGTGAGTTCTTAAATGCACTTTTAAATGTTGTTTCTGTGCACACTTGTAGTCACATATATCACACGAAAACGGTTTTTCCCCAGTGTGAATTCTTAAATGCCTTTTCAAGTTTGTTTTAGCTGCACACTTGTAGTGACATATTTCACATGTAAACAGTTTTTTATCAGTATGAATTTTTACATGCTTGTCGAAAGCAACCTTTAAGAGCACACCCGACACCACATATTTTGCAAAGAAATTGTTTCTCATCCACAGGAGTTCTTAAATACAGTTGTAATGAAGGTTTCTCCTGCATTAATTGTTCAGTATCGTCCTCTTCTTTAATATCGATGGAATGATGCAAGTCTTCTAAATTAAATTTGACATCATTCAATTCTTCGGTTTTAATGTCGGATGTATGTAAAGTTTCTAAATCTTGCCTGTCCGTTTCCACATTTTCTAACTTTACCGAAGTATTCATTTTATCGCTATGTGTAGCAAATTCCATTAAAAGGAATTAAGACTGCTCTTGGAATGGTACACAATCACATTTCTTGCAATTACACGTTGTTCTATGTCGACGACAAGTTTAAAATAGCGACTGTCATTGCAAAATTTAGCGCCATCTACTGCTAGGGATGGGCAGCTTCCTTGCTAAAAATTCAAAATTAAAGAAACGATTCAAAGATTTAAAATTATGTTGTTGTTTTAATATTTCAGTTAATAATAATAATAATACTTTATTCCAACAGGTAACCCCAATAACAGGAAAAACAAAATTAAATAAAATTGCAAGGTGTCATTTATGATATTATGATTGTTGATTTTTATATGCCATCAATTATTAAGCTTAATAATTAATAGATAATTGCATTATTTTGTTGCCAAAAATTCATATGCGCTGGTTCGTGTTTTCATAATTCAATCATATCTAACATCGCAGATTATTAATTTTATTAATATTAGTTTTGTAATGTCCGATGTAGAAAATATCGTCATTTCTTCTTGCTTCTCTGGGTGGTATGTATACGATATTTCCTATTAATTCTTTGCAATCTATAGAGTGCTGCAATAATTTCTGTAAAAACAATACAGATGTTACAAACCTCCGATTTTCAAGAGACTGAAAGTGATTCATACTCAGTAGCTGACTATGATCGAAACCCCGTTCAGGATACACCACGGTTGTTCTGAACTGTAAATATTTCAGGAAACGTCATTGTACGGACTCGAGCTGATCCTTAATATGTACCTGGTATATAGGATACCATATTGCCGTGATAAGCTACTGAAAAATAAATTTAATTTGTATAGCGGGGAAAATGTACGGCACTTCTTTAAACTGCTCCGACTAGCTTAAATATGACTCTTATCAAGGGAGTAACTTGGATTCGATTATAAGTAATAACAAACACCTCATCGGTTTGCTAAATATTCGCAAACTATTCAAATTAAAAATTGATTCTTGTCCATACCTTTTTTTTTTCGTGTCGGAAGGAGGAAAAGCTTAAAAAAGACACCACCAGCCCGTACTGTGTGGTAGTGTGGGGTCCTCCCACTAAAAAACCTCCTCCCCAGATGCCCGCGGGATTCACCTAGGGTATTTCATCCGCTGACGACATCGATAGGTCTTCTTGTTGTACGTGTTCTTGATCTTCTGCCCTTTCGGGGCTTGTTTCTTCTTGTCTTTTTAGCTCTTCCTTATACTTAGTAGCCATTATTTTCGTCACTCCGTTCGCAATCTGATTGCATTTCTCCTCACTAATCAGCATTTCATTTACCAATGTTTGTGGGGTAAGGCTTACCATGCTGTAGTCGGTCCTGGTGCTTTCCCACCTAGGGCATATAAAGACGGTATGATGGGCGTCGTCCACCTCTTCCTCGCAGTATGTACATTTCGAGGAGTCTGCCCTCTTGAACCTGTGTAAATAGCCATTGAAGCACCCGTGTCCGGTTAGTGCTTGGGTTAGCTGGTGGTTTATTTCCCCGTGCATCCTCTCTACCCATGGCTTTAGCACGGGGATTAGCTTTCTCGTCCATGCTCCATTGGCTGCACCGGACCACCTGTCTTGCCATTTGTCTATTGTCTTTAATCTGCTTAGTCTTCTTTGTGCGGGTGTATTTGCGCCTTCATTAAAGTTAATCGCTCGCTCCTCAGCCAGTAGGTCTATTGGAGGCATCGCCGCCACCACCGATATCGCATCCCCCGAAGTTGTGCGGTATGCCGAGGTGATTCTTATGTTCATCCGCCGCTGGATTCTTTCGTAGTGCTTACGGTATGCCTCCACTTTCATGGCCCCGACCCAAATCGGTGCCCCATATAACATTATAGAATTGGTCACCGACGCCAGGACTCTTCTTTTTGTATACGACGGCCCCTGGATGTTTGGCATAATTTTAGTTAATGCCGCCGCCATCTTTGAGGCCTTCTCGGCCGTTTCTTTGATGTGGGTGTCAAAGTATAATCTCTTGTCGATTTGCACGCCCAGCACCTTGGTCGTCTTGCCCGAAACGATCGGGCATCCGTCGAGTGCTATGGTTATTTCGTCGACCTTTCTTTTACCCGTCAACAGCACCGCTCCGGTCTTTTCTGGCACCAGTGTTAGGCCCCTACTTCTTATCCATTCGCTTATAATACGTATGGTTTCGTTGGTACTATCTTCCAGCTCTTGTTCCGTTTTTGCGACGACGACGAGTGACAGGTCGTCCGCGAACCCCGCTAGTGTTGCCCCATCCGGCAGTTTCAGCCGCAGAACACCGTCATACATTAGGTTCCACAGAGTCGGGCCAAGCACCGACCCCTGCGGAACGCCGCTGCTCACCGGAGCTTCTTCGCTAATTTGCTCTTCTTCGATTATTATTGCTCTGTCCTTCAGATACCTTTTCAGCACGTTGGTTAGGAATTGAATTGAATGCATTTTTGATGTCGAAGGTGACGAGGATGCACAAGTTCCTTGTTCGCCGCGTGCCGTTCTTCGCTTTCCTAGCGATATCTACGATTTTTTAGGGCATCTATTGTGGATTGGCCCTTTCTAAATCCAAATTGGTGGTCGGCGGCTCCTCGGCCCCTCAAGGCGCTCATGTAGCCGTCTCAGAATTAGTCGCTCGTACAGTTAGCCTACTCCATCGATCAGGCATATGGGCCTGTACGAGCTTGAGCTCTCTAGTGGCTTGTCTCCCTTTCTTAGGAGAACCAATCTTGCCTTTTTCCATTGTTCTGGGAATGTGCCCTCGCACAGACAGCCATTTAGAACGTCCAGAACAGGTTTCGGATTCCCTTTAAGGACCAACTTGATGACCTCCGTTGGAATGAGGTCTGGTCCAGGCGCCTGTCCATTTGCCATTTCTGCGCCCGCTTGACGAAGCTCTTCTGCGGTGAACTCGGGTATTTCGTTTATGTCTTCATGATCAAAGTTGTTATTTTCGTGACTTGGGAATAACGTGTCTATTATTTCCCGTACCCTCTGCGGTGTTAGGCCGGGTATGCTCGATCTAACAATTTTGCGGGTCACTATTTTGTACCCGAGCCCCCAAACGTCTACGTCCACCTCTTGCAGGAGTTCCCCCACTTTTCCTTTTGTGCATTTTTATGGCTTGTCTCATCTCCTTCTTAGGTCGTTCATATTCTTCTTCTTCCTGGAATATGCCTCTTCTTCGTACCCGTTGTATTTTTCTTCTTGCCGCCACACATTTTCTCCGTAGGTCAGCTATGTCGCTGTTCCACCAATAGACTCTTTTCTTCTGGCTGTTCTGCTTTTTTGGCATTCATACATCGCATATGTTTTGGAGTGCCGTTATGAGCCCCCCCCCCCGGTGTTCTAATGCAGTCTGTCCAATTTTGTTCTTGTACTGCACTTTTTAGTCTTTCTAGATTTATTTTCCCGATTGCCCATCCCCTTGATGGCTTGGGGATATGCGTTTCTTCACCAAACTCGCACTCGATATAGCGGTGGTCGCTTCCACTCGGTATTGGCAGCACATGCCATCTCACCAGATGTGCCGTGAGATTTGGGGTTGCAAAGGTCACGTCTTATCACGGACAGGGAGCCCTTTCTGTTCTCCGTAGATCTTCTGTAGAACGTGGGCGTGGTCCCGGAGTTCCATATGTCTAACCCCGCCGTGGCTACTTCTTCCGATAAGACTCTCCCCCTGTCGTCTGCTTTATCCGACCCCCACTCTGGGTCCTTGGCATTAAAGTCACCGGCAATAATTAATGTGACATGTTGTTGAGCATCTCGGAATAAGTTCTCTATTCCACGCTTGAAATAGTCGATGTTCCGGTTTGGCGACATGTAGACGCTGTATTACGCCGCTCCATCTACTAGTACCCACACAAACCCCTCGCCTCTTCCACTTTTCTCCGCTCTTCTGTCATTGGCGTAGATTGCCGCTATAACACCCTGTACACAACATTTTTATATAAATTGTAACACCCTGTACACAACATTTTTATATAAATATTAGCTTGCGGAAAACATCAATTGTGGGTCGCAGGCTTGCATAAAAGTATTTGTGTTATGAAAAATGTTGTGCACCGAAGTAGTTTTGAAGCCACGCGCGTCCGGCCCCAAAAGTCAATAACTGCCTTTTTGATGACTGCGGAATGAACTCTTTGCAAGGGTCATTTACAGCTTAAAAGGGGGGGGAGGCTTTATGGTCGGGGAAGGAGTTAACGGATTTTGGAAAGTCAGTGAGGTTCGAATTGTTCTTTGGGAAGGACAGAAACTGTTAACTCCGCGCGCGTCCGCGTTTTTTCTAAATTATATTTTTTGCATCTTTAATTAATTTATTCCGAGTTCGATAAAATAGAGTGGCCACATTTTCGACAAGAGGTTTCAAGACTACTTCAAGGTAAGTGGTAAATTTTTAATTAATATATAAGTACGTGTCAGAATCCGAGCCGGCGTATGTGCAACCCAAGGCCAAAATTTTTGTAATAATTTATTTCTATCAATTAATATAATATTTAGTCTACTTTGCCGTCTTCTATTGAGGAAGGTTTGGGAGTAGATTTATAACGTCTCCGAAGAGATCAAGAAGAATAACCCTCTCTCTTAGATGAACACTAGGGGGTAGGAGGTTATACCGCTTTTCCCGTGTGGTCTTCGTGCCAGTTGTTGTTGTTGGTACGGTGCGGCTCGCTGATTATAGCTACGTCAATTTGCCTTTCCAGCACCGTTTGCCACAAGAGTGTCTGGGCTTCGGCTGCGTGATTGAGGTTTACTTCCAGGATCTTCGTTCTTTTTCTCTCCTTCTTGGGTTGCGTTTCGTTGTGCTCTTGGTGCGTAGTATCGGGAGGTAGTCGTTCTGTGTCCGTACTTCGCACAGTTCTCGCAAAAAGGCTTTTTTACGCAATTTTTTGCTTGGTGCCCCTTTTCACCACACTTGTAGCAATCTTTGCTTCTGTCTTCGTTTATTGTCTTACATCTTGCTGCAAAATGCCCCACCTGCCAGCACTTAGTGCATCTCAGCGGGAAGGTGTTTACTTCTTCTTGTATCCGGCGCCTTATCAACCCTACTGTGATGTGGTGGTGTTTTGATAATTCCATAGCGGCAGTAGCGTTTGCCGCTATCCTTGCTATGTTGGTATCCATATAGTATGGTTTATACTCTTTCAGTGAAATTTCTCCCTCTTTTATTTTGTTTTTAATATCTTGTATGACCTCTTCTTCCGATGTTGACTTGTGTATGTCTTTGATTGTAAACGTTCTTGTGTGGTCAATCGTCTTGATGAGGTCATCAGTCGCCAATACTGGTTGGAGGGCCTCCGCCGTTACCTTTTCCGACTGACTCCTATTTACCGGGGCGATGGAGATGTTGCCGTTTGCCGATTTCCTTATCATTTTGATTTCCGGAAAGTCTTTGTTGCTTTTTAGTGTCTTTGTTAGCTCTTTCACTCTTTCCTCGTATTCTTCGGCGTTTGACCGGATGACTATGTTTCCGTTGTTGTTTATTCCTCCGTTAGCTGCACCGGAGATGATGCGTCTCGGGGTGCGACTTCTGTGCGACTTTTTGTTGTTTTCCTTTGCTTTGTTTTCCTCTTGTTTTTCACGCTGTTTTCTATCTTTTTGCCTTTTCCTCTTAGCTTTCTTTTTTGCCCGGGGATCTTCAAAGTTCTCTGTCTCCCCTTCGGTCTCGTCCGTCGAGCTCTCCCCAGCACATGCCTCCATTTGCACCACCTGGCTGTATGGGTACGGTACCCGGAGCAGTTCTTTTAGACCTCTCCTCAGCCCGCTCGTATCGGACTCATTTTGGCTGTTCTCTTGGTGCTGTTTATTTACCCTACTCTTTGTCTCACTTTGTTGTGAAGCCCGCGTTCCTCGGTCAACAGTTGTTATACCAACCGCGGGGTTCCAGGGGGAACTTGCTGCAAGTGGGGGGCCTCTTTCTACTAGTGGTTTAGTCGGCGCCTGTCTGGCGTTATTTTCTTCTGGCACGATGATCAGCCCCGTGACACTTGTTGATTGGTTGACTAGCGTCTTTTTGTCAATTTCTTCGACTTTGGTAATGTGTCTTTGGACATCGCCAATCTTTTTACTAAGCCCATTCATTTGTTCGATGAGCTCTTGCAGCCTGCTCATCTGTTCCGGCGTGAATGATGTTTCGAACTGCCTCTCGTGCATGGTGTCCCATGCAGTGTTCAGGGACCCCACCGCTACGTTCATGTCATTGACTGTTTTCAGTGTGTTTGCCACACTGGCCTCAATTCTTTTTATAGTCTCGCTTTGTGCTTTTTCTTATTGCATTACTGCATCTGGCTTTTTTTGGAAGTACCTTGCTTCCGTCTTGACTTTCATGACTTCTTGTGTGCTCTTTGTGACCATTATGTACAGATCATTTAGCTTCGCCTCTTGTTTATTTACGGAGTCTAATATGAAAAAATAACTGTGGGGACGCGTGCATGTCCCCACAATTTTAAATGTCCCCAAAGCCCTGGTTCCTTGCACATGCAAATCCCCACTGTTAATGTAACACATACACACACCCTTACAGACATCCTTCCAAAAATGATAAAAATGGATTCAGGGGACCTCAAAACATGAACATTTGTCAAAAAATTGGGGGGTCAAATTTTGCCTGATCACAATACTCTAGGGTTCGGAAAGAAAAAAGCTGGGCCATCCAAATCTACCAAATTACTTTCTATTCGTGAAACTATTTTGCGCTTATTTACTCTAGAAATATGTACCATTATAATTAGAGAAAGAAACCGCAAAGTTAAAAACGGTTTTACAGAATGGAATAGAAACAGCTCTAATAAACCACAAAAAAATCAGATGTGACAACACATTACTTTCCCATTTAGTAGATTCCACTTTATTTTATATTAAATATTAATTAAACAGATGTTAACTCAAAAAAATTTTTAACTCGATAAAATATCGTACACAAATTACTTTGAGATATCAAAGTTACGAAAGTTAATTTGTAATTTAACATGGTAACTCATATTTTTTTAAAGAACTTATTTTGGGTTGAGTAACCTATTGTTGACCACTCCAAATAAATTGAAAATTTCCTATTGCAAAGAGGAAGGTTTATTAGCGCTTATTTTATTTTTGCATTTTAACAATAATTTAAGAGGGAAATATCAAGTGTGGGGTATCAAAAGATGCGGAAAAATAATCTCTTTCGATTGATATGATTTTCAATCTCATATGTTCCACCAGGAAGCGGCAATGCTCTTTAACAATTCTCATTCCCCTAAAAAAGGGGTTAAAAATGGACGGTTTTCAACCAAAATCTAATCAGCTCTTTAGACAGCCACTTCAAACTAGTGTATAAAATTTCAACTCAATCGGTGCACGCGTTTGTCTGAAAACGTTGACGAGAGAATCATCACACGCACATCCGGACATCATTCCAAAATTGGTCTTAAACAATTCGTATGAGCTCATAGACCATGGGAAAAATGCTAACTCAAAAATTATTTTTAACTCGATAACAATACTTTCCTTTACTTCGTAAATGGGAAAGTAAAACCTGGAAAGATATAACTAGAGAAGAATTTGAAAGTTATCTTGGAATACTCATAACAGCTGGAGTGAGACATTCCAAAAAGGAAATTCTTAGAAATTTGTGGAAAAGTGATGCTGATCCGTTGTATTGTGCAACTATGGCAATTAAACGATTTTATGCTATACAAAGATTTATACGTTTTGATAACATAAATACAAGAGCTGAGAGATTGACTACGGATAAAACAGCTGCTATCAGATATTTGGCAAAAGCTGATGAATAATTTAAGGTCCAATTATACGCCATGCGATTGGCTAACAATAGATGAGCAACTTTTCCCGTTTAGGGATAGAACCAGGTTTACTCAATATAGGCCGGCTAAACCTGCCAAGTATGGAATTAAAATTTGGTGGATTTATGATGCAAAAACCTCATACCCCTCACTGGAGAAATTTATACAGGAAAGTCATTACAAGGGCGTGAACAAAATCAAGGTGAGCGTGTAGTGAAAGATTTATGCAGTTTTTATAAAAACAGTGGAAGAAATATTGCAATGTAGTATAATTTTTTACCACATTTCCTCGAGCACGTTTGTGTTTGTCTCGGAAACTTTCAATTGTAGGAACTCTAAAAAATAATAAACCTTACATACCGTTAGAAATCTTACCCAACATTTATCAACATTTGGCTTTTCTGAAGAAAAAGTTTCTCTAGTTTGTGTATGTACCTCAAATAGGGAAAGCTGTGATACTGTTGTCTACTATGCACAACACTAAAGTATATGTCAGTGGCCTCCCAGAAATCGATTTTTTTAATGAAATTAGTATCAATCGTTTGAGCATCGTTAGAGCCTGAATGTGCTTCCATTCCTATCGTTTGAGCCTCAAAGGTCACGTAGTAATTCGCGAAAACTTTTGGGGGGGGGGCTGTTGACACGTTGGCCCCCCTCAAGTAGAATTTTGGAAAGCCTGAATGAGCTTCCATTCCCGTCGTTTGAGCCTCAACCGTCGCGGAGTTATTCGCAAAAACTTTGAGGGCTGTTGACACGTTGCCCCCCCCCCCAAATGGAAGTTTGGGATGAAATTGGTGTCAAACCTTTGAGCATCGTTAAAGCCTGAATGAGCTTCCATTCCCATCGTTTGACCCTCAACCGTCGCGGAGTAATTCGCGAAAACTTTGGGGGGGGCTGACATGCTTTTCAATTTTTTTTCCTATTTCGAATTTTCGTATGAAACTGATGCCAATCGATAGAGCCTCAATGAGCTTCTATGCCCATCATTTTAATTTCATTTTCTACAAAGTTACGGGTATTTAAAATTTTCGAAAACTCCGTGCAAGTTACGCCTAGTAACATTCAACTTTTTTATTTTATGAACATTTTCTCGGTTTTAAAACTAGTTTTTTTTAAATACCAACAACAAATTTAAAAAGAAAAATTATGAACCAATTGAATCGTGTTTTTTAAATTTGTGGTTGGTACTTAAAAATAACTAATTGCTGACTTATATACCATTCACTGTGACATTACACGAAGAGGATGGAAATAATAAAAACAATGGTCCTACTACACCTTTTCCACCAGTAATTCAGAAATCGTCAACCGTTATTCAGAAATCGTGAATTGTAATTCAGAGTTGTCAACTGATATTCAGAAATTGCGAATTGTAATTCAGATTTGTCAACTGATATTCAGAAGCCGTCAATTTTAATTTAGAAACCGACAAATGAAAATTAAAAAGTACTAAATGAAATTCAGAAAGTGTCAAATGTTCAGCTCAATATGAGAAGACTTTCAGTAGTACGACTGCTACCATGCTTACATCTAATTTACGCAAAGTGCGCAAATCATATAATTAATCTGACGGATGGTACTTGTTTTGTTTGCGAAACTTCTCTGACAGGCAACGAAGTGATGGAAGGGTGCAATACCAAACAAATTCAAGAGAAGATCGTCAAAGAATTGTAAATTGTGCTAACCGAGGTGACGACTGGACTGTTTTGGCTAAAACTTTAAACATAGCATTTAAACAGCATACCACTGGGTGCGATCTGGACGTGATGACATGTTTCATAGAGGAGGCACAAAACCAAAATCTCTCACAAATGATCAAATCGATGTGATTGTTTCATGGGTAGAAGATGATAGCAGCATAACATTGAAGCAAATGAAAGAAAATGTGCTGCGCTATTTCCACCAATCGGTATCCTTGGCAACCTTGGGGAACTACTTACAAAGTAAGTTATATACTGTAAAAAAAAGTGCACACAGAACCAATGACTATGAATTCGCTCACCAAAAAAACAAAACGTGCTGAATATGTCCAAAATTTAAATAACTACGTACAACAAGGGAAACAAATTGTTTGGATGGATGAAACCAATTTTAATTTGTTTTGTCGACGAACACAGGGCCGTTCAAGAGTTGGTGAGAGAGTTGTTCAGGTACTTCCAGCTTCAAGAGGTCATTTAATTGTCATACATATTCATTTAATTGGAGCAATTTCTGTGGCTGGCGTTGTAGCTATGGAACACAGAAGAGGTTCATTTACTTCACAATTAGCATGTGATTGGGCAAGGACATTACTGCAACAATGGAACGATATGGGAAATCAACTGTCCGATTTAGTACTCGTTGTGGACAATGCGCCTTGCAATTCGAGACTGGAAACGGTCTTTACTGGGACGACAGCAACTCTGTTGCGACTTGGCCCATACTCTCCAAAGCTAAATTCTATTGAGTATATTTGGTCGAAAATCAAGGCAGAAGCCAAAAGCAACATTCGAGTTCCCAATGTCGCGGGGCCTAATCTTGGAGAACAAAGACTGGTCTACTTAGAGGAAATAATAGATCGGGCCAAGGACACCGTAAATGGAGGCAATTGGGCTCGTGCTGCGCAACATTGCACAATACATCATGCAGCAGTATTATCAATGGAATATATGCCAGTCGGTCGCTAAGTTATTCGCTAAAAATTTCTTTAAAACATTGTTGTGAAATAATTTATGTTTTTCTTATAATATATATAAAAATAAATTAAAATATTGTTATTTTTTAGATTTTTATTAAAGCCTTATTCTGCACTGTAAAAGCCCCACTTTTGCATTTCATTCTAACTTTCATTTGTCGATTTCTAAATTAAAATTGATGATTTCTGAATATCAATTGACAAATCTGAATAACGGTTGACGATTTCTGAATATCAATTGACAAATCTGAATAACCGTTGACGATTTCTGAATATCAATTGACAAATCTGAATAACGGTTGACGATTTCTGAATTACTGGTGGCAAAGGTGTAGTTGTGAAATAGCAAAATCATATTTTAAATCAACGATAGCTACTCACGAAAGTACAGATGTGGTATGGGAATCCGAAATTTAGAATGGGAATTTCATTAACGATGAAATTAGCGAAATGTATGAACACATGGCAGAAAGTGAAATGTTTTCCGATATTAAAGATGCAATGGATATTTACGAAGAGATCAAGTCCATTTATGATTATTGTTGCCGTGATTCGAAAAATACCGATAATCCAGGTAATCACGACAATATCCAATACAACCATCCAATTGCAAGGAAGTTGTTAAATTTTTGTAAGCTACTGTCATGTTGGTCTGCGGTGATGACCCCAATTTTTAAATATGGAAATGTGACGGAAATATACGTGAACTCTGAAAGTTTATTTAATCGATTAAAAAATCGTATTTTCCATCATGAAACACTCCAAATGCGAATCGACGACTTCGTAAAATTGCATATATTACAAAATCGATTATTTTTTTTAGATCTAAAATTATTGCGGTCGAAGATAATTCAAAGTATACTGCAAGTCAAGAGGATTTATTGAAATAGAAATAATGGCGAACAATATGGTTGAAAGAAACATTAAAAATCCAACAGTTGATGATGAGCCCGCTTCAAATGACGATGAGGTTCTAAATGATACGAATTTGGACAGGCAGTACATAAGAAATTGGAGAGCGAAGAAGCGGAAGAAGAAACAAATTGTGACAATTTTGAATTGGAGATAAATACCGCGAAGGAAAATTGGCATGTACTTGGCGAAAACAATAAATCAAAAAGAAAAAGGAAGCCTTGGATTTTTGGAAACAAAAAAGTATTGAGCATGTGTCGATATCTCACACCATTCACCGTTACGGTAGCTCCTTCCTCATTTCGAAAGAAATACGGACCGATGATGTCGTTGACGTGTATTCCACACCAAACAGTAAATTTTAATGGATGCAACGGAGTCTCAAGATATTGCTCCGGATTAGTCTCAGTCCATATACCTACGGCAATTTTGTTTGTTCACATACCCATTCAACCAGAAATGTGCCTCGTCACTGAACAAAATTTGGCGGTAAAACAATGAATCCACTTCCAATTAGTTGTGAGCCCAATCTGCAAACGCACGACGCAATCGATTATCATTACGCTTCAATTTTTGAACCAACTGGATCTTGTTAGAATGTTAACCAAGATGTTGATGTAAAATTTTCCATGTAGTGGACGGACAAAGCCCAAGTTGTTGAGCACAATGGCGAATTGAAATGTTTGGGTTCTCTTGCACACTTTCATTCACAGAAGCGATATTTTCTTCGGTACGTACATACATTTCTTTGTCTCGTTGGTGGTCTTACATCATGCAATGAAGAAGTAGTACGAAATTTATCAATCACCGCACCGATAGCCTGTTCACAAGGTCGATCATAAAATGGGCGAAGACCTCTATAAGTTTCGCGAACGGAACTCTATCTTTGAAAATAAATTTCCACAATTTAGTAGCGTTGTTCAAGTGGTAATTTATTCATAAATAAATGACAAACATTTCTGAACACAGATGACAAAGAACTGTCACTTTGACAGACTTCATTCAAAAGTTATCCCTATCGAAAGATCTCATGCAACTAAAAAAACACCCTATACAGCGATCGAAGGAAAACAAAGTCATCGGTGATAGGGTTACTTCGAAATGGAAATGTGCTAAACTTGCAACCCATTAAATTGAGAAAAATGTATTATACTTTAACTCATATACGGAAAGCCTAAAATTTGAAAATTTTATCAATGGAAGAAAGGAATTTACATTATACGAATTAATAGATCATGTTATGCGTGATGGGGTAAACGTACATACATGTACAAATATACAAAAAACTGGCTATGATTTTAAACGCTGTTTTTAAGAAGTTAACAAACAGTTGCCAAAGAATCACGTGGAATGAAATGCTGAATCAACCTGTTATTACCTACTTGAACAATATTATCTCATGAAACTTTGGAAAAACAATACCCTACTTTGGCAATTAATTTTCCAATACAGGATATTACATGTACCTACAGAATGCATTGGCCCTGCGATTCAACGATGGTTACAATGGTAGTAAATGTGATCACTGTCGACAGCAATTTACAGAGAGAAACATCATTTTTGGTCAGCATTTATTCTTGGAAATATGTGGACCAATGAGGAAAAATAAACCTTCATTTTTGGAATTTGATATTCCATTACAAGCAATTCGCAAAAAAATCCTCCTTCATGGGAACAAGTATTGCCTTTGAGTAGGAATTAGCTTCATACCGCCCGTTTTGATAAACAATGTCAATGCGATTGGACATTATATTAGTTACTGTTGTCGTGCGAATTTAGGACGATGGGAAATATACGATGATTTGCAAATATCGCCTAAAATAGTAACGCAGAGTACAATAGCAATTTAATGCCAATTTCTTGTATATACCGTATAAATATATTAAGTTGAACTTTCTTGTTCGTTATTTGTAAATTTTATTAATAAAATTGTTATTTTAAATACAAATTTTCTAGTTTATAAAATAAAAAAGTTGAATGTTACCAGGCGCAACTTGCTCGGAGTTTTCGAAAATTTTAAACACCCGTAACTTTGTAGAAAATGAAATTAAAATGATGGGCATAGAAGCTAATTGAGGCTCTAACGATGCTCATCGATTGGCATCAGTTTCATAGAAAAATTCAAAATAGAAAAAAAAATGGAAAAACATGTCAGCAGCCCCCCCCCCCAAAGTTTTCGCGAATAACTCCGCGACGGTTGAGGCTCAAACGACGGGAATGGAAGCTCATCAGGCTCTAACGATGCTCAAACGTTTGATACCAATTTCATCCCAAAATTCCACTTGGGGGGGCCAACGTGTCAACAGCCCCCCCCCAAGTTTTCGCGAATAACTCCGCGACGGTTGAGGCTCAAACGACGGGAATGGAAGCTCATTCAGGCTCTAACGATGCTCAAACGTTTGACACCAATTTCATCCCAAAATTCTACTTGGGGGGGAGCCAACGTGTCAACAGCCCCCCCCCCAAAAGTTTTCGCAAATTACTCCGTGACCTTTGAGGCTCAAACGATAGGAATGAAAGCTCATTCAGGCTCTAAGGATGCTCAAACGATTGATACTAATTTCATTAAAAAAATCGATTTTGGGGGGGCCAGTGACATGAACCTACAACACTACCAGTGTAATAGGGGATTAAAAAACCTGAGATAATCATCGATGACAATAATGGTAAAGGTGGTGCTGACAATATGGACAAAATGATATTACATTATTCTGTCAAACGAAGAACAAACCGATGGCCTTTAGCTCTATTTCACAACATGGTGGACTTAGCATCATTAGCAGCCTTCGTTATATATGTAAACAATAATCCTCTTGAAAAGAAGAATAGATTTCGTCGAAAATTTCTTCTAGAGCTGGGTAAGCAACTTGCTTCGCCAAATATAGAACTCAGAGCCAAGTTATCAAAAGTAACACAACATTTCAACACGAGAACAGGAATCGGGTGTATGTTGGGTTGTTAAAAAAATTGTTAATAAAACATATTGCTATGAACGGAGTCCTTTAATAATGGCTGCACGTTTTAAAGTTTGAGGTTTTGTACGAGTGTACGTAAATGTACCCCGTCAACAGAAATGTATGTAAAATTTTATTGTTGAATGCAATTAAAAGAAATTTATCCCTCGGCTTAGCAATTTCGGTGAGCACAGACCTACCTTTTCTCACGTTGGGTTCCTTCCTTAACCAAATCTTAATTCTGAAATGAAATATTGTGGTTCTCGGAATGATTACAAATTTATGCTCCGTTTGATAATGCAAAGATAAATTTTATTGTACAAATTGTAATTAGTTTTAAATAAATCGTTAACATAAATTAAACAATTCCTTAAAATTACCCCAGAACTATAAATGCTAAATCGAAGTTACGCGGTAGAAAATTTTATAAGTCCGCACTAATTTTTGTTAAAATGAAAATTGTTTGGCTTTACCTTTAAAAATCTGGTTCTTTTCTGGTTACCAAGATGAATGACCATGAAACCCAGTATCAATTCTTTATCGATGGTGTACAGTTGCATAAATATGAGTGGATGCCTTTTCCAACACGTGTAAATTCGTTTATCGTTATTTGTGAAAATATCCTCAATCCTTCAATATTTTGATCCAAAAACACTGGTAACTCACGTAAGTTAGATTTACTTTTTAAATTTTATATCTTTTATTCGGTTTTAATCGCACTTTTTACTGATAAATTATTTTCTTGTAGGACGCTTAAAATTTCACCACGCCATTTATCGAATCTAAAACAACCACCACCTATATCCATTGTTTTACCATCGTTACTTGTGTTTTTCAAGGCAAATGTGATTTTCCATTGATCGAAATTTAAAATCAATTTATTTGACGTTATAGTTTGCAGGTTCGGTTTAAGCCCAATGTGACTTATAAAATTTTAATAAAATTTTTGTTTCAGATTAATTTGAAGTATTTGCACCTCCTGTGATCTTCCAGTAAAGTTTTGAAGAAAATGTTTTTCCCATTTGTGGTACATTGAATTACGAAGCACTCCGATACGTGTAAAAATTTTTCTTATTTTAAAATTTTACGTTTAACACATTTTTATAAATTAACTTTGAACAATTATTTTGATTTCACATTACATTTCTTATTATTAATTAAATTAATTTAATTTATAATTTTAACAAACATTTTTATTAACAGAAATTAAAACGTTGCATTTTTGAATTTATTTTGTTATTTCGTTCAGTGATCCTTTCTTCATGTAAATTTATGACGTTAAACTAAATTTTTGGTATCAGATGAAACTTTTACGTTTGAACAAATAAGTCATGTGCTACCTTTATTGATAAACAAATTTCCAATCGTGACGTTATCATTTCTATTGACGTGGTGCTCAGTTTCGGACATAGCAATATGTACAGTATACAATAAGTATTAATCTTATTAAAAGATCCATTGAATTAAAATTTTAATTATAAAACACTATTCCACTAGTATTAAGTTACCTGGGTGACTACGTTGTGCAGAGTAAGTATAAAAATCTTTATCGATCAATAATTTTTTTTCTTTTAATAACAAAAGTAATATACATATCTACTATATCTACAACATTGGAAACAGCTGATCTTCATTTCCCACGATTTTGAAATGATGTCTTTCAGAAATGCAGATCTGCAATTAATAAATTATATAAGTCAGTATTCATAGAGTATTCATATAGTTAGTATTTCTTTTTTAGTTTAAAGGCGTTACGCTGTTAGTTTGTAGTTAGATAATAAATAATTAAATAAAATCAAAGTTTGCCATAAATTATAATAAATAAAAAATAATAATTTTTAAAAATAAAGTTTTACACAAGTGAAATTTAACTCGCAAAAAGCTTTAAAATACATAAATATAATATGTCCTAAACGTGTAGACACGTTAAGTTTGATAATATGTAAAAATATTGCTATGAATATGAAATAGTCACCCGGGTGATTCGTGATGAAGCAAAGAAACTAAAACATTCGAATAAATAAATATTTAATCATCTTAATTAAAAAAATTGAAAACAAGAACTATTTTAAAAATACAAAATTTTCAGTAGAAAATGTAAAAGACACATTAATATTATTAAAGTTGTTTATGTACAAAAATTAGGTACCTAAAAAGTTTACTTTGACCAATTTTAAATAAGTAGAAGAATTTTGGTTCTTTGAACGATTATTTACAACTGCAAGAATCTGTTATTCAAAACAGAAGCTTACCATAGCCACCCCCAGCACCATATCCTCGAGATTGACCACCAAATCCGCCTCCACCTGCTGCACCCGTATATCCGCTACCGTAACTTTGGGCTCCCGAATTTTGACCATGAGATGAATAGGAATCTGGACTGTAACCTGAAGGCTGACCTCCATATGAACCTCTATTGTTAGTAGTCCTCCACCTCCAACCTCCACCTTGTTGAGCACCATAACCTCGGCCATAAGATCGAGTGAAACTTACATACCCACCGTTACCACCACTTTGATATGATTGTTCTCTACTAGAATATTAAATGATAGTAAATAATGGCATAACAAAGTTTCAATTCTTACCCAAACTGTGCAAAACCATTCGAGCCATAATCGTATCTAGGTCTCATAGGACCACCTGGTCCGTTAGTTTGATAACCACCGCCATAACTCAAATTGTCAAACTGTCCTCGGCCACTACCATTACTTGAATAACCTCCACCTTGTTGACCACCATAACCTTGGCCATAAAATGGTGATAAACCGCCATACCCACTGTTACCACCACTTTGATATGGTTGTACTCTACTAAAATATTAAATGAGAGTAAATAATGCCATAACAAAGTTTCAATTCTTACTCAAACTGTGCAAAACGATTCGAGTTATTATTGAATCTAGATCTTTTGGGACCACCTGGTCCTCTTTGACCTACTGGAACACCTCGCCATGTATCACCTTGACCAAATATTTGGCCACCAAATCCACCACGAGGTGCGCCACGGAGTGCACGTCCGCTAGGTCCGCCTCTTCCTCCTGGTCTGCTTCCTCTGAAACCTCCACCACGACCATCACCTCTGGGAACAAATCTTCGAGAAGTGGGTGCTTCTCGTGAGACTTCACCATCACCCTCTGGACCACTTACAGGTGGGTTTCCATCTATAAAGCAATATTTTTAACGTTAAATAGAAAAAACTTATGAAACTTAAAAATACAAATAGAAAAAAAGAAATCATTATTATGTACGTCAGTCAACAAGAATACACGCGAAATAAAATAGCTAGAATTGAATGAAGAATTAATTTCAATTGAATGATTAGTAAAAAAAAATTATAAACGCCATGAAGTGATTTTATTAAAAAAATTCATACCCGATTCATTCAATCAAGCTGTAAATAGAATAGTAACCCTTCCTATGAATACAAAATAAAATAGCCCCCCTCTGTAAGCGTAATACACAAAAATTTTGTTCAATTACCTTTTAGTATTAGTACCAGTGGCGGCTCGTTATAATGAGCCAAGGAGCCATGGCACTAGTATCGCAAACCGACCTTAAATTTTTTTTAACTGTTTAAATTAGTCGATATCTAAAAGATATCTCACTAACCAGGATACCTGTTATAAGTAAGGGAGTGTCGTATAGGTTGGGACGCCGTATAGGTTGGGACAGCTGAATATCTGCGTTGTTGGTAGTCGTGACACCTATATTATAACTGTCGCAGTAAAGTTTGGTTATAACCTAACGTTTCATGTGCATTAGAACGAAGACGTCGTGTTCATTATGTGTATGCCAAGCAAGCCGTAAATTTTGTTTAAAAAACATCTTTAAGGTAGTTTCTACGTGCTGAAATTTTACAAAATTTAAATCAATTATTTCAAGTAAGTATGTTCAATGTGTCTTGTATTTAGTGTATTTTCATTGTGTGAGAGAGCAATTTAAATGGGGTGTTGCAAAAAGTAATTTTTAGACTTTTTACAAAATGGCTATTTTGTAAAGGTTGGGACAACACTTTTGTTTATTCCACGACACTGCAATGCCATTTAATCTGGCTTAACATCGATTTTGTCTTCGATCGGACCTTGGCAAGCATCAACTCCAGCCAAAAAATCAAATCGTGGATGAAAGCCGATGAAAAGTAGTATTTTGACGTCTCCCGAAAACATTTCCGAATTGAAGGAAAAGCAAACTAAAGCTCGTCTTACATCAGGACATTTCTGGCGTCATTCCTTGCGCCATTTCCTGAGACATTTCTGGCGTCATTTGTGGCGTCATTTCTTGCGCTGATTTTGCGCAGTAGGTAATTTTAGCAACTTAAGTGAAACATTTTGTAGGCCAAATATATAGAACGTGTTCTATTTTGAGGCAATTTTCAACGCGAGTTTCACCGCGAGCGTGCGCAGTAAGATTAAACGAACGATAATTTAGTGTTGATGTAAATTGTGAAAACTGAGCAACACATAAAAATTTAAATGGATAAGGAAAGCGATTTAATTGCAGAAAATGTGATTGCAGCAAACATAATAGTATTAAAAAAATTAGAAAAACACAAAAAAAATTTTTTTAAATTTCAAATTTTCAAATGGATATTAAATTTTCAAATTGGATTTTTTAATTTCAGTGAAAAACAAAAACATTTGCGATTATTTTAAAAAAAAGTAACTTTTAGTAATAAAAATAACTCATTCCTAGCCCTGCATTTGACAATTACTATCTTACTACCTGCGCATTCAATCTGTACTGCGCACGCTCACAGGCAAATTGTTCAAGAATAGAGCACGCGTTAAATATATTGCCTACAATCCGAGCCAGGACATTTTCCAAAACATTTGCTGTTTTAAACTAGGCAATTTATTTGGCTCAAGAAATGGCGCAAGAAATGACGCCAGAAATGTCCTGATGTAAGACGAGCTTTAAGAAATAAATTGTTTCTTTGAAAGCCTCAATAAATACTCTAATCATAATACCATGCAGTTTTACTTCATTTTCTTGCCTTATTTTTCAGATTTTTGATAGTGTTGTAACAACCCGCGTTAAGAATTTTTTATTAAATATATACCGCCTACGAAATTTTAACACATAAATACTAATTTATCAATAAAAGTAAACGAATGTAAATGTTAAATCATGTTACGTATAAAGTATGTTATAACTATTAATCATTATAAGGATTAATTTGTCCATAATCATTTAAGACATATTAGTTAAAATAATAATAATCAATTATACCTAATGAAGATTTAAATTAAAAATTAATTTAAATCTTCATCTGAAAACTTTGGTACGCCTATGAAATTTGACTCCTGGGTGGCCAAACGCATTTTAACAAACTGTACAAAGAGACAATAGAGTAAATGTATCTCGAACATTTCGTCTAGACAAAAGTTAATGAAATGATTTTATCTCACCATGGGAATATATAAAATCACCCAACTATGAACGGAAAGTATAGAAACCCGAAATCAACGGTCAACTAGTGCAATGTTAAAAATGACAGTTATTGCAAATAATGGTCCGCCTTAAATATAGGAACATAGAAATAAAAAGCTTTTAGGGCTGCAGGTGAAAACGCTCCTTTGTTTAAAAAAAAGATTCACTTAGATAAAAATATTGGTTGGTCCAAAAGTACACTCCGCTCGAAAATACAATTAGCCCTAACCACCATTTCAAGAAGTCGGATTTCAGATGTTAAATTACATATCCAACCCCACCCACATGGACGAAAGGAAATCCATAAATAGGGATGAAAGATCAAAAATCGTCAGTTCTACTAGAAGGAGGCTTCTAGAAACAGTCTTCTACAGAGAGCGGGTTCCACGAGTTTTCCGATAATAGCGATTCGCGTTTTCACTAATAATCAGAGAAAATTGACTAAGGGCCGATTTATTCATCTGTTCAGTAAAGTCTCCGTTAGTTACGTGTTCAGTAAACTTACATGTCACCTGTAAGAATTTTGGGTATATTCATGTTATTTTATGTATTCCGTAGTTACTTAAAATTTACCGTGTTTTTAAACGGTTAGTACAGTAGGGTTGAAAAAGACAAAGCTATAAATGCCCAAGAAAGACAAAGATAGACGTGGACGAGTTTTTACCTGATTGTGGCCCAAGTTTAGTGACAACAGCTGATTATTGTTTTTGTAAAATTATTTTGTTATACGAAGTTGATTTTCTCTAATAATTATTATTATAATTTAATTATTTTTCTAATTTTGTGTTACTGCTTGTAATTTTCCAATGCTGAGGTTTTTGTTAAACGAAACCTCTGAAAAAACTCCAAATCATCCCAACGATTTAAATTATCGCATTGTTGATATCGATTGTGGCTGTTATAAGGATTTACAATTTTTACAAAATTTATGATTTACAAAATTGTCGTCAATATCGTCAAGTACAAGGTTAATATCAATAAAATCAATTTTGATCGATTTTTAAATAAGATTGATACACTTTTACTAAAACTACTAACAACTACTCCAACTTGTTATATTAATTTCTTCAATAAACGTATTTTATTCAAGAAATTAATTATTATTATTTGTAAAATGGACAAATACGTAAATAATTGTTAAATATTGTTTATTTTGCTTGTTTATTTACATGCATCAACTGCTAATTTGAGGTTAGGATCTTCTCTGTAACGACTTATATTTGTAAAAACTGATCTGTAAATTTATCTGTTCGGTAACCTCAATTTACTGACAGGTTGCCACTACTGGAAGGTGAATAAACGTTTACCGATAACAATCTTATATCTTATAGCGCTACTGAACACTTTACTGAGAGGTGAATAAATCGGCCCTTAGTTTAAGCCAATCAAATCGGGTGTTATTTTAATGTTAATTCGAGTAAACACCAAATTCAGCTCTTTTAGAAGTCTCACAAGTTTTATTATTTTATTCTTTAAATTAACTTCATTCAATTAAAACTGCTTAAACTATTTAAATCGAGTGTTCGCGAGTTCTGTGATTTCTAAATAAAAATTAAAGCTAAGTACTAATCCAGATTTCATCTAAACCTCAATCAAAGGGTTCAATTTCACTTTCGTCAGAAAAGCCGAGGAGCTTAAATCCAGGTATATGTCATAAATTTCACCTAAACGGTAGCTTCGTAAAAAGATTATTTTTTTGTTATAATTTTATTTATCTCATTGCCTCTTGTATTCAAATCTTGTTTAATTAATTTAGTTTTATTTTACTAATTGTATATTCGTACAAAATTCTCTCATTATATTTTTATTATTATTACTTACTAAATTGCCTGATTATAATTTACAATCTTTTCTTATAAACAGATGTGTTTATACTTAGTGTAAGTAATTGCTTGTCATACATTTTTCCTACGACTTCGAAGAAGCATCCGTTTTCCACGACTACCGAAAATAAGTTAAACCATTGAGAAGTAAGTATTTGGAGTTTTGGGTTTTCGACTCGCTTATCAATTTCAAATTATAAGAAAATAGAAGGCCCTGGTGGCAGCGATCAGAAAAGAAGGGGTTAATTTAATTTAACCACTGGCGACACTTGCACAGTGTCCCAACCTATACGGAAAATGTTTTTTCGGCTAAAAAAGTTCCCTTCATTAAAATAGATATAACTTTTGACTCGTTTGCGATATCAAATAACTTTCTGTTCCGAAATGACTGTCCAATCGGGCGCAATGTTTTTGACCGACGTAGTTATCTAAAATAAACGAATTTTTGTACATTTTGTTCTCTATGAATGTGGGTAAAGTCAGAACCTCGAAAATGTAAATTTAAAAAAATAATATATGACAAAATGGCGATGGTTGAAAAACAAAATTCTTTTGAAAACATTTTAAAATAAAAATTTATCGGCAATAGTAGGTAACCCCCTTAAACTGCTATTTAAGTCCCTTTTCTTCAAGACTAAAGTTTAACTTTAAATCTCAAGAGATTTAAAATGAATTTAACCCAGACATGCCTAATGTCCTATATATAGGACGGCTGAAATAATTCAAAGGGAACTTACACCTCTACTTCAATGCTTCTCAAAATGCATTTTCTTGCTTCACTATAGTGTCCTCTATAATTATGCAAAGTTGTGCGACACTGATATTGTGAATTCGATATTTTGTGTGTTAGAAATTGGCTATTTTTGAAAATGGCAGAACAAGATCATCCAGTTGTGAGAAAAGTAGTTTTATTCTTTTCTCTATAGTCATAAAAAAATTTTATTTTAGTCATTGTCCTTCCGGTTATTGTACTATCATTCAATGTCAAAATAATAAATATAACAGTTTTGAATTTAATTCTGTGGCGTTTCAAACTCAGGTGACCTCATCAGACACAAATATCGCTACAAATAATACTTAATCATTGGAATCGTTTTAGGAAATTTTCAATAAATGAAGCTCTAAACATGATTAAAGATGATAAAGCTGAAAGAAATATAATTTCCTCTGTTTTTATTAAGAAATGTTTAATATTTTGTTAAATTTTGCAAAAAAAAATTATTTTTTTTACTTTTTATTTTATTTCTTTCTTCTCTTAGTCACACAATGCTAGTCTTTATTAAAAAAATTTAAAACCTCATATGTGGACGCCATAGGCATATCTGGGTTAAATCCGAAGGAACTTGAGTAATGGGTCATTCCATCTCAAATCGAATCGTGAATTTACTTGACCCATGCCTAATTTGGTACGCACCATCTTAGTAAGAATTAAAAAAATACAACTTAAAGGATTTCCCCAAAAAGACACTCGTTTCCTAGTTTTGGTCTTTCAAATAGTCAAAAAGTTGGTGTGTAGACTTGTAGGAAAACGACTGTAACTTTATCCACAGTGGTCTAAATTTAAAAATAAGAAATGTTGTGTAAAGGTAAACGAACATTCTGTTCAAATATTCAACCACATTTTATATTTGTAACCCCTAACTGGATTAATTTTAACCCTATTTCAACCCCTATTTCTAAAGGGTTTGCTTTGATTAATTTTTTTACAGTATTTTGTACAAATGTGCTGAGCATGCGTACCAAATTTTATCATGGGATGAGCATGGGTTCGGTTACTAAAAATTAATTAAGTATAGACAGAAACGGACAAAAATCAGTTTTTCGCCGATTTCTAAAGTTTCTCTGAACTTTATGACAAAATAGTTTAATATAAAATTAAAAAGCTAATTAGATTCTCTACAAAATAATATTTACACAAATTTTTCGTCAGATTCGTATTCACATAGCAATAACAGCTCAAAGTATAGCTAAGTTGCGCGACCACCGTTATATTTATTTAAAAAGGTCGCAATCGATTTTCAATTAATTGTATAGATTTTCATCATAAATATTTATTATCTGAATATAAGTTGACCACATCATCCCAAATTTTGATAAAAAGTTTATCATAATATGACAAATTTAATTCGTTTCCATGTTAAGGCCAGCTAAATGTGATACTTTTCAGTTTACACCCTCGAACATCAGGGTGTGTAACTTTGGAACTAATGAACATAGAGGGCTGATTTTTTTTCAATGCTGGAATTAATTGTGACTTTTGCACCCCCTCCCAAAGGGGTCCGTTTTTCCCCCTAAAAATTAATATATATTATTAAGACTAACATAGTCAACCTGTGCACCAAATTTCATTTTGGGCCGAGAATTGCAGATTGAGCAAACAAGTATATATAACTTATCAAATGACAAGTTATATATTTTTTTTTTCAATCTGCAATAGTCCGCCCAAAATGAAATTTGGTGCACAGTTTAACTATGTTAGTCTAAATAATATAATATTAATTTCTAGGGGAAAAAAGATACCCCTTTGAGGAGGGGGGTGCAAAACTCTCAATTAAAAAAGTTTGTTCCGGCAATCTAAACTAATAAGTTTGTTGAAGAAAAATCAGCCCTCTATGTTCAATCTACACTAATAAGTTTGTTGAAGAAAAATCAGCCCTCTATGTTCATTAGTTAGTTCCAAAGTTACACACCCTGATGTTCGATGGTGTAAACTGAAAAGTATAACATTTAGCTGGATATCATGGAAACGAATTAAGTTTACAAAAAAAAATCCAATAATGTATTTTTAGATTAACTGCATTGTCATATTATGCTAAACTTTCTATCAAAATTAGGGATGGTGTGGTCAACTTATATTCAGATAATAAATATTTATGATGAAAATCTATACAATTAATTGAAAATCGATTCCGACCTTATTAAATAAATATAACGGTGGTCGCGCAACTTAGCTATACTTGGAGCTGTTATTGCTATGTGAATACGAATCTCACGAAAAATATGTGTAAATATTTTTTGGTAGAGAATTTAATTACTTTTAATTTTATATTTAACTATTTTGTCATAAAGTTCAAAGAAACTTAAGAAATCGGCGAAAAACTGATTTTTGTCCGTTTCTGCCTATACTTAATTAATTTTTAGTAACCGAACCCATGCTCATTCCATGATAAAATTTGGTACGCATGCTCAGCACATTTGTACAAAGAAACTGTAGAAAAATTAACGAAAAGAAAAGACCCCTTTAGAAATAGGGGTTGGAATAGTGTTAAAATTAAAAAATTAATCCAGTTAAGGGTTGAAAATATAAAATGTGGTTGAATATTTGAATAGAATGTTCATTTATCTTTACAGAACATTTTTTATTTTTTAATTTAGACCACTGTGGATGAAGGTACAGTCGTTTTTCTATAAGTCTCCACACCAACTTTTGACTTTTTGAAAGACCAAAACAAGGAAACTAATGCCTTTTTGGACAAATCCTTAAATTTGTGTGTTTGATTTCTTACTACGATGGTGTGTACCAAGTTTCGATAAGTTTGGTCGGGGTCGAGTCAATTTTACCTATTTTTTTTGTCGATTTGCGATGAAATGACCCTAATAGTATATCACATAACAAAGGACTTAACTTCATTATTAATCTTGAGTGTGAAGAAAAACTCGCACAAGGGTAACATTCACTTAAGTCCTGAGGTATATACATTATTTTATGCATTTCCGGAACTTAAACTGCAATTAATATTTATTTAATGCTTTAATTTCAACATAGCCCTCTCGAAATAAATGTCAGTTTGACGGTTCTTAACAATAAAGTTGCATGCAGTCGTCATGGAAACAAAGCATTTATTTTTACTCAAGTCCCTGGGGATTTAAATTCACTGTAGAGCCCTTGAGAGGGAGAGCCCGGATTATCTAACCGGGAAATTAAAAATTTCCTATAGAGATTCGGAAAGCTGAAGGTCTGAATAATCGATTTAGCAAATAAAATTTGCGGTTAAATCAATTTCTCACGGTTTTCTCGATGGTTAAAGATAAGTCACGCCCCCCAACAAATTTAACAAAAATAGGTGTAATTTTCGGGGTTTATGGACATTTTTCGGTCCGACTGTGACTCTGATGCCGTTGCGAGCATTTAACATTAACGAAGAATCGATAAAATCCGAAAAAAGTGCGAAAATCCGTGCCCTCATCAAAATAAATAGGTTTATTTTCATGACGATCGTATGTCACTTGATTATTAAAAAATGTCGAACTGATATTTATTTTGAGAGGGTTATGCTGAATTTACAGCATGAATGAATTATAAATTGCAATTGAATTCCAGGAAATACATGAAATAATGTATACACCATTATGGCAAAAGAAAAAATTCTGGCACCACCACAGTAGAACCCCACGAGCCGCCACTGATTAGTACAATGTTTACAAATAAAACGACGAAATTAGAAAGTAGGCAGTGCTCTGTAGGAACACGGGAAGCATTTTAAAAAACCGCCACCTACATCTTTGGTGCCGCACTATTTTTTATAATATTAACTTCAAAATTTAGATACTAAATATTAGAATTACCTAACGAAACTCTGCTGGAATCTCCGCCATTGCCTCGCTGATCACCTGTAGCAGCATTGATAGGAGCACCGAACGGGTCGACAAGATAACATATACCCCTTTTAAAGCACAACAAAAATTTAAAATCAATTTTTCAGGATCATGAAACTCGACTTACCGTACTATTATAAATCCGCCACGACCTCTCGGCGTCTGTATTTCGTCGACCATAATTATTTAACGAATAGAAAAACGCCCGATCAAATATCACAAAATTTGAACTGGCACCGATACAAAATGTTCTGCAACTACAGTTGGCGCAAATTTGACAACTTGACCATTAAATGCTACACAACTTACTTTAAAATTTGTATAACATTTCGAATTGCGAAAGGAAAACAACACACGATTCCAAATCCACGTTAATACAATGGCATCAGTTCTAACCGTCATTCAACCAACTGTTTATCTGGGTTTGAATTGCTATAGAGGGCGCATCGAACGGCAAGTCAGATTTACATAGGGAAGTAATTTAAATGTCAAATAAATTAAGGGGATCGTCTACTACACAATTTTACAAAATATATGTACGAAATACTTTTAACAAATAATAAAACAAATCAAATTTTAGTTTTAGATATTTTTATTTGGATTTAAAAAACCTACAAAATGAAAGGTTTACAAATTATTAAACTTCTTGCTGTTGATAACGGCGTCTTTTTTCCCTCTTAAATTTTTTTTAATGTTTGCAGCTGTAATATGTAGCATATGATGATACTTTAATTTTAATATGTGTTGAACAAAATAATTAGAAAAAAATTTGCGAACGTATAAACATTTCTGTAGTCCAACTGGTTTTGGATTGCAGTAGAAGTCGCCTTGAACGGTAAGTCAGATTTACACAGGGAAATGTCAAATAATTAAATTAAAGTGTATGATCGATAAAAAACAAATGTCACTTATTTGATACTTGAGAAAATTCAGTTAAAAGTATTTTTTGCCATTCCGGGGGTAAAGTACTCACTTTTTACCCCGGTTTGCGGGCGTAAAGGGGCACTTTTTTACCCTGCGGGAGTAAAGTTGAAAAATAGGGGGGTGAGCGGGAGTAAAGTTAAAAAATAGGGGGGTGAGCGGGAAATAAAGTCACCAGATGACTGGTGACTTTAGTTTAGTAACGGCCTTAACCATGGAATAGTGCGACCACAAGGTCGATGACTTCAACGTTTTAGCCTTCTCGTAAAAAAATGCCAAAAACACGTCTTCACTAAAATAATCTGACAATTCTTTATTCTGGCACCACTGCACAAAAGCGTCGTACTGTTTTTGGTAAACTTTTCTTGATTTTGCCGGCAACAGTTCCACCAACGCCATCTTCGCTGCTTCGGCAATTTCTACGTTCTCGCTCATGGTACGTGTTGCTCTTTCAAAGGCACAAATTTAAATGAAATGAAGCATTGGAATCAATGGCATTGGTAGAATGAGGGGTGCCAACTGCTATTTCTTAGTAATTTTTAGTAGTATAGTTGGTAATATTACTAGTGCTATTTTGCGATTTATCGACCACGTGTAGGTATTATAAAAAAAAAGCGTTAAATTTTTGCTTTAAGTTTCTAAACTGGCGAAGTTCCTACTTTACCTCTCGGAATGGCAAAAAACAGTATATGCACGACGGTAGTAAAGTGACTTTTGGCCCATGGGTAATTGTTTCACTCAGCTGGCGCCTCGTGTAAACAATCCTTTACCCTCGGGCCAAAAAAGTGTCACTTTGCTACCTTGGTGCATAATGTACTATTTTTATCAAATAGCAATTTATCTAGTACAAATTTTTTAAATTTGCCAGAAACTTGAGAAAAAAATATCTATTGCAAAAATATCATCAATTGCAAATTAAATTTCGGCAGTGTAAACGTGTAGAAATTTTATCCAATCACGCTCGAAAGTCACAGTTTTGGTACAATTTAGTTCTGCATTCTTAAAACGGATAGACTATAATGATTTACTACAATAATCTAAATATATAAAAGAGCTTGTCTGCGTGTTTGTTTGTTTGCGTGTTTGTTCGCTATACGTTCCTAGACCCTTTGACCGATCTCAACCAAATTTTGCACAGTTATTCTGTAGGTCCCGGCGCAACTATTCCCGCATAAATGGAGAAAAAATTCGCGCGGAGAAAAAAGTTATTCGCTGTTTTCTATAAATCAAATCACAAGTCTTGCAAACAAAAAATTTAATTTGTCAAAAATCGAAATATTCCGACATACTGTCAGTGATTGAAAATACTATCAACAGATGGCGGGATGGCGGCTTTAATTCGAAAAATGAAAACCACTAACAAATTAATATATTAGAATTTAGTAATTTCAACGCTCAAAATATAATACAAATAATTACAAAGAACAGAATGCCGCGAATAAGACCGGAGCACTTTAGGTCGCAGGAACTCGCCGGAATTGTGCAAGAAGACTAAGAAATGTTACGTTGAATACTCATCGAACTGCTTTCCCGGAAAGTCCGAAATTGTGCAAAGTTTGATTTGAGTTTCTTGAAATTGAACCGGTGTCACCCTGGATTTTTACCCCCAGAAATTTTACCCCCCTACCTAGCCTAGCGCTAACCTAGCCCCCCTTACCTAGCGAAATTTTACCGCCTGTAAAAATTCTTTAGGGGGAAAATATCCCTAGTGAAATTTTACCCCCGGTAAAATATCCCTAGCGAAATTTTACATCCGGTAAAATATCCCTAGCGAAATTTTACCCCCGGTTAAATATCCCTAGCGAAATTTTACCCCTGTAAAAATTCTTTAGGGGGTAAAAATTCCCTAGTGAAATTTCACTAAGGAATTAGTAGTTTGTAATTAGTAATTTTATTAAAGAAGGCGGAAAGAAAAACTGAAGTTGATAATTTTTCTGGAACTACCAATTACTTAGAAAACAGTCGAATGAGAAGTGATGCAGTATGGGCAACAGAAGTTGAGCTACATTTTACTGCGGCATTTATTGGATCAGATTTGTATTCATACACTTCCACAGATAATAATAAATCTTTCGGTTGGATACGTTTTCCCAGTACACTGCAATTATTAAGCGAACCTGATTACCAGAAGCCTGCGTTGTATGTAAACCATAAAAATGGAAATCATTTTGAGGTCGTAGTTAAGGTAAAAAAGACTCTTCAATTGATATGAACAATTTTTTTTTAATTTAATAAAAAAGTATTATTATTAATAGTCCACTTAATTTAAGTTTTTGCCTTGGTTTTTGATTCAGAACAATTTTTACCCGGGGTAAAATATCCCTAGTGAAATTTTACCCCGGGGTAAAATATCCCTAGTGAAATTTTACCCCCTGTAAAAATTCTTTAGGGGGTAAAATATCCCTAGTGAATTTTTACCCCGGGGTAAAATATCCCTAGGGATATTTTAAGGGATATTTTACCGGGGGGGTAAAATATCACGGGGGTAAAAATCCACGGTTACACCGGCACTCCACGGTAAATTTTCAAAAATGAAGAACTTTTAACGATCAAATTGTTGTGACATCTTAAAATGTCGGCTCCAACGAATTCTATCCGTTGACGGCGAAATATTTGAGATGGGGGTTCGGGGGCGACGGAGAGAGAGCAAAAACCATCTCTTCCGACTTCCCAAAAACGAAGAATTTTAAAATTGCGTTTTTTTGAAAATCTGCAGCAATCTTTCGAAACTTGGAAATTTTAGCATCGCAATACGCGAGGCATCAAATTGTAAGAATTAATTCATAACGCGACGATGTAATTGGTTCAATATTTGACGTAGTAAAAGGGCGAAATGATTTCTGCAATTTAGAAAATAAAAATTTATTTTTGCCTTCAATACGTCGAGGAGACAAATATAAATCGAAAATGTCGAATGAAATTTTCTCGAAAAAAATTTGCTTAGCAACGAAAAAACACATCTTGCATATTTTTAATTTTGTCCGAAATCACCTCTGATTTTAATTTTCAATTTTGACGACGACACTAATTTGCAAATGCTGCCGTTATTTGTCGTTTTTCGTCAACCGTCGTCATGTGCTAAATTAAAGACCGTTAATAACCGTATCCGAAGCTCCGATTGCTTTTTCTAAATTATCCGTCGTTTCTTTGTGAGAGACCTATTTAAGTGAAAATTGTGTAAAAACTTTGGACGTATGTAGCGCTCTTATTTACAGACCGATCTTTAATTTTTAAGACGCAACGGAAGCGTATCGCGACGCTCTATAATAGTTCGTCCATAACATTCCTTCGTATTTTCAACGCCGAAGGTGTTAAACCGAATTTAAATTTCAAAATTATTTTTTCAATGCCTTGCAAATTTTTCGAAGAAAAATTACGCTCCGATAATTATATATTAACGCCGGAAATGGACGGGCAAACCGTTTTTGGGAATTATAACACAAAAACGTACTCTAAACTTCTTCTTCGGTTGTCTAAAACATTGGCAAAATTGTGAATAACTTTTTGGAAAAGTGCAAAAATTTGTAATATTTGTACCGGGGGACCTGCGACACTTTTTAAATTGGAGGCGAGGTGGTCGTGGTAATGAGAACCACCGACCAGCACCATCAGCGCACCCCCAGTACCAAAATTGTACTTTTTTATACTTATTAAAATTATACTTTTAAATAAAAAATATTTCAATTATACGTCGAGGGGACAAATATAAATCGAAAATGTCGAATGAAATTTTCTCAAAAAAAATTTGCTTTGCAACGAAATGAAATGAAAGTCCGATGTTTATTGACTTTAACCATTGAGTATAAGAATTTTCATTCAGTCAACGCTTTAACTTTTTCATATATTTTATGATTTTTATTGCTAAGTTGTGGTTGGTGATTTATTTGTTGATCCATGGTGACGGATCTATTATGGTCCGCCCTGTGAGGCCGAAGGCTGAACAACTATGGCCTTTGCGGATATATTATGGTCCTCCCCCTGTGAGGCCGAAGGCCGAACAACTATGGCCTTCTCGGATCTATTCTGGGTCTAGATTATTAACAGCTAGTTAATAATAAAGAAAAAAAAAGATTTTTCTGCGTCCGCTTGGAAATTCAACTGTTTCTTATCATTTTATACACTGGTTCCTAAAATAAAATAGAACAGAAAATCAAATTAAAAATTATCAATGAAGTGGGGTTCATACAATGTTTTAATCATAGTAGCGATAATTTCATTTACTTTTGATTTGTGCTCTCAAATAGCCAACATTAAGTGGAGTAATATTTTTCACTTTATTGGTGGTCATTGATGGCTGTAGAAAAATATAAAATAAGAAATGTTTTCCTAAATATTACCATTTTAATTAAATGATGTTATAAATAAAATCTTCTTACCATACTTGAATCCAGGCTGATCTCTCTCCTAGATATGGGTTTTGCTGAAACGGTGTAGAGCAATTGGGCGCGATCGATTGGACGCGGTGACAATAGGGCGCGATGACAATCCGGTGGGGGTGATAATTGGACGCGACGACTATTGGGCGCAAATACAATTGGGCGCGAGGGAAGATTTATCCATTATTAATAGCCAGAGGTTGGACCTCTTTCGTTATTATGGGGAAGGGGTTTATCCCGGTTTCCATGAGAGGCAGGTCCATCCCTGGAATAGAAGGAGGGCTTGCCTCGTTTCTTTCCTATCTACTGATTGGCCTTCTGGCTCGTTTGGGTTAGTTGAATCCAAGTCATTGGGGGGGGGGTCTCCCTTATTCAAGACAGGCCCCGGATGGTCGCCGTTACTTTGGGGGTTGCCTCCTTCAGTGGCAGTTTACTTCAGACTGGGACGCTTTTAGGGAGCGTCGGTCTGAGTACAAAAAGATGATTTGCCAAAAGCAACGGAAGTCCTGGGGGGACTTCTGCAGTGGGGTAGCGTCCACAACGGATGCTGCCAAACTTAAGAAGATTCTCTCTAGGGATCCACATCAGCAACCAGGCAGTCTTCTTCGGGATGACGGCTCTTATACCGAAAGTCCAGAGGAGGCTGCTGAAATACTACTAAAAACACACTTTCCCGGAAGTAAAACTGCCACGGATTATGCGTGGACTGAACACACAGTTCGGACACCGACCGAGGCAGACTGGGAAAATGCAAAAAAGATCGTAGATCCGATCAAAACCTCATGGGCGATCAGATCTTTCGCCCCCTTCAAATTGCCGGGACTGGATGGGGTGTTTCCGGCCCTACTACAGTGGGGACTGGAGTCCGCCCTTCACCCCGGAAAGGATAGAAAGATCATTGCATACTAAAGAATGCACTCTAGGAGCATTTATTGATATAGAAGGGGCTTTTGATAAAGCCACCTTTGAAAGTATTAACGCCTCACTACTATCACATCGTGTTCCCTATACCATTGTACAATGGATCAACTCAATGTTGAGGGGGAGGATGGTTGAATTCAATGTGGGATTTCTGTTATCAAGTCATACCCCGGTCCTTTCTTTGGGTTGATGCTATTCATTATGCATGTCCTGACTTGTGCTACTTTTATGGGGTTAACCGGAGTGTCCACTTGATAAGGCACCTCTAAGATATGGTGCATGGGTTTTTCCGCCTCTGGGAGAGTTTCCATTAGGAATGGTGTGAAAACCTTGCCAAGATGTTCCGCAAATGTGTTATCTTTTTTTATCGCTTCTGGCCGAATTGCCATTCCGTATTCAAATTGGTGGTTGTATATTTTGGGGTTGTTTTATTTTCTTCGTAGGTTCTTAGAGGAGAAATTTAGATTAGTTTTATATATCGGAGCATGAGTAGTCTGCCAGCAGTTTCTTAAACTACTCTTTATTCTAACTTTATTCTTAATGTGAACGGGACAATATCCTAATTATTAATAGATTTTCTGCTTTGATGGGGTAGCAGTCCACGCGGCTTGTTGTTTTGAATAGTTTAACTTTTCAATCGCTACATCGACATGTTCCAATTTTAAAGAAATCTTCGGATTTAGTTGTTTTGATAATATGTTACGGAATCCTTCCAAATCAATACTTTTGCTTGATTAAATTGGCGGTTCACATTTTTCTATTATTTGACTTTCATGAGTGACTAGTGGAAAAGAATGATCTGACGAGAGATCTAATTAGACAAGATTCAATTTTAAAGTAATTGCGTGCAATGCTTTTAATGATGCAGAAGTCGATACATCGGGTATCTTATTTGCATTCGGCAGTAGGTGGGATACCCAGAGGAGAGTTTCTACAAATTATTTCTCATCATTACTTGATGTAATAGTCTTCCACGTAGCATGCTTAATCTGGATCCCAGTGCCAGTGTCTCGCATTGAAATCTCCTCCGGCTATAAATGTGCGTCCAAGAGTCTCAAAGAAGAATTAGAAGTTTTTTCTTTTGATGGTTACATTACGAGGGCAGTACGCTCCTGCTGCTACCTGCTAGAATTAGTTTACCATGCCAGTCTGCCATCTCCACGCTCTAGCCTGCAGATTATGTTCACTAAATTTGGTTATCTCGTCGTGTTTGATGCTATTCTCGATAATGACTGCTGTTCTTCATCGAGTCCTTCTTCTGGGATGATAAGTGCAGTATATCGAATACTTTGGAATTTCTATGTAGCTTTGTGTGGTTATGTGTGATTCTAAGATAAGCATAACATCCAAATTGTGGAATGTAAAAAAAATTATTTTTTAGTTTCGAGTTAATCCCCATAACATCTTTCCAATCATAGTTATTATAGTCCAGGCAAGGAATACTTTTAGTTTAAAAAATTTGGGCAAGCTGAAATTTCGCATAGATTTATATTTGAGTATTATAATAAACCTCCCAAAAGTTCCCTAGAGTCCGTTATTTTGCCCCCCCCCCGGTTAATACTTTTTCTCAAAAAGCTAGCTCCCGCTTCCTGACAGCTAGCACCCCCTAGGTTTGTCCACATATCAAGATTGAAAATCAAAAAAAAAATCAACATTGTTTTTTGGAGAAACCTAGGGGTGCTAGCGTTAATGGTTAGGTACTAGCTCTAAGAAATCGGGAGCTAACTTTCTGACAAAAATATCAACGAGGGGGGGGCTAGCGTTATTTTGCCCCCCTCGTTGATTTTTTTCTCAAAAATCTAGCTGTCGATTGCTAAGAGCTGGCACCGGCTAGCACTCAAATATCAAAGCTAGGACCGTTATAGTTTGTCTACCAATTCGTATTTCCATCGGCAACGGCTTGCATGTTGCTCGGAGTTATCGAAAATTTCAAATATCCACAACATTTGTTAGATAGTGTAACATATATATATATATATATTGCGATATCGAGATACCACGTCAATGGAAGTACGTTATTTAAGATTCGGGAAAATTTTGTTATTAATAAAGCATGTAACTTATCAACGTAATCAGAAAAACTTCGTCCGATACCAAGAAATTTAGTTCAAAGTCAAATGATTTGTAAAAAAGGACATGAAGCAGGTTTGAATAAAATAATTTGAAATGTAACATTTAATAATTCTCTTTGTTGAAAAATGTTTATTTATAGTAAATGAAAGATTGTTTAGTAATAAGAAAGGTATTTCAAAAGTTAGAATATTGTTAATTAATTGATTAATGTAAAAATTTGTGTTAGCGTTAAATTTAAATAAGTTCTTAAAATCATTACGTGAGTTCGACGTGTCACAAGTTAATGAACTGTGAATGGAAATTTCATGTCCAGCATCTTTATTTATTCAACCACGAAGCAATTAGGAAGAAGTCAATCCAATCTGAAAATATAAAAATTTTACTTATAAAATTTCAACGAGTCACAATTGGCTTAATCCATACCTGTACTGTGAAACTTTCAATAATATTGATTTTCCGATCAACCAATAAAAAATTGCGTCTACGCAAACATCGAGATTGCTATGAATTTCGAGATAGAAAATTATAAAACAATCGAAGAGGTCCTGGTGTTAAATTTCACACGTAATGGTGGCGAGTTTTGATCGTCCTAATAATAAAAATTAATTTTATAGTGAAAATAATTGGTGAAGGTATAAAATACCAGTGTAAAAATCAGCAAATTAATTACTTACCTACGTAAAACTAAAAATAAGTTGAAAAACGTAAAGGATTGGGAATATTTATGAAGAATTAAAAATCGACACCAACGAGGTCTATAAACTGCAACTGGGAACAATTTCATGGTAATAAACCCATCGAGTGAACTTTGGTGCGCAATTGTACCATCTCAAGTACAAGTAACTAGAAGATTCCTGTATTTTCTAAGGTAACGTGCACATTAAGTACAATTTTAGAATAACTAAGTGAAATTTCCGGACATCAAACGACACGTGTTTTTCTTTATTTAACGTTCAGAATTTTGATAATTAGATTTAATAATAGAACTTTTTAATATAACAAAACCTTTAATTACATTTGTGTGCTAAATAAAAACATTATTATTTTTGTAACGAAGGATATTTATTTTGACCTGTTCCGAGCCTATAAATTTATTTACAGTATTGGTCACGGAACGAACTCACCCTGTACAAGGTAAGACACATGCACTACGAACCAGCTAAGCCGAGGCATAATATTTCCATTTATTTGTATTTACTAAATTTCACATACATTTCCATTGACGGGGTACATTTCTGTACACTCGTACAAACATCAACAAAAAAACGTGTAACCTCATTAGCGAGGGTTATTCAGAGCATATTTTTGAAGCCCAACGTGTGGCAGTATTAGGAGTCAAAGCTCACTACATATTTTTGGCTAGCCCAACGTGAGGCTACGATATAACACTACAATATATATATATATATATACAATTTTACAAGTTTTCTATTTTAATGACTACCTAGAATAGTAAAATATGTGTTGAAGTCATTTAGGACCATTAAAATTAAATATATAATAATTGCTTATCGTAGGTATTTTTTTGAAATTAATAATTAAGTAAATATATTACAATACAAAAAGGTATTTTGTAAAAAAAAAATTTAATTAACTAAATTTCTTTTCCTTAATGATATACAGTTTATAAGGTATATATACCATACATATTTAAATATTTTTATGTTTACTTCAAGTTCTCACGTAATCAAGTTGCTCAAAAAATGAACACTCAAGTGGAAGTTAAAACTTTGAAGAGGTCAACAGAAGCAGTTCAAACAAGTAAGTTATTGTAAAAATTAGTAGTAACTTAAATAACTGTTGGGTAGGTATGTGTTCTTAGATCCTAAGTATACATATACCTATCCTCATATTATATTTATATTTTCTGTATTAATTTTTTATATTATATTTTCAGAAGATACTATGAATAAAGCACCTAAAATAATTCATGAGAAGAAACTAGCACTAAATAAATCTGAATCAAAATTTATATCTATAGGTATTGATATTGAAAACTGGACACCTATGTTACGACTCAGCAACGTAAATAATATTAGTGTACCTATTAGTTGTCAGGATTGGGATATTTTAACCAACGATGATAATATCAAGCAAATCAAGATTTTTTTTAAAAGTTGTAGTTTGATTCCGATTGAAAATGTTAGCAGTGGATTGAAAATCACTGGACAGCTATTCAATAAGAGTAATATATTACAATTTAAAAAAAAATTTTTTTATGTTTGTTTAGCAGAAAATTCTATGATGAGATTGTTAGAAATTTTACCATTAATAAATATGTATATTAGAGAAATTGAAGGACTCGATTTAAAAGAATTTTATAATGAAGTACTTGATGGATGTATTCAAATAGAGGGGGATGCCTACGGTAATTTTGAGGCAGTTGCACAATCTTTAGCATATCATCAAGGTATAAATTTGTTATATATGTACCCTGAAGTAATTAAGCAAAATTTGTATGATTTAATGCAAGATTAAAATATGTATTGTAGCAAATTATTAATAAAAATACTATGTATTAAAACATTGTTGTTATTCTTTAATACCCATATTCCTTAGCATATATAGGCTTCATCATTAATATTTTAAAAGCATCTGATACACACATCAAACGGAGATTGGATCATATTCAAAAACAGAATCATGTAAAATTAATTACGAGTTATCAAAGGCATTCACAGTATAAGGATGGTACGTATGGGTTGAATTATCTATTACTAGGTCTGAATAAGATACGTCAGCGAATATATTTTGAAGTGCCTGCTCTTCCTGCATTATTATAATATTTATTTATTACTCGATACCCTAAACTTTCCAAAAATCTTATCTCAGTCGATGTGAGCACTTTAACATTCTGAGGTATAATAGCCATTAAAGTATTATCAGCCTTATTCATATTGTTATTAAGATTTAAGCCCATTATGTTTTAACTCTAAGCGTATAGTTTAAGGTTCGTCACCAAAATCTACTGCTTCGCCGAGCTGATCCACTAACCTTAGGGTGATGTTATGAATAGTATTTAAAGTAACAGGTAAATATATAATGTTTGTAGGCTCTCTGCATAACTTATATCCGGGTTCCACCGATAGGTTAAATTCAAAATATTGTATGTGCTATATTATTACTACGATACGCACCTGCAGTTATATTACAATCGACATGAATATTTTTGTAGACTTAATAATTTGAACATTTAAATCAGATTCATGCTTAACACCTGACTTTAATTTCTTTTTAGAAAAAACCTAACATACAACCTATGTTATTAGGTTTCGTAAAATCAATTTCGAAATGTGAAAAAAATTCATATTTTAATGTATTATTATTAGCTCATAAGTTGAATTTTTCATATTGAACGAGATCTAATAACAAAATATGGAGGAACGGGATTTAACATCGAACATTTACAGTGCCCGAAGTTTGAAGTGCCGAGATTTAACATCGAACATTTACAGTGCCCTAAATTTGAAGTGCTAATTGAACGTTTTCCAAATAAACAATATCCGTCATGCGGAAGGCACCAACCATTAAAAAATAAAAACCTGTGCATTGTTCGGCAGTTGAAGTTGCTTTTTTTGGGTTGTACACTGAAAATTATTTCAATAATATAAATTTATGATTATTATATGTTATAATATTATGTACAACATTATTTTATTTCCACCTTTTTTTAATAAAGTTTAATACGTATTTTACTTAAACGTTTTAGATTTTTTCTTTAATGATGTTAGTTCCTTAATAGGATTCACTATAGGTTTTATATTTCTCTTCCGAAATTCTTTGAATAGCTAATTGACCACGTTGCAGTTGACTCAAATTGTTCAAATTAAAATTAAAAATTTTACCATTTTTGGACGTTAAACAGCATTTATTGAATTTTAAATGGCTATTAGAGTTTTTATTTTTACCAACAAACTAGTAAATTAGCAAAAATGTTATAATAACTACAACACGAAATATTATTTAGTACAATTCCAATATTACATAATTTTGTATTAAAATGTACAAATTTATTGTTTGGAGAGTATCTAAAATACCGATATTACTTTAGTTATCGTATTATCAACACCCGCATTTTGTGCCTAGGGCATCTGTTCAACATCACATGCAATTCAAATTCACTAATATAAATTATGTCATATATTTAAATCACGATTTACTGATTAAAATGAACTCTATTGTTCCGAATTTTTTGGCTTTATTATATTGTTGAAATTATTCTTTTGTTCAAGAGATTGCACTTTTTCCATTTTTTCCAAAATGTTTTTAAATTTTAAGAGCCGAATTAAGAATTGTGTAAATATGTTACATACAGTTTTTGGGTAATTTTCTCTGCTCCTACTAAGCATAATCAAGTTTTTACAATTTTAGAGAAACTTCATGGTTATTGTATTAAGTTTCACTATTTAAACCCTAAATAAATTCATAAAGACCCAATCGATCACATTATCGGAATTTTTATACTTTTCACTCTCTCAAAACTAAAGTTAGTCAGAGCGTAGATGAGACTTCTCGTGTACGTGTTCCATTTCATATTTTTATTCTCATTTATTTGCATAAGCGTTCTTATGAATTACGTTAAGATATTTGTTGGTTTACTAATTGGTTGAAATCGGTTTAGTACTTTTAGAATTATAATTAAATTTAAATGAGCTTTAGAAGTTAGAAACCATCTCATTACATATGCAGGTTGCATTTCTTAAATTAAAATATTGTAACGGAATTGAGAATTAATTCGGAATGGGGCTGGGTGCCTGCTCCATTTCATTCAAATTGATAATAGACATTGCCATATTGGATGCCTGTTCTGTTTGTGGTTATAGGGCAAATTATTAGTAAATATTTTTCTGTGAGGATATTTTATGCACCATCACCTCGATGGGTTTCAAGTGCAATAAATTAAAAAATGCCTTGAGAATAGCTAGGTCAGGCATATAGGACGGTTTTCATCGACACAGCGCTGGTACTCTCTCATAACATTTCAATATACAGGTTGATTCTAAATATAATAGAAAATAATTGATTTCCATCAACTAAATTTTTTATTTTTTTAATTACAATTTTAAATAATATACATGATTAATAGATTAATACTACAATCAAATTACATAAAATAATATACAGGATGTTTCTAAATATAATATAATTAATTTATTATTTTTAATATGACAATTTTTAGATAACAAAATACAATTATTTTTAACATGACAATTTTTAGATAACAAAATACATTTTGTAATACAAAATACAGATGAGCGAATATCTAAACGGTTGTCATTAAGCTTGAGAATGTTAGGTAATTACATTTTTCAAAAATACCTTTCTGTGTTGTCTCTAATTACCTTAATTAGATAATTTTCTGCATTTTTGTTAAACTTTGTATTTAATTTAAATGAGCCTACAAATTATATTCGAATAAGTATACATTAAAATAGTAATTTTTAAAATGACGTTCAAATTAAATATATGATAATATTAAGGTATGTATAGAAAATATAACATTTAATTCGTTCACTTCTACGTTTCACGCACGTTTTAGATTTTTTCTTTAATGACGTTAGTTCCTTAATAGGATCCAAAGACGTACAAACTCAGTCATAATTTAACCATTATTCTCGTCTTTCATTAGCCCTGGTACTTTTTTATTTACAAGAGGTATACCGAATTGATTTTCAGGTTTATAGTCGCTAGTATCAAACCTATGAATATCTCTTTTGATGGTATTGTACACATCTGTACATCTAATTTCATAAACGAGCGAGTCGGTGTCACAGTAGAGCACTTTGGATGAAAAGTTTTTACGCATTTAAGCATAATGAAATTCATATAACTTGGTTTTAGATATATCTAATATACTCATACCTATATACATAGGTTTATTCATCATAATCTACGTCTTATTTAATTCAACTATCATTAAATTATCATCCAGAAGAAAATTTTTAACTGCAACAACCTTTGAAAATATTTTTAATAATCTTTTAATAATCTTAATGAAGCACAGTGCTTTAAATGGCTTCCGATGAAATATAAAAACACTAGAAATGATACAGTATTCTTCTGATAATTATATATTACATTCATTATTATTATTATAATAGAAGCAATAAAACTTAATTATTATTATTGATCGTACAATGCTTCATGCGCTATGCCCCCGTATAGGGAAGTACGCTTTTGGTTATTTAAACATTATATGAATCACGCTTCAGCCTCACGTCGACACCCCCGCGAGCTAAGCCGGCCGGAAGGGGTTATAAAAGTTTCCAAAATATATAAAATTCATTACATTATAAAGCCTAAAAATGTCTTGCATAGCATCATATAATAGAACTTATATTAGTTTACAAAATTAATTTTAATTTTACTAATGTCGATTTATAGCATTTTATACACACATATTACTAATTAATTAGCAATTATCATACTTTCTAAAATTCTTCGACTTACAAAAATTGTATGCATTCTTTCACTTAGAAAATTTTAACAAATTCCACGCATTCTTTGGACAAAGAAAATTCTTTGGAAAAATTTTCATAAATTCTTGGACTTAGAAAATTTTTAAAAATTTCTTGATCGTGGTATCACCTTTGTTTAACTACTACCGTCCAAATATTCAATCCACTGAATTTCATTATTCAACACAAGTTGTTGCAAGTTCTGGATACGTTCATTGTTGCGAATATATTCTGGTCGCTTACGTGTTCTTGGTCTACCATTGGCAATTGCAACCACGCCACGTTCTATTTTTTCTTGCTCTCATTTAAGGCACTCTATCACCTCATAAATGTTGGGATGACATTTCTTGGCCAACCTATTAAAGCGGTTGTGCCAACCTTCCACGTGATTGTTTGTCCTACACTCTTGATTTTCCCAGTGATTCCAAATAAGGCGACTATAACGAGCTTGAATTTCTTGAAACCAGGTTTCAATGAAATAATCAAGTAATTGGTCGATTCTTGCGTCTTCTGGGCGCTCTTCTTAAATAATTTCCCAAAGCGCATCTTGTTGACGGATTGGTACAAGTGACATTCCAATAATTCGCTTTAAGGCCTTCTTTATTCCAACACTCTCTTCTCTTCTGTCGGCGTACTACGAGGCCAATCCTACATCTTGAACCTTCCGCCAAATACTTTGTGCGAAATGAAACATACAACCTCTAGTAGCTGTATCAGGAAGTTTTAGATTTATTGTGTTTATCATTGCCATTTCATAATCGACTTGAATAGTTGCTGGAGCAAATGTAAGTCCATAACTATGAGCAGCATTACCAATAAGCGTTAACTAACGTTCGTACGTTGGTGTTGACTTACTTGGTTAAAAGGCATAGAGTACAGGGCACATTTTCCCCTTAATTTCACAATGGAAAGAATACAGCTGGGCGAAAATCTATGGAACAGCTTTAAAAGTGCCATCCATCAAAAGCAAAGGTGCATCGCAAAGTTTTCGTAAGAAATCTAATGTACAAAATACCACAATTTCTTCATCTTCTGCATCTTCGGCTAAAATAAAATTGCGGTCATTGTTAGTGGAACGCCAAGTAACTTCTAAATTCAAGTCGTGTCTATGAGCTGGTTGTCCAGGTAAGGCTTTCTTTTTCTCGCGATATAATGCAGATTTTATGCTGTCATAATGAGGAACAGCACTTTCTGCCTCTGCTAAAATGCATAGGCGGCGAAATATATATTGAGGCGGCGGAATGAAAAGCGGCGAAATGGGAAGCGGCAAAATGGAAAGCGGCGAAATGGGAAGCGGCGAAATATAAGGCGGCGAAATGGGGTGTATTCTACTATACATTATATTATGCGATTTTTAATTAGGTTAGTAATTTGAGAAGAGCACGGATTATCCAACCGCGATTTGCAAATTTACCTATACCGATTCGATAAGTTTCCGGTTTATATAGTATAATAAAAAAATAAAATTTGTGGTATATTGAGAAGTTTTTGAAAAATTTCGACTTTGAAGTTCGCAAAATTGCCCATGCAGTGACGTGTATGAGGACAATTTACGGAATCTCACCCATTCTGTTGACGGTGTGTGTAGATTGATATACCTTAGCAATTAGTGACGCTCGACTACTACGAAGGTAAGCAACAATGCCAGAGGAGTGCTAAGGGAATTGCTCCCTTTATTGAGATCCAATAGTAAACTTTCTCTTAGTAATAAGTTGAGATTATTTAAAACATGTGTCAGACCCGTAATGACGTATGCATGCGAAGCTTGGGGGTATGCGGCAAACACACACATAGAAAAACTCCGCATAGTCCAAACTAAAGCATTGAGGCGAATTGTGAAGGCCCCCCGATACGTCAGAAATTTCCGCCACCTGGCGGAAAACTTCTACGGAAACCTGAGCAACTCCGAAAACCCGTTGGTCAGAGGTCTCGGTATATAACTACCAACCCGAAGACTTTCTAAAGTATAAGAGACCTAAGGCCATTCTCACGCGGCTTCCGCCCTAAAGAACGACAGCAATCAGTCAATTCAAAGCTACTTTTATTTTTCAACGCTAAGATATCCAATCAAGTCGAAAAACGGGATGTTGATTGCACAGTGCATCCAATTCTTCGACATGATTCGGTTTGCCATCAGCTATAGGAACGGTCTTAGCATTTTATTGTTATTTAATGATATTCCCTTTCAGAGTTTACTGCCGTACCAGTTTAAGAGTAAGTTGCCCTTATAACTGATACACCAGACTAGATCAAATGCTTTTGGAAATTTTGCGGTCTCCGTCGGTATTTGCCTCACTGGTCTAGGGTGGCATAGGGGCAGTCTGAGGAAAAGCACTCGGGGGATTTTCTACCCTGTCGCAAGACAGAGTATTCTTCTCCGGTAGAGTTCAGGAACTCCGGCCACGCAGGACCGGACTCCACTCTAGGGGGGCAACTCCCCCCCCCCGGGCAGAAACCCAACCTGACCAGCATTAGGAGAAAACCAGAGGGTTTTCCGCAGAATCGGAGACACTCCCCCGATACGGAAAACAAGACGGTTAGACCCCGATACCGATCACTTTTGCATCTATTTCTTCATTCACACTCAGTGTGTTCTATTACATTCTTATCACCACAACCCGACCCTGACATCGAAGGGGATCAGATGGTGACGTCAATTCGTGCATTATCAGCTTTATTCAAAAAGGCATCTGCGCAAATGTCTTTATTTCTATTTTTCAAAGCCACGATCGTCGTCAAGAAGGGGGTGGTAAAACCCACCCCGGACTCCGACGATTTCGTAGTCAGGTGGGGGCCTCAAAACCCAACCCTGCAAATTATAAATTCAGGTGCCGTGGCGCACCAGCTTTCTCAAAGGGGTACGGGCTTGGCCCGAGTACTCCAAGTTTTAATTTACGATTCGATGATTCGATTCGCGCCGGCAGTTTGACCACTCCTCTCGTAAGAGTAACTTGTATGAAAGGTTATTGCTTTCACATTATTTTTTGTTTTATTCGATTTCTTGGGGGTGATACGTAAAAGTTTATTGCCGCATACTGCTACTATACTTTTAAAAGCTATATCCAGGATTTCTAGGATCCTGTTTTTCTAGAATCCCGGTTGGGGTGGATTAATATTCCTCAAGTATGTTTAGCCCAAGTTACCGTTGTCAAAACCGCCCGGAGGAATCGGGAGCGGAGCGGAGGCTCCGGAGGTAGGTTTTGACAATGGAACAACCTTCAAATCGAATGAACACCTAAAAAATTCGAAAATTCCTGTGAAATTTCATTTACCGCAAATTTTATTTGCTTAATCAGCTATTCAGAGGCGGGCATAGCTTGGCAGTTATGTGCGTCTACTGCTAATGCGAAACGCTCGGATCGAATCCGGGCAGGGTAAGAACTTTATTCTGACCGTCTCTCCTCGGCAGGCAATGACAAACCACCGAGGTAATCTGCCAAGAAAATCCATCTCGAAATGAAGTGTAGTACACTTCCCGTGGTTCGGAGCCCACGTTAAACAAGTAGGTCCTCTATGTATGTGAAAACAATTTGAACGCACATCATATGCATAGAAAGAGATGAGTCACGACGCTTCTGTCATGGGTCACTAAACCCTCATTAGGGTAAAAGGACCGAGAAGGAAGGAAGGAATCAGCTATTCAGACCTTCAGTTTACAGCATCTCTATAGAAAAATTTCAATTATCGGTTGGATACGTCCCCTCGCCTATTTAATAATCTGATTTACAATAATAACCCCATTATGCCTTAGTAATACTTTTAAATCCCTCAGGTATACCATTGGCGCAATCTACATGTTGCTCATGGTCACTAACCCTAAAAAGGGTTAATTTCTGACCATCGGCGCAGTCTACATATGTCCATCCTACTCACACCTCCTCGGGGTGGTCCATGGTAACTTGCGGAAGACCCTCTGAGATCGGGCGCGAACCCCGGTGGATGGGGGAAATCCGCAAGGCTGACGTGAGAGGTCATAACGCAATCCTTTCTCCCCGTTCCTAATGACTGAACAGCCCAGAAAAGAAAACGACTCACGCAGAAAGTAAAACCTTCTACTTTTATTCGTGAGCACCCTGATGTTAATATAAGCTAACTCGTTGTAGCGGTGAACGAGGGCAATGAGTTCCACTCCGTGCAATGCTGAAAACAAAATGAGGGTACGCTTTCGTCGAAATAAAACAATAGTTAAGTGACAATATTAATGTAGATAAAGCGACAAAACATACGTAGCTGTAACGTGCTTAAAAATAAATGCACGTTAATAAATGATTAACCGTCACGTCAAAGATGTTACAGAACTGGGGAGACCAGAAGGGCACCCCGCCAATACAAAAAGTTGGCTTCAATGACACACAAAATAAATTTACCACCATAAACAAACAAGAATATAAAAATACGTTACCTAGAGCTCCGGTAAGTTTACAAAATATAAGATGACAACGGCTTCTTGATTGATATGGGGTAGTATCCTAGTAAGTGTTGACCCAATAGTTCCCTTTTGAAGTCCAAAATCGGTAGACACCGACGTGATGAACCGACAGCAGGTTTCGGCAGGATGGAACGATGTTGGAACGACGCCTCAGTATTTGATGGAATGGCACACTGTATGTAATCCAAGATATAATGGTGATGATCCAACAAAATAATCAATCATCCAAACTAGACAGCAAGTTGTTAATTGTCAAAATATACACCAGTACTTTTACCAAGTCACAGTTGGTAATACTGACGATTATCGCTCGATGAAAAACTGTGGTCGATAAAAAAAAATAATTCCAACAACGGTTGAATTGGCAAGACAGATATCGATAACGCTTATTTTCACTAATATCCGTTAACACGGCGAAAATATAAACACGCACGATGTTTTAAGTAACTGAAGATCGTAAATCGAAACAAAATTATCGATTTATGCTCTCGATCATAAAATGTCGACCTTCACTTTTCAATGTCTCGACCGAATTAAAAATTCTAAAGCGCATGAGATATCTTTCTAATCATATCAAGTTCGTTGTAATAGGCAGTTCAAAGATGGCGCTAGATGTATGAATAAATTTAAATAATTTTTAAATTTGTAGCAAAAATGAATAAAATTTTGTTACAGGAGACGAACACCAGTCTCCCCCAACGCCAAGCTGAGGGAAGTCGACCCGACAGCGGTGCAGACCGGGTGAAGACTCTGCACATCAGGTTGCAGAGAGACAAGCCTCGCGGGCCAGCACCTAGTGGCGCCCAACACGTATCTGTACAAGCGCTTCGGGTGATGCCGGGGGGTCATTGCGACCAACCCGGGCCACGTACACCGTGGGTGCCAGCGGGCGCCAGCTAACCAGTGATGACGGGAGGCCGTTAAAAAACGACAAGCTGAAGACGATCGCAGACGACAGCGGAAGTAATGCCGAGAAGGTAAATCCCGCTGTCGTCGGGGAGGGGGTTTTAGTGAGTAAAAATCTCACACTACAATTCCAGATTGGGATGGTGCCTATGAAGGTTTCCCCCTTCCCTGCATTACAAAAAAATTCAGCTTGCCCGGACCTTCTGTAAGCTCAAGCCAAAATTTCGGTTTGTGCAATATTCTGCCATTTTAAGGGTGAATCGTGTTTTCGGTCAATTATTTCAGTATTAGTGTGCCATGGAAAAATGAAAAAAAAATCTATTTTATAGATAATTTTATACTCTTCAATTATGGTCTGATAACAATTTTTCATACAAGCATAAATAAGCGAGTTATGGGCAAAATATCGCGTTGGGGGAGCTAAAACCCCAATTGTGGAGACGCCAGCGTGAGATTTTAGGGGACTTATGAACACTCTAAGTGTCTAGTGTACATCTATACCAAAATTCAACTTGCCCGGATTTTTTGCAAGCTTAAGTGCTGATTCACAATGAACGTAAGACATAAGAAATACGTAAGACGTCAAATTGACATAAAGCGTAATTTTAATACATGAAATTAAAATCGGTACGTAAAATTACATCAAGTTGAAATGGTTTCAACTTTTTGTATTAAAATTAGGCTTAATATAAATTTTACGTATTTCTTATGTTTGATTGTGAATCAGCACTAAGCCAATTTTTCGACTTCGTTGCCTGGACTACTACATGTAATAATATAATAACAGAAAAGTACGTAAGTACTTTTTAAATTTTTCCGAATAAATTATTATTGGACGGTCGGATCGTCACCAAAGAAAAATTACTGCGCGGTCGGACCATACACTAGTCGCTACATATAATTAATCAAGAATCGACGTAATATTTTCTTGGATTAAGAAAGGTGATTGAACCGAGCATTCTTACGTCCTCAAAATTAATTAAATTTGTTATCAAGAATTTGGTTCAAGTGCTACGGTCCGAAAATTACAAATTATGGAATACGTGGGTGATAAATTTTTAGAAACTCCAAATAATTCGAGGTTATGCAGTTATGAAGTTAAAGAAGAAGAGTTGGAAGATGTAAAATTTAATTTAGAAGATTTGCATCATTCCATCGACATCAAAGAAGACGATATCGAAGAATTAACATGTAACAGTTCCAATGTATTGCAGTACGGAGTATATTGCAGTACATGTATTTCAGGTAAGCAAGAATTATTACGGCATTTAAGAACTCATTCTTCGTCGTTTACTTCTGCAGTTTCAAAATATAAATATGTTTGAGAACCACATTAAAAAAAATACTTATAAATTCACAACCGCAGGCAGGGACGTGCCCATGGGGGGAGATGAGGGGGGAGCTTCCCCCCCCCCCCCTAATACTTTAGAAAGTTGGCAAAATCACCCAAAAGTAGGTGAAGTTGGCAAAAGCCGCTAAACCAAAACTAGGTTTGTAAATATTTTATCAACTCCAAAAAATTTCAAGTAATAAAATAATATAATATGCCTATTTTCTCCAACTGTACTGTACATACCAACTGTACAAAATAACGTGTGTAGTTATATTTTGTAACTATTTTAGTTATATTTTGTAACTAAACATGTTACTTTAGTTACACAGTGTTACTAATTTTGAAATAATAAAATAATGCGTAAAAGTTTTGCTTTTGTTGAAACCAACATTCAGTGTAAAATGTAATAAAAAATTTTAATTTAAGTATTCATAATTATTTTATTTAGGGCCGCGATTAAAAAGGACAAATATTTGTCCTAAAAGTTGTAAGATACCTCAAAAATTTCTTTACTACGAGAGGTCGTGTTTATATTCCAGAACTAGGCATGAAAACAAGGACTAGAGCAACAACAAAATTTTATTTTTCAATATAGTTCCCCTGCTTATGAATACAGGTATAACACCGTTTCAATAACATCTTTAATCCAGTATAAAAATATTCATTTGATTTTTCCGCAAAATGGCCCTCAACAGCTGCTATAAGTTCGTCATTGTCCCTAAATTTGGTCCCCCTTAGTGTTTTTTGAGATTCGGGAACAAAAAATAGTCACCGGGTGCTAGATCTGGACTATAAAGGCGCATATTCTATTTCTTCGAAACCACAATCAGCTACAGCAGCTTTTGAAAGTCTGGACTTGTGCACTGATGCATTGTCGTGGAGCAACAAGACACCTTGCGTCAGTTTTCCGCGTCTCTTCACTTTTCACTCTTCGCTCTTCAAGCTGTTAATTGTCGCTTCTTTAGTCTTGCATCCTCCAGTACCAAACACTTGGTTTTTTCAACAACATCTGAAGTGATCCCGTCAACAGGGCGCCCTGGACGGGGATCATCATTCAGTGATTCTCGACCATGTTTAAACAATTTTGACCACTCGCAAATAGCTGACTTAGAAGGGCAATCATTCCCGTATACAGCCAACATTTCCTCAAGAATAATTTTTGGAGGTTTTCCTTGTTTTGTAAGGAATTTCATAACAGCCCGGTATTCGATTTTATTCATTTCGATACATATACAACGCGCGACGACACAAACTGACAGATAATAAAATTAATAATGATGCAATTGTTTTGTAAATTGCCACACAGGTTACCAAGGCATATGTGATTAAAAAACAGCATAATGAAAAATTGTATCAAAATTCAAAACAGCCAGTCCGGGAATATAAAGACGACCCCTCGTACAACACGGTTTTGCGGGTCGCGTTATGTAACCAGCCCCAGCCAAATAAAATTTTCCTATTGACTACTGTAAAGAGAATGGTTAATAGAGTCTATAGAAAAATTATTTTGGGTGAACCCTTGAGAAATAACCCTTATTTCGAATAATTAAAAATCCGGGTGAATACGCCACGCCCCCATGCAATTTCACAAAAATTGGGGTAATTTCCGGACTTTTTGGGTATGTTTCGGTCCGAATGTGACTCTGACGCCGTTGCAGACGGTTATAATGATCGAAGAATCGATCAAATCCGAAAAAAGTGCGGAAATCGGCAACATTCATGCCAGGGGATACAAGTCATAACAGCCGGGCGACCGCGGCTACTGGCTTTGCCGTGCCTGGTCGGAATGAGTGAAAATCTAAATGTATCACCCGTTATTTGTGTGGGATTCGATACAGACGGTTGGGTCGTTTTAAAAACCGCCCTTCGGGCGGTTTTTTAAACGCTACCACTTGAGCTAAACATACTTGAGGAATATTAATTCACCCCAACCGGGATGAATTAAATAGGGATCATATAAAACCAGGATATAGATTTTAAAAGTATACTTTTACTTATCACCCCCAAAATATGAAATAAAACAAAAAATAAAGGGTAAGCAATAACCTTTAATAGATGTTACGCTTAAGAGTGGTGTCGTCAATTTCTAAGTGTTAGGGTATATCTTTTTGCACGGACTGAGAACAGAATGAGGAGATTCTACAAATCGTCCCTCATGCGCGTCACTGAATGTGTAAAATTTGTTAAGTTCAAATTCGATTTATTCAAAAGTTTGACCCGCTTTCACCCTAAATATTTTTACAGTTTACTATATAAACCTTATACTATCCAATAGTCAATAGGAAATTTTGATTTGAGTGGGGCTGGTTATATAACCCTAGCCGCGAAGTTGATATTACTGACAACATTCATTTAGAGAGAGTCATTAATTTGTGGTCCGAATTAAAGAACAGAAGAATCCGTCTAAATGAATGACAATTATTCAATATTAATCTACTTTAATAACGTGTACTACGTATAATATTGTAAATAAAATTATATTTTTATTATTTATAAAATGATCTACTTTTTATGTCCCAATTTATACCCAATTACTTACAAAAAGTTGGCAATTTTTAATTGATTCAGTTGGCAAATTGAGGATTGCTCCCCCCTGAAAAAAGTTGGTTCAGCACGTCCCTGACCGCAGGAAGCCGTTTGTTTGTGTAATTTGTGACTATAAATGCTAACGAGGTGCAAGTTTAAAATGCCATTTAAACGTTCATACCGGCGAGAAACCGTTTAGTTTGTGAAATTTGTTGGTATAAATTTTCACGACGTGCAGATTTAAAAAGGCATCTCAAAACTCATACCGGCGAGAAATCATTTAGTTGTGAAATTTTGTGACAAAAAAAATTGGTACAGTTTTAATGTAATATTTAATTTTTACGCATTTTACTTTTCTGAAAACATTTCTTTGCGTGCAAGTACTAAAAAAGATTTCACCTCATAAATAAATTTAGGAAGGGATCTCGTCAACTGCGCCATGTGGGAAATTTTTACTAGCTACTTAGAGAGGTAAGGGTTGGATTTTGAGACCCTTGTCTCCAAAAGAGGGTTATGAAATTTAGAACGTAAATTCCGGTCATCAAGTAGATTATATAATAGGTTTGTTTCATCGACGAGTTCTCGTTAGTTCTAGAGCTATGCGCATGCTCTTTAACTAAAATCTGTTTCATCAAACGTTAAAATATGAACTGCTAGTTCTACGAACTACTAGTCCGCTGTTTCATCAGCCTAATTGTGAGTTATAGAACGGTTCAGAACGGTTCAAATCAGTAATTGTTCAGAAGCAAGAACCAGCAAGAACTATACCTTTTACAGTATTATTTGGAGAAAATGAAAACAAATTTGGTGCAAATGAAAACAGATTTTGAGCAAATGAAAACAGATTTTGTCCAAATGAAAACAGATTTTGAGCAAATGAAAACAAATTTTGTGCAAATGAAAACAGATTTTGAGCAAATGAAAACAGATTTGGTGCAAGTGAAAACAGATTTGGAGCATATGAAAACAGATTTGAAACAGGTGAAAACAAATTTGGAACATTTGAACTACATTTGGAACAAAATGAGAACAGATTTGAAAACATGAAAACCGATTTGGTTTAAATGAAAACGAATTTGGATTATCTACTGAACAGCTTAATTTTTTATTATGTAAGTAAAATTTCGTCAATCAAAATACAAAAAATATAATACAATTTCGCTTAATGATAGAGTCAGGATTTTTAAAACACATCAGGAAGACAGAGATTGAAGACCAACAGCAAAAGCTTTAAATGTGAACATAATCACAGCATACAAATGGTTAAAAACAAGGTGGAACTCGCTTTAGCGGCAGTTCTTAGGCTTCTATACAGCTACCTTTCTGGTGTGGAAAGTTGTTATTATCTGGTTATATTTGGTCGTCATATAATGTAACATCACATAATCAGATAATCTGCACTAATTAAATTTTTGCGGTTGGTATTTATCAATTACTACATAAGTAATAATAATCAAACTTTTCCATTCCATTCGTAACTTCACTTTTCTGTAATGTCCGGTCCATTTTTTGAGGTGATCCATCCTCTTCCTTCTCTTTTATTTACAACTTAACTTCAATATCTACATCAAGCTACTGCTGTGGTTTAAATAAAATAATAAATAATTAGTGCAGATTATCTGATTATGTGATGTTACATTATATTATGGCGACCAAAAATAATCAGATAATAACAACTTTCCACACCAGAAAGGTAGCTGTATAGAAGCCTAAGAACTCTATACACGCAGAGTATTTCCAACACGATTTGAAACGCTCTGTATAATTTTGAATTATGCGGACAGACGGACGGACAGACACGGAGCCAGATCATAAGGCTTCTTGTTATACTTTGTATAGAAGCCTAAAAGGAACTTAAGTAACTTATAATAATTCAAATAGAAGCCTAAAAGTAGCGCACTGGCTACCCAGTTCTTAGACCTCTATACACACAGAGTATTTCCAACACGATTTGAAACGCTCTGTATGATTTTGAATTATGCGGACAGACGGACAGACACGGAGCCAGATCATAAGGCTTCTTGTTATACTTTGTATAGAAGCCTAAAAGGACAAGAGCTTCCTAAACACAAAGGCGGTTATGCATCTTACAAAAAAGACTCCTATAATAGAATATGCATTGGTAAGGTAGATTGAGGAAGATAGCACATTAACATTGAAAACAATATATGTAAAAAATTGGTTTGATGTAAAATTATTTTCAGTTAAAGCTTTTAGACCGCATATTGGAAATATGAACAACGGTGAAAACAAGAGAAAGCGAAAAGATTATGTCGACAAAATTTTACACAGCAGAGCAAATGGCCGTACATTAATTTGGATTGATGAAACAAATTTTAATCTTTATTGTCAAGACATTGTTGAAATTTCATAAAAATAAATATTTAAGTTCATAATATTAGTTTGTAGAAAATTTGTTTTCATTTACTCCAAATCAGTTTTCATGTTTTCAAATCTGTTCTCATTTTGTTCCAAATGTAGTTCAAATGTTCCAAATTTGTTTACACTTGTTTCGAATCTGTTTTCATATGCTCCAAATCTGTTTTCACTTGCACCAAATCTGTTTTCATTTGCTCAAAATCTGTTTTCATTTGCACAAAATCTGTTTTCATTTGCACCAAATTTGTTTTCATTTGCTCAAAATCTGTTTTCATTTGGACAAAATCTGTTTTCATTTGCTCAAAATCTGTTTTCATTTGCACCAAATTTGTTTTCATTTTCTCCAAATAATACTGTAAAAGGTATAGTAGTTCTAGACCGCCCATAATATCCCGACTGAAGACGTACGAATACTTGTTTTAACCGTCAATAATGCATAAACAAATTATTTTATTTTATTTATTTTAATAATTAAAAATTATTTTAACTCATTACGCACTTTTGTGCTAAATTGTGCAAGCATAATTTCCTCATCACTAGAGACATTGTCAATATCATCATTGAAATCACTGAAACCTGAATTACTCATTTTTTCAACTTAAATGTTTATATCAAAAATCATTTTATTTTTCCCAATATTTTTGGAGTTTTGTAATAAATTAAAATTAGTCTTGTTCTCCAAATTCTTTATTAAATGACGAGACGCGTTTCGTTTATTTTTATTTGATATACGAGTAGTACTAATGACCGACTCTTAATAATTTAATTTTATGTATAAAATTTGACACCTCTTACGTTTTTTCCTTTAATAATGACCGATGATGACAATACATTAGATTCTCGAAACGCGTCTCGTCATTTAATAAAGAATTTGGAGAAAAATACTAATTGTAATTTAAATGTTTATAATTGAATGTAAATAAATGTACGTTTCAGCATGATTTGCAACAACAAATTTAGGTTGGGTTTTAATAAAGTTCAAGGTAAAACTCGAGTCAATCCGACGTCCGAGTTTTCCCGAAAAATTAGAACTAAAACTGTTTCATCAAACTTTTTTCTTACTACTAGTTCTCAAGTTGTTATTGCGAACGCATGCGTATTAGAACAATCTGAACTAGAATCGGTAGTTCTAGAACTGTTCAATTTGTTCGCGATGAAACAAACCTAATATCAAAAAGTTAGGAGGGGATCTAGTCAACTGCGCCGTCTGGGAATTTTTTACTATCTTCTTAGAGGTAAGGGTTGGTTTTTGACACCCTTAACCTCATAAAAGGATTATGAAATTTGGAGATAGATTACTGTCATCAAGTAGATTATTGCATCAAAAATTTAGGAGGAGAGCTCGTCAAGTGCGCCGCCTGGAAATATTTCATTATTTTGGTTAGTGTTTATTATTTTATAGTTTTGGAAGCCTAAGAGCCCCCGCAGACTGCAGCCTTTCTATCGGCCGATAGTTTAGTCGGTTTCTTATTCAGTATGAAGCTGTCGGCCGATACCGAATCGTTATAATTTGCGCACTTGCATACAGCTTCACACTGATTAAGAAACCGACTAAACTATCGGCCGATAGAAAGTCTGCAGTCTGCGAGGGCTCTAAATGAGGTCTATTAACCTAATTTTTTACTTTAATTTATTTAATTTATTTAATTAATTTGTTGTATTGGCACCTTCTATACAAGGTTTATTATTTAATTTTAAATTTAAAAGCAAAAATAAGAATATTAATATTTTTACCTTGATTTAACTGGTCGACTGTAACGTGCTCAAATATGAGTTTGAGTAGAACTTCAGCCAGGTTGATTAGTTTGCAAAGTGAGTTTAACAAACCTAATAGGAGATACAACTAGAAAATAAATAGTTTTTCAAAGTTATATAAAATTTTAACTTTGTGAAAGTGTTTATATATAATAATTTACAATCAGTTTTTCCTTCAACGGTTGCAATATTTACAACATAACGTCACAAAGGGAAGAAGTTAATTTAATAATCATTCATATTAATTATAGATATGGATCAACAAGTGCTTTCGGAAGAACCCGGCGATGTTCTGCAAAATAATTTTGTAATTAAAAAGGAAGAAGTAAAAGATGCAGAATTCAACCCTGAAGATTTGCATCATTCAATTGACATCAAAGAAGAATCCGAGAGCTCTGATGCTGGTAAGATGAACTTTTGTAATCAATTCCACTACACTTACAAAACATTTAAATACGCATTCTATCAAAAAATCATTTGTGTGTGAAATTATTTTTGTGATAGGTAAATTTGAAAACTCATTTAAACGCCCTAAATGTACAATTTTTTGTTGATATTTCCTTCAATCTTGGGTTTACTTACAAACCAATTTAGTTTTTTTACCAAATTATTTCCAATTTACTTCCCAGTCGTTAACATGTATCGTTAAGTCTCGGTTTCATCGTTGAAGCTCGGTACCGAAAATTTAATTTAATCGGTTTTTTGATGTTAATTATTTTCGGTCATCTAGAATGGAATTAAAATATCAAATATGAGTTTGAGTAGAACTTCAGCCAGGTTGATTAGTTTGCAAAGTGAGTTTGAAAAACCTAATAGGAGATACAACTAGAAAATAAATCGTTTTTCAAAGTTATATAAAATTTTAACTTGGGGAAAGTGTTTAGCTTTATTCAACCGCTTATACAGACCCGAAACGCCATACAGAACCGACGTTATGCGGCCAAAAACGACGTTAAGAGACCCGGCTTCGGGTCTGGTAACGTTTACAATGTTTTTTGGGTTCTCTATACATTTAGGTGTCATTTAACAAGATTTAAGGTGGGTCTGGTAAGGATAGTTGAACGTATCATTACATACATATTTAGTTCACCGTTTCTCTCGGCAGGGAGCGCGCCATTAGAAGCGCATATAATATATTGCTATGGTTCAAATGAACAGTAAAGAATTTGCTCTTAGGCTGGTGTGAAAAACATGAAAGTTCTTTTGAAAAGGAAAGATTTCTCGAGGTTACGAGAACTTACAATAATAATGCTATAAAATTTGTTTGCACATAAAAATAAACAGGTCAAAGAATAAAAAGGTACCAGATGAAAACAAATTATTTTCTTTAAAACATGTTCACAATTTTATAAATTGAAATGTTAGATGTAAGAATTTAGTAATAATAAAATAAACAATTGTTAAATTTTAAGAAGTGGCGAATAATAATTAAAAAAGGATATTTTACGTGGTTATTAAAATCGGGACGACATAGTGCAGTAATACGTTTCATCCGAGACCACAAAATACGGCCAAGTGGTGCGTCACTGATCGAACGGGTGTATAGATCGGAACGTAACTAAAAGTAATCAAAAGTGTTTTCAACCAAATTATAAAAATAAATAAAGGATAAAGATGATCAACAAGGCGAAACATAACTTACCAATAGGAAAAATGGATCCAATTAAAACTCAAAAATCAGGAATGTAAAAACGGGATATTTTCGGATGACCCGGGTTACAAGTAAATAAACGGGGTTCTTCCAAAAAAAGTAGGAAACGGTGAACGCGTATTAAATTTCGTGTCCCGTATAATTTGAAGAATTAACCAATTTAATTCAATTCGGAAGTAACTGAAAATAAAGAAAGATATTAAGTGGGATTAAAGCACGTGTGTAACAAAAAGAAATAATTGTTTTCAAGATAAGAATTAAAATTTTGAACTTACCTTTTGGAATTATAAGAAACTATGGTTTATGGACAACTTGTTCACAATAAAAATACAATTTGATGATCAATCTGGTAATTTACGATTTGAAACGAAGGCGATTACACAAGATTAATTTGAAGGTTAACCTGGAGCGAAAACCAAGGAAGTTATAAGCAATCACAGGAGGCGTATCAAGGCCTAGGTGAGCTCACCCTACATATTAAAAGTTATAACTATAAACGTGGCGCGTAAAATTACGAATTTAAAAAAACTATTTCGCGAACGTAAAGATAAACATTGGGGTAATTTTAAGTTTTTATTGATGAACTTTATAATAACCACATTTCATGTTAATAATTAATGCTTGCATATTACTGTTCTAATAAAATTTATTTATTTATCCATTACGTTTCATCTGGTATTATTTTGAATTCGACGACTTTAGTAAGTTTATTCATTAGAATAAAAGTGAAAAGAAAAGGTAAGACGTCGAGGAATCTACTCCTGGCATTAAGAGATTTCATGCAAATCAAAGAGAATAAAACTGAGCTAGCACAAACAATTTAAAAAGATTAAAAATTATATTTTCAATTTCAAATAAATTTACATGTGTCCCGTCACATCAAGGATCGGCACATAGTAATATACAACGTTGCTGAGCCCGATACATTTACTCGACGTTATCAATCCCTAAATTTTGCAACATCGCTTCAGCAACTTAATATTATTAAGGTTATTTATAAAGTTAATTAGCTGACAAGTTTTGTTAAATAGAAGTAATATCATTTTTCTGCATGTTTGATTTAAAACTTTAATTTAAATTAAAATTTTATAATCATTTAAGTTGTATGCAGTACTATTTCCTGAAGTATGTAGCCCATAAAATTCTTTTTAGTACCCAAACAGAAGAATTTTGCAACAAATTTAAGTAGGAGCTAGTGAGGACACTTAAAATAGTTACCTACCTAATATTTGAATTCAAAATTTTCTTGAGTCGGGTTATAATTTTATTGGAACTTCGGGTCGTAATTTTAAATATTCTTGTCCGGTATCCGATATGCCAAACTGTTTATGCCACCGATTTGTATTAATAAAATTTATTGTTAATTTATTTAGTGGTAGGTAGACACTATAACAAATTCGAAAAATATTTAAGCTTTCATAATCATTATATTTATGCTACCAATTTTTAAAATTGACTGAATATTTATTAAAATTAAGATTGAATAAAATGAACTTTTAAAATTTTCTTTTAGCTCCGAGCATCATACATTCGGTCCCGCTAATTTAATTCAATATTAATATTCAATTAGATTACCAGATGATAAAAAAAATTTAATTGGGTAAAAAGTAACACCTTTACTATTGTAAAAAACTAGAAAATTGTTTTTCAAGAATAAAAATTGGAAGCTCTACTATACGCAAACATTGATACTAATAAGGAGTGTTCATTTTACTAATCAATTTTTTACTAAATTATTCTCAATTAATTTTTACAATATTTACTTCAAGTTAAGACTACAAGTTGTGTGACATGTTTCATCTATAAAATTCTATGTATGTTCACGTACGGCAGTAATTTCAAATTTTTATACGGACGCGTCCCATAAGCTTTCGCATAAGCTTTGCGCGGTTCTGCGGTCACTTTCCGACTTGCTCCATTCCAAATTTTTTAAATTTTTTCAGAATTTCAGCTTCCCGGGTATTCTTTTTTACATCTCTTTTAATTAAAGTGCAGTATCTCTCAATAGGACGGAGTTCAGCAGAATCTGGAGGATTTCTTTACTTACAAAATCGACATTATTAGAACAAAAGTTCAAGTGTAGCATCAGCATAATCAACGGTGGCTAGATCTGGCCAAAACAACGAAGAGATATTGTGTTTACTATACAAAGGCTAAAATATGTTTTTGTAAGCATTCTTGCCTATAATTTTCACCACAAATTATCCCAGTTTAAAAAAATGTTCCACTTTCAGTCGACAAGAACAAATCGCTTGTCACACAAGAACTCTTTTACCAAATTTTTCTCCCTGAATTATCTTCACTTCGTTAGTCACATCTCCTACAACAACGTTATAATATTGTAGTCCTGGTGTACATTTTTACGTAAGTTTCGTCATCCATTAAAATGCACCGATTCTTGTTTTGCAATAAAAGAATCTACAACTTTTCGGACAATTTTTTTTTAACTTTGCCGTTGTTTCACAGACTTTGTAGGCTTTTTTGTTTTTTTACAAGTCTTAATATTAAGTCTTTTTTAATATTTTGCACCGTACTGACATTAACTGCCACCTTTTTGGTAATTTTTCGGACAGAAAAGAACTTTTTGGATTTTAACAGCTTCAAAACGTTTTCTTCAGCTACACCATTTATAGACCCTTATCCATGATGAGATTTAAATAAATCATCAAGTGTATTATCTGTGGTATTATACTCCCCAAGTTTTTTAATAATTTAGAAAACCACTAACTTTAAGCATTTAACAATATTTTCCCAAGTTTTCTTAGGAATAATTTTTCTGAACACAACTTTTCAAAGATAACTTTCCGGGTTTCAATTTAAATGCGCTCCATGGCGTTACATATTTGACAAAACTAATAACCAAAGGAAATGTGTGATATAGTCATAGCCACCAAAGTTGACGTCTCGTCATAACAGAATAATCGTCTGAACTAAGCTAATAATCCCTAGTCAAATGAAGTGTATTTTAAAATAAGTTATATATACCAATATATTTTTATTTTACAATACACTTCATTTGACTAGGGATTATTAGCTTAGTTCAGACGATTATTCTGTTATGACGAGACGTCAACTTTGGTGGCAATAAGAAACATTTCTTTTATAATTAATGCCTATTAGATCAAATATCAAATGATTTATTTCAATTTGAAGTTCTCATGCAGCTAAAAAAATACCCTATATGATCATAAGTTTCTTACATGCGGCCCGCACAACATTTTTAAATTTGTAGCTGGCCCGTTGTAAAAAATGGTTGCTCATCCCTGTACTATATATATTTTTTTTTTTTATTGACTCCACATTTACATTACAATCTGTCCATGGGACAATAGGTAATACTGTTTGACACTATTTATAATAACAATGACAATGAAATGACACAGTGGAGTACTAACCCATTGGTAAGCCTCCTTTTAGATTAATATTTACATTTTTATAGGCAATTTAAATTTGTTACAATTTATTTAGAAAAATCGATGGGGTAAGTCCATGGGATCACTTCTCTTTAGTCTTCTATCCTGAAGTTCGACCATTAGATCACACACTAATGGGATGGGATGATCCGCGAGTCTCAACTGATATCTTTTGCTCATAGAAGAAATGACGTCCTTCACACTATTAACTTGTAGGTCAGCACTAATAATATTATTTGGGACATACCAGGGGGCATCACAGATGCCACGTAAAACTTTAGATTGGAAACGCTGGATTTTTGCAATATTGGAATCACTGGCAGAACCCCACAGCTGAACACCATACGTCCATATGGGCTTCAGAATCGTTTTATACAACAGTAGTTTATTATCTGTAGATAAGGGTGAATTTCGGCCCATAAGCCAGTACATCTTCCGATACACAAGTCCAAGTTGGAGGCGTTTGTACCAAATATGTTTGGCCCACGTCAGTCGACGGTCAAGGTGAAAGCCTAAGTATTTGACATTTTCTTGTTCTGGAAGGACGTTACCGCTGTACTATATAATTGACAAATTATTATACTTGAATTTAATAATTTTTAAAAATAGCAGGTGTTTCCAAAACAACTTCAAAAATATTATCGTTAAGGTTTTATAAGTGAGATCTTATATAGTTTCTTATATGATTGAAAAATAAAAACAGGAATTAGTAAAAACAGAAACACGAATATAAGAAAAATCTTAAGATATAAAATAGAAGATTACATCTCCCCCCCCCCCCTCCCACACACACCGAATCGGGGACTATCTTTGATTATAATCTATAATCAAAGGTTATTTGCAAATAACTCTCCACGCTACTTGCTCGGAGCGATATTCGTAAAATAATTACAATTTTAAATTTTTAAAACGCTCTTGCTTTCCGAAATCCCAAGTATTGCTATCAGGCAAAATTTTTTGACAAATCGTCTGAATGGAAGGCGAGATTTATTAAAGATATTATGGCATAACGCATCATAACTTCGAAACGAAATTAAATATATAAGAAAAGTAAGGACTAAAAATTATCGCTATAAAATTTCACACTTTGTTTGTTCTATGTATGAGTTTTTCTCTAAAATTAAGGGTTGAGATAGACCTGCAATAAAAATATACAAGGTGTTTCTAAATTTTTCTGCTTTATTCTGCTGAAGAAAAGTTGGTGCAAACATCTGTCCGGAAATGCTTCGTTAGTATTTTGGGGCAGTTAATTATGGGCAGTTTTTTCTGGCAATGTTTTACGACGATCATAGCACCCTTATTTATAAACCAATCGTCAATTTTTTAACAGATTCAAAAATGTACAACGTTGTAACCTTCGATTCCAGACGTAATAATTTTAGTTTAAATCCATTTATTGTTTCAATACATTTATTGAAGTTGGCGGTAAAATTTATCTCTACCCATTTATATTTTGATAATTTTCTAGTGAAATTAAAAATATCCCCAATAGTTTTCAGGAAGTGACGTAGAATTAGATAGATACCAAGTAGATTTGAGGTAGAATAATTTTTCTCCTGCAAGAATTTGTGTAAGTAGAATAAATAAGTTAAGAGTTGGTAATTTATATTTCTTTGCCAGTATTTTGGGATCATCTACTGTTTATTCGAGTTTGGAGGTATTATTGATGGTTTTTTGGTCAATATAATCCATAGCCACTTAAGTGGGATATAATACGATACACCGATTCGAGCTGATTGGAATTATTGCAAACCCATTACGTTTTCGCATTTATTGTTTCTAGTGCATATATTTTGGAAGAATCTATACTGATTTATTATTCACGACGTAGCTTCTTTTATTCTGTTGGTCGGAAGCTCAACGTTCACTAGAATTTTTTTTTGGATGATAAGATACAATTTGATTAAAAATATTAGTCTTGCCTGGTTAAACCAAGAAAAGTTGGTTCATCTGGTAACTTGGTTATTGTCGTCAATTGGTTCGATCAAGGTACCTTTTTGGGAGTAATTGGAAGTTCTCCACCTTGTTGTTAGTTTATTTTTCGAGTTTTAAGCAGTTCCTAAGTACAAGTACGAGCACGCTATATTTGAAGATTCGGCGATTCACTTTGTTGTTTGGTAGTCCAGTGGCGTGGGTTTTGCAGCGGCGTAGAATCAAGGCGGAACCACAGCAATATATTAAGCTAAGTGTCTATTGCTTTTGTTTTATTATTTATTTAAAAACTGTCTATTTGCGCTACTTGACTGACAACCTAACTGCAATATTTGTTTGATTGGTAAGTACGCCGAAACAGCGTACTTGTAAAGATTAGTGTTAACGCCTACAGATCTGTTCCGCGTTTATTTGATTGTTTTTTTTTGAAAGATTATTTGATTGACAATTTGAATTTTTGGTTTGCTATACAATAGCGGGGGAGCGGAGAGCTAAATCCCTTAATAACTGTTTCCGATGTTCCCTTTATTTATAGTCATTATTCTTTTTATCTTAGAAAATTTGAATAAGCACCAGTAGCGGCTCCTGACTTGTTGCAATAGAAGGGCATAAAATATGTATATGTACATCATAAAAAAATGAATTATCACTCTACTAAATTACTTCCAAAATATTTTAAATCAAAAGAAGCTTAAACGAGAACCCTTAGAATAAACTCTAACTTTAACGACATGCAGTATTCCATATGCTGACCATAGATCATCAAAAACCCCGAAAAATCTCAATTCAGCCGCTAAATTTTTAAAACTTCATACTACTACACTTTCTCCAGTTTTATTTCAGAAACGGTCACATGTACTTGAGAAAGCGATAATTGAAATTCAGATTTGTCAATTGTATTTCAGAAAGTGATATATGAAATTCAGATTTGTCAATTGTATTTCAGAAAGCGATAATTGAAATTCAGATTTGTCAATTGTATTTGAGAAAGCATAAATTGTAATTCAGATCCACAAATTATAATTCTTCTGAAAATATTCACAATTTTGAATAACCTTCATGCTCGCTGAAATTATCTGAATTACAATTAACACTTTCTCAAATAAAAGTGGAAAAGGTGTAGAAGGTTATTATTGTACGGCCTGATGGCCGCACAGAAATTTTTAGTTTGCAAACTAAAAAATCTGATGTGGCCATCGCATGACTTTCCGAACAGACGTAAATTTTTATATTATATTATTTAATAAAATGGTTACATAATTTCAACAGTAAATCGATGAAAAAATTTATATTTTGCCAAAATAGGAAGAAAAAATCTTTTGAATGCCTATATCTTGCAAACGAAGCATTTCTGGACCCATGTTATTAGAAACTTTTCATCTTATTTTCATAAGGAGAATACGTTCGAAAAATTTAGCGAAAATTTTTGAAACGCCCTGTATATTTTAGAGAAAAACTTTTATGACAAAAAATGTAGAAAATTCATAGCGGTAATTTTTGGTTCTTAATATTTATACATATTTAATTTCGTTCCGAAGTTATGGCGCATAATGTCATAATAGCTCGAGGTAAACCCCCCTTTCCCGTTAGACGATTTAATTTATGTTCATCAGGCTTCGTCTTACGACAGGAAAAAGCTTATATTCAAAATTTGGAATGATTTGCTCGCTTCGTTTAGGCGCTATCGTGTTCACAGACGTACACACACACATACATAGTACATACAAACGTCCTTCCAAAAATGATAAAAATGGATTCAGGGCACCTCAAAACATGAACATCTGTCAAAACATTGGGGGGTAAAATTTTGCCTGATAACGATATATTCCTTACCTAGTGGGTTCGGGAAGTAAAAATTACTTATGTTCACTAGCCACTGGAAAAGTGAACTTTTACTTCGACAAAGGTTCAATACTGTATAATGGAAATAACTTAAAAATTGGCTATTTGACGTTTTAGGGGAAATCAAATAATTTACCATCGGGCATCTGCAACTCCATTATTTACTCACGGATTTTTGAATTTTTCATTTTATTCAGAACCTAGATTTGCATTCATAAAAAATATTTTACGTTTTCATTGTGGCAGAATATACGCCTCCCCCCTCCTATAGAATTGATCTTGCAGTTAACAGCCTAGTCGAGAATTTTTGAGACTTGGTTCTAGTCTTCAAATGTTAGACATTTAAAGCTGAACTTGTTTGTTTAAATTTATGAACCCACCCACTACTTAGGCACTACCAAAAGGAACAATTGCGAAATTAATCGCGTTCCGGTGGACCACCCTGTATATTTAATTTATACAAATATACTGGAAAATGGGAAATACTATGGTTAAGGGGCACGACAATGCTATAGAGAAAAAAATTAAATTTAAAAATACTCAATGTAAAAGAACTGATGTGGAACATAAAAAAAAAGAATGAAGCTAGGGCAGGAATCAGAAAAACAATAAAACAAACTCGTAAAATTATCATCGACGAAAACGGTATTCTCCCATTGGGTAAAATTCCTAATCCGGCTCTGTATGTATTTGAAATAGTTGTTTGGTGGGGCCGGTGATTTTAGTTTTGTACGGTTGGTATCATCGCCCTGTACTAGAATTTCATGGTGGCCGGCCACAACCACATTGCACGTTTATGTCTTTTCTTGTGAACGTTGATTAACTTTAAACAGTGTTAACCAGTGTTCAACCACATCGGTTGTATAAGGTTAGTGTAGATTACAAATTGTAGTAATTTTTAGTAGGTAGTAAATTGTATGGTAAATTCTAACGGCTAAAATGGCCGCTACCCGCAATCGCGCGCTTTCTATGTCTTGGGCAATGGCCGTCGATATTTTTATGATTTTTGGAAAACATTTCATGTAATTTGCTCTTTCCATGCTAATAACACATGCACCTCTTTCCTCTTGCATTGGTATGGATGAAGGCCATAAATACTTGGTAATGGAACTATCGAATAAAATCTATCGAATTGTTAGATCGTAGTCATCATTTGAACTATCGATAGTAAATTAGTCTATCGAATACTGTTCTAGTTACTAAAAGCTATCGAATGAATTTTTAGGTACTAAAACTATTTGAATAACTTTTTATTTCCTAAAACGATTCGAATAACCTTTTTGTTCTAAAATTATTCGAATAATCTTTTTGTTTAAAAATTATTCGAATAACCTTTTTGTTCTAAAATTATTCGAATAACCTTTTCGTTTAAAAACTATTCGAATAACCTTTTCGTTCCAAAACTACTAGAATGAATTTTTAGTGGGGCCGGGGTGAACGGCCCAACTGACAAGGAATATCCAAAATAAAAAATCCCTTGATAATTAGGTCAAAAAAGAGATTAGTTACAATGTAAAACCAGGATATTTGAGGATTTTTAAGAATTAATACCGAAATTTGAGTAAAAACCCTATGCGGTGGCCGGGATAGGTTGTCGGCCTCTTTTTTGCGTGGTTTCAAGAACTACGGACACGCCCCTAACATGTAATTTAGCAAAATTTTGGGTAATTAACGGCCTTTTTGGCTATGTTTTGATCCGAATGTATAACTGTGTTGTCGTCGCGGAGGTGATCATAAAAAAAAATCCGAAAAAGTGTGAAAATAAGGAAGTTGCATTTGTACGGGTCACTGATGCACACGAGTCGATGTGACATCGTTCGCCCGTGGTCCCTTGAAATCGAGTGAAATTTTTTCGCTCCGATTTGAAATTTTCTTTGAAATTCGGGTAGGTGGGGGTGTGATTAGTAGATATTAGTAATAAATATTCGCAAAAAAATGGAAAATAACACGTGTATTGCCGAAAAAGTGAAAAAATTAAATTTGTTTTGTCTTCCATTTTTGGGGTGTGCATTCGATAGGGAGAGTAATCCATCGTCAAAACCTACTCTTCCGGGGCGCCGCTCCGCATTGCACCCCTCCAGAGCGGTTTTGACTCTGGTTACTAGGCTAAACATACGAGAAGGGCCTCCGATCAAGAAAACCGGGATATAAAAAAACCGGGATGTTAGGGACCCTTGAAAAAGCATTAAAAAGTATAGTCGCGGTATGGGGCAGTTATCTTTTACGTTTCACCCCCAAAAAATCGCGTAAAAACAAAAAATAATCGATGTTACATGTAGGAGAGACGAGCTGCATCTGCCGGTCCGTAAACGGCTAAGTCTAAGATTAGTTCATCTCGCACGGACCGTCAACAAAATGAGTGAGATTCCATCAGCGCGTCAGTGAAACACGTAAAATTTACGATTTTCAAAGTGGATTTTCTCTATCAAAAGTTGGTTTATCCTGCTATAGGAGTGTTACCATTGACCTTTAAATAGATTAAAATATCCGAAAATCGATAGCTAAAATTGAAATTCGATGTTGGATAATACGTACTCTTCCCTTTTTAGTTTCTAAAAGACTAAAGCTACCTTATGAAATTTTAGATAGTAACTACCTTAAACGGTAAATACACGATACAACGATTGTACCGAAATTGTAACAACTTGGAGATTGTATTCGAAAATTGCATAGTGTGTGTGCTCGCTACTGGCGGTCGCACGGTTATATGAACCTCTCATGCAATTTGATATACAAGCCATTCTTTGAACCACTTTGTTTCACTTTTTTGGTTTTGGTTTTTGACTGCTCAACACTACACCAGCACCTATCAGCAAAACTTTTTTTTTCAAAAACGTTACAGACGTTCTGCTACATAAATGAAATCGTATCTTCGATGCAGTGAAATTGTACCGTGTGGTTAACGATTCGACAGTTGTACCGATATTGTAACAACTCTGAATCGGTACAACAATTATTGTATGGTGTATTTGATGTTTTATTTACTAGGTTACTACCAATATCAATCATCGCAAAGAAAACAAAAAAATGGTTACAATATAAATAGTTATTACCTATTTCAAAAATCTTTATTAATTATTTTATTAATATTAATTAATGGAGATAGAATGCTTATAATTATTATTTAAAAATATTATTTAGACTAAATTTTTGCCTGCACGCAAAACAAATCTGCTTTAGAATCGAAAAAATTGCAGGTAAAATCGAAAGTTTTACTTTTAAAAAGGCGTCGACATTTTATTCTTTTAATTCAAAAGTAACATTACTTTGGACATCTATAATAAAAGTAGACTGCTTTTATTTTAATGGTACAGTAGAACCCCGATTATCCGTGCGCGCATTATCCGGGCGGCGGATTTTCCGTGCGGCATTTTAAAATTTCATCCGTGCGCGGATTATCCGTGGCTGACGGCCTGAGGTTGGCGCATGAACGCTGAATGCACCGTGCAGGCGTTTGTCTCGGGGAATACCCAAGTTCGGCTCGGGAAATCCCCCGTTTATGTGTTTACTTATTATTTTCGCCAACTGCCGACCGACTTGTTAGTTAAACCTTTGGTTAAACGTAAACAGACCCACAAAATGCAGCGTACCGGTGCTAATGAAAAGCGTAAACGCTTTTAAATTATTAATTTTAAATTAAACAAAAATAAAAATGAGGTCCTTGGATTATCCGTGTTTTCGAATATCCGGCGAAGGCTCGGTCCCGGCTGGCCCGGATAATCGAGGTTCTACTGTATATAGTTTTCATCTGCTTACTTTTAATTTAAAAATTTTTGTTTTCAATTTACAAATTTTGTTTTCAATTTTTAAATTTAGACCACCGTAGATAAAGTTAGTCGTTTTCTTACAGAAAGCCTACATACCAACTTTTTGACTTTTTGAAAGGCCAAAACAAGGAAACGAGTGCCTTTTTGGGCAAATCCTTTAATTTGTATATTTTATTTCTTACTAAGATGGTGTGTACCAAATTTTGTCAAATTAGGCATGGGTCAAGTAAATTCATGATTCGATTTGAGATGGAATGACCCACTACTGAAATATTTTTACAGATTTTAATGTTGTAAGGTTCCTGAACCGTATTTATAATATTAATTTTAAGTAAACTTTTAGATAAATTTTAAAAAATCTTTAGAAAAATGAGATTAGTCTATGGTAGAACCAGAAACCAGCAGCACCACCTAGAGTGCTTTATTGAACTTCGTCATGTGAACGCAGAAAAAACCCAAGGCCAAATTTCTTGATTTTTCTTTTATTACAGAAAATTATAGTATGAGATAGATATGTTTTAAAATGCAGAAAAATCCTTGGTCCAAAATTATTATAAAATTTTATTAGGACTTTGGACTTAGGATTTTTCTGCATTTTAAAACATATCTATCTCATACTATAATTTTCTGTAATAAAATAAAAATCAAGAAATTGAGACGTAGGCTTTTTCTGCATAACAATTAGGACTAATTAGGGATCTATAATTTAACGTGAAATCCGAACCACGTTATTATAGTTATTTTGAAAGAAGTCAACCATTTAAAAAAGCTTTTTTTCTGCAAATTCTGATCAGAGATATTCTCAGAAAAGATTTAATGAAAATGCGCATCCACACATTCCAAGGTTAAATTCCAAGCTTTTACATCAAAGGCGAAAATGAAAAAATTCCAGGGGTAATTTTAATATACATTATTACAAAAGGTAATAAGGTAATTTAGTAATTTTCCCTTGAGGGAGGGGGCGTCCGTACCGCGGGGTAGAAAGACTTGACCCTGGGCGGCGCCCTCGATTGTTAACACAATACGATATCTTAGTGTAAAAATATTGAATTATTTTTGGATTTTTTGTTTTTAATTGTATGCACAGTGAATAACGAAAAAAATCTTTTGTCAAAGAATTCATTCTGAAATGTGCAAGGCAAAAGCAAATTAAAATAAGTAAAAAGTATTTATCACTGATGACATCTTGAAAGGTCGACCTTCTATTGATGGTTAACTTTTTTTACAAATTTTACAATAACAAGGACACAAAACTTTTCAATCGTCAGTCAAAAACTGTAAACACTTTTGTTCTTTGATTCAAGAAAAAACTGTTTTTTTACAGATCTCGAAATTACCGGCGTAGAAACGTCGTTAAACAAAAACGTTACCAAAAGTAAATAATCCCGCAAATTGGTGGGGATTGCAATTTTTCACTAAATAATAAAATCTACCGGGTTTTTCATACAGGGTATTATACTTTACAAATCGAGCCCGCTCCTTTTTCTACACACTGTAACCAAATATAAAATGCCGTTAAAACCTCACATTTAATAGAAATGCCACCAAAAATTCTAACTTCTAAATTTTGTTTTACATTTAACGTTTGGAAATTTTTGTTTTGAAATCAAACTATTTTAATAATTATTAAAAATTTTGTTTATTTTTACTATAGATTTATACGTGTTATAAAAATACATAAATATATAATTATATCTAAGTAATAATTTACAATCAGTTTTTCCTTCAACGGTTGCAATATTTACAACATAACCTCACAAAGGGAAGAAGTTAATTTAATAATCATTCATATTAATTATAGATATGGATCAACAAGTGCATTCGGAAGAACCCGGCGATGTTCTGCCAAATAATTTCATAATTAAAAAGGAAGAAGTGGAAGATGCAGAATTCAACCCTGAAGATTTGCATCATTCAATTGACATCAAAGAAGAATCCGAGAGCTCTGATGCTGGTAAGATGAACTTTTGTAATAAATTCCACCACACTTATAAAACATTTAAATACGCATTCTATCAAAAAATCATTTGTGTGTGAAATTTTTGTGATAGGTAAATTTGAAAACTCATTTAAACGCCCTAAATGTACAATTTTTTGTTGATATTTCCTTCAATCTTGGGTTTACTTCCAAACCAATTTAGTTTTTTTACCAAATTTGTTCCAAATTATTTCCAATTTACTTCCCAGTCGTTAACATGTATCGTTAAGTCTCGGTTTCATCGTTGAAGCTCGGTACCGAAAATTTCATTTAATCGGTTTTTTGATGTTAATTATTTTCGGCCATCTAGAATGGAATTAAAGAGTGAAAAAAATTCACAAATTATCTGAAAATTTCACTACTACTTTTCTACTTTTTATGGCGTAACCGAATTTTAGACCCATAGTGTAGCTATGTAAACAAAAAGATTGAAATTTAATCGAAAATCGCAATTTTGGCATTAAATGATTTTTGTTATATTATCGATTTCTTTCGATGCCTGTTTGTAGGTGTGTGTGTGTGTTTATGTGTAATAATACTGTTTCGAGTAAAAAAAGTTACATTAACGTGTTTTGTTAAGTTAATTTTCAACGGATTTGTACGCACGACATCTTAAAATAAAGAACTCCATGGAGTCCAGATATTACTGTGAAAAATCTTGGACGGCGGTTTAGGAGACGGCGGTTTAGGGGACGGCGTGGAGGAACTTAAGGGTACGTAAGATTGTGGCAACCCCCCCACACACATCTTACGTAAGGATTATTTAAAAGAAAATTAATTTTGAAGATAAGAAAATTAATATTTTTAATATTATATAGATAATAATACAAAAATTTAAATTAAATTTTTATTTACATAGTTAAAAGTTAATTAATTAAATTAATTAAAGTTAATAAAAATTAAGAATTAATTTAAAAAAGTATTTTAAAAACTTACGTAAGGAATCCGTCGGACCCCTACCCCCCCACCGTAAGGGTCCGTAAGATATCCAATACCCCCCCCAAAAACCCTTACGTAATTAATGGATGACCCCCTATGTAAAATAAGTATTTATAATATATCTGCTTAAATCATTTCCTGCGACATCAGTTTCATAATTTCTGATAAATCTTATGATTTATGAAAAATCCATTCTAAAATATAATATTATCAAGTTAATGACAATAATAATAAAAGATTACCTTTTATGGTGCCTACTTACACTGTTACAGTAAACAAAATATCAGTTATTCACAGAACAAACCACGTTATGTAAAAATGTTATTTTTTGTCTTGATTTATGGCAAAAACAAACCCTTGAACAATAATTTGTAAATACTACGTACCATCACCAACTGTCATAATAAATTCGACCTGCGCATATTCCAGAAAGTTCAACAACACATAAACCGTGTCTATTGTAGGTCAACTTTGACCAGAGATCGGAGGTTATCTTTCGCTATAGAAACTCAAAATCTGCAGTTATACTATGGTTAAGCTTAACCTTAATATAACTCGAGCTTCAAAAACCGGGTATAAGATCTTTTGAGGTAACCCTCTATACATTGTTGAATTAACAAACACGATTGTGTGCCAGTTTTTTACATATTTTGCAATTTGTTACAGATATGAATAAAACGCTAACTTACGAGGAGTTTCAAAATTTGGAGAGCAGTCGAGTTTTAGAATCTCAAGAAAATGGGGTCGGCAATTTACATCTTAACCTATGCCCTATATGTAGATATAAGTATATACATGAAGAGGATTTTAGAATTCATCTAATAACTCATATTGCCAAGAAATTTGCTTGTGAAATATGTGACTATAAATGTAATCGAAGGTCAGGTTTAAAAGTGCATTTAAGAACTCATACCGGTGAGACACCATTTGCTTGTAAAATATGTGACTATAAATGTAAACAAAAATCAAATTTAAAAGTGCATGTGAGAACTCATACCGGTGAGAAACCGTTTTCTTGTACATTATGTGACTATAAATGTAAACAAAAATCAAGTTTAAAAGTGCATGTGAGAACTCATACCGGTGAGAAACCGTTTTCTTGTACATTATGTGACTATAAATGTAAACAAAAATCAGGTTTAACAGTGCATTTGAGAACTCATCAAATAAAAAGTAATAGTTAAATAGCATTTTTCAATCTAACGCTGCTCGACATGATACAGATACGATTTGTATGGCCTTAACGTCTGTAACATCACATCGATGATGTTAATGTATGGATAAAGTTTTACCGAGTGATCCAGCTAGCGGCCGGCACCAGGTTTGGTCCGAGCCAGTCGGTGAGAAATTGGCGAGATTCGCGATTTAGTAGCGGTAGCAGTAAGATAAATTTAGATAAAATATTTTTAAAATTTAAAAGTCATTAAAATTTTTTTAAACAATAAATTAAAATTCCAAGTAAAAATAAAAACAAAAACTTGACGAATCCACCGATCGAAATGGACCATGTTACGGCCAGCGATTATTTTAACAAATATTAAAAAGATTTGTTGATATTAATTTAAAAATATTAAAAAATAAACGTTCATTACAGATGAATCACCCTGTATTTAATGTTACAATTATTTTCGCTTACTAAGGGGACGTCCATAAATCACGTGAGGTGTTTTTTTTAAATTTTGACCCCCCTCCCCCTTGGTGAGATTTGGTTAAATGTCGTGGAACTCCCCCCCCTATCTAAATCTCACGTGAGATTTTCCTTATAATTTTTCAATAATTAAATTTACTTGATATGTTATTGTATTTTGCTTTATTATACCACTAATAACTACCTAAGCGTTAATACTGATATCTTCTATGTACTACATTTTTTCTGTGAAATAAGCGGAGAAAAATGATACTACGTTTAAGGTGAACTATATATTTACGTATTTACAAATACGTCTAATGACTGTCTTCCTATATTACTACCAAAAGATGAATGAGTGAGATCACTCACTCCGCGGGAATTCATGTGCTTGCTCTATAGTAATGATTGGACACATGACGTCCGTGTCTTTTGGTAGTGATATAGGAAGACGGTCATTATACGTATCTACATCCTCCTCGTACACCACTCCAGCCTATCGTCCACGACGCATAGCAGCTCCTCAGCCCGAATGGCAACCACACGCCTTGGTCGAACCCTGACCACAGGTGCTCGCGGGGCTGCATGCAGCGTCGACCTGTGCTTCTGAAGCTTCACACGCGAAGCAAAGTAGATGCCGCACGTTTTGCAGCATCTGCTTTGGATTGTATTTAAAAGAGATGGGCAGTAGAAATCGTATGGCATCTGGGAATATGCGGCCTGCGTACTTAGCCCAAGTACCAGTCGACAAAAAGCTAATCAATCCTACGTTGACTTACCTTGCTCTCAACGATTATTGGAAGCGACGCTTCGGCAAGCTCAAATGGAGAGCAATTTATGGGGGGGTCAGGAAGCTAGGAGTGAATACCTACTTCCTTGAACTGAATCCAAATAAAAGGCGCCACACCCTTATCGTCGCTAAAAAAGATGTTCTACCTGAAAGGGTGAAAGCTAGACTAAATAAAACGCCAGAGCTAACAGGTAACGTATATTGATAGCAGTGGATTCAATAATAAACAAACACGGCACTCGCACTGTACAAGTGGTTACCTTAATGTTGTGGATAACCAAAATTATCATAAAAATATAATGCAGCAAAAACCAATCAAATCTATTTTTAAAACAAAATAATTTGATATCAAAAATACTTAATCTAATCCCCAAATTAACATGGGAGATTTACTCCTCTATCTAACAAACAGTTATAGTTAGGTTGCAATCTTCGCTTTGTGGTAATAAAGTACTTGAGTAGTGGGGAGAGTAAATATTAATTAGGTATGATTGATGGACAGTATTGAATGTAGAGTAGTAGTGAATAGTAGTAGTGAACAGACGTATGTATTCTATAAGTTATAACAAATAAAGACAAAATGCTAGCAACATTAGTTATTATTTAAAGAGGTACCACCAAAGCATAAGTAGTTCCAAAGAAGAATTAAACATTAAAGTTCTCATATTACATGGCGACCGCGAACATGAGACCGTGAAAATTGGACTCGTGAGTGTAACAAAAGTGCAAAAATAAGTGTTTATTTTTCAAAAAGTACTAGTATTACCATAATAAAAAATATTAAAAAATATGGGTTCTACAAAATCTAAAGAGGAAGTAGTGATCGCCCAAACGGCAAGTGGACAAGCATCAGTTTCGCAATCGATAAGCCGTACGGAGTGGATATTGGTAATCTTATTGGGAATTATTGCTATAATTGCTATTTACATACTTTGGCAAAAATGTAAACAAGGAATGAAAATTACAATTCGGAGAGAACTCAATCGCAACGAATTACAAAAAAGCCAACCAAATTTACTTCAACAGAATATTTAATTACAAAATTAGTAAGTTTAGTGCTAAGTGGACAAATTGTTTAGTTAACGTAAAGTATAATAAGTGAAACAGACAACAGTAAAATATAATCTAAAGTTTAAAAATTTAAAAGTTAAGTAGGTGAAAAAACAAAATCAAAAATGGAATTCCAAAAGTGCGTCGAAATCCTGAGAATTAAGAAAAAAGTGCATCAGTAAAGAGGTCAACTAAAGTTCATCAGAAAAGAAAAGGAAAATTTTCCGATCGAAGTGCAACGTAGCAAAGTGAAGCAGGAAATTAAAATTGCGTATGGAAGATTTTATAGGTAATCGAACTTTGGTTTTACAATAATGTTTTAAAATGCAAACTAATAGACTTGCAGGAAATAATAGTTCAGATTTCGGAAGGAAATACTAAGTTTGCATAGTTAAGGCATTATTCGATAACAAGCAGATTTTATGAATCAATAAATAAATTTTATGGGTTGTTTTAGAATGTATTAATTTTAATTTAGGTTAAATTATTTAATATCTAATAGTAATTTATCATAATATGGTGACTTAGTAATCAATGGGTTTAGATAAGGTAAAACAAATTCAGAAACAATTGAATGATATTAGGATATATTTAAGGAAACTTGGCCCAGCCAGAAGGAAAAAAGGGGATATTTTGTTAAATAAAACAGCTGAGGCGCAAGAATTGTATTCAGATTTCAATAAGGTACTTGTTTTAGTATACGAAAAATTTGATAAGGAAGAAATTGATCAAAGCGTATTAAGTGAGATCATTGAGATAAAGGGTGTAATACAAATATTATATCAGGATATTTTAGATTACAATAGTACCGGTTCAACCACAAAAATTTCAGACATGTCAAACTTTGATATAAAAGTAGCAATTTCGCTGTTACCAGTTTTAGATGGTACAGAGGAAACGACAAAACAATTAATCGATGGGATTCAATTATACGAATCAATGATTGATGATGACGCAAAAAAGAATTTGATTAATTTTACTTTAAAAACACGACTTAATCAGAGCGCGAAAATTAGACTATCACAGGAATATACTACGGTCAGATCTTTAGTTAGCGATTTAAGACAACACTTGTTGACAAAGAAATCAGATACCGCGTTACAATCGAAACTTTTAAACTCGAGTCAGGGTAATAGATCGGTGGAAAATTTTGGGAAAGAATTGGAAGAACTTTTTATTCACTTAACCATTTCTCAAGCGGACGAAAATAAAGGTGCCTATGATATTCTAAAACCAATAAATGAGCGGAACGCGATAAAAAGATTCGCGGACGGCTTACGTAATAAAAAGTTAAGTACTATTATAGCGGCTCGAAATTTTTCTACCCTAAAAGACGCAATTAGAGCAGCTATGGATGAAGAAATCTTATCTAATTCTAATACAGAGCAAATTATGAATTACAATAAAGCTAATTTTAATCACATCAGGGGTAATACCAGTTATAGGAGAAACTACGGATCAAATTACAGACAATTTAACAATAACGTAGGTAATAGGTACTTTAGAGGATCTAATCGTGGAAATTTTAGTAGAGCAAGAGGTAATCAGTATTCATATACAAATAGATCAAGGGGTACCAGGTTCTTTAATGATAATAGAAGGAAAAATTTTAGTAGACACCGGGCGAGTACAAGAGGGCGTTACCAGAATCACATTAATTTGGCAGAAGTTGAGGAAAATGAACAACGTAACGAAGTGATTCAGTTTTTTCGAGAGGACGACGATTAATCACATGTATGCAATTAACAATATGAACCGCGTTAAATTTAAAGTTAACAAGCAAAATTTAGAATTTTTGGTCGATACAGGTGCATCTCTGTCTGCAATTACGTTAGGTTGCTTAGATAAGCAAAGCAAAATACAGAGACATCGTTTAAAAATTAAAGGTGTAGGTGGACATTTAATTTCGGAAGGTTACGTTTATTTAAAATTAAAAGCAAAGGATATTTATTTCTTACAAAAATTTTATGTTTTTAAAAATTTACCCTGTTCGGCAAAAGGTATTATTGGTGAAGATTTTCTTCAAAAATTTAAAGGAACAATTGATTACGAAAAAGATTTATTAACATTAAAAAACAAAACAGAAAAAGTAACTTTAAATTTACATGCGAATTCAAGAAGTATTCTGACAATACCAGCGAGATCAGAAAGTATTCATTACGTAACAACAGAATGTAAGGAGGATTGTGTGATATTACCGAAGGAATTATGTTTAGGTGTTTTTTTGGCAGCTGTAGTAGCTACGCCCAAAGAAGGGAAAATTCCAATCAAAATTCTTAATACAAGAGATAATTCAGTAGTATTAAAAAATTGGGTACCACAAAGTCATAAATTGGACGAGTATACCATTTGTAATTTTGAGAAAAATACGGATGTAACGGTTGAGAGAGTGAAACAACTATTGAAATCTATCGACTTACAAGGTTTACATAAAGAGGAGCGGGTAGCAATTGAGAACATTTGTGCTAAATACGTAGATATCTTCCACATGGACGGAGATAAATTATCGACAACTAACATTTGTAAGGAAAAAATTAGGTTGAAGAAAGGAGCAACGCCGGCATACGTAAAACCCTACAGGCTACCTCACAGTCAGAAAGAGGAGGTGGAAAAACAGGTTAACAAAATGTTAAACGATGACGTCATAGAAGAAACCCGTTCGGAGTGGTCGGCACCCCTATTAATTGTACCAAAAAAAGGTGATAAAGGAAATAAAAAGTGGAGAGTCGTAATAGATTATCGACAATTAAACACTAAAATCGAAGATGACAAATTTCCATTACCGAACATAACAGAGATATTAGATTCCTTATCGGGAGCGATTTATTTTAGTCATTTAGACCTAAGCCAAGGTTACTACCAAGTGGAATTGGATAGCGAGAGCCGTCCTTATACTGCATTTACAACTAATAAAGCACAATACCAACTAAAAAGGTTACCGATGGGATTGAAAATCAGTCCACGCAGCTTCTCTAGGGTGATGACACTAGCAATGTCAGGTTTAAATTACGAAAAATGCTTCATTTATTTGGACGATTTAATTGTTTTTGGTAGAAATCTACAAAACCACAATGCTAACTTAATAAGCGTTTTTGAAAGATTAAGAAAAGTAAATTTGAAATTAAATCCATTAAAATGTGAATTTTTAAAGAAACAAATAAACTATTTAGGTTTTGTCTTAACATCCGAAGGTATTTTACCGGATAAAGAGAAAATTCGTATTTTACGCGAATACCCGATACCAAAAAACAGCGAAGAAGTAAAACGTTTTGTAGCTTTTGCTAACTATTACAGAAAATATATACAAAAATTTGCTGAAATAGCAGCACCACTAAATAAATTAACTAGAAAATTTGCAACATTCCAATGGACAGCTGAGTGTCAGAAATCGTTTACAATTTTGAGGGACGCGTTAGCGGAACCTCCAGTGTTAGCTTACCCAGATTTTTCCGAAGAAAACGAATTTATTGTGAGAACTGACGCATCAGGGATAGCAGTGGGTGCGATTTTGTCGAATAAGGACGATAAACCGGTAGCTTTTGCAAGCCGAGGATTAAATAAAGCTGAATTGAATTATGCAACAATTGAGAAAGAATTGTTATCGGTGATTTGGGCAGTAAAATACTTTAGGCCTTACTTATTCAGAAGACATTTCAAAATTTTGACAGATCACAAACCATTGTTGTATTTATTTAATCATTCCAATCCGTCTAGTCGTTTGACAAAATTTAGATTACTGTTAGAAGAGTATGATTTCCATGTCGAATACGTGAAAGGAAAGGATAACGTAACGGCCGACGCATTGTCAAGAATAATCATAACATCAAAAGAATTGAAAGAAATGAGTGGAAATATTTTAAATGTAATGACACGAGCTCAAAGCGGAAAGAAGGAAACCAAAAGGGAAAATTTGAATAGTTCTACGAGCAGTAGGCCTGATCAACCAACATTTGTAGAATTACTCAAAAAACCGAAAGACAGTGTCGAGTTCGTATTAGAAACAACTAAGAAAATGGATAACTTAAGAAAAATGGAACACGTTAGCACGAAAACAAATGCGTTATTATATATACCGTCTCTCGAGGCTATTTACATAGATCCAAAGACTTACTCAATGATAACACGAGATGTTTTATTGAAAGATTTGGAGAGTCTATGTAAAGAAGCTAATATACCGGAAATTGTTATAATTAAAAATGAAAATAACGTAAGATTTATAAAAGAACTAAGCGCTAGTATAAAAAGTAATTCAAATTGGTCCGGACCACGAATTTGTATTATTAAAGGAGTTAAACGTATAAATAATAGAGACACAAAGAAAATAATTTTGAATAATTTCCATTTGTTGCCTACCGCGGGGCACTGTGCGTTCCAGAGAATGTTAAATAACATTAAAAAGTATTTTTATTGGCCAGGAATGACCGAAGACGTGAAAAATTATGCGAAAAAATGTGACAGTTGTCAAAGAAATAAACATTCCAGACATGTAAAAGAACCAATGATTATCACGGATACCGCAAACGAAGCTTTTCAGAAAATATTTTTAGATTTAGTTGGTCCGATTACAACAGATAGTCAGGGTTGTTCATATATTTTAACATTACAATGCGACTTGACAAAATTTGTAGAGGCTTATCCGATAAAATCGAAAGACGCTTCAACAGTAGCTAAATCTTTAGTAGAAAATTTTATTTTGAGGTACGGAATCCCTATGGAGATCGCGACAGATAGGGGTACGGAGTTCATCGCGAGTACTATGCGAGAAATTTGCAAATTGCAAAAATTAATCAAATTACAAGTACTGCGTATCATCATCAAACAATCGGAGCTTTAGAAAATTCTCATAAAGTATTAGGAGCTTATTTAAGAACGGTAACAAAAAACCAAAGTTTGACATGGAGTTCCTGGGTGCCTTATTGGTGTTTTTCTTTTAATACAGCTGTTCATACAGAGACGAAATACACTCCGTATGAACTAGTTTTTGGTAAAGTTTGTAGAATACCTAATAATGTCATGGGAAAAATCGAACCACTGTATAGTTTCGATAATTATCCCTTAGAATTAAAATATAGATTGCAGAGAGCTCGGGAAGAGGCTAGAAATAATTTAATTAGGAATAAGCATAAACGAAAAAATTTGTATGATAAGAATGTAAATGAAATATGTTATAAACCAGGCGATTTAATTTTAATAAAAAGTGAAAGTGGAACTAAATTAAGTGCTGTTTTCGATGGACCATTTAAAGTGTTAGTGGACTGCGCTCCGAACGTAAAATTTGTGAATAAAAAAGGTAAAGTGCACGTAGTTCATAAAAATAGAACGAAACATTACTATAAATAAGATTATCATATTTCTACGTTGGTTTTATAAGTGATAATAAGACACTTCTTGTTTTGTTTACATTAGATTACGCTAAATTGTATTACTAGGTTAGTTGGGCTAGGTTAGGATACTATAAATTGTAATTTAATATTAATGTGTGAATGTAGAGTGTTGACAGGTTTGTTTTATTTACAAAAAAAAAGGGAGAGGAAGACCCTAATCTCTTAAGATAAAATTATCACATACCTTAAATATGTAAGAGGACAAGAATTTAAATTCCGAGGATTTAAATTCTTCTTCCTTGCCCAAGGAGATGTGGTAATAAAGTACTTGAGTAGTGGGGAGAGTAAATATTAATTAGGTATGATTGATGGACAGTATTGAATGTAGAGTAGTAGTGAATAGTAGTAGTGAACAGACGTATGTATTCTATAAGTTATAACAAATAAAGACAAAATGCTAGCAACATTAGTTATTATTTAAAGAGGTACCACCAAAGCATAAGTAGTTCCAAAGAAGAATTAAACATTAAAGTTCTCATATTACAGCTTCTTCAGAAGCCGAAATAATATCGTCAGCGCACTGCACACCACGAAAATAACGAATACTAGCGGCGGTATCACAAACCCCGTTAAACAATGATAAATATAAAAAAAATCGCTCACCCTACCAATCTTGTTATTAGTACGCTCCTGGTTAGTTGACAGGCAATTCGATGGGTATGTAAAACTGATGTAAAATCGATACCTCGAGCTGACGGATCAGAATTCGAACCTCGTTGATTGAATTATGCAGGTGTTCTCATAAACAGTAGCGGTAAACCAGGTTGATGATAAATATCCAAAATGTAACGATCTACTTGATAAAACTCGCTTAAGGTGTTTTTCCAAATCGAATAATTATTGATTAAAAAAAAAATCTTTAACCGCTTTTTAGGTTTCCTTCTGAAAAAAATCGTAATCGGATACGTTGCAACAACACACGTTATTTCCAAATCACAAAATAAGCAGCTTCTATCACTTGATACCGGCTAACCGACTTTTGATAAATTAAAACAATAATTTATATCTCCAAAAAAATAGTGAATAGATGCCTCGATTGATTTTAAAAATCAATTAACTACTCGAATATTCCAAACTACTTTTCGCAAAAATGTGCACTCTCGCTCTGGCTATCAACTTGTTTCCTCGATAATCGTCGCCCTTGCCAAGTTATCAAAATTTAACAAATTTTGAAATGCAAACAATATACAGGATGGTCTAAGAGGTAAATAATTAAAAACTGAAATACTACTTTAAAATTGTAAATTTTAGGTCGAACAAATATAAAGAAAAGTTTCTGTAGCTCCAAATGTCGCAAAGAACAATTTGAACGCTACAAATATGTAACATTACATCGAGAGCAGCGGCGGCCTCTCCGACAACCAATACGGTTTCAGGAGGGGAAGATCGACCGTGGATGCACTTAAAAAGATCATGGAGATCGCGGTCGAGGCCAAGATGGGAAGCCGGCGTACCAGAAGGCTTTGCCTACTCGTCACCTTGGACGTCAGGAATGCATTCAATAATGCGGGGTGGAGGCACATCCTGGGGGCACTAAACAGCCTGGCGACGATCGAAAACGATACCTTTAATCTCGTCGCCAGTTACCTCGAGGACAGACGCCTATTAATAGGCGATGGGGAGCAGGAAGAAATGGAGGTCACAAGCGGAGTCCCCCAGGGCTCGGTTCTTGGACCGACGCTCTGGAACCTCATGTACGACGGAGTGCTGCGTCTGAAGCTCCCAGACGGATGCACCACCGTGGGCTTCGCGGACGACCTCAACGTAGTGGTCGTGGGCAGGGACGTGGCGGAGATCGAGACATCGGCGACAGAGGCGCTTGAGACCATCTCCGCCTGGGTGAGCGAAAGAGGACTCACCCTAGTCCCTGAAAAGTCGGAGGGAGTACTTCTCAGCGGAAGAAGGAAAGTCTCCAAGGTATCCCTCCGACTGAACGGAGTTCCAATTCCATCTAAGGACTCCGTAACCGTTCTCGGCGTCAAGATCGACAAATACCTGAACTTCGCCGAGCACATCAGGGACGCGTCCGCAAAGGCGGGAGCAGTGACGACATCGCTTGCCCGCCTTTTGCCCAACATGGGAGGCCCTAAGCAGGCAAAGAGAAGAACCCTAGCCCTCGTGACGCAGTCGATCATACTGTATGCGGCACCTGTATGGCACGAGGCGCTGAGGGTTAAAAGGAACGCGCAGAGACTGCTGAGCGTCCAGCGCAGAATGGCGCTGCGCGTTTCCTGCGCTTACAGGACGGTCTCGCTCGACGCGGCCCTCGTTCTGGCGTCGATGCCCCCCATCGACCTCCTCGCACTAGCAAGGAGCAGAATCTACGACGGAGTGGGGGGTGCCGGATGCGAGGTGGCCGAAAGTTGGCAGGCCAGGTGGGAGGAGGCAACTTGCGGCTTGTGGACCCGCAGACTCATCCCTAACATCAAGAGATAGGTCGAGAGGCGGCATGGACAGGTGAGCTACCACCTCACACAAATGCTGTCAGGGCACGGCTGCTTTGCGTACTACCTGCACCGATTTGGCATATTGGGAAGCCCCAAGTGCAGGTTCTGCGAGGAAATCGATACCGCGGAACACTCCCTCTTCCAGTGCTGGAGATGGGAGCGCGAGCGAACAATGGTCTCGCTTGCACTGGGGTACACAATGACTCCCGAAGACCTGGTCGAAGCAATGCTCGTCGACGAGGCCCAGTGGCAGCGGATAAACACCCTCATCTCAAACATCCTGAGGTGTAAGGAGGCAGCAGGAAGAGCCGAACAACGGGCCGCCGCTGCTGCTGCCCATGCGGGGGAGGATTCCGACACTGAAGATCAGTGACCCGAGGCCAATCGCGGTCGGGTGGAAGAGTGGCATGCGAAAGAGCACACGTAACATCGAATTCCATCGCAATGCCCCCTACCCGACCGCCAAACCAGGAGGCCAACCAACGAGGAGGAAAGGAAAGGAAAAGGAAGGGAAAGGGAAAAAAGGAAAAAAGAACTCGGACAGGTAGAAGAGAGGCATGCGAAAGAGCACACGTTTCATCGAATTCCATCGCAATGCCCCCTACCTGACTGAGCAACCAGGAAGCCATTCATGAGAGGAACTTGGAGGCCCAAACGAAAAAGGCGGGTCTGCACACGATACTGCAGACCCAACGCATCTGCCCGAACATCCAGGGCGGGAGATGTCGAAGATCCCGACATCTCGGACCGAGCATCCCGGAAGAAATGCCTGACGGCGAAACCCGGGTGCTTGGTAGGGGGGAGTTTTAGTCAGTGAAGTCTGACACTATCCACTTCGATTAAGTGGGTGTCTCGCACGAGATTTCTCCTCCCTGCGTTGAGCTAAAAAAAAAAAAAAAAAAAAAAAAATATGTAACATTACAATGTTACTATATTTTATGTTTTTGATTTAAGGCTTTATTTTTATACGAGGCCGAATTTAAGGTTCTTTTAACGTTTTTGATAACTTTTTATATTTACGTTATATTTTTATAAATAACCTATTTTTTATTTTTCATTATTTTTATAAATCAAATCCTTTTGTTACTTCTGGCACTAATCGATTTTAGTTGTGGTTTGGTGGATTCTGACCCCTGAAAGGTAGTTGACTTTAACGTCACCCAAAAATACTTAATTTATTTTCCGCCAGAAATCGATAAGTTAGTTTCCTGATCGATACTTTTTGAAGATGGTACAACGCCAACCACAAAAACGGAAGGTCGGCAAAGCTTATAGTTAGCAGTAGCACGTAAATTTTTGTCTCCACAATAAAAACCGAAAATTATATGATTTTGAGTCGTAATCGATATCAGATTTTAAGTGTGCGTATTATACACACAGTGAGCAAACGTGAGTGCATTTTATTTTAGCACAATCCAATATTTTGAAGCCATATTTTATGTTCAATTATTCGAAGCCGATAAGGAACCCATTCCGCCATTTTAAGGTCATATCTTGCCCGATCTGTGAATTTTTCACCACGGATAACCGTAAGCAGTTCAAGATAACTGATCCATTTGCCCGTATCCACCTTACGCAATCAACAGCGATAACCAGGAACGAAAATATTACGTCACCTGTAAAATCAAGACCATTTCCCTCAAGAACACCTGTGCAATTATCAACTGAGAAATCCACACGTAGATTATTAAAACAAACGGATGGTATCGAAAGGTTCTTGTTATTTATTGAATATTTCAGTAGTCTGAGCTACATCATTATACATTTCAAATTCATACATATGTGTCTCTTCTCATTACATTTTAGTCTATCATTCCGAAGGAACACAACTGGATTCCGACTCACCACCTGTAGTGCACTTCCGGTGGCTAAACATTTTGAAATCAATAATACGGATACAAGAAAAAAAAACCGTAAGTAGTTTTGAGAATTTGCTTATCGTATGAATATTGAATGCGCTATAAAGCCTTACTAAAAAGTAGCTATTTTTTTGATAATTTCAAAACCGCTCGCACGATCTATCGCATGTCGCTTTTTTTGTAGAAGTAGAATAATTTCTCATATATTTTTTTGCGAATAGATGTTTGGAGTGCTTGCAAAAAAGCCGATAATAAAGACCTTAGATACCAACACGGAGGCTCGTGGACCCCCGACTACCGCCGCCAATTTCAAGTTGATTAGTTCAACAAAAATTGTAATAATTAATTTTAAATATCGATTTGTAAATAATAATAAGAATTCTGTTTGTATATTGTATATAATTAAGCCGTTCATTAGCAAGAGCGTGTACTCATATGTTTTTCCGTTCATTTATTATTTTTATTTTGACAAAAATTAAAGTGACTAAGTTAACTCCGAAATCTTTGTTTTTTTGTCTGGCGCCCTGGCACAGTTGATTAGCAAAGCGACCCTCAGCATAAAGAATCCACGAAACGCTTTCGAGCGACCCGGCCATTCTCCGACACTGGTTAATGCCAATGAGCGAGCTGTCTTGTACTTTCCAACTACAGACGTGACAAGCGGCAATCTGAGTGAAAATTCGACGGTTTTCGCTATAAATAGCCTGCATGTTTGGGATGCACCGTGAGGCATTGCCGAAGCAGGAACGGTGCGAACAACTTCCCATCGTGTTCGCCAGGCTCCGGCACAGTCGGTTCTCCGATCACTTGGAGGATCCGATAAGGTGGAGGCATGAAGCGTCCGCGAACCACAGCGCAGCGCACACCTCAATGGCTTGCAGCAGTTTCGATTGTCACACTTGACCACCTGCAATTATATTTCATTTAATAGGCATTTTAGCTTGAAGTACATATATAATAAATACCTGCAGCAAATATTGGCTTTCTCTAACATGGTCTGCATACCATTGCTCATAGGTCAAGTCGGGAACTAAAGATGGGCTGTCCTTTGGTGTTACGTATTCGGCAACGAGTTGGTGTCCGTCGATGTTTTCTGGAAGTTTGTAACAAAATATGTCTATTTCGTTCCAAATGTTAATTCATAACATTTAAATTATAAATTGTTACTCCAAGCGCCATCTCTTTACTCATTTTTACAACGTACTTGATAGTACAGGATATAGACGCGCGCCGTTAAAAACTTAACTTTGGCTTGAGAGTGCGACAAGACAGTTCGATTTTTATTGATCGCGTGTAAATCAATAGTTTGTCAGTCGATTTTCGTTGCAAAATTAGTGATACGCAGTAGTAATTCCACCGTCATTACGGATTTCGTGAAAGCAGTGCGTAGCTATTTTGTTTTAGCCAGTTCAAGCATTTTTTGGAAAATATCTCGAACCATCATATTTTCGTTATCGAAGTACAAATTGGTACCAACCATAATTTTATTTGGTAACATTCGTCTGGTGACTATTTTGACAGCTGCTTTTATTTACATTTGGAAGTCGATTGTTATTGTCAATCGCGGCTTCAGTTTTTGTGATCAAATTGTACTGGACGATCACTTTGTTTTATTTGGATCGTCAACCTGTACCATACTGTCAACGCAGCGGAGTGCCGCCTGTCCATCTTCGTATCCGCCTGTCAAAACCTGCTCATCGAGTATTACGTCGGTGTACTGCAGTCCGAGGATCTTAGATTGGGAGCCATTGGAATTCAACACCAACCACTGCATTCCATACAAGGATTATTGCTGTCATCTCCATTGTGTGAACTCACGATTGATATCAAGGTGAGACAAATTTTATATTCTTGTGTGGATTTATTCTTGTGGTATTGTGGTAATTCATTACAGTCAATTATTTGTATTGACGGGCCTACCATTCTGGTGTCCCGTATTGTGTCACCTTTGACGTACCGTTGTCACCATCAGTTAACGTGCTTCTTGTTCTTGGCACGCCACTACCACGAGCGTTTGTAATTGTCGTAATCGTTTCAATTTTCATTAAAACTTTATTGTTAATTATTGTTTTATTTTTCGACGAAGCGTACCCTCGTATTTTTCAGCACAACGCAGAGTGGAAATTTCATTGGACTTACGACCCTCGCTTCCAGGCTATAGCGAGTTAGCTTATACCAACATCAGGGTTACCACGAATATAAGTAGGAGTTTTACTTCTGCGTGGTCTTGTTTGCCTTTCCAAACCGTTCTCTCATTAGGAACGGAAAGGAGGGTAAACATAGCACTGGCGTCCATACGTGGAGCTCAATTTGTTGATTTTCCAACTCTGTGTTTGTCCCGAGGTGCGTTTTCGTGCATACGATTCGACAACGGAACGTTTGTGGTCGTGTTAATTTTTTATTATTACAGCAGTTTTTGGCAACTGGAGAGCGTTGTGGACTGGGCGCTTTGCGTGTTTGTATGGTTTGGTACATGGTAAATATTAATAAATTAAGTTGTCAACTTAGTACTCGTACCGGCGAAAAACTTTTTTACTTTGTTGTTTGTGGTGCACAAGTTTTGTTGGTTCAAGAACGAAATATCCTTTTGTTGTGCTCTCGCTTTATTCATTTTTGCAATATATATATTATTTTTAATTATTGCTTGCGAGTGGCGCTACGCCCATTTCAAAATTCACACCGGCGAGAAACCATTTACGTATATATATCAGAATAATAATATCATTTGTTGCGTTCCCTCCAATTGCAATTTGACTGTAGTTGTTTTGTCACGCAATTGGGAGTCGTGTTTACGCACTATTTATTTTTATTATTCAATCCTTTGTACGATTTATTTTCGTGTTTTATCGAACGCTTACCATTTTTTACTTCGTCTTTGTCAAGTTAACTTAATTATGTCTGAAAAAGCTTACGTGGCAGCCTTATCTAGAGAGGAGATCGCCGTTGAGTTGCAACGACGCAAAGGAAATGATTTACCCGGAATTCCTGAACATTTAGCTTCTCGTCGTAAATTACTATGTCAGTTGATGCGCGATGAGAAATATAATTCATCATTAGCAATGATTAAATATAAACCAGTTGACATACCTGCCGAACTAGAAATATGCGAAAAGTCCCTTTCAGTAATCAGTAAGCAAATTAATGATTTGTCAACTAATGTTGATGATAAGCTTTTGGATGCGTTAGATCATCGGCTGGCGCATTATAGTAATCGTTTAGATTTAATGGAAGGAGTTGGTTTTGATGACCCCAAAAGAAACACTTTAATTCTTACATGTAAAACTTTACGTGAGAATCTCGAATCTTTAATCAAAGATTCAGATGCGCTGGAAAGCGAGGAGGTATTACCAATCACGAACTCTCCGGTTCAAGCAAGTAATTTTCAACCTGCACGTAGGTCCACTCTTACCGATTCAATTCCGATTAATCCAGACATTAGCACCGCCTTGACTAATATTTTATTAAATCAATCGCAAAATCGGGTATCTGTTCACAAATGGGGTCTTAGCTATGATGGCAAGGGTAATTTTAAAGCCGTTTTTGATTTTATTGAGCGCGCACAAGAGCTTGCACGTTCACGAGGGGTTAAAGAAGACGAATTATTTAGAAAAGCTGGGGAATTCTTTTCAGACGAGGCATTAGTCTGGTACCGTTCCTTGAGTCCCACTATTTCAAATTGGTCACAATTAATGGATGCTTTGAAAGTCCGATTTTTATCTCTCGATTATAGTAGAGAATATGCCGATCAAATCCGGGCTCGGAAACAATTACCAGGTGAATCTGTTCTGGGATTCATAGAATCCATGATTGCTCAATTTTCTAGATTAAATCCAATTCCTTCGGATGAGGAACAGCTATGGGTTATAAGACGTAACATGTCTCCACAAATTTCATTAACCTTAGGGTTAAATGAATACAAAACTAGAGAAGCACTTATTAAAGCAGCTCAAGCAGCCGAAAGAGTCATAAAGTGGACTACTCCATCAGAGGCCACTTGTTCAATGTCTTCATCTCCCATTACTACTACTCATTTTCCATTAGACCCTCAGTCAGACAACTCTCTAGATAACTGTTGGAACTGTAATAATCCCGCGCATGGTTTTGAGGATTGCCCAAAACCTTTATCTAAATTTTGTTTTGTATGCGGCCAAAAAGGGGTAACTGCCAACACATGTCCTAGAAAACATCAAGGACGTTCAAAAAACTTGCGAAGGCGGAGAGGCGTTTCGGCTCGCCCGGCAAATCCGCGTTAAAGGCCGACAAAAGAAGAAGAGCGAGATGGCATCACGGCGTGCGTCTCAAGAAGGCTCTTAAAGCCGATTCCTTGTGTTGGAAGGGGTGGTTAGGACGCGTACGCTCTTTTTGCGGATCATCGCAGACTACTTCCGCTCTCTTTACACATCCCACGCGAGACATAAGACCTTATGTTAATTTAACTGTGGGGGGGGTACCTCTTGCTGCTCTGCTTGACTCTGGAGCATCTGTTTCTGTTCTGGGTAGTGATGCGCACTTTTTAATAAATCAGTTAGATTTATGTTTTACGCGCGGCACCAAATCTCTTTTACATTCCGCTGATGGAACTTCACAAGATTTATTAGGTGAAGTCATGCTTCCTATCACCATTGGTGAAGTCACTAAAGTTTTAAACGTCATAGTTTGCCGTAGTATCACCACATCATTAACCCTAGGTATAGATTTTTGCAAGATGTTTGGTGTCAAAATTGATTTTGGTAGAGACCAATATTTTGTTAATCAAATTAGTGCCACGGAATTTATGCGTTCCGCTTCCGAATTATCAATAGAGCAGCAGGTTATGCTTTCTTCCATGAAAGACAAATATAAGGAACTGGACCGTGAGGGGTTGACTCGTACTGATAAGGTAATTCACCATATAGATACGGGTTCAGCCGCTCCTGTCAAGCAACGTTTCTATCCCTTATCTCCACCCATGCGAGCTATTGCTCACCGTGAACTAGACGAAATGCTACAAATGAACATCGTTGTCCCTTCTAAGAGTGCTTGGTCGTCACCCATGCTTTTAGTCCGTAAAAAGAACGGTTCCTATCGACTGTGTTTCGATGGCCGTAAATTAAATCAATTGACTAAAAAGGATGCGTACCCACTCCCTCGATTGGATGACATTTTATCTCATTTACAGGACGCTAGATTCCTGACCTCTATAGATCTTAAAAAAGCATTTTGGCAAGTTCCTCTCTCATCCTCATCTCGTGAAAAGACTGCATTTACTGTGCCTGGCAGAGGTCTCTTCGAGTATGTCGTTATGCCGTTTGGAATTTCCAACGCCCCTATCACTCAACAGCGATTAATGGACAACGTTTTTGGTTCATTGCTTGGTGAGAAGGTCTTTGTTTACCTTGACGACATAATCGTAGTTTCCAATACCTTTGCCGAACATTTAAGCCTTTTGCAACAAGTCTTTGAGAAACTGAAAGATGCTAACCTAACCGTTAACTTTGAAAAATGTGAATTTTGCAGATCCACATTAAAATTTTTAGGTCATGTTATTGACAAATCTGGTCTTCATACCGACCCTGACAAAGTTGAGGCCATAACTAAATTTGAACGTCCAACTACTGTTACTGGAGTAAAACGATTCCTTGGACTTATAGGATGGTATCGACGATTTATCCCTAATCTCTCCACCTTTTCTGCTCCCATTACTGAGTTAATTAAGGGACGGGTTAAACGTCAAACCATTACTTGGACTCCTAACGCTATTGAGTCATTTGAGAGTTTAAAGAAACTACTAGTTACAGCACCCGTTTTAGTTAGTCCCAACTTTGAAAAGAGATTTTTTATACACTGCGATTCATCAGGTTACGGTTTGGGAAGTGTTTTGACACAGGGTGAAGGTGATGATGAGCGACCTATTGCATATGCATCTAGAACCTTGAACAAGGCTGAACGAAATTATTCGACGACGGAGCGTGAATGTTTAGCGGTCTTATTTGGTATCGAAAAGTTTCGACCATATGTTGAGGGTACTCAGTTTACAGTTGTGACCGATCATTATTCACTTTTATGGCTCATGAATATGAAAGATCCAGCCAATAAATTAGCCCGTTGGTCCGTTCGTCTTGCTCAACATTCTTTCGACATCCAGCATCGCAAAGGTCAATTGCATGTAGTTCCAGATGCCTTGTCCCGTGCTCCCTTGGAAGTCTCTTCATTAGTCTTAACTGATGATGACTTGGATCCCTGGTATCGGCGCATGCTGATCAACGTTAGAACAAATCCGCAACTTTATCCAGACTGGCGTATTGAGTCAGATCGTCTATATAAGCTCATTACCAACAAACACGACGTTATTTCAAATTTGGTTGAATGGAAACAGATTATTCCTAAACCTCGTCGTAATGAAATTTTGAAAATGTGTCATGACGATCCTACGTCTGCACATTTAGGTACTTTAAAAACTTTTAATAAAATTCTGGAGCTTTATTACTGGCCTAAAATGCGTACTGACGTTGCTCGCTACGTGCGTCGTTGCACAGTTTGTTTGGCTTCTAAAGCTTGCCAAGGCGCACGCTACGGACTAATGGGTAAAGAGAAAAAAGTCCGTTTTCCTTTTCAATGTCTTTCCATCGACCTAATGGGTCCATTTCCCCGTTCTGCAAAAGGTAATACTGTATTACTTGTAGTTTGTGACTGGTTCACGAAATTTGTATTAGTCAAACCATTACGAAAAGCTACGGCTAAGGCCATCTGTGAGTTTTTGGAAAATGAAGTATTCCTTCTATTTGGTACACCGATGATTTGCCAAGTCGATAATGGTCCCCAATTTACGGGAAAAGAATTTCAAGAACTAATGAACAACTACAAGATTTCACACGTGTGGAAAAATGCCAACTACCATCCACAAGTAAATTTTGTAGAGCGATATAATCGAGTTATTGGTACCGCTATTAGGTCTTATGTCAAGCGTGATCATCGTAGTTGGGATGTAGAAATTTTTAAGATAGCACATGCTTTAAGATCTGCTACCCACGAAGTTACGGGGTATACACCATCATTCTTGAATTTAGGTCGCACTGTTCCGATAAACGGAGATTATTACGGTCGCATCCAACAGTTTAAAGAGGATGATCTAACCCTTGCTAACCGTGAAAGCGTCGCGCATGATATGCGAAAGTTAAATGGGGTGTTTGAAGATGTTACTAAGCGATTGCATAATGCTTATCTTAGGGGGGCTAAACATTACAACTTGCGCAAAAGATCCATCAATTTTCGAGTAGGTGACATAGTTTGGCGAAGAAATTTCGTACTTTCTAATGCTCCGAATAAAATTAGTAGTAAGCTATCTCCTAAGTATATCAAGTGCAAGGTTCGCGAGGTTACAGGTCCATTAACTTATCGTTTAGTCAACGAGCGTGGTAAAGATGTAGGTGTCTATCATATTAAGGACTTAAAATCACATCCCGATGACGACGATGATCGAATATCCATTCAGGGTTAAAATCCACATTACATGGGCGGAGGTTGGGTAATGTTTGTCACAGGGGGGTTCGATTACACCTTGAATCCTACATTTTATTAGTAATGTCGTCTCTTTTTGATCATGTTCCATCTCAGATCATATAAAACAGCCCGTAAGACATTCCATCAGTCTTACCATTTCCTTGGGGTCAACCAGTCCCGACCCACTTGCTTATCTGTGTTGACACTTATGGGGGCTAGCGGACTTCGTGCTTAGTGCAGGATCCAGGGGGACCGGTTGGTTGCTTTCTAGCGGGATGGACCACACCTGTACGCCCTGTCTAGGCTAGGCGTGCCTATGCACTGTTGCAGTGGGGTTGGTTCAATCTTAGTTGGGGGGTAGCCGGCTGGTTTTCCTCCTGTTACGAGCATGAAGGGTCGTTGGCCGTATTTTTGTCGACACATCGTTACCTTTAGTCATATTCTAACAATGATCTCGGTTTTGAGAGAGAACCGAGTGAGTTTTTTACGTCTCTCAATGGCATATTGTCATTCCCCGGGGTACAACCTTTCTTCCATTCCTCGAAGATTGCTGTGTGCCCACTGCCTTTTCGTCTTGGAGGTGTGAGTCTGTTAGCTGGCTGTCCACGACGCGTTTTTTCCAACCATACGCGAGGACGGGCTATCGCTCATGTCATTGAGGCGGGGACGCATTGGCCATATTAGTCGTCTATCCTTCCCATAACCAGATCACTCCATAATTCCAATCACCTTATCTTCCTTTCCAATTTCCTTCCTTCGTTTTATCACATTGGGCACCTATTATTTATTTCCTGGGTGGGTCAAGGGTTTTATTTTTTTACTCCCTGGTTTTTACGTCATAATTAGTGCAGACCATCTCGCCACTAATTATTCCATCGGAATTTATTCCAACGATTCCGGAGAAGCTGTCAAAGTCTTGGTAGGACGATCTGTTGATCAAATATTCGTTTGATCAAATTATTTAATTATTTTGTTTATTTTGCAAAATACCATTTCCTTTGGGTTGAGAACCATGAGTGTCTCACACTGGAAAGTAGAATTTAGTTGAATATAATTTTTTTGTTTGACTATTCTCGAATGGATCCTATGTGACCCATTCCCAGGTTGATTATCAGACGTTTTTTTGTCTTGATGTCCCTAAAGATTTTTTTGTATTCACTTTTTTCGGTGCAGGTCCAATGCGGGCTGCCCATTTTGTACTCATTGATTTTTATCTGAGACAAAATCATTTATACATTATGGTTTTCAGTAGCTATCATTAGCTCTACCAATTGGTTTTCGTTTCCGCGGATTTAAGGCGACATTTAGTCCCATGGGTGAAAAACCATACAATTATTATTTTATTCTTAATCCTTTAGAGATTTTTTTATTTTATTTTTTTATTGAAATATTTTAAGCTCATTTTTTTACTTGTTAAGCTTGATATTTCTATCCTACCATTATTGCGACAAACTCTCTCCTCACTACAGTACGGTTTCTTCTGTAAATTCACAGTTCGTTGTAAATGTCAACTTCTTTATCTGATCTTTTTAGATCTTGGCCTGCGGCCAGATCGTTTAGTTGGGGGGTGTGTAACAAAATATGTCTATTTCGTTCCAAATGTTAATTCATAACATTTAAATTATAAATTGTTACTCCAAGCGCCATCTCTTTACTCATTTTTACAACGTACTTGATAGTACAGGATATAGACGCGCGCCGTTAAAAACTTAACTTTGGCTTGAGAGTGCGACAAGACAGTTCGATTTTTATTGATCGCGTGTAAATCAATAGTTTGTCAGTCGATTTTCGTTGCAAAATTAGTGATACGCAGTAGTAATTCCACCGTCATTACGGATTTCGTGAAAGCAGTGCGTAGCTATTTTGTTTTAGCCAGTTCAAGCATTTTTTGGAAAATATCTCGAACCATCATATTTTCGTTATCGAAGTACAAATTGGTACCAACCATAATTTTATTTGGTAACATTCGTCTGGTGACTATTTTGACAGCTGCTTTTATTTACATTTGGAAGTCGATTGTTATTGTCAATCGCGGCTTCAGTTTTTGTGATCAAATTGTACTGGACGATCACTTTGTTTTATTTGGATCGTCAACCTGTACCATACTGTCAACGCAGCGGAGTGCCGCCTGTCCATCTTCGTATCCGCCTGTCAAAACCTGCTCATCGAGTATTACGTCGGTGTACTGCAGTCCGAGGATCTTAGATTGGGAGCCATTGGAATTCAACACCAACCACTGCATTCCATACAAGGATTATTGCTGTCATCTCCATTGTGTGAACTCACGATTGATATCAAGGTGAGACAAATTTTATATTCTTGTGTGGATTTATTCTTGTGGTATTGTGGTAATTCATTACAGTCAATTATTTGTATTGACGGGCCTACCATTCTGGTGTCCCGTATTGTGTCACCTTTGACGTACCGTTGTCACCATCAGTTAACGTGCTTCTTGTTCTTGGCACGCCACTACCACGAGCGTTTGTAATTGTCGTAATCGTTTCAATTTTCATTAAAACTTTATTGTTAATTATTGTTTTATTTTTCGACGAAGCGTACCCTCGTATTTTTCAGCACAACGCAGAGTGGAAATTTCATTGGACTTACGACCCTCGCTTCCAGGCTATAGCGAGTTAGCTTATACCAACATCAGGGTTACCACGAATATAAGTAGGAGTTTTACTTCTGCGTGGTCTTGTTTGCCTTTCCAAACCGTTCTCTCATTAGGAACGGAAAGGAGGGTAAACATATCAAGTTCTCCCTTTCTAAGGTGGGATTAATAGTTTTGCCGCTGTCATTTAGGTGCGATCCATAATACTCGTGAGGAAGAATCAGGCCAGTCAGTTCTCGGCTCAAAGGAGCCATTCGCCTTTCTACTTTGTTAAAAGCACTTCTCCCTGGGGCATTGGTCACTAAGAATGTGCCGTCTAAGTCGTTCTCTTTAAAGTGATTTACAGCGTGTGCGATCACTTTAGGGTAGCGCGGATTTTCATCTCGCCCACCATCGCAAGAAATAATAATAACAGGCTATACTTTGCCTTGACTATCCTTGGTAGATGCTTTAAAAGCCTCACAAGATAAAAGCCTATTGAAATCATCAGCGTGAGATGTAGCCGTAGATGAAGAGTGTTTGGCACTGCGGATAGCGATGTACGTCGGCCCACTATAAGTAACAGCTTCGGGGCGCTGGGGCAAATCATTAGATTTGATTGCACAGATAGCGTACACACTTGGAATTAATTTATGTTGCGAAGCAATCACGAAGTCGTGATCCGCCAAAGAAACTTTGTATTCCAAGTGCATAAGCAATGGTGCCTGTTTGTTTGCTGCTGTTAGTCCAATGGGGACACGCGCTTTATCATCCTGAGATAAATAAATAACTTTATCTGGACCAAAAACTGAAGCAATAGTCTCCAAAGACCTTATTGAAGACACACAAAAATGCTGATCTGGGTGTTCCTTATGATGATCGGCTTCTGGGCGCTTGAGCTTTACGGGAACGGTTACAACGTGCCTCTTCGCCTCGGAGGTGTTAGTTTTTTTGGGGAGCAAGCGAATTTATGTGCCACTTCTTGATATACCGAATCCGAGTTCTACCAGCTTCGAGTGTAAGTCAATTAAGGTGTGACAGGTGCGAACAAGTTAACACCGTCGGCGTTCTTCGGCAGAGGCACCAAACATAGCTATGTCTGCGATGGTCTTAGGAAGATCTGACTGTTGCTCCTCCAAGCGCGGACGTCCAGGGGTAGATCTAATATTCAAGGAATTTGCTGCTTCCGGATTCTGAGAATAGAATTTTTGCAGTTTAATTTTCTGAGAATCCCTGCTTTTTTTGAATAAGCCGTGTGTAACGTGGATTTGACGCTCGCGCACACAAAAATTTTTGTAGTTTGGTTTTGGTTAAATAATAGGAATTATTTTCATCATAGTAAAGTTTTTAAAAGTAGAATATGAAGTCATTTATTTAAAATTAAAATTTATACAATCTAATGTCTAAGTTAAAATGTTCTCGTTCGAAAATCCTACCGATCAAAAGTAGACCAGCTAGTTATAAGAATGTTAATTTACGTATCATTTAATTTACACATTAGGAAGGAACGAAGTCAATTTAACATAGCATAAATTTATCGGCGAAATTTTATGCTGACCGATGCATTTTAGAATGACAAATTGGTTTTATATTCACGGAGCTAATTTATATGTGATAATAAAAGTATGAGATATCCACGTGCAGACGTTTACCCGTGGGATAAAGTAGACAAGCCTTCGATGGCCCACATGGTTGTACAAGTCTGTTATTTTGTGGGGCTTATCGCTCTCCAGATGTATAAATGTGTTAAAATTCAACGTTATCGCGTCCTTATATTGCAATTTGCCTGATAAAAAGCAGTAAAAACGAACAGATGCACAGCTGCATTTCTCGATAACGACTTGACTTTCGTGGTAAGAAATACACGTGCATGCACATGTTTAGATAAGTGTGCAACTCTTTTCGACAAAGTCCCGCCTTAAAGTAGGAATAAAATTTACATCACTCAGAAGCAATGCAGGTCGTTTGCATATATGCTATCTTTTGTTTTACGGTCCTTTTCAAAAGCGGGGGCCAATTAGAATTTCGAATCGCCGCGTTAGGGGAATCTTAGGTTCCCCGAAAATGCATCTCTTTGCTCCGATTTTACGGTAGTTTTAATATAGTAAATAGCAGGCACTTGGTTGCAATCAGGGACTTCTTTCGAACATTTACAAGTGCAACTAGAAACTCTGCCCGACAGTTGGGTGAATCGCTTTTAAGCGGAATTAACAAATTTACTTCAGTAAATTACATTAATCGGGTCTTATACGTTTAAAAACTAGTGAGTGTAAACCAGGCAAGTTAAACACTTATTATTGACGTTATCGTGCATTATTTTTGTCGCTGTAAACCAAATATTTTACGAGCATTATTTTAAATCATTTCCGTATTAAATATTTATGAACATTACGTTAAATCCTTTCCGTTATTAAATATTTATGAACATTATTTTAAATCATTTCCGTTATATTTTATGAACATTATTTTAAATTATTTGCCGTTATTTCAACTAAATATTTGTTGGACGCTAGTATGAATTGTCAATTGTTTAAATTAAACAATATCGACGCGATATAAAACCATTCTCACTGTTTAAATATCGTTGCCGTAGTTTAAAAACCATTTCGCAGTGTAAATTAAACACATTAATATGAATGTTAATAAAAGTTAGTTCGTTGAACTTTTTCTACGCTCTTTAAACCAGTTGCGTTGACTAAATTAAATATTTCGCATCGCTTATGAATTACTCTCGTTTCGTGCCGTTTATAATAATTATACTAATTATTTTATATCGTTCCATTTAAATATTTAAATATTTCGTTGTCGTTATCAACAGTTTTGTTGAACTCTTTTTAAAGTGGTTCGTTTAAAAGCCAAACGGTTATTTTTATATAGAATAGTTTGGTTAATTTCTTTACCAACTATTTTGTACGCAAACATTTACGTTACGTATCGGCGTGTTATTTGTTATTTGTTACTAAATACAGTGTTGAACTCAGTCTGAGTCGGAAAGCGCTGAATTATGTCAAAAGTCACTCGTTCGAGTTTCGGTTCATCGTTTTTCGGAAAAATGGGAGAATTATAACCCCCATATTACGGAGAAATTATTTCGCACCTGAATCCTCGCTTGAGAGGGAAACCCGTGGAAGAAATCGAAAGCACATCGAAGGAGTATTTATTGGTATCGCATTTTTTATCACCTCAATCAATGGAGGGACTCAATCAATCGACATTTATCGATATTCTCACGCTGGGAAAATATCTACCCGAAGGACCGACCCTGAAGATAAGAAGCCTTCATGTAAATTATTACGTAAGCATTATTTTTATTATTGTTAAGTATTATTGTACCTAGTGGTCCCATTGATCACAATATTTCAAGGAACATTCCGTTCTACCGCGCAAGACGAATTCGCACTCGTGTATTCCTTTCGTTTATATATTAATATTTAATTGAAAGTGGTGTTACAACTCGTATGCTGTTAGTGTTTTAAAGTTTGTTTATTGCAGTAACGTAACGATTAGAATTGCGTTTCATGTCAAGTTTATACTCCCACTTATGGGGATTTCTGCATTCAATCTTTGTGGTATAATAAATCAATCTTTACGTCTGTTCCATTTCATGAACAGCTGTTGGTGTTCCAACAGTAATATTTTTATCGTTAACTTTTATGTTAGTCAAGTCATATGTAAATATTTTGTCAGTCAAAAAAATTTGATTGTACAATTGTTGTATTTTGTCAAAACCCCGTGTTTATTCCGTTCTTATTATATCTGTGTTATTATTTATTTATGTGTTTTATTGTCGCCATATGTGTGTTATGTTTAGCTATTTTTGCCGAAGAAAAATCTGTCTACTGTAAAGGTAAGGTTGTTTGGGATGATTTTCCCAGGGTGAGAATTAGCGTGAAGGATCAGGAAGCTGTCGTGAACCAGCTTGGAGGGGCGATTTTTCATCCCCTTCGAATAAACTTCGGTTTAAGTCCACGTGGCGCCCATTTAACTATTAAAAATTAAATGAAAAATCATATTTATTTATACATGTTCATAACCTATAAAAATGTAAGATTTTGTAAACTGAATTATTTAAAAACCAACATGTTATGTAAGAAATGATTCACATCGAAAATTATGCAGTGATTTCATGTATCTAAAGTGCGTGTTTTTGAAACGTGAAACGATAAAGTTGTGAATAAGGGTCAATTTTGTGTAAAACCAAAAGTTTATATAAAATGGAGGATCCAAGTCAACAAACCATTCAACAAACAACATGAAAATGCAATATACCAGTGAAATTGCATGAAAAACACCTCGTGGAAAAGCAATTTCAATGTAGATTGTGTATCTGCAATTAAAACAATTTATTAACAAGGTGAAAAATCCAATATGATCAAATTTGACTCACTTTTATTGAACAGGCCTGCCAATTTAATTGATTTTGGATCAAATACAGTTAACTTCGGGAATTGTAGCAGAGTAGACGCATTTATAATGTTCTCCAAAACCAATTGTTTACAAACAATTGGAGGTTAAGATTTTTAGTTGAATTCAAGCACAGCGATTCTAAAAAGATCCAAGGACAACATGGCTGCTCGTATGATGATTCTGCAATGTAATGGTTTACGAAATGAACTCAACTTATTCACTGGATCCTAAATATATTGCCAATAAGATACAACTTACCTCATTAAATTCTAAAACTTCAACAACTTGGAAGTGTAACAGCCACAAACACGAAGTTGATTCATAAAAACAACACCGAAACGAGTTTACGTGAGGTCAATCAAACAGCTACTGACGTAATTCAACGAAGATGCCGATGAGTCAGTCAATGTCGTTCTAACTAAAGCAGGTCATACACTATATCCTTTTTAATTTAAAAATTCCGACTTGTCAATGTAAAAAGGTACAGTGAACTTTATTATTTCTTTTATTTATTATAAACTTTGCCTTAAGCGTGTAAAATATAGGATTTGGGGAAAGGACTTTTACGAAAGTGTATTCTTCATTACCCTAATTGAAAGGTTCTTTATTAAAACTTTATTATTTCGTTCTTCAATGTTAAGCTTTAAATAAGCACCAATATTATTTAAAAACATTTAAATCCGCTAATGTACAGCGAGAGACTTGGTTAGTGTATAACTAACTAAGCACGTCAGGATAAAAAGAGGAAGCCTTTTTGTCTTGAAAATATTTTTGCATCAACTATCTTTATTTGTAAAATTTATCTTATGGTAGATCAGCGATCTACAAAAATTTGTGTAAACATTTATTTGTGAATAACTATTATTTCATTTTTGTTCAATATAAACATTCTTAATAAGCTACTTAAATCTTTTTATATTTTTATTCAACGAAAGCAATTAAGTATCCTAAGAGAGCAAATTTTACAAACAACTCTAAAGAGTACCTCCAAATTACCAGGAACTCACCCTTGAGCGTGTCATCACCGGAGCTTAGTGAGAAGGGGCAATAGTGTTGAGCATCCCTTAGCTAAGAATATTCAATACGACCCATTTTTACGAACCATACCTGAGTATTTTTGCTAGCAAATTAAGGGCTGGCGCTTTTGAAATTAGTTAGGGGAAGTCACAGCATCTTTTGTCGCGAAACGTGGGGCTCGACACGAATTAGGGGTAGCTCGATTAAAAATTAGGGGTAAAAATAAAAAAAAAATTTTAGAGTTGTAAAAATAAAAACAACATTTTTATCATAACATTTAATTCTTTATTGACAGGCTTTATATTTAAACATTTTCTATTTTTAATAAATTTCTTTGACTCTTATTTGCAATAATAACATTTTATAAACTAAATTCATCATGTCACGTAAGAAGCAAGAAAAGCTAATTGTTGAAGAAAGTGAAGCTGAAACGAAAACAACTATTGAAGACTCTTTAACTTCAAAACTAAAAGAATCTTCAGAAATCGAATCTGTACAAGATGACATCCCAGAAACAAGTAAAGAAGCTAAACTTGACTCGCAACAAAATGTTCAACAAAGCCAGTCTGACATGCAAGCACTGATGGAATTTATGAAATCTCAAGCAAAAGAATCAAACGATCAATTCGAAAACTAAACAACAAAATGGAAGCAGGAAATTCAGAATTAAATAAAAACTTAAGTGAGAAAATTGCAACTCTGGACAATAGGATGGTGAGTGAAAATGAAAAACTGAGAACACACATAAAAGAAGAAATTGCTATTATTGACACAAAGATAAACTTAAATATTGAAAAGGTACACACGGAGCTGAAAGATAAAATAAATGAACATGATGGAAGAATTACTGTCACGGAAACTGATGTAGAAGACTTAAAATCTAGCATGGGTCGATTAAAACACAAAACTGAACAAAAAATTGGGCAACACTACACTGCCACTCTGGAAAAAATAGAATACAATAAAGAAAAGATAAAAACAATGGAAACTAACATTCAAAGAGAAATTTATGCTTGTGATAAGAAAATTAATGACGTAGACACGAAAGTAGTTGACATACAAAATAGTATGGATGATATAAAATTAAACAATGAAACTTTATTCAACAGCACTAGTTTTCCACTAAATTTAAATGAAATCACATGGCAATCCACTGGTGAAAAACCAATCAAATTCTTTTCAGATGGCAGTATAAACCCCAAGCAGTTCATTAAGTATGCGAGAAGAGCAACCACACACATAAGAGATCCTGATAAGTTAAAAAATTTTATTTGCAATTTAATGGGTGGAAACACTAAAGAATGGTTTGGTATTATTCAAGATGCATTTAGAAACTTTGACCAATTTGAAGAGCTATTTTTAAGAAGATTTTGGGACCAACAAGCCCAAGAAAAAGTGAGAAGACAACTCATGACGGGAAAATTTAATGGTTCTGAAAATAGAAATGAATACGCGGAGAAAATTATAAACAAAGTTTCACAACTTGAATCACCAATTGTTGAATCGGACATCATTCGTTACTTAGCAAACCACTTCAACGTTGACATAAGAAATCGTGTAACGGTGGAAAACATTACTAAAATTACTGACTTTTCGAATCTCTTACGACGTTTTGATAGTTACTATGTGACATCCAAAACATATAATGGTAATTCTAATAATTATTTCAACAATCGCTCTCAAAACTTCTACAATAACAGTGAAAATCGTGATAACCAGTTCAATCAAAATCGCAGTGTACATTTTAGAAACAATTTTAATAATAATCTTGATACAAATAGAGACAATTTCACAAACTACAATAATCAAAGAGACAATTTTACAAATAATAATAATTCTAGGCGTGTAAATAACATAAATCGTGGCAACAATAGAAATCATTCGCGCACATCTCATAACAGGAACAATAATCATCGCAGCTACCATTTCAACAATTCAAGGAGGCAATATAGTGATTATGATGCAAGACCGCAATACAATGGGTTGAACCGTGAAAACTATCGTCCCAACCATGATGATCATATGGAAAGAAGAACACGCAGCCGAAGTAATTCTCCAAATAATAGATCATCACAGCAGGTCAACAATATTGCGTCAACTACAACATTGGAAGAAGAATCGACGATTCAACCCAATGTAGAAAATTTTCAATAAAGGATAGCCAAATTGATCTGCAGGTGAATTCTTACCAGCATCCAAAAGAATTCATCCTGGCAGAAGACAACACAAAAATGGATACAACAAATGAGCACGATTTACCGTATATTGAGATGATGATTAATGACGTAAAAGTCATAAGCTTAATCGACACTGGTGCCGAAGTGTCAATATTAAACCAGGATATAATTGAGAAAAATAAAAAATTATTTGAGGGTAAAATAATAAAAACCAAAAGCGTTAATTTAGTTGCAGCAAACAAAAAGAAATTCTCGATGGCTAACCAAAGCATTTTTACTGAAATAAAGATAGGAAATTCAATTATAAGTGATACAATTTTAATCTTAAAGGACATAACGATGCAATGCATAATAGGTTTTGATCTCATAGAAAAATTTAAAATGATAATAAATGCGAAAAATAGAACAATAAAAATTTCTGAAGAAGTGATCCCATGGACAAATACAGGAGGAAGGGTGGAGTATGTTGAAGACGTAAATTTGTTAATTGGCGATGAACGCATTAACAACATAAATTTTATAGAAAAGTCTCAACAAGAAAATTTCGAAATGAACGAAATTATTTGTCCGATCAAAAACAGAAGTAAAGTTCTAGAAATATTAAATCAACATTTAAATTTGACAAACGATCAAGCCAGCTTCGCCAAAAACTATGTGCATGAACTCCAAATTATGGAAAATAAGCTATTCAAATACAAAAATTATCCTATTCCGTTTGCCTATAAGAAAAAAGTTAATCAAGAAATTGAAAAAATGATCCAAAATGGTATCATAACGAAATCACCTACTTCCTATCTCAATCCATTGGTAATAGTAAAAAAGAAAGACAACAGTCTACGCCTTTGTTTAGATGCAAGATCACTTAACGCAATCACCAAACCACAATTTGAGATGCCCGAAAATATAGAATATATCTATTAATTAAATATGAGGTAAAGTCACAATTCTGTTCATATTAACCTGACGATATGACACAAACAAAACACATGACGCCTGGATGTGTAGCTTCGACATTTTTTTATCTGGGGCTATAGCCGTGTCATCTGCTTGTTGCAAAACGAATTTACAGCTACTTCTACAAAACTACAAATTGTTATTTTGCTTGAACGTATAACTTAAACAATTGAATAATTTCTTGTACTACTAATTAAAACGTTAAAATAAATAACATTAAGAGTCTGGACCAGACAAATTTCTAAAGGAATTGAAATAAAAGAAAATTGGAAACGGAACATCCAAAAACGTGAACAATTTTAAGTATTTGTTGTTTATTTTAGTGGTGCCTAACAAATACATATATTTCCAGCAAATAATTTTACTGACTAAAATTATTGCTTTTAAAAGTTTCAGGGGAATTTTTATACAAAAAATAGGTGGCCATTATGTTACCCTAGTTTGAGTGTAAATTTGCACCATTAGTATAATACTTGCTGTGTAAGGTACAATTACACATATGAAGATAGTTTTTCCCAGTAAAAATACCTCGCATATGTAATTTCACTCGGTAACGGTGTAATTTTACTAGGTAAAATCACCCTGGGGACAGTAATATTAAACACATAATGAAATTTTACTCGGAACAGTGTACTTCTACCTAGTGAAATTCCATCGCCTGTGTAAAATTACTTACGTCAGTGTAATTTTACTATGTAGAAGTACACCATGCCGAGTGAAATTAACACATGTGAGGTACTTTTACTCGGTAGAATTGCCATCATACGTGTAGTTGTACCTTACGCGGTAAGTATTACTCCAATAGTGTAAATTTACACTTAAAATAGGAGGTAACATAGTGGCCACCTATTTTTGGTGTAAAATTCCCCTGAAATTTTTTAGAGTGCTGGCATTTAGAACATTGCGGGATTATACGTTTGGCGTATGGAGGTTCGAAACTCACTACATATTCATCAATTGATTTCAGCTTATAAACTTCTTTATTGGTGTCACTTGGCTTCAGATCGACATAATGCATCGGAAGTGGTATTTTGGTCACTCGGTGTTTAATGCTCCACACGTTGGTTACTTCGTGTCCGGCATTTAGTAGGGATTGTTTTATGGTATCAATTGAAGCAGAGGGGTGTATTCCTCTAAGAACAACTCTAAAGTTTCTGTCTTGTTTAAATTTATAGGAATGATATTGTCACGATTAGATTTGGTTTATCTAAGTCGTGGATTATTTGGGTGGTGTAACTCATTTTGGGATCACTAAAAGTGGGACGGCGTAACAAATAATAAATCAAGTTCATAACAATTATTTATATTAAAGTTAAAATAACATATTTACAATTTGTATTTTACACTAACCTTACAATTATCATTACGAGGGTAGTTGGTAGCCGTACAGCCTGGCGTGCAAGAGGTCATTTTTGGTAATCCTTTTTAGGAACTATTAACTTTGAACAATGATTAACGCTTAACTTTGAACCAACATTTTAATTAACATTACACACGCAGTGGCTTACTTAGCCACACGCGTATTACCGACGTAACTCCGACGTAACTCCGACGTAACTCCGACGTAACTAACTCTTTTGCCCTTCTGTTGCTATATTTAATAACTCTCATCCCACCTGGCTCTCTGTACTGACTTGAACCCTCATTTTGCTACCATGCATTTCCCAGGCTATATTCCTGGACCTGGAGGTTCATCACCTTCATTTTGCAAACTGCAATAATGCGCTTCTCACACTCACAACGGACGTTCTCGTATTCTAGTATCTCGTATGAGATGACGAGTTAGTGAACTCGTAATAAAATATAATATTTAATTTAAATTATAAAAATGCAATGTTGTCACGTCTTGTAATATTTAAAATGAATAATGATTTTTGAATTATGAATTTTCAAAGTGTGACAATATTATGTTTCTTTGTCATCGAGATCCTTTATTACTGCATTGTAGTGTTCTGCGTTGAAAAGTTGTACTTTTACTATATTGTCTACTAATATTTTTAGTTGATATTCGCCGTTTGTTCTTGCTCGAAGGACTTCTTGCAAAGGGTTAACTTCCTGTACCTTGTATATTGTTAAAAGTGGTGGTTTTGGCTTTTTCTTTAGCTGTTAAAGGGCCTCTTTTGTGATTGTATCTACATCTGATAGCGGTGTGAAACGATTCCGTGTAGATATGGGTTTACTCAGCCAATAGTCACTTAACCTTGGTTGCTTCTGGATTGGTAGATTTCCCGGGCTATGTAGTCCCTTTTTGTTAAGGACCACCTGAAATGCATCGTCCACCTGTTCAAGTGTTATGTGGTTTTGGTTAGATTCAGTTTGATTGGTTAGAGGTGAATCTTGCTGATTAAGATCGGTCAAGACCTTTTGTGCTACAATTGAAATATTGGTGCCATTCAGCAGAGGTAACAGTTGCGCAACTGTTGGGGATTTTTCTACTGGCACGTCCGCTACCTGCTCGATTCTTATGGAATTTCGCTACCTTTACTCAACTGTTGTACAACAGTTACACAATCCTTTTTCTGCTGAATGGCACCATTAGTTAGTTGTACTTCCTCGTTCTTGCTTACCGCTGAGGTGACTAGGGATCTGTTTGAGGTTATGCCCGCCACTTCGCATCTGCCACATATCCACTGGTTTACCTTTCCGCTATTATTTAATTCGTGCAGTGAATCAATGTCTATTTGTATGCATTCTATGTGATAGGTAGTCCTGCATTTCATTTTACATTTGATCAAATCTTCGTATTTTGATATTGCTCTCTCGCATATCCCACACGTCAACATCGTGCAGGACCGGACTTGACCCTGAATATGACCATTTAAATAATAACGCTTATTATTAGTTAAGAAACTATATTAAATATTAACTACATTAAACTTATTGCAGAAATTTGACGCACAAGCTTACAATCACTAAAATAATTATTACAATTAGTATCTGAAGAATATTACGGTAAATATTATTGCCGTCGTCAAGATTGGAATCTTGTCGTGGAGATCTTCTTGCAGTCTGAGATAAGCCACTGGTGGTTGGTATATCCTCCGGTGGTAAATTCTCTCTATCTTTGGGGTAGATGTAGAGGTACTTCGGCTCATATGGTATACGTTTGGGTTTGTCTGGTTGGTCATTATTCTGAAATACAAATTGATGCGTCAGTTGAAATTACGAAAAAATAACTTTAATATAAGTAATCACGTTAAAAATAATTAATTACCATGTTCGCTGACTAAATAATTACAATCAATTGGCTCAAAAAACTTCTCTTGATTTCAATCAAGTAATTAACATAAACTTATTATATGCAGTCAATAATTGCAAGTGACACTTTTTATAATGAAACAAAACCTAATCGCAAGTGCCTGGGGAAACTCGCGATTAGGTTTTGTTTGTTTCACTTGCAATTTTTGACATCATATAAGAAGTAGTGTACTCTTAATAATTACTTGATTGAAATTCACTTCAGTTAGTCAGTGAACATGGTAATTAATTATTTTTAACGTGATTACTTATATTAAAGTAATCTCTCTCGGTATTCGTTTCACTAGCAACGAAGTCACGTTTGTCTGTTTGAGTTGTCAACGTGTTAATTTTAGTGGAAGACGTTTTATGAATTACACGTACTTCAAATAAACTACAGCTTACATAAGGGTTTTCAAATTGCATAGAATTTGTGTCCATTTCTTCAGGGCAAACGGTGCCACTTGTAACGGCTTGACTAAATGTTTGGTATGCTTGAAAATCGTGCGATGGTATCGATTCCAAAGAATTATTAAATCGAGCTGTATTGATATATTTTCTTCAATAGAGCTTGTATGGTTACTCACACAAGATTTTGGCGAATTGCATGAGACTACTTGACTAAATGATCTATAAAATTGTGCATCTTCTGTAGGAGTTTGATCTAAAACTGTCTCGATTTCAGTTGTATGTAAGGCAACTTCTACATTAGAAGTTGATGGTCCTATCAATCTATATTCTGATAAATGACAACAGATGGTTTGACCACATGCCATTTTAATTATGTTAACATCATCCTGAGGAACTTGATCTTCAAGTATACGAGCATTCATATTGGAGCCAACAAAGGTTTTTGCTTCGTATATGTTGCTTTTTGTTCTTCTGTTGATACGTTCGACTTTCGTAAAGCGTTGGTTACGTTTTCTTTTGCGACTGTAATTCTAAAACGAAAAAATGTTCTTTAATACGTGATATAACCTCACAAAAGAATTTTATTCGATGCAAGTGTAATTTAATTGTTATTTGACATGCAATTTGCCTAACAACTAAATAAAACGTCAAGAAATTCAAATATCAGTTCAAAATTAATCAAATACTTACCATTATAAGCTATAAAAGTAAAAAGTCAGAAACACGTACAAACTACACAAACTGAAGTGAAGAAAAAAAAATGAAGTCATCAAAAATTAAAACGAAACGGCATTGTTTTCGAAGTTACGCGAAAGTAACTACATGGCACCACCAAATTATTTAATTTATTTTCGATTTTGCTAATTAAATTATAAGAATAATACATAAAACCCGGCACTAATCAATTTAAAATTGCAAAATTAAATTTTCCAGCATATTGAATTCATATAAAATCATAACATCGCGGAATTGCAATTTTGGAAATTTCAACACGTTGTGGTTGTGAACATCCCTTAAGGTGGTCATTTCATGAAAATGAATTTCAAGCACAGCAATTATATTGATATAAAATTTTTTGATGAAAAAAACGAAATTTTGTTAAGAAATACATAATTTGACTAAATTACCAATGATTTTATTTTATTTCCCTAATTTACTAACTGTTAGTTTTTGGTTCAGTACCTAGCGAACCCGGGGCAGAACGGGGTAACGGGGCGGAATGGGAACGACGATTTAAGGTTGAAAGAGAGGCAAGGGGATTGGTTCGCCCCATATCCTATAGTGATGTGATTTTAAGATTGCAGCACCGCCGCGCCGTGTAAGAATGCGGACTAACTTAAAACACATTCGTATGAGGGCGAGCTTTGTGTTTTGCGAGTTTTTGAATCTTGTTTCCAAGCGATCTTGTTATTTTGTTATTTGTTACCATGTTATGTGAGTTTTAAATCACTTATTTCCACGTCGAGTTTTATGTTTAACTAGCTGACCCGGCAGACGTTGTCCTGCCCAAATTTCAATATTTGCCTACATGTATTTTTTAGATCCAATCCGCATAATGACCTTGCGACTTATTTGGTCATCGCAAATACCAAACGTATTAAAAAAGGATTAAATAAATAAATTAATAAAAAATACAAATCAAGGTTTAATAAAAAAAACTTTAACAAAACTGTTAAGTATTCACAAAAACCACAATAATTTCTAATTTTACTTTATTTTATGTTTGCCAATTACTCTTGTTCTTTGTGTTCTTCCTTTTCCTCCTCCCCTTCGTCTTCTAATAAGGAATTTTCGAAAGCACGCAGCGATATTGCCAATTCCTGTTCTTCTTACATACATACATACATACATACTGCTAAGTCCTTTGTGCCTAAATTTTAGGTGCAGGGAAGGTACAACATTATTGCCCCTTCTTACTAAACTCCCGGTGATGAGTCGTTCAGGGGTGGGTTCCTAATGAACGGTCAATATTAGAGGCGATCTTTTGAATGTTTATTGGCTCTCTCGGGATGTCTAATTGCTTTCCTTTTTTTTAAGAAAAAAGAAATAAAAAACTTTCATTAGCTTATGAGTAATATTTATTATAAACAAAAGTAAATTAATTGAAATATTTTTCATGAAATAAATGTTTACACAAATGTTTTGGATTTCAAATCCAATATAAAATGAACCTTTAAAATTAAGAACAATTAATACAAAATAATAATTCAAAACAAAGAGGTTTCCACTCTTTATTCCGACGTGCTTGATTGTTAGACCAATCAAGTCTCTCGCTTTACATTAGCGGGTTTAAATGTTCTAAAAATAATATTTGTTGCTTATTCAAAGCTTAAAGTATTGTTGACTAAATAATAAAACTTTTATTGAAATATTTCACTGAGGGTAATGAAAAATGCACTCTGTAAGAAGTCTTTTTTCCAAATCCTATATTAACGCGCTGATGGCCAATTGTATAATAAAATTATAGAAATCATAAGTTCACAGTAGCTGTCTCCTTGACAAAATTGAAGTTTTAAATTTAAAAAGGATATAATTTCGCTTGTTGTGTGTGGCCTACTTTAGTTTGCACATCTGATGACTCAACGTCGGTGCGGCGATTGTCATAACCATCTTATTTGATCTCACATGAAGTTGTTATCCGCATTGAATAGTGACTGAATTTTGTGTTTGTTGTTTGCATCTTTCCAATTGAAGATTTCCAAAAACGTTGAGGTAAGTTACTTTTAGTTGACAATATTATCCTTATTATCCAGAAAGTTTATGTGAGTCGAGTTCGTAAATTGTAACATTTTATATTTTTATCAGCATTCATTATTGTCCTTGAATTCTATTTTTAGATTTGGCTCTAGTCCAACTGAAAAATTCTAACCTCCAATTGTTAGTAAACAAATAATTTCGGATCCCATCACAAATATTTTGTAGAGTGCATAAAAACGCGTGCACTCCGCTAGAATCCACGAAGTCGACTGATTTTTCATCGAAAATCGATATGATTGGCATGCCTGTGTGAACATTGTAAGTCAAATCCGTTTATTTTCGAATTTATTTCTTTCTAATAAATAATTTTGTTTGCAGATTCACCCTTTGTATCAATCTTGGTTTCCTTTGAGGTGTTTTTCATGCAGTTTTGCTGGTACATTTCGATTTTATGCTGTATTTGGATTGTCCATTTGACTCATGTTCTCCATATTTGTTGTTTTCTTAGATGTTACACAAATTTGACCCTTATTTACTAATTTGTCAATTTACCCTTCGAAATTACTCACATTAGATGCATGAAACAATTACATAATTTTTGATATGATCACATTTTTACAAAGAATGTTATTTATAGAATAAATCAGTTTACAAATTCTTACATTTTTATAGGTTATCATTATTAACACATTTTTACAAATTTTCAGCTAATTAAGTTTTTTGTTTCATTTCTGATGTGACAATCATCAGTCTATTTAAACTTAGCAATGTTTATCATCTTTTATTCATCCTGAGAGACTCAAGTAAAGTTAGAAAATTGAAATTTAGAAAAATAAAAATTTCTCGTAGAGCAAATTTTTAAAGTGTCTTCCGACTTAGAATTTTGTGCTTATCTTGAATTTATTATTCATTTTTGTATCGGGAGCCTTTATTTATCATTTTGAGACATAGCAATACATTGAATTTTATATATATAGATATCGTTCGTTAATACGTTGATCCGTTGAAACGTTGATCCGCACTAACGTTGGTCAAGCTAATGCAGCGCTTGACCAAAGTTCGCGGCAAGATTCTAAAGTAGCCTATGTTTTTCGTAGCATTGTAAATAGCTTCTACACCAAATTTGGTAGAGATTGGTCAAACGGTGTAGAATTGTATAGAAAACATACATACATACATACATACATTGCATTTTATATATACAGATGTTTAAAATTTTCAGATATCTGAATCTTACGAATTAAGATTAAGTCTTCTTGACTATCTCCAATATTTAGATGGGTCTGAAACATCTGGATGTGTTTATGAAGGCGAAGCAGTTTTAAATGCAGGACACGTTGTTCTATGTGGTAGAACATTAGATCCAATCTTCTGCAATAAATGCTGATCCCCATAAAATTTATGGCGTTTTGGATGTTGCAGATAGGAAAGTCACAATAGAGTCGATGGTTTGCTCATGCAAAGTAGGCAACAGTGGAAGGTGCAAACACATTTAAGCTGTTCTACTAAGTGTAATACGTGTGTAACATATCTCAGCCGCCTGCTGAACAGCAGAGACCACCACCAACACCTAAACATGTTAATTTTCAGGGTCAACACCTACGCGAAACCAACACAGGATCAAATCCAACAACAAAGGAAATCAAATAATTTCAACACCGACGACTTTACCACATTCATGAAAGGACAGAATGAACTTCAGCTAAAGTACGATTTCAAGGCTCTACTTCAAACGAATTTTTTAATTACTTCTAAAAAATTAATTCTGACGTCATGACGCCCATAGTTAAAATTTGATTGCACATAGACGGCACGGCATTCCGCAAATTTCTAATTTTTTTTGGAAAATGACAATTTTAAAAATTTTTCAATGCAAACATGTTATATATTATTGTTAAAATGAAAATATAAAATAAGTGCTTTTAAAAAATATGAGTTACCATGTTAAATTACAAGTTAAATTTCGTAACTTTGATATCTCAAAGTAATTTGTGTATTTTATTGAGTTAAAAATTTTTTTGAGTTAACATCTGTTTTATTAATATTTAATATAAAATGAAGTGGAATCTACTAAATGGGAAAGTAATGTGTTGTCACATCAGATTTTTTAATATATACTTTTAATATTTTTAATTATTTAGGCCTTTTTGTACAAGGAATTCAAATACATAGTGGTGGATAGTGAAGAAATAACAATCGACTTGACGTTTTCTTATGGAAAATGATGTAAATGGTTTCCTCCCCATTTCAAATATATATTTAGGTTCCTCTTAAAATAGTGTTTTCATAATGTCTTGGTTCTAAATTCGTACTTTTATTACCTTTGAGTTTAAAAGATTGAAATGAAAATTCTTGAAAACCAAAAATAATACATCAAATTTCTTTTCGGATTGTTAGTCAGAATAAAAATACACTAATATTGAAAAATATTGTTTGGATGGAGTTTTCATATTTGTGAACATTTTAGAACTCAAACTCCAACAGACTCAATAAAGCATAAACACGTAATAATTATAATGAACAAAACCAAAAAGTAAACAAAATAAGTATACCGAAAGCAACAGAAAACAAATTAAGATTAGTGAATAAAGGCAGATTAAATACATTTCTTTACACCGCAGTACTCAAAGCATTCGAAACTTCCCGACTTCATCAAACCGACGTTGTGCAGCAAATCGACAATATATTTTTCACCCTCACAGATAACTTCGTTCCAATATGAATAGCGTTTAGTTGTGGTGGATAGTTGTCGCACCAAGCTAGCAGGCACATCCAATTTGTCCGCCAATGCTTTAAATAATAAGGATCTCTCACACCCATAGCCAAACCTCAAATACCCAATAGGTATCATATTGGTTCCCAATAAGTTCTAAAAAACAAAAATTATAGATTCTTGCTTAACTTATCTAATAAACAATTGTACCTTTAAACCATTAATGTGGTATTTAAATTCATCTGGTTGCGGATGTTGAATAACTTCTGCAACAAAACGTGCAATTTTTGGGACACGTTGTATTCGATCACAATTCACCCTGAAACGTTAATTTTAAAAACAGGGCAAATAAGTGTGAATTTATAAAATCGTTTTAAAACCAAACCAAATGTTAATATTGCGATTAAAACTCTTCAAAATATTTTATTGTGACACACACAGGTGGCACATCATACGACATTCGACGCTAGTTGGCGCCACAAGATGAAAGCAATAACAAATACAAGAGTGTTTGCAAATAGTTTAAAGATTAAATCTAATAGAGCACCGACAAAAAAAATTGCAGTTAACTTCTGACATAATATTATTCTATTTCGAATACACTTCAAAATCTTATACCGGTCCCCCTCCCTCCCATTACTCAAGAAACGGGATAAGAATTGATGGATTCCAAGTTTGTTTATCGATGCGTCTACGGCATAATATTTTAAAATTTCACCTCCAATATCCGTCGCGCTGTTGTCCTCAATGCATAAATTCTTTTAAAAACTCGTCACCAGATAGATTCGGCATTTTGTGCATCTCCACTTTTCCAATATCTTTCAATCTGAGATATTTTGTGGCAGCGGCGGCTCGTGGGGTAAAATATTGGTTAGGCCAGCATCATGATACTATTACTAGTAAGATAAACCCACTTCGCGATCCAATTTCGTACGGCGTTGCGCATTACGTCACTTGGTGATAATAACTCTGCTTGTCGGTATGGTAAAGCAGGGGCACAATAGGCGATTCAAGATAAGCGATACGCCACCAACGGTCGCCGGTTGAACTAATTCCACAGACATGGTTTAGTTTGTTTACATTGTTTTCAATGCGAATACATACATGTTTTAATAAAATTTTTGTGATTTAGTGGAAGTAATAGTTTTTCAGTGTTGATGTTAAAATCATCATTAAACACCTTTGAGGTTGGTACAATCTCTTTTTCTAGTTATAACCTATATAAAAGGACATTATTTTGTATTTCTAGGTTATCACATGTTTCTCAAGTTTTCTATGAAGTGAAAGAAAACAATTCATCTGACGAGGCATTTATATGTGACAATGAAGAAGAACTTGAAGATTTTCAAAATGAAATTCGAAATCCAGATGAAATACAAGCAGCCGAGAGTTTACTACAGTTACTCAATTTGAAACCCGAGATGCTACCGAACAATGCTGGATTGAGAACTTTCCGAGACTTTGAGGTGCAGGTTAATATGCCAGAAGTTAAAACAGTGTGCGATTTAATAACAACAGATCAAACTTTAAACAGTTTTACTGGCCTGAATAGTTTAAAATTTTTGGAAGTGTTAGTGCAAGGTGTCGAAAAGATATATACAGATAAGAGAACACATCGGTTGGGAATAAAAGAGCGAGTTGTTTTTTAATTTGTTTTTTGATTACAAATAGCATTTCTTTTGCCAATTCATAATTATAATCCACTTCAATAGTAAAAAAACTTTTGTCGTATGATGCATACAATACAAAATATGTTTTGTTTAAAGGGCCCCCTGGTAAACCATTGTGAATATTCTTTCCTGCACCTAAAAAAACTTTTGTTGAAAGTTATTATTTTTATAGTTAAATAAAAGAACTTACATTCATATATGCATTTTATTTCTAATAATGCGGTTGGTTTTCCATTTTGTGTAGGTTATAACTAGAAAAAGAGATTGTACCAACCTCAAAGGTGTTTAATAAGTTTAAGATTATACGATGATTTTAACATCAACACTGAAAAACTATTACTTCCACTAAATCACAAAAATTTTATTAAAACATGTATGTATTCGCATTGAAAACAATGTACCTAAACGAACTAAACCATGTCTGTGGAATTAGTTACGATTCTTACCGCACTGGCGCTGCGATCTTAAATTCGATCGCCTATAGGCTTAAGCTTCAGTGCAGTGGGGGTCAGAACCACAACTCGTTAATAGTAGTAGTATGGTAAAGCATTGTTTTATAGCGATTTTTATAATATTTAGTATATTTTATTATTATTAAAAAATCTTTAATTCAATATTTTTAATTATAATTTATCAAGCTTTACGCACATTTATCTGTAAACAAACCAAATAAAACACACAAAAACCGTTAAATGCCTTATAAAACTGCCCATTGCTGGGTAAATAGTCACCGAGTTTATCACCCCGTGACGTCAGGCGTGCGAGCGAGATGGGCTTATCTCATGCGCGCGAGTTTATCTTTACAGTAATAGTATCATGGGCCAGCATGATATTAAGCACAGAAAGAACTTCCGGGCAGTGGCGGCTGGTGAGAAATATGTTTGGGTGTTCTGCATTATATAAAAGGGTCTAAGGATATCTTCATGACAGACTTCTAGCATACAATCTAAAATATCATTTTGAATTACTTTTGACGTTCCTTTAGAAACGGTTGCATGTATTAAATGTTCGTTATGAGTTTTGTCAAGTTTTGACGAAAAATTAACTAAACCGCGAAAAATACCAGGATTTTCACTGTAATTTGTTTAACAATTGATGAACTAATATTAAGATTAGTTTTTCTCTTCAAAATTCGAATTCTAAACTACCTCGAAACAAAATCACAAAAGATATAACACATAGCTATAGGCGAAAACCGCACTTAGTGGGCTAAAATCCTCATTTGGGGGAACGCCAGCTTGGGATTTTTATGGGACATTTTGGGGGTTTATTATAACACTTCAATATACATCTTTGCCAAATTTCAGCTTGCACGGACCTTCTGTAAGCTCAAACCAAAATTTCGGTTTTGTTACTTGGAAGATACTATAACTTGGGAAAATTTTGAAAAAATCTATTTTTCTCTTCATTTTCCAACATTGGCCACAATTTCAATTAATTTATTCTTAAAAGCTTTTCCCGTGCCCGAAAACATTTCTCTCCCTGCAACGAATTAATATTACCTATGCCATTTTAAGGATGGGTCGTGTTTTCGGTCAATAATTTAAGTATTAGTGTGCCATGGAAAAATATGAAAAAGAAACATTTTATAGAGAATTTTATGCTCTTCAATTATGGTCTGATCATAATTTTTCATACAAGCATAAATAAGCGAGTTATCGGCAAAAAATCGCGTTGGGGAGCTAAAACCCCTGATTGTGGGGGACGCCGGCGTGGGATTTTATGGGACTTTTGTGGGGTTTACTAGAACACTCCAATGTACATCTCTGCCAAATTTCAGCTTGCCCGGATTTTTTGCAAGCTTGAGCCAATTTTTCGGCTTCGTTGCCTGGACTAAAGATTGTGTTGAATTTTATTGAAATTTGAATTTACTTACCAAGACATGTTCTTCCAACATAAAATAGAAAAAAGAAAGGTTAGAGCATACATGCGCACAATCCGGAACAACATATTCATTTGTTAAATAATAATTCAATAGAATGTTAACAGTGTCCAGGAATGTTCTGGCTGATTCAAATTCGTATATAAATTCGGTTGTGAATAAACAACCCTAAAAAATAACCATTTTTACATTTTATTAAAATTTATGTCAAAATACTTACCTGCTGCAGCTCTCGAGCAACTTGCTTTTGTTATCAGATACATGACACGTTTCCGAAACAACGCCAAAAACTAATCGCATGTTGAAAATCGCCAAGTTCTATAAAAAATCGCCAAGTTTTAAGCCTAATTCTATAACGTCGTTTTCAATAGGATCCAAGTTGTTGTAATTTTGTAATAAGATGTCTGCTACTGATGGTGTGTCATCTTTTATGCTGTGGAAACTTTTTAAAAGAGCAGTTCGGTTTGCTTCACTCAGCAACGTTTCGAAGATATCCAGATTCCAATATTGCATCCGAAGGTATGTGAAATCGTTAGCTTCCCAAATCTACAATAGAAGGCAGTTTTATGTAATTACATAATTCGTGGAGTCTTCTAACCGGTTGAGATAATGGCATTTAAATTTAACGAATGTTTTAGATTTACCATTCTTTTTTATTTGAAAAAGTTTTTCTACATCATAGGTCAGTGATTGGACAAACAGAAAAATTTCCGAATATGTTATCAAAATATAGTATACGATATATTCTTATCACCAAAAGTGAAATTATGCTGCGGTTATTTTATTATTGGAAACAAAATGTGTTTTTAACCAGTACTAAATTTTTTACAAAATTAAAATTTCCACCAACTTTTTCAAAATATTCGAAAACGTATTTTACATCTAAATAAGACGGTGGCGGTACCACAGGGACTATCTTACGCTTAACACAGCTTTCCACAGCACGAAATCTCAAAGTTAAATTTCTTGAATCCATATTAGAATTTAATAATAAACGTAATAACAATTAATAATGTTTAACATAAACTAACAACAAATGAACGTAAAAATGATAAGCCTTCAAATTTAAATAAGTTTAACAGCCTGCAAAATTATAAGCGATTAAAAGTCAAGCAATTTAAATTTTATAATATAGATTACGCGATTTAATTTTTGGAAACATTTTGGTAGTTAAAAAAATAATCAATAGAACCAATCTGCGATTATTTACTAATTATTCCATACGCCAACTTCGAGATGAAATCGTGGTTTTCGCTATTGAATTTAATCAAATTTAAATTTAAAACTTTTTGCAAACACCTTGTATTTGGTACAAAAAAGTTGTATAAATTCCACGCGTCATTTTTGGTGTTGTTTGCACTACACTAAAGCACAAAACAGCAAGGAGGGGATTTCAATTCACCCCGCAACGGTGGGGGATTACCGAGGGATTGCGGCAATCCTCACTTCCAAGGGCTTGAAGCATTACACCTTCAAGCTCCCGGGCGAAAAACCGATAAGGGTGGTATTGAAAGGCTTACCGGCGGAACTCTCAGAAGGAGAGATCAAGGCGGACGTGGTGGCCCAAGGATTCCCCCTCATCTCACTGTCACAGTTCACTAAAGTCAATAATCAGACAAAACTAAAGGATAAACTACCCCTATTTCTGGCAATCTTTGAAAAGACACCCAAGGGAAGGGAAATTTTTAATTCAACAAAAATTCTGGGGCTAAATATTAGGGTGGAATCACCCCACTCTAGAAATCGAGCATCTCAATGCCACAAATGCCAAAGGTTCGGCCACACCCAAGGCAATTGTAAGTCATTTGAACGATGTGTGAAATGCGCAGGAGCACATCTCACATCGGTGTGCAAAAAACCTCCCACCACCAAGGCCACCTGCGCGAACTGTGGAGGCCAACAACCCGCCAATTGGAGGGGTTGTATGAACCGCCCACAACCTCGCGTCGCGGGCACAAACACGAGTAACGCCGCTCCGAAAAACTCGCGAACTCAAAATCAAAAACCGAAATCAAAGCCAAAAACCGCGAAACCTAAAACCGCTACGGATGACGCGCTTAACGCAAAGATAACGGAACTTATCAAAATCATATTGGAGCAAAAGGCCATCAGCCCTAAAACCAAGAAACCAAAGAAAGCCAAAAAGGCAAAGAAAAACACAAAAACCGCTAGTGAAGTACAACACTAAAGAAATAAAAAAAACTTTTTTCCACTTCGAACTCTTTTATTACTTTAATACCTGTATTTCGATTCAAATTAACAAAATAAAATGAATAGGACAAAGATTCATTCAAAGTCCTTGCTAATCGCATACTGGAATGCCAACGGGATCAAATTCCGTAAAGTCGAGTTACTTGACTTTGCGAGAAGAAACGATCTTGACGTCATTCTGGTTAACGAGACGCATCTAAAACCGGCAGACAGGGCCTAACTCTCATCTTATTCACTCTATAGATCTGATAGATTGTGGGGCCGGAAGGGCGGCACCGCGGTCTATGTCAGGTCCTGCTTAAAACACCACGAAAGGCCAGTTCCGCCGCTACAGAATTTAGAAGCAACCTCCGTCAGCATCTCTACGCTGAACCACGGATGGCTGCATCTAACAGCTGTTTACAAACCCCCCTCCGACGAACTTTTAGATTCAGACATCGAGGCACTTCTGGGCAACGACGGCGAACAAATCATCATCGCCGGCGACCTAAACGCCAAGCACCCCGCGTGGAACAGCTGCAAGGCCAACCCCGCGGGAAGAGTCCTTTTAAGACTCGCCGATGCACATCACTTCATCGTAGATGCCCCTGTTGAGTACACTCATTTCCAGTACAATCCAGCGCTATCTCAAGACACTCCGGACTCACAGCTTCACCCTGATCATTTTCACGACGTCCTAGACGTAGCTGTGATCCGAAATCTGAAATTCCTGCACAAGCTCACAACCGTCAGTGAGTTGGATTCAGATCATAACCCCGTCCTCCTTCAACTTGGTGAAGTAAAAGAGGACGATTATCAGTCATTTTCAAAGCTAACCGATTGGATGGATTTCCAAAACCAACTCGCGCGTAACCTGGGCCCTATCCCTATCCTGGAGGACGTCGATGACCTGGAAAGGTACGTAGGCGTCTTCGAGGAAAAAGTTAGCGAAGCGGTAGAAATTGCCACCAGAACGGTCCCCAAACGTGACCCTCGCGACCAGTTACCTGGTAACATTAGAGAGCTGATTCGTCAGAAGAACAGGGCGAGAAGGCGCGCCCAGCGCACCGTCAACCCTGCTGACAAGAAGATCTATAATGACCTAGCTGCGGTGGTTAGGTGCGAGATTAAGGCGCATAGGGGGCAGTCTTGGGACAATAAGCTCGAGGAGATCTCACTTGAGCAACCCTCGGCATGGAAATTCATAAAAGCGGTTAGAGGTAACCAAAAAACTAAAATCCCCCCCCTCGACGGACCGAACGGATTGGCCCTCAGCTCCCTGGAGAAAGCCGAGGTGCTGGCTTGCGGCCTGGAAGATCAGTTCAGCCCAAACGCTGACACCGATCCGACAGTAGCGGAGCACACCTAGAAAGTCGAGAACGAGGTAAGGAGGAGATTAGCAGATCTTAAATCACGAACCGACGGGTCGAACATCACACCGGTGACATTCGGCGAACTAGCTACGATCGCGCGCAAGCTGAACAAAAACAAGGCTCCGGGGCCTTGCGGAATCACGAATCGGGTAATTTCACTGCTTCCGAAAAAAGCACTTGCGGCAATGGTCGCGATCGTTAACGCCATGTTGAGACTGAAGCACTTCCCATCTAGGTGGAAAGTCGCGGACGTCATTATGTTCCCCAAGCCAAACCAAAACCTGAGGAACGCGAATTCATATCGTCCTATTAGTTTATTACCCTGCTTAGGCAAACTAGCAGAAAAAGTCATTACAGTCAGATTAAATCAAGCCACGGAAGAAAACCAAGTCATTCCTAACGAACAATTTGGTTTTAGACCAGGCCACTCAACCGTACACCAGGTGGTTAGACTTGTGGAACATATCACGCTTAACTGGAACAAGAAGCAGCCTACGGCGGCTGTGTTCCTGGATGTCGCCAAGGCATTTGATAAAGTATGGCACCAGGGCCTGCTGTTCAAAATGTTGGAAGCCGCCATTCAAGCGGAAATAGTGCTACTGATGGAGTCGTTCCTGAGACACCGAGGACGTCCGCTCCACTTTAAAGTGCATCACAGCGGGGGTCCCCCAAGGGAGCATCCTCTCGGCCAGGCTCTTCTCCATCTTTATTCACGACCTTCCATGTGCGAACAGGGGGGGCGATGATAAAGTCGAGGTGGCGCTATACGCGGACGACACGGCGGTATATTCAAGTTCTCTAAGTCCGAAAATTCTCATAAACCGACTTTAAGTACATTTAGATAGCCTGGAGAAATGGTTCAGCACTTGGCGCATAGGGGTAAACCCTAGCAATAGCACTGCAACCTTTTTTACCAGGAACCAGAGAAGCGAAGGTTAACCTCGAAAGAGTCTAAACTTCCAACCACTTGCCTCCGAATGTGCGGCACTGAAATCCCTTGGAGCGACACTTCCAAATATTTGGGGGTGAAGTTCGATAAGGGTCTACAGTGGGGACCACACATTACGGAAATTCGAAACAAGGCTAGGGGAGCCTTGAGACAAATCCACCCTTTCATTCAGAACACCAGCAAGTGTTCATTAAAATCAAAAATACATTTATAGAAAGCGTGCGTCAGACCCCTAATGACGTACGCGTGCGAAGCTTGGGGCTACGCGGCAGAACATCATCTGAGAAGGCTCCGCCAAACCCAAAGCGTCGCACTGAGACGAATTTTGAAGGCTCCAAAACTAGTCTCAAACGCTAGAATACGGGAGGACACAGGCGTGGAATCAATCGACGATTTTATCCGTCACCTGACGGTTAACTTCTACGATCGCTTGGCCACCTCCGATAACCCACTAGTCAACGAGCTTGGTAACTACCAACTCGACGACTATCTGCGTTATAAGAGACCCAAGGCGATTCTCGCGCCGAAGCCACCCGTGCTTTAGCGTTGTCAAGATGAAGCACTTATCGGATCTAGCGACCCTCGGGTCCGCGACATGCGAGAAGTGCCACTCCGCAGGCCATTCGGGGGTTTTTAGCTCGCTAAGAACCTCTTTTTCTGTGTTTCCCTTTCAGGATGACTGCCTTATCAGCCTCAAGGGCGTAAATTGTTCTTGAGGCGCGGTATACCAGTCTAGACCAGTGACCTTCAGTCATTGGGAGGCTTTTGTACACCTCAATTGGGTGAATCTCGGGGGTATTTTGTTCAACGACTCGCCCTTGGGGGTGGTCGGGATGGGATGAAGGGTGGATGTATGCGGGAGACCTTGCTCTCCGGCGGCTTTCACGGTGCCAGCACGCAGGCTCAGACTCCAAGGGGGGGCAACCCCCCCCCTAGAAAGCGGTCAGGCCAGGTACGACATGACGGAGGTAGGATTCCGACATCGGAGCGACTGACACTCCTCCGAAACGGAAACTCCGGCCGAAGGAATCTCGACTTTGCCACTCATACGAGAAAACTCTGCCACTTTTTCCTGCAATAATTAATTCACTTGCATGCCCTGCCATTTTGGGCACTAAGTGACGTCAAACCAGCATTGCCAGCTATACGGACAGCGACTGCGTATTTGTCTATGATAAAATTCTGCCATTTCCATCGAAAGCCGAAGGGGGGAACCCAACTTCGACATTCGGCGGATCTCGGGTACAGGGGGGGGTCAAAGCCCAACCCTGTATTCAACAACACTCAGTTGCGTGCATTCGAAGGTTGTTCAGCTTAAAGGCTAGGTCAAACTACAAGTTAATTCATGATTCTGATTCTGGTGTTGTATCTTGTGGCGCCAACTAGTGACGATGTCTGAGCAAGTATGCGTCACAATAAACCATTTTGACAGCTTTAAAACAGTACTTCGTCTTAAAATGATTTTATTAATTCACACTTTCGATTGATTGTCATAAATGGTTCGTTTTTATAATTACACATTTTAAAATTACGAATGCAGTCTTAATTATTGCGAATGCCATACAAAAATGAATCGACAAGTCGCTGAGAGGATTTCTTTTGATGGTAAGTTCTGGTCAAATTTCAAAGAGGAATTTGCATAATTTATGCCTCTCGTAATGTTTATCAATTAACGAACATTGTATAAAAGTGAACAACCGATAATAATAGTTTTTGTTGTTTTAGTGCTGCCGAGAAAGCAAATCGTGCTGGTTCGAAAAGGTGAATATTATACACCTATAAACGATGGATGAAGGAAAACCAAGAAATTGAAAATATTTTAAAAAGCACCAATACCATCTTCCCAAAGGTAACTTTTTTTTAAATTTTGCAACAATCTTTCGAGGTTATGCACGTCCCATTTCCTTCTCTTTATATCTCACTTCTTTTACAAAGAGAAATTGGATTTCAATTTTTTTCTATTTCTCTTCTTTAGAACTGTACTTTTATTTCTGCGATAAAATAGGATATGAAATTAAATTCTTATTACGAAATAATAGGTTCTCATAATTATTGTTTCGCTCAGTTTAGAAGACCAGCCATATGACAACTGTTCCGGGCAAGGAAGAATCAACTCGGAAGTTAAAAAATCAAGACTTTATGTTGCGAAATTCGATGACCACTAGATTAGGAATTGGTTTTGAATTTTGATAACGGAACATGTGCTGGATAAAAAATAATAAGGTTTGTTAATTACATTTAATTTTTGATATTGGTCTACAAATTAATTTCTATTTCTTAATTCTCCAAAAATGTGTCCTTTACCGGGGTGATGGAGATGTTGCCGTTTGCCGATTTCCTTATCATTTTGATTTCCGGAAAGTCTTTGTTGCTTTTTAGTGTCTTTGTTAGCTCTTTCACTCTTTCCTCGTATTCTTCGGCGTTTGACCGGATGACTATGTTTCCGTTGTTGTTTATTCCTCCGTTAGCTGCACCGGAGATGATGCGTTTCGGGGTGCGACTTCTGTGCGACTTTTTGTTGTTTTCCTTTGCTTTGTTTTCCTCTTGTTTTTCACGCTGTTTTCTATCTTTTTGCCTTTTCCTCTTAGCTTTCTTTTTTGCCCGGGGATCTTCAAAGTTCTCTGTCTCCCCTTCGGTCTCGTCCGTCGAGCTCTCCCCAGCACATGCCTCCATTTGCGCCACCTGGCTGTATGGGTACGGTACCCGGAGCAGTTCTTTTAGACCTCTCCTCAGCTCGCTCGTATCGGACTCATTTTGGCTGTTCTCTTGGTGGTGTTTATTTACCATACTCTTTGTCTCACTTTGTTGTGAAGCCCGCGTTCCTCGCTCAACAGTTGTTATACCAACCGCGGGGTTCCAGGGGAACTTGCTGCAAGTGGGGGGCCTCTTTCTACTAGTGGTTTAGTCGGCGCCTGTCTGGCGTTATTTTCTTCTGGCACGATGATCAGCCCCGTGACACTTGTTGATTGGTTGACTAGCGTCTTTTTGCCAATTTCTTCGACTTTGGTAATGTGTCTTTGGACATCGCCAATGTTTTTACTAAGCCCTTTCATTTGTTCGATGAGCTCTTGCAGCCTGCTCATCTGTTCCGGCGTGAATGATGTTTCGAACTGCCTCTCGTGCATGGTGTCCCATGCAGTGTTCAGGGACCCCACCGCTACGTTCATGTCATTGACTGTTTTCAGTGTGTTTGCCACACTGGCCTCAATTCTTTTTATAGTCTCGCTTTGTGCTTTTTCTTCTTGCATTACTGCATCTGGCTTTTTTTGGAAGTACCTTGCTTCCGTCTTGACTTTCATGACTTCTTGTGTGCTCTTTGTGACCATTATGTACAGATCATTTAGCTTCGCCTCTTGTTTATTTACAGAGTCTAATATGAAAAAATAACTGTGGGGACGCGTGCATGTCCCCACAATTTTAAATGTCCCCAAAGCCCTGGTTCCTTGCACATGCAAATCCCCACAGTTAATGTAACACATACACACACCCTTACAGACATCCTTCCAAAAATGATAAAAATGGATTCAGGGGACCTCAAAACATGAACATTTGTCAAAAAATTGGGGGGTCAAATTTTGCCTGAACACAATACTCTAGGGTTCGGAAAGTAAACAGCTGGGCCATCCAAATCTACCAAATTACTTTCTATTCGTGAAACTATTTTGCGCTTATTTACTCTAGAAATATGTACCATTATAATTAGAGAAAGAAACCGCAAAGTTAAAAACGGTTTTACAGAATGGAATAGAAACAGCTCTAATAAACCACAAAAAAATCTGATGTGACAACACATTACTTGCCCATTTAGTAGATTCCACTTTATTTTATATTAAATATTAATAAAACAGATGTTAACTCAAAAAAATTTTTAACTCGATAAAATACACAAATTACTTTGAGATATCAAAGTTACGAAATTTAATTTGTAATTTAACATAGTAACTCATATTTTTTAAAAGCACTTATTTTATATTTTCATTTTAACAATTATATAACATGTTTGCATTGAAAAATTTTTAAAATTGACATTTTCCAAAAAAAATTAGAAATTTGCGGAATGCCGTGCCGTCTATATGCAATAAAATTTTAAATATGGGCGTAATGACGTCAGAATTAATTTTTTATAAGTAATTAAAAAATTCGTTTTATATTAACTACATAATATGTTTATACAAGTAAATTAGTTAAAATATTAAATTATAGTAATGAACAATACAAATCACTTTGACAGATCAAAATTTACCAAGGCAAACCATATTCATTTTAACAATAATTTAAGAGGGAAATATCAAGTGTGGGGTATCAAAACATGCGGAAAAATAATCTCTTTCGATTGATATGATTTTCAATCTCATATGTTCCACCGGGAAGCGGCAATGCTCTTTAACAATTTTCATTCCCCTAAAAAAGGGGTTAAAAATGGACGGTTTTCAACGAAAATCTAATCAGCTCTTTAGACAGCTACTTCAAACTAGTGTATAAAATTTCAACTCAATCGGTGCACGCGTTTGTCTGAAAACGTTGACGAGAGAATCACCACACATCACACACACATTCGGACATCATTCCAAAATTGGTCTTAAACAATTCGTATGGGCTCATAGACCATGGGAAAAATGCTAACTCAAAAATTTTTTTTAACTCGATAACAATACTATCCTTTACTTCGTAAATGGGAAAGTAAAACCTGGAAAGATATAACTAGAGAAGAATTTGAAAGTTATCTTGGAATACTCATAACAGCTGGAGTGAGACATTCCAAAAAGGAAAATCTTAGAAATTTGTGGAAAAGTGATGCTGATCCGTTGTATTGTGCAACTATGGCAATTAAACGATTTTATGCTATACAAAGATTTATACGTTTTGATAACATAAATACAAGAGCTGAGAGATTGACTACGGATAAAACAGCTGCTATATCAGATATTTGGCAAAAGCTGATGAATAATTTAAGGTCCAATTATACGCCATGCGATTGGCTAACAATAGATGAGCAACTTTTCCCGTTTAGGGATAGAACCAGGTTTACTCAATATAGGCCGGCTAAACCTGCCAAGTATGGAATTAAAATTTGGTGGATTTATGATGTACGATAAAAACCTCATACCCCTCACTGGAGAAATTTATACAGGAAAGTTATTACAAGGGCGTGAACAAAATCAAGGTGAGCGTGTAGTGAAAGATTTATGCAGTTTTTATAAAAACAGTGGAAGAAATATTGCAATGTAGTATAATTTTTTACCACATTTCCTCGAGCACGTTTGTGTTTGTCTCGGAAACTTTCATTTGTAGGAACTCTAAAAAATAATAAACCTTACATACCGTTAGAAATCTTACCCAACATTATTTATCAACATTTGGCTTTTCTGAAGAAAAAGTTTCTCTAGTTTGTGTATGTACCTCAAATAGGGAAAGCTGTGATACTGTTGTCTACTATGCACAACACTAAAGTATATGTCAGTGGCCCCCCAGAAATCGATTTTTTTAATGAAATTAGTATCAATCGTTTGAGCATCGTTAGAGCCTGAATGTGCTTCCATTCCTATCGTTTGAGCCTCAAAGGTCACGGAGTAATTCGCGAAAACTTTTGGGGGGGGGGGGCTGTTGACACGTTGGCCCCCCTCAAGTAGAATTTTGGAAAGCCTGAATGAGCTTCCATTCCCGTCGTTTGAGCCTCAACCGTCGCGGAGTTATTCGCAAAAACTTTGGGGGCTGTTGACACGTTGCCCCCCCCCCAAATGGAAGTTTGGGATGAAATTGGTGTCAAACGTTTGAGCATCGTTAAAGCCTGAATGAGCTTCCATTCCCATCGTTTGACCCTCAACCGTCGCGGAGTTATTCGCGAAAACTTTGGGGGGGGGGGCTGACATGCTTTTCAATTTTTTTTCCTATTTCGAATTTTCGTATGAAACTGATGCCAATCGATAGAGCCTCAATGAGCTTCTATGCCCATCATTTTAATTTCATTTTCTACAAAGTTACGGGTATTTAAAATTTTCGAAAACTCCGTGCAAGTTACGCCTAGTAACATTCAACTTTTTTATTTTATGAACATTTTCTCGGTTTTAAAACTAGTTTTTTTTTAAATACCAACAACAAATTTAAAAAAAAATTATGAACCAATTGAATCGTGTTTTATTTTAAATTTGTGGTTGGTACTTAAAAATAACTAATTGCTGACTTATATACCATTCACAGTGACATTACACGAAGAGGATGGAAATAATAAAAACAATGGTCCTACTACACCTTTTCCACCAGTAATTCAGAAATCGTCAACCGTTATTCAGAAATCGTGAATTGTAATTCAGAGTTGTCAACTGATATTCAGAAATTGTGAATTGTAATTCAGATTTGTCAACTGATATTCAGAAGCCGTTAATTTTAATTTAGAAACCGACAAATGAAAATTAAAAAGTACTAAATGAAATTCAGAAAGTATCAAATGTTCAGCTCAATATTAGAAGACTTTCAGTAGTACGACTGCTACCATGCTTACATCTAATTTACGCAAAGTGCGCAAATCATATAATTAATCTGACGGATGGTACTTGTTCTGTTTGCGAAACTTCTCTGACAGGCAACGAAGTGATGGAAGGGTGCAATACCAAACAAATTCAAGAGAAGATCGTCAAAGAATTGTAAATTGTGCTAACCGAGGTGACGACTGGACTGTTTTGGCTAAAACTTTAAACATAGCATTTAAACAGCATACCACTGGCTGCGATCTGGACGTGATGACATGTTTCATAGAGGAGGCACAAAACCAAAATCTCTCACAAATGATCAAATCGATGTGATTGTTTCATGGGTAGAAGATGATAGCAGCATAACATTGAAGCAAATGAAAGAAAATGTGCTGCGCTATTTCCACCAATCGGTATCCTTGGCAACCTTGGGGAACTACTTACAAAGTAAGTTATATACTGTAAAAAAAGTGCACAGAAGAACCAATGACTATGAATTCGCTCACCAAAAAAACAAAACGTGCTGAATATGTCCAAAATTTAAATAACTACGTACAACAAGGGAAACAAATTGTTTGGATGGATGAAACCAATTTTAATTTGTTTTGTTGACGAACACAGGGGCGTTCAAGAGTTGGTGAGAGAGCTGTTCAGGTACTTCCAGCTTCAAGAGGTCCTAACATTCATTTAATTGGAGCAATTTCTGTGGCTGGCGTTGTAGCTATGGAACACAGAAGAGGTTCATTTACTTCACAATTAGCATGTGATTGGGCAAGGACATTACTGCAACAATGGAACGATATGGGAAATCAACTGTCCGATTTAGTACTCGTTGTGGACAATGCGCCTTGCCATTCGAGACTGGAAACGGTCTTTACTGGGACGACAGCAACTCTGTTGCGACTTGGCCCATACTCTCCAATGCTAAATCCTATTGAGTATATTTGGTCGAAAATCAAGGCAGAAGCCAAAAGCAACATTCGAGTTCCCAATGTCGCGGGGCCTAATCTTGGGGAACAAAGATTGGTCTACTTAGAGGAAATAATAGATCGGGCCAAAGACACCGTAAATGGAGGCGATTGTGCTCGTGCTGCGCAACATTGCACAATACATCATGCAGCAGTATTATCAATGGAAGATATGCCAGTCGGTCGCTAAGTTATTCGCTAAAAATTTCTTTAAACATTGTTGTGAAATAATTTATGTTTTTCTTATAATATATTGCTGTGAAGGTCTTTGCCTCACTGGAGCTAAACGTTTTAATTGAAAATGTCTTGTACGAGTGTACGTAAATGTACCCCGTCAATAGAAATGTATGCAAAATTTTTATTGATAAATACAAATAAATGAAATTATGCCTCGGCTTAACAATTGCGGTGAGCACAGACCTACCTTTTCTCAAGCTGGGTTCCTTCCTTGACCAAATCGTAATGCTGAAATAGAATAGTATGGTCTTCGGAATGATATCACAAAAATTATGCTCCGTTTTAAAATACAAATTGTAATTTATTATAATTTTAAATTGTCAATGATTTAAATGCAATAAAATTCTTAAGCTAATTAACAAATATCTTATTTTAATAAAGTCGGAACGTATTAATGCACGTGTAAAGTTAATCGCAAAATTTTCACTAATTTTTAAGTTTAATATAATTTTTAATGGAACGGTACCTTTAATGATCTGGGGTATTTCTGTTTACTGGGTTCATGTACCATTAAACTGTTCACTTGCACTCGATGGATGACCTTCGGTGTGTATGATAATTCAAGATACAAAATTTTCTTGTGAGTTCGTTTACCTCGTGGTGTAACCAAGTTTTTCCAAAAATAATCGTGATTCTTCACAATCTTCTACCAATTTAACTTTCCAAATACGTAAGTACAATACTTTTAATTAATAATATTCTTTTTTGTTGAATTTCTTTGTAATTTTCTCTGATTTATATAATTTTAGCTGAACACGCACAAATTCACACACCATTAATCGAATTTAATTCAACAACTTTTTATCTCAATTGTTTTACCATCGTTACCTGTGTTTTTCAAGGCAAATGTGATTTTTTTATTGGTCGAAATAAAATCAATTTTATTGACGTTATAATTTGCAGGTTCGGCTCAAGCCCAATGTGACTTGTAAAATTTTAATAAAATTTTTATGTTTCAGATTAAATTAAAGTCCTTGCATCTCCAGTGTTCGTTCAGTAAACTTTTGAAGAAAATGTCTTTCCCATTTGTGATACATTGAATTGCGAAGCACTCCGATACGTGTAAAGATTTTGCTTATTTAAGTTTTACGTTTTAACACATTTTTATAAACTAACATTGAACAATTATTTTGATTTTAAATTACATTTCTTATTATTAATTAATTTAATTTACAATATTAACAAACATTTCTTTTAACAGAATTAAAACGTTGCATTTTTGAATTTATTTTGTTATCTCGTTCCGTGACCCTTTCTTCATATAAATTTATGACGTTAAACTAAATTTTTGGTATCAGATAAAACTTTTACGTTCGACCAAATAAGTCATGTGCTCTCTTTATTAATAAACAAAATTTTAAATCGTGACGTTATCATTTCTATTGACGTGGTGGTCAGTGTCGGACATTGCAATATATAAAAAATAAATTACAATATTGTTATTTTTTAGATTTTTATTAAAGCCTTATTCTGCACTGTAAAAGCCCCACTTTTGCATTTCATTCTAATTTTCATTTGTCGATTTCTAAATTAAAATTGACGATTTCTGAATATCAATTGACAAATCTGAATAACGGTTGACGATTTCTGAATATCAATTGACAAATCTGAATAACGGTTGACGATTTCTGAATTACTGGTGGAAAAGGTGTAGTTGTGAAATAGCAAAATCATATTTTAAATCAACGATAGCTACTCACGAAAGTACAGATGTGGTATGGGAATCCAAAATTTAGAATGGGAATTTCAATAACGATGAAATTAGCGAAATGTATGAACACATGGCAGAAAGTGAAATGTTTTCCGATGTTAAAGATGCAATGGATATTTACGAAGAGATCAAGTCCATTTATGATTATTGTTGCCGTGATTCGAAAAATACCGATAATCCAGGTAATCCCAAGCAACACAAGACCGTCAGAAATGCACATATTCTGTACATATTTTTCCGTGACGATATTGCATTGATTTGCCCACTTTGTCGTTACGGTATTATATGTATAGTTTATGTACATATTCGCTAAATAATTTTTCGCAACGATTTCTTAACTAATCGGCATTGATTTTTCCGTTACGGGTTACGGTATTTTATTCATGGATTATGTACATGTGCGTTACATGTATTTTCATAACTAAAAGGCATTGATTTTTCCGTTTCAGTATTATATGCATCGTTTGAATAAATTTTCGTAACGATTTCTTAACTAAACGGCATTGATTTGCCCATATTTTCGTTACGGTATTGTGACGTTTTTTTCGATGACGTTTCAATACGTCTCAATACGTAAAATTTAGGTGCCGATACGGCACTAATAATTTATGTACCAAACGTAATAAATATTAATATAAAAAAATTATTTTTAATTAATTATAAGCATTTAGTAAAATTTTATAATTATTAATAATAATTAAAAATAAATGTAATTTTTATTTAGATTTGAAACTTTTTACAGTCAATTATTTATTGTTATGTTTTATTAATTACATTATTAATACTAAATTGTCATATAATGATTCCATTTGTTTGCAATGCTAGGATCTGAAAATTTGTCATTAAATTATACAAATTTTACTTACTTTTTTTTTACCTACTAACTGCCGATGTGGGATTCGATCCTGGAATTTCTGCTTGGGAGTCCGGCTGCTAAGCACCAAGCTATCCGGGGCGCTTAGTTTCAAACATTACTTATTGAATATTTCAAGTTTTACAGCTTTACTTTAAAATATTACAGTGCGTTGATATCGCAATAAATTCCACAGAATTCAATAAAATATTTATTTATTTACACAAATATTAAAAAATACAACAAAATAAAATACGCTATTTTTTATAATTACACGAAGGTATACAGAAAAATTTAGATTTCGAATCTAATAAGGGTAGTAATAAGCATTTATTATTCGTAGAATAAAATATATTATGTTTTAACATTGCTTTTAAATATATGTCGCAATCTCATCAATTTAACATCATTTGTGATGTGAAAGAATTTTTTTCAAAATACGTAACTACAAAAAGCGCGAAATGTGGTTTTTACAAACTGCAAGTTCCTTTTATTATGAAATGTAAACTGCTTAAGCAGTTACTCATCGTTACTCTCATCAGACCTTGAATTTTTGTTACGGTTTTACAATTGTGTCCATTTTCAGATGACTATAAAGTTTTATGACCCTTTCAATTTTTAAAGCAATTTGAACATGTGTTTCTAGACTGCATACAACCTTTTAGAGGAAACATGGTTTAAATACATAATCGGTCTACTATAACAATTATATTATTTCAACATCAAAATTATTATAAATTTGTTATAATTAATATTACATTTATTTATTAATGAATTTGAAACATTTTTAAATTAAATAATTAGTACAAAAGCCGTATTTTTCGTAAAGCAAATTTTTCATAAATTTGATGAAACGGCACAATAATAAATACTCTATTAGTCATTAATTATTATTTTCCAGTAAACATAAAAGTAATGTAAAATAATAAAGATAATAAAAGTATTCTTTTTTAGTTACAAAAATTTCAATTACATTCGTAGATATTTTTATTCGAGTTATTATATAATAAAATAATTAATCGGTATATTTCTTTATTTGAGCTTTAATTTATTAATAATTTAAATTCTGATGCATCGATACTGTCGTAACTATGTTACTTTATTTGCAGGCAAATTACAAACAATCTTAAAGGTTATATTAGGTATTTTTGCACAAATTTAATTTAAAATTAGGTAAAATTAAATAAGTATATTGTAATTAAAAACCAAAATGATAAATAATAATGATTAATAAGATAGTTAAATCCAGCTATTATATAAATTAGGAAAGTGGAAATGTCGAAGTAAATAGAAGTATAATATAAATTTAGGCAGGTCATTTTACATTTAACAATTCTATGACAATACTAAAAACTAAAAAGGGATGTTATTGTGCAAACCCGCTGTTGTTTAATGGCCTTCACTCCTGCACATGTACTTCAAAAATTTACTTACTTCAAAAAAACGCTATAAAAATGTATGCATTGAAACTCGTAACTAAAATTAAATATTTTGTAGTTAATAAATGCTATGTGCATATTATGCATCGAAATTTACTTCAAACAAACGCAACGAAAATGTATGCATTGAAACTCGTAACGAAAATTAAATATTTTTTAGTTAATAAATGCTATGTGCATATTATGCATCAAAATTTACTTCAAACAAACGCAACGAAAATGTATGCATTGAAAATCGTAACTAAAATTAAATATTTTTTAGTTAATAAATGCTGTGTGCATATTATGCATTGAAATTTACTTCAAACAAACGCAACGAAAATGTATGCATTGAAACTCGGAACTAAAATTAAATATTTTTTAGTTAAAAAATGCTATGTGCATATTATGCATCGAAATTTACTTCAAACAAACGCAACGAAACTGTATGCATTGAAACTCGTAACTAAAATTAAATATTTTTTAGTTAAAAAATGCTATGTGCATATTATGCATCGAAATTTACTTCAAACAAACGCAACGAAAATGTATGCATTGAAACTCTTAAATAAAATTAAATATTTTTTAGTTAAAAAATGCTATGTGCATATTATGCATCGAAATTTACTTCAAACAAACGCAACGAAAATGTATGCATTGAAACTCGTAACTAAAATTAAATATTTTTTAGTTAAAAAATGCTATGTGCATATTATGCATCGAAATTTACTTCAAACAAACGCAACGAAAATGTATGCATTGAAACTCGTAACTAAAATTAAATATTTTTTAGTTAAAAAATGCTATGTGCATATTATGCATCGAAATTTACTTCAAACAAACGCAACGAAACTGTATGCATTGAAACTCGTAACTAAAATTAAATATTTTTTAGTTAAAAAATGCTATGTGCATAATATGCATCGAAATTTACTTCAAACAAACGCAACGAAAATGTATGCATTGAAACTCGTAACTAAAATTAAATATTTTTTAGTTAAAAAATGCTATGTGCATATTATGCATCGAAATTTACTTCAAACAAACGCAACGAAACTGTATGCATTGAAACTCGTAACTAAAATTAAATATTTTTTAGTTAAAAAATGCTATGTGCATATTATGCATCGAAATTTACTTCAAACAAACGCAACGAAAATGTATGAATTGAAACTCTTAAATAAAATTAAATATTTTTTAGTTAAAAAATGCTATGTGCATATTATGCATCGAAATTTACTTCAAACAAACGCAACGAAAATGTATGCATTGAAACTCGTAACTAAAATTAAATATTTTTTAGTTAAAAAATGCTATGTGCATATTATGCATCGAAATTTACTTCAAACAAACGCAACGAAAATGTATGCATTGAAACTCGTAACTAAAATTAAATATTTTTTAGTTAAAAAATGCTATGTGCATATTATGCATCGAAATTTACTTCAAACAAACGCAACGAAAATGTATGCATTGAAACTCGTAACTAAAATTAAATATTTTTTAGTTAAAAAATGCTATGTGCATATTATGCATCGAAATTTACTTCAAACAAACGCAACGAAAATGTATGCATTGAAACTCGTAACTAAAATTAAATATTTTTTAGTTAAAAAATGCTATGTGCATATTATGCATCGAAATTTACTTCAAACAAACGCAACGAAAATGTATGCATTGAAACTCGTAACTAAAATTAAATATTTTTTAGTTAAAAAATGCTATGTGCATATTATGCATCGAAATTTACTTCAAACAAACGCAACGAAAATGTATGCATTGAAACTCGTAACTAAAATTAATTATTTTTTAGTTAAAAAATGCTATGTGCATATTATGCATCGAAATTTACTTCAAACAAACGCAACGAAAATGTATGCATTGAAACTCGTAACTAAAATTAAATATTTTTTAGTTAAAAAATGCTATGTGCATATTATGCATCGAAATTTACTTCAAACAAACGCAACGAAAATGTATGCATTGAAACTCGTAACTAAAATTAAATATTTTTTAGTTAAAAAATGCTATGTGCATATTATGCATCGAAATTTACTTCAAACAAACGCAACGAAAATGTATGCATTGAAACTCGTAACTAAAATTAAATATTTTTTAGTTAAAAAATGCTATGTGCATATTATGCATCGAAATTTACTTCAAACAAACGCAACGAAAATGTATGCATTGAAACTCGTAACTAAAATTAAATATTTTTTAGTTAAAAAATGCTATGTGCATATTATGCATCGAAATTTACTTCAAACAAACGCAACGAAAATGTATGCATTGAAACTCGTAACTAAAATTAAATATTTTTTAGTTAAAAAATGCTATGTGCATATTATGCATCGAAATTTACTTCAAACAAACGCAACGAAAATGTATGCATTGAAACTCGTAACTAAAATTAAATATTTTTTAGTTAAAAAATGCTATGTGCATATTATGCATCGAAATTTACTTCAAACAAACGCAACGAAACTGTATGCATTGAAACTCGTAACTAAAATTAAATATTTTTTAGTTAAAAAATGCTATGTGCATATTATGCATCGAAATTTACTTCAAACAAACGCAACGAAAATGTATGCATTGAAACTCGTAACTAAAATTAAATATTTTTTAGTTAAAAAATGCTATGTGCATATTATGCATCGAAATTTACTTCAAACAAACGCAACGAAAATGTATGCATTGAAACTCGTAACTAAAATTAAATATTTTTTAGTTAAAAAATGCTATGTGCATATTATGCATCGAAATTTACTTCAAACAAACGCAACGAAACTGTATGCATTGAAACTCGTAACTAAAATTAAATATTTTTTAGTTAAAAAATGCTATGTGCATATTATGCATCGAAATTTACTTCAAACAAACGCAACGAAAATGTATGCATTGAAACTCGTAACTAAAATTAAATATTTTTTAGTTAAAAAATGCTATGTGCATATTATGCATCGAAATTTACTTCAAACAAACGCAACGAAACTGTATGCATTGAAACTCGTAACTAAAATTAAATATTTTTTAGTTAAAAAATGCTATGTGCATATTATGCATCGAAATTTACTTCAAACAAACGCAACGAAAATGTATGAATTGAAACTCTTAAATAAAATTAAATATTTTTTAGTTAAAAAATGCTATGTGCATATTATGCATCGAAATTTACTTCAAACAAACGCAACGAAAATGTATGCATTGAAACTCGTAACTAAAATTAAATATTTTTTAGTTAAAAAATGCTATGTGCATATTATGCATCGAAATTTACTTCAAACAAACGCAACGAAACTGTATGCATTGAAACTCGTAACTAAAATTAAATATTTTTTAGTTAAAAAATGCTATGTGCATATTATGCATCGAAATTTACTTCAAACAAACGCAACGAAAATGTATGAATTGAAACTCTTAAATAAAATTAAATATTTTTTAGTTAAAAAATGCTATGTGCATATTATGCATCGAAATTTACTTCAAACAAACGCAACGAAAATGTATGCATTGAAACTCGTAACTAAAATTAAATATTTTTTAGTTAAAAAATGCTATGTGCATATTATGCATCGAAATTTACTTCAAACAAACGCAACGAAAATGTATGCATTGAAACTCGTAACTAAAATTAAATATTTTTTAGTTAAAAAATGCTATGTGCATATTATGCATCGAAATTTACTTCAAACAAACGCAACGAAAATGTATGCATTGAAACTCGTAACTAAAATTAAATATTTTTTAGTTAAAAAATGCTATGTGCATATTATGCATCGAAATTTACTTCAAACAAACGCAACGAAAATGTATGCATTGAAACTCGTAACTAAAATTAAATATTTTTTAGTTAAAAAATGCTATGTGCATATTATGCATCGAAATTTACTTCAAACAAACGCAACGAAACTGTATGCATTGAAACTCGTAACTAAAATTAAATATTTTTTAGTTAAAAAATGCTATGTGCATATTATGCATCGAAATTTACTTCAAACAAACGCAACGAAACTGTATGCATTGAAACTCGTAACTAAAATTAAATATTTTTTAGTTAAAAAATGCTATGTGCATATTATGCATCGAAATTTACTTCAAACAAACGCAACGAAACTGTATGCATTGAAACTCGTAACTAAAATTAAATATTTTTTAGGTAAAAAATGCTATGTGCATATTATGCATCGAAATTTACTTCAAACAAACGCAACGAAAATGTATGAATTGAAACTCTTAAATAAAATTAAATATTTTTTAGTTAAAAAATGCTATGTGCATATTATGCATCGAAATTTACTTCAAACAAACGCAACGAAAATGTATGCATTGAAACTCGTAACTAAAATTAAATATTTTTTAGTTAAAAAATGCTATGTGCATATTATGCATCGAAATTTACTTCAAACAAACGCAACGAAAATGTATGCATTGAAACTCGTAACTAAAATTAAATATTTTTTAGTTAAAAAATGCTATGTGCATATTATGCATCGAAATTTACTTCAAACAAACGCAACGAAAATGTATGCATTGAAACTCGTAACTAAAATTAAATATTTTTTAGTTAAAAAATGCTATGTGCATATTATGCATCGAAATTTACTTCAAACAAACGCAACGAAACTGTATGCATTGAAACTCGTAACTAAAATTAAATATTTTTTAGTTAAAAAATGCTATGTGCATATTATGCATCGAAATTTACTTCAAACAAACGCAACGAAAATGTATGCATTGAAACTCGTAACTAAAATTAAATATTTTTTAGTTAAAAAATGCTATGTGCATATTATGCATCGAAATTTACTTCAAACAAACGCAACGAAACTGTATGCATTGAAACTCGTAACTAAAATTAAATATTTTTTAGTTAAAAAATGCTATGTGCATATTATGCATCGAAATTTACTTCAAACAAACGCAACGAAAATGTATGCATTGAAACTCGTAACTAAAATTAAATATTTTTTAGTTAAAAAATGCTATGTGCATATTATGCATCGAAATTTACTTCAAACAAACGCAACGAAACTGTATGCATTGAAACTCGTAACTAAAATTAAATATTTTTTAGTTAAAAAATGCTATGTGCATATTATGCATCGAAATTTACTTCAAACAAACGCAACGAAAATGTATGAATTGAAACTCTTAAATAAAATTAAATATTTTTTAGTTAAAAAATGCTATGTGCATATTTTGCATCGAAATTTACTTCAAACAAACGCAACGAAAATGTATGCATTGAAACTCGTAACTAAAATTAAATATTTTTTAGTTAAAAAATGCTATGTGCATATTATGCATCGAAATTTACTTCAAACAAACGCAACGAAAATGTATGCATTGAAACTCGTAACTAAAATTAAATATTTTTTAGTTAAAAAATGCTATGTGCATATTATGCATCGAAATTTACTTCAAACAAACGCAACGAAAATGTATGAATTGAAACTCTTAAATAAAATTAAATATTTTTTAGTTAAAAAATGCTATGTGCATATTATGCATCGAAATTTACTTCAAACAAACGCAACGAAAATGTATGCATTGAAACTCGTAACTAAAATTAAATATTTTTTAGTTAAAAAATGCTATGTGCATATTATGCATCGAAATTTACTTCAAACAAACGCAACGAAACTGTATGCATTGAAACTCGTAACTAAAATTAAATATTTTTTAGTTAAAAAATGCTATGTGCATATTATGCATCGAAATTTACTTCAAACAAACGCAACGAAAATGTATGAATTGAAACTCTTAAATAAAATTAAATATTTTTTAGTTAAAAAATGCTATGTGCATATTATGCATCGAAATTTACTTCAAACAAACGCAACGAAAATGTATGCATTGAAACTCGTAACTAAAATTAAATATTTTTTAGTTAAAAAATGCTATGTGCATATTATGCATCGAAATTTACTTCAAACAAACGCAACGAAAATGTATGCATTGAAACTCGTAACTAAAATTAAATATTTTTTTGTTAAAAAATGCTATGTGCATATTATGCATCGAAATTTACTTCAAACAAACGCAACGAAACTGTATGCATTGAAACTCGTAACTAAAATTAAATATTTTTTAGTTAAAAAATGCTATGTGCATATTATGCATCGAAATTTACTTCAAACAAACGCAACGAAAATGTATGCATTGAAACTCGTAACTAAAATTAAATATTTTTTAGTTAAAAAATGCTATGTGCATATTATGCATCGAAATTTACTTCAAACAAACGCAACGAAAATGTATGCATTGAAACTCGTAACTAAAATTAAATATTTTTTAGTTAAAAAATGCTATGTGCATATTATGCATCGAAATTTACTTCAAACAAACGCAACGAAACTGTATGCATTGAAACTCGTAACTAAAATTAAATATTTTTTAGTTAAAAAATGCTATGTGCATATTATGCATCGAAATTTACTTCAAACAAACGCAACGAAAATGTATGAATTGAAACTCTTAAATAAAATTAAATATTTTTTAGTTAAAAAATGCTATGTGCATATTATGCATCGAAATTTACTTCAAACAAACGCAACGAAAATGTATGCATTGAAACTCGTAACTAAAATTAAATATTTTTTAGTTAAAAAATGCTATGTGCATATTATGCATCGAAATTTACTTCAAACAAACGCAACGAAACTGTATGCATTGAAACTCGTAACTAAAATTAAATATTTTTTAGTTAAAAAATGCTATGTGCATATTATGCATCGAAATTTACTTCAAACAAACGCAACGAAAATGTATGAATTGAAACTCTTAAATAAAATTAAATATTTTTTAGTTAAAAAATGCTATGTGCATATTATGCATCGAAATTTACTTCAAACAAACGCAACGAAAATGTATGCATTGAAACTCGTAACTAAAATTAAATATTTTTTAGTTAAAAAATGCTATGTGCATATTATGCATCGAAATTTACTTCAAACAAACGCAACGAAAATGTATGCATTGAAACTCGTAACTAAAATTAAATATTTTTTAGTTAAAAAATGCTATGTGCATATTATGCATCGAAATTTACTTCAAACAAACGCAACGAAACTGTATGCATTGAAACTCGTAACTAAAATTAAATATTTTTTAGTTAAAAAATGCTATGTGCATATTATGCATCGAAATTTACTTCAAACAAACGCAACGAAAATGTATGCATTGAAACTCGTAACTAAAATTAAATATTTTTTAGTTAAAAAATGCTATGTGCATATTATGCATCGAAATTTACTTCAAACAAACGCAACGAAACTGTATGCATTGAAACTCGTAACTAAAATTAAATATTTTTTAGTTAAAAAATGCTATGTGCATATTATGCATCGAAATTTACTTCAAACAAACGCAACGAAACTGTATGCATTGAAACTCGTAACTAAAATTAAATATTTTTTAGTTAAAAAATGCTATGTGCATATTATGCATCGAAATTTACTTCAAACAAACGCAACGAAAATGTATGCATTGAAACTCGTAACTAAAATTAAATATTTTTTAGTTAAAAAATGCTATGTGCATATTATGCATCGAAATTTACTTCAAACAAACGCAACGAAAATGTATGCATTGAAACTCGTAACTAAAATTAAATATTTTTTAGTTAAAAAATGCTATGTGCATATTATGCATCGAAATTTACTTCAAACAAACGCAACGAAAATGTATGCATTGAAACTCGTAACTAAAATTAAATATTTTTTAGTTAAAAAATGCTATGTGCATATTATGCATCGAAATTTACTTCAAACAAACGCAACGAAACTGTATGCATTGAAACTCGTAACTAAAATTAAATATTTTTTAGTTAAAAAATGCTATGTGCATATTATGCATCGAAATTTACTTCAAACAAACGCAACGAAAATGTATGCATTGAAACTCGTAACTAAAATTAAATATTTTTTAGTTAAAAAATGCTATGTGCATATTATGCATCGAAATTTACTTCAAACAAACGCAACGAAAATGTATGCATTGAAACTCGTAACTAAAATTAAATATTTTTTAGTTAAAAAATGCTATGTGCATATTATGCATCGAAATTTACTTCAAACAAACGCAACGAAACTGTATGCATTGAAACTCGTAACTAAAATTAAATATTTTTTAGTTAAAAAATGCTATGTGCATATTATGCATCGAAATTTACTTCAAACAAACGCAACGAAAATGTATGCATTGAAACTCGTAACTAAAATTAAATATTTTTTAGTTAAAAAATGCTATGTGCATATTATGCATCGAAATTTACTTCAAACAAACGCAACGAAAATGTATGCATTGAAACTCGTAACTAAAATTAAATATTTTTTAGTTAAAAAATGCTATGTGCATATTATGCATCGAAATTTACTTCAAACAAACGCAACGAAAATGTATGCATTGAAACTCGTAACTAAAATTAAATATTTTTTAGTTAAAAAATGCTATGTGCATATTATGCATCGAAATTTACTTCAAACAAACGCAACGAAACTGTATGCATTGAAACTCGTAACTAAAATTAAATATTTTTTAGTTAAAAAATGCTATGTGCATATTATGCATCGAAATTTACTTCAAACAAACGCAACGAAACTGTATGCATTGAAACTCTTAAATAAAATTAAATATTTTTTAGTTAAAAAATGCTATGTGCATATTATGCATCGAAATTTACTTCAAACAAACGCAACGAAAATGTATGCATTGAAACTCGTAACTAAAATTAAATATTTTTTAGTTAAAAAATGCTATGTGCATATTATGCATCGAAATTTACTTCAAACAAACGCAACGAAACTGTATGCATTGAAACTCGTAACTAAAATTAAATATTTTTTAGTTAAAAAATGCTATGTGCATATTATGCATCGAAATTTACTTCAAACAAACGCAACGAAAATGTATGCATTGAAACTCGTAACTAAAATTAAATATTTTTTAGTTAAAAAATGCTATGTGCATATTATGCATCGAAATTTACTTCAAACAAACGCAACGAAACTGTATGCATTGAAACTCGTAACTAAAATTAAATATTTTTTAGTTAAAAAATGCTATGTGCATATTATGCATCGAAATTTACTTCAAACAAACGCAACGAAAATGTATGCATTGAAACTCGTAACTAAAATTAAATATTTTTTAGTTAAAAAATGCTATGTGCATATTATGCATCGAAATTTACTTCAAACAAACGCAACGAAAATGTATGCATTGAAACTCGTAACTAAAATTAAATATTTTTTAGTTAAAAAATGCTATGTGCATATTATGCATCGAAATTTACTTCAAACAAACGCAACGAAACTGTATGCATTGAAACTCGTAACTAAAATTAAATATTTTTTAGTTAAAAAATGCTATGTGCATATTATGCATCGAAATTTACTTCAAACAAACGCAACGAAAATGTATGCATTGAAACTCGTAACTAAAATTAAATATTTTTTAGTTAAAAAATGCTATGTGCATATTATGCATCGAAATTTACTTCAAACAAACGCAACGAAAATGTATGCATTGAAACTCGTAACTAAAATTAAATATTTTTTAGTTAAAAAATGCTATGTGCATATTATGCATCGAAATTTACTTCAAACAAACGCAACGAAAATGTATGCATTGAAACTCGTAACTAAAATTAAATATTTTTTAGTTAAAAAATGCTATGTGCATATTATGCATCGAAATTTACTTCAAACAAACGCAACGAAACTGTATGCATTGAAACTCGTAACTAAAATTAAATATTTTTTAGTTAAAAAATGCTATGTGCATATTATGCATCGAAATTTACTTCAAACAAACGCAACGAAACTGTATGCATTGAAACTCGTAACTAAAATTAAATATTTTTTAGTTAAAAAATGCTATGTGCATATTATGCATCGAAATTTACTTCAAACAAACGCAACGAAACTGTATGCATTGAAACTCGTAACTAAAATTAAATATTTTTTAGGTAAAAAATGCTATGTGCATATTATGCATCGAAATTTACTTCAAACAAACGCAACGAAAATGTATGAATTGAAACTCTTAAATAAAATTAAATATTTTTTAGTTAAAAAATGCTATGTGCATATTATGCATCGAAATTTACTTCAAACAAACGCAACGAAAATGTATGCATTGAAACTCGTAACTAAAATTAAATATTTTTTAGTTAAAAAATGCTATGTGCATATTATGCATCGAAATTTACTTCAAACAAACGCAACGAAAATGTATGCATTGAAACTCGTAACTAAAATTAAATATTTTTTAGTTAAAAAATGCTATGTGCATATTATGCATCGAAATTTACTTCAAACAAACGCAACGAAACTGTATGCATTGAAACTCGTAACTAAAATTAAATATTTTTTAGTTAAAAAATGCTATGTGCATATTATGCATCGAAATTTACTTCAAACAAACGCAACGAAAATGTATGCATTGAAACTCGTAACTAAAATTAAATATTTTTTAGTTAAAAAATGCTATGTGCATATTATGCATCGAAATTTACTTCAAACAAACGCAACGAAAATGTATGCATTGAAACTCGTAACTAAAATTAAATATTTTTTAGTTAAAAAATGCTATGTGCATATTATGCATCGAAATTTACTTCAAACAAACGCAACGAAACTGTATGCATTGAAACTCGTAACTAAAATTAAATATTTTTTAGTTAAAAAATGCTATGTGCATATTATGCATCGAAATTTACTTCAAACAAACGCAACGAAAATGTATGCATTGAAACTCGTAACTAAAATTAAATATTTTTTAGTTAAAAAATGCTATGTGCATATTATGCATCGAAATTTACTTCAAACAAACGCAACGAAAATGTATGCATTGAAACTCGTAACTAAAATTAAATATTTTTTAGTTAAAAAATGCTATGTGCATATTATGCATCGAAATTTACTTCAAACAAACGCAACGAAAATGTATGCATTGAAACTCGTAACTAAAATTAAATATTTTTTAGTTAAAAAATGCTATATGCATATTATGCATCGAAATTTACTTCAAACAAACGCAACGAAACTGTATGCATTGAAACTCGTAACTAAAATTAAATATTTTTTAGTTAAAAAATGCTATGTGCATATTATGCATCGAAATTTACTTCAAACAAACGCAACGAAAATGTATGCATTGAAACTCGTAACTAAAATTAAATATTTTTTAGTTAAAAAATGCTATGTGCATATTATGCATCGAAATTTACTTCAAACAAACGCAACGAAACTGTATGCATTGAAACTCGTAACTAAAATTAAATATTTTTTAGTTAAAAAATGCTATGTGCATATTATGCATCGAAATTTACTTCAAACAAACGCAACGAAAATGTATGAATTGAAACTCTTAAATAAAATTAAATATTTTTTAGTTAAAAAATGCTATGTGCATATTATGCATCGAAATTTACTTCAAACAAACGCAACGAAAATGTATGCATTGAAACTCGTAACTAAAATTAAATATTTTTTAGTTAAAAAATGCTATGTGCATATTATGCATCGAAATTTACTTCAAACAAACGCAACGAAACTGTATGCATTGAAACTCGTAACTAAAATTAAATATTTTTTAGTTAATAAATGCTATGTGCATATTATGCATCGAAATTTACTTCAAACAAACGCAACGAAACTGTATGCATTGCAACTCGTAACTAAAATTAAATATTTTTTAGTTAATAAATGCTGTGTGCATATTATGCATCGAAATTTACTTCAAACAAACGCAACGAAAATGTATGCATTGAAACTCGTAACTAAAATTAAATATTTTTTAGTTAATAAATGCTATGTGCATATTATGCATCGAAATTTACTTCAAAAAAACGCAACGAAAATGTATGCATTGAAACTCGTAACTAAAATTAAATATTTTTTAGTTAATAAATGCTATGTGCATATTATGCATCGAAATTTACTTCAAACAAACGCAACGAAAATGTATGCATTGAAACTCGTAACTAAAATTAAATATTTTTTAGTTAATAAATGCTATGTGCATATTATGCATCGAAATTTACTTCAAAAAAACGCAATGATAATGTATACATTGATACTGCACATAAATAGTACAGTGTAGATATGAATTAAAAATTATGTACCACTTCGGTACCTTTTCGGTACATAATTTTCAGTTATGAAAAAATATGTACATATTATTCATTCTTCAATGATATACCGGCACAAAATCAACATTCGTGTTACTTGGGATCACGACAATATCCAATACAACCCTCCAATTGCAAGGAAGTTGTTAAATTTTTGTAAGCTACTGTCATGTTGGTCTGCGGTGATGACCCCAATTTTTAAATATGGAAATGTGACGGAAATATACGTGACCTCTGAAAGTTTATTTAATCGATTAAAAAATCGTATTTTCCATCATGAAACACTCCAAATGCGAATCGACAACTTCGTAAAATTGCATATTAATAATATTACAAAATCGATTATTTTTTTTAGATCTAAAATTAATGCGGTCGAAGATAATTCAAAGTATACTGCAAGTCAAGAGGATTTATTGAAATAGAAATAATGGCGAACAATATGGTTGAAAGAAACATTAAAAATCCAACAGTTGATGATGAGCCCGCTTCAAATGACGATGAGGTTCTAAATGATACGAATTTGGACAGGCAGTACATAAGAAATTGGAGAGCGAAGAAGCGGAAGAAGAAACAAATTGAGACAATTTTGAATTGGAGATAAATACCACGAAAGAAAATTGGCATGTACTTGGCGAAAACAGTAAATCAAAAAGAAAAAGGAAGCCTTGGATTTTTGGAAACAAAAAAGTATTGAGCATGTGTCGATATCTCACACCATTCACCGTAACGGTAGCTCCTTCCTCATTTCGAAAGAAATACGGACCGATGATGTCGTTGGCGTGTATTCCACACCAAACAGTAAATTTTAATGGATGTAACGGAGTCTCAAGATATTGCTCCGGATTAGTCTCAGTCCATATACCTACGGCAATTTTGTTTGTTCACATACCCATTCAACCAGAAATGTGCCTCGTCACTGAACAAAATTTGGCGGTAAAACAATGAATCCACTTCCAATTAGTTGTGAGCCCAATCTGCAAACGCACGACGCAATCGATGATCATTACGCTTCAATTTTTGAACCAACTGGATCTTGTTAGAATGTTAACCAAGATGTTGATGTAAAATTTTCCATGTAGTGGACGGACAAAGCCCAAGTTGTTGAGCACGATGGCGAATTGAAATGTTTGGGTTCTCTTGCACACTTTCATTCACAGAAGCGATAGTTTCTTCGGTACGTACATACATTTCTTTGTCTCGTTGGTGGTCTTACATCATGCAATGAAGAAGTAGTACGAAATTTATCAATCACCGCACCAATAGCCTGCTCACAAGGTCGATCATAAAATGGGCGAAGACCTCTATAAGTTTCGCGAACGGAACTCTATCTTTGAAAATAAATTTCCACAATTTAGTAGCGTTGTTCAAGTGGTAATTTATTCATAAATAAATGGCAAACCTTTCTGAACACAAATGACAAAGAACTGTCACTTTGACAGACTTCATTCAAAAGTTATCCCTACACTCAAAAAAATTCATTCTTACCAGCTAGAATAACGAACTTTAAATCAAGAACAAACGTTCTGGAAATTGACCCAATCATGCCGAGTACTTTGAATCGAGAATAATTTAAGAATGGCAAGCTTATTGTTAATTAGGGTTGTAGAAACCCCAATACTTAAGCAGGCATCCTCTATTTAAACATGCCCATTCTTAATTTATGCTAATCACACCCGAGGTTTATTTCAAAGCGAACTCATTCTGGTTCCAAGATTTAAGAAGTTATTAATTTTAGAATGACCAGTCTTAAAACAAATAAAAAAAATAATAAAAATTATTATTATTATTTCAATTATTTTACTTGACAATTTATCTATTATCACTTCTGTACAATTTCATTATTTTAAATTTTACTACTTATTCATGGTAATTTTGGTATTCATCATATTGCGTCCTGTTGTTTTTTGCATATCTGTAAATTCCTGATTAAATTCTAAATATTAAATTTATATTTATACACGTACTACTTACTTTTTCTACCAGCTCGATTCGATGTGTTGTTTTTGCATATCTGTAAAATCTTGATTAAGTTGAAATATTAATTATATATACTTAGATTTGTTTTACGGCTCCACCGGGATTTGAACCTAGGACCCACAGGTATTGAGTCTAACGCTGTAACATCTGTGCTATCTGGACGTGCTTGACTATTGTCATTTTAAATAGTCATAAAAATCCTATTTTCTAATTCGAATTTTAAATTATAAAAGACTAGCTAGCACAGGCGGGCTACAATAATATTAAAATGACAAAATTAAATAACGTATTTTACATTTTTTATTTTACATTTTTATTTTACATTTTCGGTATTCACGTTAACGTCTTTGATGAAGAATTGGAAAAACTGCATAACCTTTTTTATGCTCAATAGCAACACATTTGCATTCTATTTGGGACAGAATTAAATTTTCATGTTTAATACCTTCGTGGCATACATAATAAATATTTAATTTACTTGATTGCAATGGAGTATCGTACAAATCATACATGTATCTATAAGATACATTTTGCGAGTGACTCGCAAAATTTTCAAATTACACGTGGAGAGCCTACAAAGTTTAGTGTTTAAAAATAGCAACATTTATCAAAAATTTAAAAAAATTTCACAATCAAGCATTATAAACAAGCGCGCAAATAATAGCAGGTAAAAATTTTTCAAATTTAATTAAAAATTTTGACATTAATTTCAAGCGACTGATTCGGCAAAATTTTCAAAATATTCGTGCAAGAGCCTACAATGTTTAGTATTTAAAAATAGCAACACCCATCAAAAACTAAAGATTTCTTTAAAATTAAGCAGTTAAAAATTTTTCAAATTTAATTAAAAATTTTGACATTAATTTCAAGCGAGTGACTCGCAAAATTTTCAAATTACACGTGGAGAGCCTACAAAGTTTAGTGTTTAAAAATAGCAACATTTATCAAAAATTAAAAAAAAATTCACAATCAAGCATTATAAACAAGCGCGCAAATAATAGCAGTTAACAATTTTTCAAATTTAATTAAAAATTTTGACATTAATTCAAGCGATGTGGCTCAGCAAAATTTTTAAAATATTCGTGCAAGAGCCTACAAAGTTTAGTGTTTAAAAATAGCAACATCTATCAAAAACTAAAGATTTCTTTAAAATTAAGCAGTTAAAAATTTTTCAAATTTAATTAAAAAATTTTGCCATCAATTCAATTCAATGTAATAAATTATGATGCTTGTATTTTTTTTGTTTTTATTAATTAATAACAGTTATTTATTTGTCTTAATTTAAATAAAAATTACACGTGGTTATAAATTATTTTAAATAAATACTGGTTAATGTAATAAATTATAATGCTTGTAAAAAAGTATATATGACACGTGTTTCTCCCTTTTCTGCAACATGCATTTATTTTAAATAATTCATAATATAAAATTGATCTGAGAAACATTTCAGAAAATGTTTTATTTATTTTAATTTAACACTGATTTATAATGTACATAATGAACATAATGTAAATTATTGTTATTTAGGAAGAAAATTTAGCAAAAAAGGGAGTTGGCCCACTGTACAGCGAATAAAGCTTACGGCATTTGTCCAAACCTCAAAGTCGAGAATTGGTTACCATGCCATGCGATTTTCGTAGCTACAATATAAATTTGCAATAATGTATATTACCTATATAATTATGAATTATAATAACGTCAACTATTATAAAATTTTTGTGCCTAAAAATGAGCAGAGTAACGAATACCCTTAAAAAACAAAATAAAATAAAACGTGTGTAAAATATTTTTTATAAATATGCCTTTTCATGTAGAGGACAATTGTTGTATTACGATAGCGAAGATAAAAATGCTTAAAATTGCATTATAATTTATGTTTTTGAACGAAAAAGTAACAAAAGTGATATCATTAACGTGTTAGCTTGTATTCTTTGATTTAAGAACGTCATTCTTGTTTCCAAAATTAAGCTTAAATTAATAAAGTACTGCAAGAATAAGAATAGCGTTCTTGATTTAATACCAAAATGTAAAAAATAAGAAGTAAGTTCTTAGAATCAAGAATTTTTCAAGATTCTTAATTTAATGCACGGATTCTTGATTTACTTCTTGAGCAAATTTTTTTGAGTGTATCGAAAGATCTCATGCAACTAGAAAAACACCCTATACAGCGATCGAAGGAAAACAAAGTCATGGGTGATAGGGTTACTTCGAAATGGAAATGTGCTAAACTTGCAACCCATTAAATTGAGAAAAATGTATTATACTTTAACTCATATACGGAAAGCCTAAAATTTGAAAATTTTATCAACGGAAGAAAGGAATTTACATTATACGAATTAATAGATCATGTTATGCGTGATGGGGTAAACGTACATACATGTACAAATATACAAAAAACTGGCTATGATTTTAAACGCTGTTTTTAAGAAGTTAACAAACAACAGTTGCCAAAGAATCACGTGGAATGAAATGCTGCATCAACCTGTTATTACCTACTTGAACAATATTATCTCATGAAACTTTGGAAAAACAATAACCTACTTTGGCAATTAATTTTCCAATACAGGATATTACATACCTGCAGAATGCATTGGCCCTGCGATTCAACGATGGTTACAATGGTAGTAAATGTGATCACTGTCGACAGCAATTTACAGAGAGAAACATCATTTTTGGTCAGCATTTATTCTTGGAAATATGTGGACCAATGAAGAAGAATAAACCTTCATTTTTGGAATTTGATATTCCATTACAAGCAATTCGCAAAAAAATCCTCCTTCATGGGAACAAGTATTGCCTTTGAGTAGGAATTAGCTTCATACCGCCCGTTTTGATAAACAATGTCAATGCGATTGGACATTAGATTAGTTACTTTTGTCGTGCGAATTTAGGACGATGGGAAAGATACGATGATTTGCAAATATCGCCTAAAATAGTAAGGCAGAGTACAATAGCCATTTAATGCCAATTTCTTGTATATACCGTATAAATATATTATTAAGTTGAACTTTCTTGTTCGTTATTTGTAAATTTTATTAATAAAATTGTTATTTTAAATACAAATTTTCTAGTTTATAAAATAAAAAAGTTGAATGTTACCAGGCGCAACTTGCTCGGAGTTTTCGAAAATTTTAAACACCCGTAACTTTGTAGAAAATGAAATTAAAATGATGGGCATAGAAGCTAATTGAGGCTCTAACGATGCTCATCGATTGGCATCAGTTTCATACAAAAATTCAAAATAGAAAAAAAAATGGAAAAACATGTCAGCAGCCCCCCCCCAAGTTTTCGCGAATAACTCCGCGACGGTTGAGGCTCAAACGACGGGAATGGAAGCTCATCAGGCTCTAACGATGCTCAAACGTTTGATACCAATTTCATCCCAAAATTCCACTTGGGGGGGGCCAACGTGTCAACAGCCCCCCCCAAGTTTTCGCGAATAACTCCGCGACGGTTGAGGCTCAAACGACGGGAATGGAAGCTCATTCAGGCTCTAACGATGCTCAAACGTTTGACACCAATTTCATCCCAAAATTCTACTTGGGGGGGAGCCAACGTGTCAACAGCCCCCCCCCCAAAAGTTTTCGCAAATTACTCCGTGACCTTTGAGGCTCAAACGATAGGAATGGAAGCTCATTCAGGCTCTAACGATGCTCAAACGATTGATACTAATTTCATTAAAAAAATCGATTTTGGGGGGGCCAGTGACATGAACCTACAACACTACCAGTGTAATAGGGGATTAAAAAACCTGAGATAATCATCGATGACAATAATGGTAAAGGTGGTGCTGACAATATGGACAAAATGATATTACATTATTCTGTCAAACGAAGAACAAACCGATGGCCTTTAGCTCTATTTCACAACATGGTGGACTTAGCATCATTAGCAGCCTTCGTTATATATGTAAACAATAATCCTCTTGAAAAGAAGAATAGATTTCGTCGAAAATTTCTTCTAGAGCTGGGTAAGCAACTTGCTTCGCCAAATATAGAACTCAGAGCCAAGTTATCAAAAGTAACACAACATTTCAACACGAGAACAGGAATCGGGTGTATGTTGGGTTGTTAAAAAAATTGTTAATAAAACATATTGCTATGAACGGAGTCCTTTAATAATGGCTGCACGTTTTAAAGTTTGAGGTTTTGTACGAGTGTACGTAAATGTACACCGTCAACAGAAATGTATGTAAAATTTTATTGTTGAATGCAATTAAATGAAATTTATCCCTCGGCTTAGCAATTTCGGTGAGCACAGACCTACCTTTTCTCACGTTGGGTTCCTTCCTTAACCAAATCTTAATTCTGAAATGAAATATTGTGGTTCTCGGAATGATTACAAATTTATGCTCCGTTTGATAATGCAAAGATAAATTTTATTGTACAAATTGTAATTTGTTTTAAATAAATCTCATAACTTTGTAGAAAATGAAATTAAAATGATGGGCATAGAAGCTAATTGAGGCTCTAACGATGCTCATCGATTGGCATCAGTTTCATAGAAAAATTCAAAATAGAAAAAAAAATGGAAAAACATGTCAGCAGCCCCCCCCCCAAGTTTTCGCGAATAACTCCGCGACGGTTGAGGCTCAAACGACGGGAATGGAAGCTCATTCAGGATCTAACGATGCTCAAACGTTTGACACCAATTTCATCTCAAAATTCTACTGGGGGGGGGCCAACGTGTCAACAGCCCCCTCAAAAGTTTTCGCGAATTACTCCGTGACCTTTGAGGCTCAAACGATAGGAATGGAAGCTCATTCTAGCTCTAACGATGCTCAAACGATTGATACTAATTTCATTAAAAAAATCGATTTTGGGGGGGCCAGTGACATGAACCTACAACACTACCAGTGCAATAGGGGATTAAAAAACCTGAGATAATCATCGATGACAATAATGGTAAAGGTGGTGCTGACAATATGGACAAAATGATATTACATTATTCTGTCAAACGAAGAACAAACCGATGGCCTTTAGCTCTATTTCACAACATGGTGGACTTAGCATCATTAGCAGCCTTCGTTATATATGTAAACAATAATCCTCTTGAAAAGAAGAATAGATTTCGTCGAAAATTTCTTCTAGAGCTGGGTAAGCAACTTGCTTCGCCAAATATAGAACTCAGAGCCAAGTTATCAAAAGTAACACAACATTTCAACACGAGAACAGGAATCGGGTGTATGTTGGGTTGTTAAAAAAATTGTTAATAAAACATATGTACTGCTGTGTCCACCGTGAACCGTTAACACGACTTTCTCTTAAACTCAGGGTACAGGTTCTTTAGGCTTTTACGGTGGAATTATTCTGATCAACACAGTCAAAGAAAATACGCAAATCTAAATTTTAAGAACATTTAATGAATAACTAAACATAAGATTAAACTAAACAAATAACAACAAATAAACATGAAATTCGAACAACTTAATTAAACAAATTCTATGCTAACCTTTTTTTATGTGGATGATAACTCGGCTAGACTCGCACACTATATCGCACATTCACTATCTTCTTATCAAAAATCGCCTGGTCCAATTTGTCCTGCTTTTGCTTTAAATTTCTGACCTGCAACAATCTCAGTCCACTTGTGGCTCTCAAATTAACTCTCTCTTTTATTCTTCCAATGGTGCTGCACACGCGAACTCCAGCATTCAATTCAATTTTTTGATTGAATTTCTTATAATTGTGCGACTCACTTTGTCGCTTCTTCAAATTAACTCCCGATTTTGCGACTATCTTAATCGCTTCATAAAATCGGACTCCTCAATTTTTTATTATACGACTATCCTCTTTTCGCGTCATTCCATTCAACAACTGTTTATATCCCTCTGGCAACCCCTCTTGCTTTTTTTATTCACCCTTTTGATTCTCATCTCCTATTTTTCAGTCTTTTGTGTTGCCTATCCCAAGTTATCATTCGGCGTTTAATTTTAGAAACACAAAAACTTAAACTAACAAAACTTAATTACTACCAAAACTTAATCTAACATATACAAACTTTTCTCATGCCATATTTCCTCTGACTGCACGATAAACAATGTAATACCGCAACAGCCAACCATTTATGGACACAACATTATTCCCCTTGCAAAGTAAAATAAATTTTATTAAACCAAAAGGTTGCCTCAAAATTTGGTTTATCTTTGCAATACTCATACTTTATACCCTTCATACGGTCTTGTCTTTCATCAAATTTTTAAAACATCTTTCATTCATCACACTTCTTTTATCAGCAATTCTTCCATACTTCACACAAGCCATACAGTACTGTTCGTGGTTCTTCCACGCATTAATTTCAATCATACATCACAACTTTACTTTCAAATATTCTGTCGACTCCGTTGATAATTTTTAATCAATACAGCGCTCAGCTTGTATTTGATTCTCACTTTTTATAATCATTGTAGCACATATCTTACAATGACACCCCTGTAGACTTGGAGATTCATGAAGACTTCTTGTCGACTCTTATTCCCCTTTCTTTCCAACGTTTGTCGACCCTAGTTGTGTTGTATAATTTTCTTCTTCGTGGTACCGTTTTAATTCCGAAATACTGTTGGTAACAACTCTTTGGTGCTGATTAATTTTGTGTGTCCATTTGTGGATTATTCACAAATGGATATAAAAGATTTATGTGAAATCGACCTCTTATTTCACCCCTTTCGTATGCTAACACATATACGTTGTCGTTGACGACCTGTTCTATCCAGTATGGTCCTTCATACGGCAATGACAATTTTGCACAAATGTTGTGCGCCCGATTAGAAGTGCGTAAACTTTTAACTATTACCTTGTCCCCTACATCGAACGATAATCGCTTATGAATCTTCCTATTCATCTTTTCTTCGTATCTTCTTGAACATCTGTGCGCAGTTTCTAGTGCCTTCCGCATGTCATCGACAAAATTTCTTTCTTCCAGATCTTCCCTCCATGGTCGATGAGGATTTGTTCCCTTCATAAGATACCATGGTGAAAATTTCGTTCGCACATTTGGAGTCCAGTTTATAAAATTTTCTACATTTTCTAACTTCTCCATCCAATCGGGATGGTTTTCATGCGTTAGAACTCTTAAAAATTTTATGACTTCTTGTATAATTCTTTCCCCTGGATTCCCCTGTGGATGTCTAATTGAACTAAAACAAACATCCACCCCTTGTTGTTCCCAATGTTCAATGAACCGGTCATTGTTAAAGTAGGTGGCATTATCCGCTAAAATACGTTTTGGCTTTATTTCGTCACTTGCGTAGCTTTCTAGGCATTCAATCGTTATCTCCGTATTACAAACTTTTGTCGGATATAATTTTACATACTTGGTGCATACATCATATACCACGAGTATGTTTTTGAAATCCTCTTCGGTTGGTACTAAATTGCTTAAATAGTCAATCGCGATCAACTCCCCTGGTTCATTTACCTTTATGCTTCGGATGCTGTTTTGGTTAACATGATTCTTGTACTTTGCTAAACTGCACAGTGTACATTTATTGATCGTATCCTTTATTACTGACAAATCGCGAATACAATAAAACGCTTCCCGAAATATTAAAAACGTCTTTCTAATGCCAATGTGGCCAAATCTTTCATGCAAATCTTTTGCCATATTTATTGTCGTCAACCTGTTTAACACGTACACTTCACATTCCCCTATTTTTTTTACTAAAAATTGTTCCCTGTATTGATACCCTCTATAATTTTGTACAGTCATTAATTTTTCCCGAATGTAGTTGAAACTTGTTTCTCTTTGCAATTGTAATATTGTTTCCCGTGCGTACATTCCCTGATTTTGATTTAAATACACCGAAGCTACTAGAACGTCTTTCAATTTCATCCCCTTTTTTTCATCTTTCCGACTTAATGCGTCCGCAATTAAATTGTCTTTTCCCGCTCTATGTTTAATATCGAAATTGAATTCTTGGATCAAAAGTGACCATCTGTAAACCCTATTGTTGCTGAAATTTGTCTTCATCATAAAAGTGAGTGCCGAGTGATCGGTTTCTATTAAAAATTTATTTCCCGCTAAATAAAATTTTAATTTGTTCAATGCAAACACTATGGCCAGCATCTCCTTTTCCGAAATTGTATATTTGATTTCTGCCCCCCTTAAAATTCGCGATGTGAAATGTATTGGAACTTCTTGCCCTTGTTTAATCTGGATTAACACTCCACTAATAGCAAAATCGCTCGCGTCGGTACGCAAAATGAATGGCAGATCAAAATCTGGATGTAATAAAGATAAATTTTCAAAAATTGCCTTTTTCAAACTATTGAAACTTTCCTCGTGTATCGCCTCCCATTTCCACACGTTACCTTTCCTTAACAACGTCAATAAACCCAGCGTTTTTTTTGAATAATCAGGAATGAATTTTTTATAATAATTCATGATGCCTAAAAAACCACGTAGTGTACGAAGATTTATCGGACGCGGATACATCTTCACTTCTTCCAGTCTCTCATTGTCAATTGATATGCCTTCCTTGTCAATTCTAAACCCTAAAAATTTTACCTTTGGTAACATAAATTGACATTTGTTAATATTTAATTTCAGCCCTGTTTTCTCTAAAGTATCCAATACCGCTTCCAAATGTTTAATATGATCCTCTTCATTTTTCGAGAAGATCAACATGTCGTCGATGTAGTGGACAAGATATGCCTCATGTTTCCTTAGCACGATTTGCATTACTCGCACAAGTGCCGAGCTCGATGTTCTCAAACCGAATGGAACTACATTAAAATAAAAAGTTACCCCATCAATGCTAAAACCTGTGTACTTTCTTGAACTTACGTCAAGTGGAATTAACCAAAAGGAGTTTTTTAGGTCCAACTTTGTGAACACACTATTATCCCCGATTTTGCCAAATAAACTTTCAATATTTTCTGGTTTCTCAAACTGTGGTTTTGTGATGTTATTCAATTTTCGTGCGTCTAAACACAACCGTATGCTTTTATCCGCCTTTTTAACTACAATTAACGGATTAATAAAAGCAGTACTAGCCCTTGTGATAATTCCATCTGTTACCATTTGATCGATTTGCGCCCATACCTCTTTCTTATAATTTTGTGGTATCGGATAAGTTTTTGCCTGAAATGACGTTTCATTTTCTACTACTAATTTATGTTCATAGCCTTTTGCCACTGTGATCTCTTTATTAAAAAGTCGTTCATGTTTGTTTAATATTTTCGTTATGATACCTTCAAATTTGACATTACAATTTATTTTTACGTTGTCAAAATCCCCATTCGTTTCAAATTGTCGCGACTCGTTTTTTTCTGCTCTCATGTTATTGTTAATTAATTTTAAAATTTTTGGTAACTTAGTTTTTAACTCTGATTTCAAATGGTGACCTAAATATGAATTTTTTTTCCTTTCTAATGTTTGACCGAAAAAGGATTGATTTGGAAGTTCTAATTTATCGTCTAAATTTGATTGGTTATCTTCACCTTCCCATTTGATCTCATTTCCGTCAATGGATATGGTCCGATGCTCCATATCTATTATCATTCTAAATTGATGTAAAAGATTTATCCCTAGTAAACATTGAGTTTTTAAATTTGGCATCATCATAAAACCGTCGAATTTTTCGATTTTTCCGATAACGATCGTCCCTACCACCATTTGATTTAGAGAAACCATTTTTTTGTTGTTCGCGGTAATTATGTTCATACTCCGTATAGGTAGTATGCCCTTTACAAATATTTCCGCATTTTCTCTAATGATTTGTTCGTTAATCAGTGATATTTCGGCCCCGGTATCAATTAATGCTATTAAAGACACCCCATTAAAACTTAACTTAATTTTTGGCAAGCAAATGTTGTTGTCGGCACTTGTGCTTTCTTGCAAACCTTCACTTATATACTCCCTTGGATGTACATAAGTGTTGCCCCCTTTTCTTTGCTTGCCCATTATGGAAAATTTGATCCAGACGCTGCCTGGACCGTAACTCGCGTTGGTTTTGACGTACCAATTTCGGTTGGAGTTACCTCAATGCGGTTGACCGCCCGATTGTCTCTCTCGGCTGGCCGTGAATCTTCTCTTGGATGGTTGTTCCATCCTCCCCGATCTCGATTCCTATATGCATCGTTGTGATTGTTGTTAAAACCCCACCTATTCCGAGCATTATTACCATGATACACCCGTTCATGTCCCCCATTTCGCGCATCTTGAGATTCATATCGTGGCTGGGTTGCTCTTTCCGGTTGCCGAAATTGTGATATTTGACCTCGTTCTGTCGCTTCGTACCTGTACTCCACATTCTCGTCAAACCTTTTTAATAGATCTAAAAAACCTTCTATAGTCTCTATTTTCTCAATTCCTATTCGCGCTTTTAAATCTTTTTCAAAATGTCCCCCAATCGCTTTTACCAACAGTATTTCGTCATATTTAGGTTCCACCTGGAGAGCTTGGTTAATTATGCGTATGGCATAATTTTCTCTGGACTTCTCCAGTCCCTTGTATTTTCCCCCATTCACCTGTTCTTTTACCTTATTCTGCTCGCTGTCGCCCCAGTATTTTTTTAAAAATAGGACCTTGAAATCTTCAAAATTCTCAATCTTTTCTTCCACCATACTAAACCACACTTCTGTCTCGCCTCTCATTGCGGCTCGGATAATATTCTTTCTTCGGATCTCATCTTTAATTTTTGCGATGTTATTTTCTAGGTTTTTTATAAATATTTTCGGATTGATCTTGTTGTCGCCGTAGAATTTCGTATATTTATCTATATCACCATCCCGGTAACTTTGGTTTTTCAAAACTTCTACCAAGTCTCCCATCGATTTCTCTGTTGCAGTTTCTTTTATAACATTCATCTCCGCACGCATGGATAGCAACGCATTCTCACTTGACATCATGCCGTCAGTCACTTTTACTTCGAGATCTGTCATTTTGACATTTACAAGATCAAACCGTTTATTAACCCCTTTTTCTAGACTATTTAATTTTTTCTCATTCTCTCCTCTACATTCCTTCACCCGACTATCGAGCGTTTTTAACACCCCGTCAATTTTGGTATCCACTTTCTCATTCATTCTGTCTAAATTCTCTTTCATTTCCGTCAAACTTCCATTCATTTCGGTTAATTTTGCATCAAATTTTTCATTCATCTGTGCAAAATTAGCCTCTTGGTTGTCAAATCTTTTATTCATGCTTTCATTCGTCTTTTCGTTCATTTCTGTGAATTTCGCATCAAATTTTACATTCATTTGTGCAAAATTAGCCTCTTGGTTGTCAAATCTTTTATTCATGCTTTCATTCGTCTTTTCGTTCATTTCCCTTATCATTCTCAACATTTCCCCCATTGGATTTTCTTGTACTCGGATCGTCTGGACGTCCGGTACTTCTGCTCTTTCTACCTCTCCTTCTACGCTTTCATCTTCACTTATATTATCATTTATTCTGTCCCCACTTGCATTCACAACTCTACTGCGCGTATTCATTTTAAATTGTTTATTTTTGTGTGCAAAATTTTCTTATAACTGTGTGATATTTTGGCTTCACCGTTTGGTTTAATAAATAAAGCCCGTACTCCACTCGTAAATCGCCCACTCGTTGGTCGCCAACTTGTTGTGACCTTAGCCTCACGTTGGGCTGCAACTTGTAATGTCCACCGTGAACCGTTAACACGACTTTCTCTTAAACTCAGGGTACAGGTTCTTTAGGCTTTTACGGTGGAATTATTCTGATCAACACAGTCAAAGAAAATACGCAAATCTAAATTTTAAGAACATTTAATGAATAACTAAACATAAGATTAAACTAAACAAATAACAACAAATAAACATGAAATTCGAACAACTTAATTAAACAAATTCTATGCTAACCTTTTTTTATGTGGATGATAACTCGGCTAGACTCGCACACTATATCGCACATTCACTATCTTCTTATCAAAAATCGCCTGGTCCAATTTGTCCTGCTTTTGCTTTAAATTTCTGACCTGCAACAATCTCAGTCCACTTGTGGCTCTCAAATTAACTCTCTCTTTTATTCTTCCAATGGTGCTGCACACGCGAACTCCAGCATTCAATTCAATTTTTTGATTGAATTTCTTATAATTGTGCGACTCACTTTGTCGCTTCTTCAAATTAACTCCCGATTTTGCGACTATCTTAATCGCTTCATAAAATCGGACTCCTCAATTTTTTATTATACGACTATCCTCTTTTCGCGTCATTCCATTCAACAACTGTTTATATCCCTCTGGCAACCCCTCTTGCTTTTTTTATTCACCCTTTTGATTCTCATCTCCTATTTTTCAGTCTTTTGTGTTGCCTATCCCAAGTTATCATTCGGCGTTTAATTTTAGAAACACAAAAACTTAAACTAACCAAACTTAATTACTACCAAAACTTAATCTAACATATACAAACTTTTCTCATGCCATATTTCCTCTGACTGCACGATAAACAATGTAATACCGCAACAGCCAACCATTTATGGACACAACAGTACAGTATACAATAAGTATTAATCTTATTAAAAGATCCATTGAATTAAAATTTTAATTATAAAACACTATTCCACTATTAAGTTACCTGGGTGACTACGTTGTGCAGAGTAAGTATAAAAATCTTTATCGATCAATAATTTTTTTTCTTTTAATAACAAAAGTAATATACATATCTACTATATCTACAACATTGGAAACAGCTGATCTTCATTTCCCACGATTTTGAAATGATGTCTTTCAGAAATGCAGATCTGCAATTAATAAATTATATGTCAGTATTCATAGAGTATTCATATAGTTAGTATTTCTTTTTTAGTTTAAAGGCGTTACGCTGTTAGTTTGTAGTTAGATAATAAATAATTAAATAAAATCAAAGTTTGCCATAAATTATAATAAATAAAAAATAATAATTTTTAAAAATAAAGTTTTACACAAATGAAATTTAACTCGCAAAAAGCTTTATAATACATAGATAAATATAATATGTCCTAAACGAGTAGACACTTACGTTAAGTTTGATAAAATGTAAAAATATTGCTATGAATATGAAATAGTCACCCGGGTGACTCGTGATGAAGCAAAGAAACTAAAACATTCGAATAAATAAATATTTAATCATCTTAATTAAAAAAATTGAAAACAAGAACTATTTTAAAAATACAAAATTTTCAGTAGAAAATATAAAAGACACATTAATATTATTAAAGTTGTTTATGTACAAACATTAGGTACCTAAAAAGTTTACTTGGCCAATGGAGAAATGATTTTATTGTCGTATCTGCCCTAAATCTAGCAAATTTACTTTGACCAATTTTAAATAAGTAGAAGAATTTTGGTTCTTTGAACGATTATTTACGACTGCAAGAATCTGTTATTCAAAACAGAAGCTTACCATAGCCACCCCCAGCACCATATCCTCGAGATTGACCACCAAATCCGCCTCCACCTGCTGCACCCGTATATCCGCTACCGTAACTTTGGGCTCCCGAATTTTGACCATGAGATGAATAGGAATCTGGACTGTAACCTGAAGGCTGACTTCCATATGAACCTCTATTGTTAGTAGTCCTCCACCTCCTTCCTCCACCTTGTTGAGCACCATAACCTCGGCCATAAGATCGAGTGAAACTTACATACCCACCGTTACCACCACTTTGATATGATTGTTCTCTACTAGAATATTAAATGATAGTAAATAATGGCATAACAAAGTTTCAATTCTTACCCAAACTGTGCAAAACCATTCGAGTCATAATCGTATCTAGGTCTCATGGGACCACCTGGTTCGTTAGTTTGATAACCACCGCCATAACTCAAATTGTCAAACTGTCCTCGGCCACTACCATTACTTGAATAACCTCCACCTTGTTGACCACCATAACCTTGGCCATAAAATGGTGATAAACCGCCATACCCACCGTTACCACCACTTTGATATGGTTGTACTCTACTAAAATATTAAATGAGAGTAAATAATGGCATAACAAAGTTTCAATTCTTACTCAAACTGTGCAAAACGATTCGAGTTATTATTGAATCTAGATCTTTTGGGACCACCTGGTCCTCTTTGACCTACTGGAACACCTCGCCATGTATCACCTTGACCAAATATTTGGCCACCAAATCCACCACGAGGTGCGCCACGGAGTGCACGTCCGCTAGGTCCGCCTCTTCCTCCTGGTCTGCTTCCTCTGAAACCTCCACCACGACCACCTCTGGGAACAAATCTTCGAGAAGTGGGTGCTTCTCGTGAGACTTCACCATCACCCTCTGGACCACTTACAGGTGGGTTTCCATCTATAAAGCAATATTTTTAACGTTAAATAGAAAAACTTATGAAACTTAAAAATACAAATAGAAAAAAAGACGGTCATGACCTGATAGTTAGCGCGATCAACTGCTAACGTAGGGCTCCCCGGTTCGACTCCGGGTACAGTCTAAAAATTCTTGACCGTCTTCCGTGCTTTCGGAGGGCACGTAAAGCCGTCGGTCCCCCTGTGTTAATGATTTGCCATCATAACAATAAAAAACAGGGTTCAGGCACATCGAAAAGCAAGCTTAGCAAGCTACCTGAGATGTAAAATCCAAAAATGCTCACAGAACTAATTACAAAAAATTAGTAAAGAACAGGTCCTGGACCTATATTAAGAGGGAGACTTCTTAATAAAAGTGGAAGAAGGAAGAGAAAAAAAGAAATCATTATTATGTACGTCAGTCAACAAGAATACACGCGAAATAAAATAGCTAAAATTGAATGAAGAATTAATTTCAATTGAATGATTAGTAAAAAAAAATTATAAACGCCATGAAGTGATTTTATTAAAAAAATTCATACCCGATTCATTCAATCAAGCTGTAAATAGAATAGTAACCCTTCCTTTGAATACAAAATAAAATAGCCCTATTCTGTAAGCATAATACACAAAAATTTTGTTCAATTACCTTTTAGTATTAGTACCAGTGGCGGCTCGTTATAATGAGCCAAGGAGCCATGGCACTAGTATCGCAAACCGACCTTAAATTTTTTTTAACTGAAGTTTAAATTAGTCGATATCTAAAAGATATCTCACTAACCAGGATACCTGTTATAAGTAAGGGAGTGTCGTATAGGTTGGGGCGCCGTATAGGTTGGGACAGCTGAATATCTGCGTTGTTGGTAGTCGTGAAACCTATATTATAACTGTCGCAGTAAAGTTTGGTTATAACCTAACGTTTCATGTGCATTAGAACGAAGACGTCGTGTTCATTATGTGTATGCCAAGCAAGTCGTAAATTTTGTTTAAAAAAACATCTTTAAGGTAGTTTCTACGTGCTGAAATTTTACAAAACTTAAATCAATTATTTCAAGTAAGTATGTTCAATGTGTCTTGTATTTAGTGTATTTTCATTGTGTGAGAGAGCAATTTAAATGGGGTGTTGCAAAAAGTAATTTTTAGACTTTTTACAAAATGGCTATTTTGTAAAGGTTGGGACAACACTTTTGTTTATTCCACGACACTGCAATGCCATTTAATCTGGCTTAACATCGATTTTGTCTTCGATCGGACCTTGGCAAGCATAAACTCCAGCCAAAAAATCAAATCGTGGATGAAAGCCGATGAAAAGTAGTATTTTGACGTCTCCCGAAAACATTTCCGAATTGAAGGAAAAGCAAACTAAAGCTCGTCTTACATAAGGACATTTCTGGCGTCATTCCTTGCGCCATTTCCTGAGACATTTCTGGAGTCATTTGTGGCGTCATTTCTTGCGCCATTTCTTGCGCTGATTTTGCGCAGTAGGTAATTTTAGCAACTTACGTGAAACATTTTGTAGGCCAAATATATAGAAAGTGTTCTATTTTGAGGCAATTTTCAACGCGAGTTTCACCGCGAGCGTGCGCAGTAAGATTAAACGAATGATAATTTAGTGTTGATGTAAATTGTGAAAACTGAGCAACACATAAAAATTTAAATGGATAAGGAAAGCGATTTAATTGCAGAAAATGTGATTGCAGCAAACATAATAGTATTAAAAAAATTTGAAAAACACAAAAAAAATTTTTAAAAATTTCAAATTTTCAAATGGATATTAAATTTTCAAATTGGATTTTTTAATTTCAGTGAAAAACAAAAACATTTGCGATTATTTAAAAAAGAGTAACTTTTAGTAATAAAAATAACTCATTCCTAGCCCTGCATTTGACAATTACTACCTTACTACCTGCGCATTCAATCTGTACTGCGCACGCTCACAGGCAAATTGTTCAAGAATAGAGCACGCGTTAAATATATTGCCTACAATCCGAGCCAGGACATTTTCCAAGACATTTGCTGTTTTAAAGTAGGCAATTTATTTGGCTCAAGAAATGGCGCAAGAAATGACGCCAGAAATGTCCTGATGTAAGACGAGCTTTAAGAAATAAATTGTTTCTTTGAAAGTTTCAATAAATACTCTAATCATAATACCATGCAGTTTTACTTCATTTTCTTGCCTTATTTTTCAGATTTTTGATAGTGTCCCAACCTATACGGAAAATTTTTTTTCGGCTAAAAAAGTTCCCTTCATTAAAATAGATATAACTTTTGACTCGTTTGCGATATCAAATAACTTTCTGTTCCGAAATGACTGTCCAATCGGGCGCAATGTTTTTGACCGACGTAGTTATCTAAAATAAACGAATTTTTGTACATTTTGTTCTCTATGAATGTGGGTAAAGTCAGAACCTCGAAAATGTAAATTTAAAAAAATAATATATGACAAAATGGCGATGGTTGAAAAACAAAATTCTTTTGAAAACATTTTAAAATAAAAATTTATCGGTAATAGTAGGTAACCCCCTTAAACTGCTATTTAAGTCCCTTTTCTTCAAGACTAAAGTTTAACTTTAAATCTCAAGAGATTTAAAATGAATTTAACCCAGACATGCCTAATGTCCTATATATAGGACGGCTGAAATAATTCAAAGGGAACTTATTACACCTCTACTTCAATGCTTCTCAAAATGCATTTTCTTGCTTCACTATAGAGTCCTCTATAATTATGCAAAGTTGTGCGACACTGATATTGTGAATTCGATATTTTGTGTGTTAGAAATTGGCTATTTTTGAAAATGGCAGAACAAGATCATCCAGTTGTGAGAAAAGTAGTTTTATTCTTTTCTCTATAGTCATAAAAAAATTTTATTTTAGTCATTGGCCTTCCGGTTATTGTACTATCATTCAATGTCAAAATAATAAATATAACAGTTTTGAATTTAATTCTGTGGCGTTTCAAACTCAGGTGACCTCATCAGACACAAATATCGCTACAAATAATACTTAATCATTGGAATTGTTTTAGGGAATTTTCAATAAATGAAGCTCTAAACATGATTAAAGATGATAAAGCTGAAAGAAATATAATTTCTTCTGTTTTTATTAAGAAATGTTTAATTTTTTGTTAAATTTTGCAAAAAAAAATTATTTTTTTTACTTTTTATTTTATTTCTTTCTTCTCTTAGTCACACATTGCTAGTTTTTATTAAAAAAATTTAAAACCTCATATGTGGACGCCATAGGCATATCTGGGTTAAATCCGAAGGAACTTGAGTAATGGGTCATTCCATCTCAAATCGAATCGTGAATTTACTTGACCCATGCCTAATTTGGTACACACCATCTTAGTAAGAATTAAACAAATACAACTTAAAGGATTTTCCCAAAAAGACACTCGTTTCCTAGTTTTGGTCTTTCAAATAGTCAAAAAGTTGGTGTATAGACTTGTAGGAAAACGACTGTAACTTTATCCACAGTGGTCTAAATTTAAAAATAAGAAATGTTGTGTAAAGGTAAACGAACATTCTGTTCAAATATTCAACCACATTTTATATTTGTAACCCCTAACTGGATTAATTTTAACCCTATTTCAACCCCTATTTCTAAAGGGTTTTTTTTGGTTAATTTTTTTACAGTATTTTGTACAAATATGCTGAGCATGCGTACCAAATTTTCTCATGGGATGAGCATGGGTTCGGTTACTAAAAATTAATTAAGTATAGACAGAAACGGACAAAAATCAGTTTTTCGCCGATTTCTGAAGTTTCTCTGAACTTTATGACAAAATAGTTTAATATAAAATTAAAGCTAATTAAATTCTCTACAAAATAATATTTATACAAATTTTTCGTCAGATTCGTATTCACATAGCAATAACAGCTCAAAGTATAGCTAAGTTGCGCGACCACCCTTATATTTATTTAAAAAAGTCGCAATCGATTTTCAATTAATTGTATAGATTTTCATCATAAATATTTATTATCTGAATATAAGTTGACCACAACATCCCAAATTTTGAAAAAAAGTTTATCATAATATGACAAATTTAATTCGTTTCCATGTTAAGGCCAGCTAAATGTGATACTTTTCAGTTTACACCCTCAAACATCAGGGTGTGTAACTTTGGAACTAATGAACATAGAGGGCTGATTTTTTTTCAATGCTGGAATTAATTGTGACTTTTGCACCCCCTCCCAAAGGGGTCCGTTTTTCCCCCTAAAAATTAATATATATTATTAAAACTACCATAGTCAACCTGTGCACCAAATTTCATTTTGGGCCGAGAATTGCAGATTGAGCAAACAAGTATATATAACTTATCAAATGACAAGTTATATATATTTTTTTCTCAATCTGCAATAGTCCGCCCAAAATGAAATTTGGTGCACAGTTTAACTATGTTAGTCTAAATAATATAATATTAATTTGTAGGGGAAAAAAGAGACCCCTTTGAGGAAGGGGGTGCAAAACTCTCAATTAAAAAAGTTTGTTCCGGCAATCTAAACTAATAAGTTTGTTGAAGAAAAATCAGCCCTCTATGTTCATTAGTTCCAAAGTTACACACCCTGATATTCGAGGGTGTAAACTGAAAAGTATCACATTTAGCTGGTTATCATGGAAACGAATTAAGTGTACAAAAAAAATCCAATAATGTATTTTTAGATTAACTGCATTGTCATATTATGCTAAACTTTTGATCAAAATTAGGGATGGTGTGGTCAACTTATATTCAGATAATAAATATTTATGATGAAAATCTATACAATTAATTGAAAATCGATTCCAGCCTTATTAAATAAATATAACGGTGGTCGCGCAACTTAGCTATACTTGGAGCGGTTATTGCTATGTGAATACGAATCTCACGAAAAATATGTGTAAATATTTTTTTGTGGAGAATTTAATTACCTTTAATTTTATATTTAACTATTTTGTCATTAAGTTCAAAGAAACTTAAGAAATCGGCGAAAAACTGATTTTTGTCCGTTTCTGCCTATACTTAATTAATTTTTAGTAACCGAACCCATGCTCATCCCATGATAAAATTTGGTACGCATGCTCAGCACATTTGTACAAAGAAACTGTAGAAAAATTAACGAAAAGAAAAGACCCCTTTAGAAATAGGGGTTGGAATAGTGTTAAAATTAAATATTAATCCAGTTAAGGGTTGAAAATATAAAATGTGGTTGAATATTTGAATAGAATGTTCATTTATCTTTACAGAACATTTTTTATTTTTAAATTTAGACCACTGTGGATGAAGTTACTGTCGTTTTTCTATAAGGCTACACACCAACTTTTTGACTTTTTGAAAGACCAACAAGGAAACTAATGCCTTTTTGGACAAATCCTTAAATTTGTGTGTTTTATTTCTTACTACGATGGTGTGTACCAAGTTTGGATAAGTTTGGTCGGGGTCGAGTCAATTTTATCTATTTTCTTGTCGATTTGAGAGTAAATGACCCTAATAGTATATCACATACCAAAGGACTTAAGTTCATTATTAATCTTGGGTGTGAAGAAAAACTCGCACAAGGGTAACATTCACTTAAGTCCTGAGGTATATACATTATTTTATGCATTTCCGGAACTTAAACTGCAATTAATATTTATTTAATGCTTTAATTTCAACATAGCCCTCTCGAAATAAATGTCAGTTTGACGGTTCTTAACAATAAAGTTGCATGCGGTCGTCATGGAAACAAAGCATTTATTTTTACTCAAGTCCCTGGGGATTTAAATTCACTATAGAGCCCTAGAGAGGGAGAGCCCGGATTATCTAACCGGAAAATTAAAAATTTCCTATAGAGATTCGGAAAGCTGAAGGTCTGAATAATCGATTTAGCAAATAAAATTTGCGGTTAAGTCAATTTCTCACGGTTTTCTCGATGGTTAAAGATAAGCCACGCCCCCCAACAAATTTAACAAAAATAGGTGTAATTTTCGGGGTTTATGGGCATTTTTCGGTCCGACTGTGACTCTGATGCCGTTGCGAGCATTTAACATTTACGAAGAATCGATAAAATCCGAAAAAAGGGCGAAAATCCGTGCCCTCATCAAAATAAATAGGTTCATTTTCATGACGATCGTATGTCACTTGATTATTAAAAAATGTCGAACTGATATTTATTTTGAGAGGGTTATGCTGAATTTACAGCATGAATGAATTATAAATTGCAATTGAATTCCAGGAAATGCATGAAATAATGTATACACCATTATGGCAAAAGAAAAAATTCTTGCACCACCACAGTAGAACCCCACGAGCCGCCACTGATTAGTACAATGTTTACAAATAAAACGACGAAATTAGAAAGTAGGCAATGCTCTATAGGAACACGGGAAGCATTTTAAAAAACCGCCACCTACATCTTTGGTGCCGCACTATTTTTTATAATATTAACTTCAAAATTTAGATACTAAATATTAGAATTACCTAACGAAACTCTGCTGGAATCTCCGCCATTGCATCGCTGATCACCTGTGGCAGCATTCATAGGAGCACCGAACGGGTCGACAAGATAACACATACCCCTTTTAAAGCACAACAAAAATTTAAAATCAATTTTTCAGGATCATGAAACTCGACTTACCGTACTATTATAAATCCGCCACGACCTCTCGGCGTCTGTATTTCGTCGACCATAATTATTTAACGAATAGAAAAACGCCCGATCAAATATCACAAAATTTGAACTGGCACCGATACAAAATGTTCTGCAAGCAAATTTGACAACTTGACCATTAAATGCTACACAACTTACTTTAAAATTTGTATACAATTTCGAATTGCGAAAGAAAAACAACACACGATTCCAAATCCACGTTAATACAATGGCATCAGTTCTAACCGTCATTCAACCAACTGTTTATCTGGGTTTGAATTGCTATAGAGGGCGCATCGAACGGCAAGTCAGATTTACATAGGGAAGTAATTTAAATGTCAAATAAATTAAGGGGATCGTCTACTACACAATTTTACAAAATATATGTACGAAATACTTTTAACAAATAATAAAACAAATCAAATTTTAGTTTTAGATATTTTTATTTGGATTTAAAAAACCTACAAAATGAAAGGTTTACAAATTATTAAACTTCTTGCTGTTGATAACGGCGTCTTTTTTCCCTCTTAAATTTTTTTTAATGTTTGCAGCTGTAATATGTAGCATATGATGATACTTTAATTTTAATAAGTGTTGAACAAAATAATTAGAAAAAAATTTGCGAACGTATAAACATTTCTGTAGTCCAACTGGGTTTGGATTGCAGTAGAAGTCGCCTTGAACGGTAAGTCAGATTTACACAGGGAAATGTCAAATAATTAAAGTGTATGATCGATAAAAAACAAATGTCACTTATTTGATACTTGAGAATCCAGTTAAAAGTATTTTTTTATCAAATAGCAATTTATCTAGTACAAATTTTTTTAATTTGCCAGAAACTTTAGAAAAATATATTCTGAGTCATCAATTGCAAATAAAATGTCGGCAGTGTAAACGTGTAGAAATTTTATCCAATCACGCTCGAAAGTCACAGTTTTGGTACAATTTAGTTCTGCATTCTTAAAACGGATAGACTATAATGATTTACTACAATAATCTAAATATATAAAAGAGCTTGTCTGCGTGTTTGTTTGTTTGCGTGTTTGTTCGCTATACGTTCCTATACCCTTTGACCGATCTCAACCACATTTTGCACAGTTATTCTGTAGGGCCCGGCGCAACTATTCGCGCATAAATGGAAAAAAATTCGCGCGGGGAAAAAAGTTATTCGCTGTTTTCGATAAATCAAATCACAAGTCTTGCAAACAAAAAATTTAATTTGTCAAAAATCGAAATATTCTGACATACGGTCAGTGACTGAAAATACTGTCAACAGATGGCGGGATGGCGGCTTTAATTCGAAAAATGAAAACCACTAACAAATTAATATATTAGAATTTAGTAATTTCAACGCTCAAAATATAATATAAGTAATTACAAAGAACAGAATGCCTCGAATAAGACCGGAGCACTTTAGGTCGCAGGAACTCGCCGGAATTGTGCAAGAAGTCTAAGAAATGTTACGTTGAATACTCATCGAACTGCTTTCCCGGAAAGTCCGAAATTGTGCAAAGTTTGATTTGAGTTTCTTGAAATTGAACCGGCACTCCACGGTAAATTTTCAAAAATGAAGAACTTTTAACGATCAAATTGTTGTGACATCTTAAAATGTCGGCTCCAACGAATTCTATCCGTTGACGGCGAAATATTTCAGATGGGGGTTCGGGGGCGACGGAGAGAGAGCAAAAACCATCTCTTCCGACTTCCCAAAAACGAAGAATTTTAAAATTGCGTTTTTTTTGAAAATCTGCAGCAATCTTTCGAAACTTGGAAATTTTAGCATCGCAATACGCGAGGCATCAAATTGTAAGAATTAATTCATAACGCGACGATGTAATTGGTTCAATATTTGACGTGGTAAAAGGGCGAAATGATTTCTGCAATTTAGAAAATAAAAATTTATTTTTGCCTTTAATACGTCGAGGAGACAAATATAAATCGAAAATGTCGAATGAAATTTTCTCGAAAAAAATTTGCTTTGCAACGAAAATACACATTTTGCATATTTTAAATTTTGTCCGAAATCACCTCTGATTTTAATTTTCTATTTTGACGACGACACTAATTTGCAAATGCTGCCGTTATTTGTCGTTTTTCGTCAACCGTCGTCATGTGCTAAATTAAAGACCGTTAATAACCGTATCCGAAGCTCCGATTGCTTTTTCTAAATTATCCGTCGTTTCTTTGTGAGAGACCCATTTAAGTGAAAATTGTGTAAAAACTTTGGACGTATGTAGCGCTCTTATTTACAGACCGATCTTTAATTTTTAAGACGCAACGGAAGCGTATCGCGACGCTCTATAATAGTTCGTCCATAACATTCCTTCGTATTTTCAACGCCGAAGGTGTTAAACCGAATTTAAATTTCAAAATTATTTTTTCAATGCCTTGCAAATTTTTCGAAGAAAAATTACGCTCCGATAATTATATATTAACGCCGGAAATGGACGGGCAAACCGTTTTTGGGAATTATAACACAAAAACGTACTCTAAACTTCTTCTTCGGTTGTCTAAAACATTGGCAAAATTGTGAATAACTTTTTGGAATAGTGCAAAAATTTGTAATATTTGTACCGGGGGACCTGCGATACTTTTTAAATTGGAGGCGAGGTGGTCGTGGTAATGAGAACCACCGACCAGCACCATCAGCGCACCCCCAGTACCAAAATTGTACTTTTTTTTACTTATTAAAATTATAGGTACTTTTAAATAAAAAATATTTCAATTATACGTCGAGGGGACAAATATAAATCGAAAATGTCGAATGAAATTTTCTCGAAAAAAATTTGCTTTGCAACGAAATGAAATGAAAGTCCGATATTTGTTGACTTTAACTTTTTCATATATTTTATGATTTTTATTGCTAAGTTGTGGTTGGTGATTTATTTGTTGATCCATGGTGACGGATCTATTATGGTCCGCCCTGTGACGCCGAAGGCCGAACAACTATGGCCTTCGCGGATCTATTATGGTCCTCCCCCTGTGAGGCCGAAGGCCGAACAACTATGGCCTTCTCGGATCTATTCTGGGTCTAGATGGCTAAGGGCGGCGAATGCCGTCCGTGCCAGCTAATTAATAATAAAGAAAAAAAAAGATTTTTTCTGCGTCCGCTTGGAAATTCAACTGTTTCTTATCATTTTATACACTGGTTCCTAAAATAAAATAGAACAGAAAATCAAATTAAAAATTATCAATGAAGTGGGGTTCCTACAATGTTTTAATCATAGTAGCGATAATTTCATTTACTTTTGATTTGTGCTCTCAAATAGCCAACATTAATTGGAGTAATATTTTTCACTTTATTGGTGGTCATTGAAGGCTGTAGAAAAATATAAAATAAGTAATGTTTTCCTAAATATTACCATTTTAATTAAATGATGTTATAAATAAAATCTTCTTACCATACTTGAATCCAGGCTGATCTCTCTCCTAGATATGGGTTTTGCTGAAACGGTGTAGTGCAATTGGGCGCGATCGATTGGACGCGGTGACAATCGGGCGCGATGACAATCCGGCGGGGGTGATAATTGGACGCGACGACTATTGGGCGCAAATACAATTGGGCGCGAGGGAAGATTTATCCATTATTATTAATAGCCAGAGTTTAAAACCGTTTATTTCGGTTTCCATGAGAGTCAGGTCCATCCCTGGAATAGAAGGAGGGCTTGCCTCGTTTCTTTCCTATCTACTGATTGGCCTTCTGGCTCGTTTGGGTTAGTTGAATCCAAGGCATTGGGGGGGGGGCTCCCTTATTCAAGACTGGCTCCCGGATGGTCGCCGTTACTTTGAGGGTTGCCTCCTTCAGTGACTTGCTTTCAACTATTTTTACAACTGTTTCTAATAACTGTATGAAGTTTTTACTATAACTAGTGTACTGTTTGCCCTTTGGCTCTTTTGGGTTGGTTGTGGTCACGTTTCTGTTGTTGGGCTTTTACTTATCCAAAACTGGTTCCTGAGTGGTCACCGATATATTTGAAGGAAACCTGAACTGAAACTTGGCTTCAAATCCCATTACTTGCCTTATCATAATCTTTACATACCATCTGGATCCTTCGTTAAAACCTTTGATAAACTCATTGTTGAATTCCTCCTCTGGGGTAAGGTAGTAGAGTGATTCGCCCAATCACCCTTTTGCCTGTAATATCTAAAGTTTTTGAGAAAATATTCCTAACCAAGCTCAAACCGCTCCTGGAGGAAAAAAACTTAATACTAAATCACCAATTCGAATTCCGACAGCAGCATTCCACCATCGAGCAAGTACACAGAGTTGTAGGAAAAGTCAGAGAAGATCTGGAACGCAATAGGTACTGCTCAGCAGCATTCGTGGACATCTCTCAGGCCTTAGACTAGGTGTGGCATAAAGGTCTTACCTATAAAATAAAGACCAACTTGCCTCACACTTATTGCCAAATCTTGAAGTCATACCTTGCAGATAGATATTTCCTAGTAAAGTATGGAGAGGCCTACTCTACGCTGGCTCCCATAACATCAGGAGTGCCGCAGGGTAGCGTGCTTGGACCAGTCTTATACCTCCTATACACCACTGATCTGCCAACTACTTCTGATACTGAAATAGCCACATATGCCGACGACACGGCCATAATGGCCTCGCGTGATGATCCAAGAGAAGACTCCAGATTCTTACCGCTTCACCGCTTTGTGTGAGAGTGCGGGATATTCTTCCTGTCTAGCTGCCCAAAAACCAATTAAAGACATCCTTTTAAAATCAGCTAGAAGAGTTTCATCTGCGAACATTTCTAGTAATGACTCCTGTTGCTTAATACTCAAACCAGCAATTATGTTCTCGGTTATTGTGACCATTAATGGGTTTCGAATCCAGCCTTCAGCATTATCAATATCTGGAAAATACCTTTTCAGTTCGCTGGAGAGCTGAGAAAGATGAAGAACAATTTCAGCCCTCATGCCAGCATCCACGGTCAGGGCGTTCGTCGTAATAAATTCGTGCAGAAGAGGAAATCATTCAACAATATTTGATCTCAAGCAAGTTTTCCAAAAATCTATTTTTTATGAGTGCGCTGAAGAATTGATTTTGCCGGCTGCTAAAGATATGGTAGGTTGCGTATTGGGAGACAAATCGTCGAAATTGCTGGATAAAATACCTCTTTCGAATGATACAATTGCAAGGCGCATTCACGACATGGCACAAAATGTTGAAAATCAACTCGCACACCGATTGCAAAATAGTTATTATGCGATTCAAGTTGATGAATCAACAGATATTAGTGGATTGCCGAATTTACTTGGATTTGTTAGATATGCGCATGAAAATATTTCTGAAGAAGATTATCTGTTATGCAAGACCTTGGAGTCTACGACAAAAGGAGAAGATATTTTCAACACCATCAATGCATTTTTTGAAAAACATGAAATAGATTGGGCAAAGTGTGTTGGTATATCGACTGATGGTGCCAAGGCCATGACAGGAAGGATATCTGGACTAATTACCAGGATTAAAATTGTTGCTCCTGAGGCCAAAAGGCATTGCACAGGGAAGCATTGAACGTGCATTTATGTAATTTATTATTTTTACGACATCTGACAGTGCTGTTTGTAAATCATTAGGCATTTTCTTGCATGTCGCACGCGCTTCACAGCCATCCAGCCGCCATTACATAAATCTTGTCGCGAATCCCCTACCATCAAATGGCGAACCCCACTTTGAGAAACCCTGCTCTGGACTTACCTCGAAGAGAACAGAAGTGAGAACTATAACGTAATGCTATGCCAATTAATGTAATTGAGGCTCACTATTGAGTAAGTCTCAACTGTGTCATGTCATGTTCTGTAGTCAATTAATGATAATAATTGTTACTTGTAACAGAGATTGTATCTTACCTTGGAAGTCAATAAAAATAAGAGAAAAAAATGTATATATGTACATTTAACCGTTTTTGCTTGATGTTTTAAAATTCTTAACGGGAACTACTGTTTAGGCAAATACTGGATGTTTCAGTGCTGTTATGCCAAATTTCAGGAGGTAGTTTCTTTCATAAAACACCAAGATTAACAATTATTGTTTCGTTAATAAGTTCCTAAAGATTAGGTACATAATAATAATAATAATAATAATATTTATTGAACACTGTAATACAATTATATACAAAATATACAAGTTATTAAGAATGTTCAAAAGGTAGCTGGTTCAGCGAGCTGATTTTCAACCAGTACCTACGTTGCTCGAGTTTGGGCAGCCAGCAGTAGCTCCTTCACTTCAGTTTTAAAAGCCACAATCGACTTTCTATTCTTGAATAGATCCTGGTACTTATTAAAGGTACAGGATGCTCTGTATTGGAAGCATCCTTCAAATTTGGACGTTCTATGAGCCGGCACCGATAATGCATCACAGTTGCGAAGGTTTAAGGAATGGCATTCCGACCTTCGGTTGAGGAAAACCTTCAAGTAACTCGGCCGACCAGAGTGATATACCCTATACAAGAATAGGGCAAACTGTAGTTCACAGCGGGCTTCGATTTTCAGTATACCCAGGGAGTTATACGTTGGCGTAATGTGATGGCGGCGATCGATGTTGTATGCATAGCGAAGGCATGCATTTTGAAGGACTTGCAATTTGTTCTTTAACTTATCTGATAGAAAACCATAGTAAACTGAAGAGCAGTAATCGATATGACACAGCACCAGGCTTTGGACCAAGTTCCACTTGATTACTGGAGAGAGCATAAGCTTGTATCTATGCAAGGACTTCAGCTTGAAATAGCCACTGCTGCAAATCTTATTAACGTGATCTTCAAAAGATATGCCACAATCCCATATCACGCCGAGGTTTTTGGTCTTGGTACTGAGGTCAATCACATTGTCGTTCAGGAGAATGTTAGTACATTTTTAATGGTTAGCCACCGCTCGACAGTGTGAACTGCCAACACAAAGGCAAACAGTTTTGCTAGGATTGAGCAATAAACCATTCGCAGAGGACCAACAGAGCACAGAGCCAAGGCAAACATTAATTGTGGAGACAATTTCATCGATGGACAACGGGTTGCCAGAGACATATAACTGGGTGTCATCTGCATACATATTGCTATGTTCCCTTAGGTATATTCAAACAAATTTCCACCCTTAGAAACACACCACTTTATTTACTCTTAAAAATCAGGGGCTCTCAAAATTCGAGCATTTCGCAGGTTCCACGACACTGGTGATTCCCTATATTATTTGAATTGCCTTTTCATTCACCTTGAATCAACCCTTGAGTGGAAATCATCAAAAAAAAATAAAATCAACCATTAAAAATGCTATACTTTTAATTTCAGATAACAATTAATAGTTTTCACGTACAAAAATTTTCATTTAAATAAGAATACATTTTCTTATTTTAAATATACCAAAAATTTACACTGATTTTCTCAAAATAAAACCCAAGTTTGACGACGCAATATTATTCGCGAATGGTTCGTAGCACATAAATTTAAATCTTAACAGTTTCTTACTCTTATTTTGTAATGATCGTTGTTTCCATATAGTTGATTTGAGCTTCTTGTTCTTAATTATTAGTTTTCCAAAATTTGTGTTCTTACGAATCAATTTACATATCCAAATCATCCAATGTGATAAATATTAACAAATTATTCAATTTCCAGTTTAGAATCCAGATCGGTAGGTAATTCCATTTCATCTTCAAACATTTATTTTCTATCAATTCTCATCAATTATCACAGATTTCATATTTTCCAAATGGTAAGAAAATTAACCTCTAAAAGCCGCTTAAACACACTTTTCTTTCTTTTATTCTCCTGACACGTCTTTTTATTTTTAATGATCAAGAAACAATGTCCACAATTTCGTTAGTTCGCGCAACTTCGGAATTACCGAAAACTAAAGTCAATTGTCGATCCAATTTAATCAATGTTCTATTGATTTTGTTATCAACGAATTTTAATCTCTTCTTCAATAGGTAAGTGTAGTTTTAAAATTCACTTTTTAGTTATAAATGCACTTGTTTTATCTTTTAGGTTCACAAAAGCCGCCAACTTGGATTATCATTACCTTTACAGACAAATCAAATTTTCTTATCTTCCAATATTCCAAATATACAGTGTGTAACTCAATTATAAATCAAATTTTACAAATAAATTATACATTATTCCATTATTATCCATTACAAATATCATTTTACAATGCAAAACAATTTTTTTTTATGATGTCATGAAATAGTTCAAAATATCGCATCTTTAGTGTGATTCTTTTATTTATTCATTTGGTTTTGAAATATTTGGGTGTTCTTAATTGACTTTTTGTAGCAAAACACGACAATATGCATCATGCAGTTATCCGGCAACGAAGCAGGAAGATCTGCTGTGTATATTGCAAAGAGGAGTGGACCAAGCAAACTTCCTTGAGGGACCCCGCGTTTGATAGCGAAGTCCTCGGAGCAAATAGAGTCGAGTTTCACCCTTTGAGTTCTTCCATTAAGATAATTATCAATTAACTTAAGGGCAGTATCGCTACACCCATAGTATGATAATTTGGCGATGAGTAGCTCATGGTTGATTGTGTCGAATGCCTTGCTGTAATCAAGAAGAGCCATAACCGTCACTTCAGAGGCATCCACTCCGTTGATCACATCATTCAATACTTTGTTCAGCGTGAAGCAGTGCTGTAGCCAGAGCGAAAACTGGATTGGGTTCTGGGTAGGATGTTGTTATGTTCAATGTGTTCAACTAACTGTTGGCGAATAAAAGATTCAAGGACTTTCGAGAGCGCAGGCAAAATGCTGATGGGCATAAGTTCCTCAAAACTACTTGCTTTACTGACCTTCGGGAGAGGTAATATGATAGATTTCTTCCATAAGTTCGGCACCACTGATTGTTCCAAGCAGTAATTGATCAAGTGTGTGAAGATATTCGAGCAGTAAGGCAGAGCTAACTTGAGCATTCTGCAGGAGACCTCATCAATGCCAACTGCATTCGATTTTATCCCTAGAATAGCTTTTGCAACCTCATTAGAGCTAACCGTACGGAAGATCAACTTGTTGGTGACCAGAGGATAGCTACCACCAGCAAAGTCCTTCATAACCTCGGGATCGATGACCGTATTCGGTGTCGAATTGGCAAAGAAGTTGTTTAGCAGGTCAAGATCTGGACTATCCAAGCATATTTCATTTTTCGGCTTTGTATGTATGTAATCACGAGCAAAAAATTGCCACAGTTTCTTAGGGTCTTTAGAGTTTCTATTGACTTGGTGCGAACAGTAAGCTTTCTTTTCACTAATAACGGCTTGAGTAGTGAGATTACGTATGTCCTTGTAATAATTAAAGTCAGTTGCATTCTTCGATTTGAGGTATTTTTTGAGGGCCTTTTGACGAAGTTTGATCAATCGACGCACATTATAAGTGAGCCAGCCAGGTCTTCTTTTACTAATATTACATGTGGTGACAGGAGCATGAAGGTCAAACAGAAATCTAATAGCAGAGGTGACATAGTCAACTTTGTCATTGACGTCCTCAATCTGGTAACACCGCAACCAGTCAATGTTGTTGGCATCATAGGCGAACTCATCCGTATCAATCAAATTAAAGTTACGGTAGGTCACAAACTGAGGTTCGGAAGCCTCGCTGGGGAGGTCTAAGCTGCATCGTACCAGGCAATGATCAGATATCCCCGACATATCGATTGAATCAGAACGGGAGAAAGCAATAGAATCACTCAAGCAAATTAAATCAATTAGCGAAGCCGTCCGATCAGTAACTCTTGTAGGCATATCGATAACCTGCACCAAATTGAAGGTTACAAGCAGTGAACTCATGGATGCGGTCAGATTTGAATTGGTAATCATATCCACGTTGAAATCCCCCATCATAATAACGCCATCATATTCGACCGAGAGTCTGGACAGATACCTTTCCAACTCTTGGAGAAAAGATACCGAAACATGGGGCGGGCGATATATTGTACCCACAGCATAGGATCTCTTGTTAACGCTTATACATACCCATAACTGCTCTAAAAGATCAGTCATGTTGTAACCAGAGTTGATAGCACAGCTCTTGATGCTATTGCGAATGTAGCAGCACACCCCTCCACCTCTACTCAAGCGGTCACATCTGTACAAGGAGTAGCCACAAATTGATACCAGGGAAGAGGGATAATCCGGAGCTAACCAGCTTTCTGAAACCGATATAACTTGCAGATTCATATTAGTGATCACTGCAGCAAAATCATCAAAACCTTTAACCAATGATCTCATGTTAATATGCCCAACCGCGAAATCACTATCCAAAGGATTGCGATATCCAGTTGGGGACGACACTATCTTATCATTAATTGCTGGTAAACGTGGCGCCTGTTGGGCCTCGAAAAAAGTGATAACGGCGAACACCTACACCTTTCGGCCAGGCATCAGGTTGGGTTAGCGAATCATACAGCGAGAATTCCGCACCCACTTTAAAGGTAGCCGTGTGCTCGTAGGCCCTTAATTTTTCGCATGTGAAGGTATTGCCAGGGAATTTCTTTGATAGGTGTGCCACGATGGAATCCTCTTTCGTGCTAACTGCCACCTTACTAATAAGTAACCAACACCTCTTCTCGACACCACTGAACTCGGGGGCCTCCTCACTAGAACCAATTATAAGCGGTTTTATAAAACCACGCTTCTTATGTTTCACAGTTGTGAACCCATCGTTATCATTCGTGTTGTTGTTTGTATTATAGTACACATGGTCCGCGTTAGCTAGGTTATTACCTGCGCTATCCAAGTTTCCGTTTTCCTTTTCTTTTCTTCCTTTTCTAAAGGAAACCGTCGTGAAGGCCTCATTGTTAATTTCATCATTGCACTTCAGGTCTTTTACATCATTTTTATCATCATTAATTGTTCTACAACCATTTTCAACTACTTTAGGTAGTTCAATTGTTGTCGCGAGCGACCTGACTGCCGAAGCCTGCGTTACACTTTGAGTTTTGTTAATATTAACAGTATTACCCACGTGTTGCGTTGGTTGCCCCTGCTCAGATTTTAACAATCCGATAATAGTATTTTTATCGTCGATTGATGCTTTTAATGTATTTATTTGCTGCTTCAAACTACCGATCAACTCTTTATACAAATCAACATTAAAATTTGCTTCACTTACGCATTCAGTTTCTCCACCACCAAAACCTCTTTCAATTAAGAAGGCGTTATCCTGAAATTCAACAGGCAGCTTGCCGGTTATGATGATAATTTGTTTTTTGTTCATCATGTTTTCGCTTTTACTCATGTACGGTGCAATTTATGACAAGTTTGCATTTGAAAGAGTCTATGCGAATGTGTAAACAAGAATTCCGTTGGCCTGTAGCCAACCGTTTTGTGGTAGTTTATGAAACCCTTACTAACTTCAACGCCACTAATTAGATTTCTTCGGAACGTTGCACTAATTAGAAAAACCATTTTACATAAAATTTGCAGTTTCCATCTTTAATGGTTCTGGGCAAATTATATAAAAGTTGTTTTTACTTCCCATCTTTGAAGGTACACTGTATGAAATATTTTAGGCAAAAATGTTACTTATATTTTTGCTGAACATAAACGACCTCCTGGTGATGACACCACATCACTGAAACACCCTGTATATAAAATTTAGGTATAAGCATTACCTGCGGTTGCAATAAACATAAAACATTCATATTGATAAAAAAATTTCTTCTTCGACTTGCTGCAATTTAGAATAATAAAATTAAAAAAATAAAATAAATTTTGTAATAAATTTTATAAATTAGCATCTTACATATTTATCATATCAATTACCAGCAGCTTATGGAATTAAACTACACCACCTAATAAAAAAGCACAATCAATTTTATTTTTTATAAAACTGTATTTTCTAAACTTATTGATAGATATAATATTTATTAACAGGCCTTGTCCTTACTGAAAATTACCAGCATGAACACCTACTACAAGCCACCAGCATTTCTACAGACGAATGAAATGGACCAATCTATTGCCCCCCAAAAACATTCAATTAAGGCATTCACTTCCGGATCTTATTGACTTTTGCATAGTGAAAGGTATACCAACTAATCGCTTCAAAACTGATTTCTATTTGGACTTGTCATCGGATCATTCCCTGGTAATAGTAACATTAAACACTAAAGTAATAAACAATAAGAAAGCACCTCTCTGAACAAGCAAAAGGCAAATTGAGAAAAGTTCAAATACCTTGTGTAGATGAATGTAAGGAATCTGGAAATCATGCCTGGGTCCTGATGTAATAATAATAATTTTTATTAAATCAATAGCAGAATATAGTTTGCACAACAGAAAGTTATATTCGAACGAAGTTATATTGTCGATTCTAGTAGCTGTGGATTTCATTTTGCATATTGCATTCGCAACTTCTTCCATTGGAACGCTATGAAAACCAAGTTTGTTGTTAAGGATATTGGGTATTTGTTAGTAGGTACATATTGAAATAAGTACGTAATAACATCTTGTTCAACCTTGGATCCACGAGCAATATTAATGAAAAATTTTACAGCTAGTTTATTAATGAATATGAATTCCAAGTATTCGAAGGTCAATCCTCGGGATTTCTGGAAGGAGTATGATAGTTTTGCGACAGGTATAAATATGGCCGCGGTCGCGGTCGGGGGGCCATAGGGCCTTTCGGGGTGAATGTTAATTAGTTGAGTTAATCAGTCAGAAGCCGGGGTGGGCCATAGAGTCACGGTCGAGGAGCCAAAGGGCCTTTCGCGATTAATGTTAATATGTAGTTGAATTGAGTATTGTAAATTCTCTTGTGCGGGATATTTATATGAGTTTGGTAATTGTGATTTTGTATTGGGCAATAGTTAAGGGAGTGTCTTTGTTGAGTTTGTTTTGCTCGTGTGTTTTATAGGTCAAATAGTTTTGTTTATTGACATGGTAAGTACCATGTTTGATTTTTTTGGATTGTATCAATATTTGTTTAAAAGGGGCCACCCTAAATTGTAAGGGAAAAAAAAATGGCGGACTCTGAGAATACCAAGTATTAGAGGTCCCTTATGGGAATGCTAGTGAAGTGATTTGTAATCACTGCAATCGGCCTGTGGTGCGAGATAGGGTTGTGTGTTTTAAATGCAACAAAACATTTCACCCGGGATGCATAAAACCTGCTTCTTTGAGAAGTTCAAACTGTGTTCATGAAAGTGAGGTTAAAACTGATAACAAGCTAACCCCAAATCAACAGAAAGATCACTTAGAAATGGAAATTCGGTATCTGAAGGAAATCGTGGATGAATTGAGAAGCAAGAACAAAGTCCTTGAAGAAAACAACGCTCTTTTAAGAGAAAACAATGTGCTACTGCATGGAAAATTGTTAAGTAATGCGGTTGGTGATATGCGTGTTACACCTCAAGTATTGTCGACCACCTTAAGTGTGACAGATGCAGCTGCTTCTGGTGATAACCATACTGCAAATTCACCAGCAGTACAAACACGTTTTTTTTTTTTTTTTTTATTTCCATTAATATTTACAATCTGTTCAAATTAAACAATAAGTAAATGTGATGATAATATACAAGTCATGTTAGAAACATTTCATTAAATGTTTCCTTAAAAATTATTCAAAAGTTTAATTTTGACTATTACCAAGTTTGTTAAATGAATCGAGTAAGTAAGTCATTAGGTTTGAATCTTTTCAATCTTACAAACACGTAATAAGAAAAATAAACATAACCTACAGGTCCAGGTGGCAAATCCATGTGGTTCAAGCGTTAAGGGTCAAAATTCACATGTGGGAGCTAGTTATAGCGCAGCAGCTGCTAGTGGTATGAACAACAACAGAAATGTAAAAACTGGAAATCCTGCGATAAATGTAACTACTTCTCAGACTGCTAACAGCAACCAGTTGGCAGTAAATTCAAAGCAGATCCATCACATCGGTGCGCAGCATTCTGTTGGTTCCCAGAAACAGAAAAACATACCTGACAAAACAACTCCAGGTGAAGATGACGGCTTTACTTTACCTAAACGCAGGAAAAGAGAACCGAAACAAATTGCAATAGGGGATGCTAGTGCAGATGGCAGTGATTTTACTGGAGAGTCAAAACGAATATGGATTTTCCTCTCAAGAGTCTCAACAAATGTGACAGAAGAAACCATCAAAACTTATTTGAAAAACAAACCCAACATGGATAATAGGACCTTTGAAGTTGAAGAGCTGCTCCTTGAAAGGAAGAACAAGTGCTTTAGAGTAGGGGCTGACTTTGCGCTGAAGGACGTTATGTTTGACAGTGGATTCTGGCCCAGAGGTGTAGGATTCTCCAGATACTATTGGAGCAGAAGAAGTTCGGAAGAATCATCACAACAACATAGTGGAAATTTTCAAAACGGGCATTTGCAGACTGTAATAACATAAAAATCCTTTTCTACAACATACAATGTTTAGGAAATAAAGTGTTGGAACTTGAATCAAGTGTAACTGACAAAAATTTGAATTTATTGTTTTTAGCTGAACATTGGCTCTCCGAGGCTGAACTGGTGGCAGTACAATTGGGGGATTTTCGTTTAATCTCATTCTATTGCAGAGCTCAGAGAATTCATGGGGGAGTTTGTGCCTTCTCTAGAGTCGGTCAATCTGTGCAAGTAATAAATTTGGAAGGTTTCAGTGAAGATCTTCATTGCGAGGTGAGTGGATTTGTCTGGAATGACATATGCTTTGTTGTTGTCTATAGATCTCCTTCGGGTGATTTTAGTATTTTCTTAAATAATATCGAGAAGGTCCTATTGAGGTGTATGGGGCTTGGCGTTGTTGTTGTTGGTGACTTTAATGTTCACTTTAATACACGTGACGGGAGATCACTGGAAGTAACAAATCTCTTTGCTTCCTTTGGTCTTATTCAGAATAATTTCCAGAATACCAGAGATGGTTCTTGTCTTGACAACGTTTTTTCTAATATTGGAGAACCTAAGGTTGAAGTAGTAAACTATGGCTTATCGGATCACTTCGGTTTGATGGTACATATAAAAATTAAAGAAAAGCTTACAAATACAAAAAACACCATTAGATTTACCCCTATACCACGACACGGGCTATCACTTCTGCGGGAGTGTCTGCGAGTAGTTGACTGGTCTTTTGTTAATAACTGTTTAATTCGCATAATTAAACAGAGTTATTTACTATAAATACAGTAAATAAATAATTGTTTAATTAACATAAATAAAAATAGGAAGGTAAAAATGTATAATGCGGAAATAAAATTATAAATAAAGAATATTTTACTTAGTCAACTAAAACTAAGTTGACATTACAATAATATGTATGTATGTAGGTTAAAAAGCTAGACATAAATTGTAACAATTATAAATAGGAACTAGTTGTAGGAATTTGATGAATAAGCAAAAGACTGATTATATAAGACTAATTTAATTGATAATAAAGCGAGTTTTAATTTGAACATTGTTTGAATAACTGCTCCATCAACATTTGATAAGATACGTAGCACGTACTTATCAAATTTTCAAGTTATCCTTAGGGATTTCTTTATGGTCCTTCGAGCCGGATCTTTTTAAGGTCCTTCGAGCCTTAAGAAGATAAACCAGCACCAAAACCATCCAGGGTCCAAACAACGGAACCACCTACATCAAACAAAACCATCCAGGGTCCAAACAACGGAACCACCTACATCAAACAAAACCAACCAGGGTCCAAACAACGGAACCACCTACATCAAACAAAACCAACCAGGGTCCAAACAACGGAACCACCTACATCAAACAAAACCAACAACGGTCCAAACAACGGAACCACCTACATCAAACAAAACCAACCAGGGTCCAAACAACGGAACCACCTACATCAAACAAAACCAACCAGGGTCCAAACAACGGAACCACCTATATCAAACAACGGTCCAATACAAAGGTCCAAACAATCAACAAACAAGGGTCTAGGAAGACGCCACAAGCAAACAAGGGTCCAAAAACACGGATTTACATACATTAAACAATAACATCCAGAGTCCAAACAACGGATTCATATACATCAAACACCATACATCCAACTACTAATCAACAAGTCCACAGCGACGTCAAACAAGGGTCAAGAAGACGCCACAAGCAAACAACGGTCCAATACAACGGTCCAAACAATCAACATACAGGTCCACAGCAACAAACAACAATAATCAACAGCAATCAACAGCATCCAATCCCACAAGAGTACAGAAAAAAGAAGAAGAAATGGACCAACAAATCGTAGACGCATCCAACAAGATAACAATAGCACAACAGGAAATTGGGGAGAGAATTTCATCGATATTAACTAATGCCAAAAAAGATTCAGAGACAAGAAAAACAAAAGAATATATAAGAAAAAGGGAAGATGAATTACAACAACTAATGGAAAAAGCTACAACAAACGACGACAACTTTAAAAAATTAAAAGTGCCTGAACACCCATACATTACTGGAAATTATTTTAAAAGCATGGAAGATAAATATGAAGAAACTATGAAATATCTACAAACGTGCTCAAAAGCAAAAGAGAGAAAAGATCCAACAATAACAACATCAAAACAGATCATTACAGAAGAAATCAAAAAAGAGAATATTAAAGAAATGGATGCCCAATCTATTCGTCTGAAAAAACAAAAAGTCAAAATAGCATACCTACAAAAAACCATGGAAGATGCAATGAAAATAATATTAGAAGGTGATGAAGACATAACGTATGGTAAAATTAAACAGAAACTTGAAGCCCAATGGTCTGAAATCAGGGAACTCAACGTAGAATTAATCGTGTACGAGGAAGAATATGAACACGAATATTTCAAAGATGACAAATTTCATGACATGGAAAGAGAATATGAGGATATAATCACACAACTTGAAAAGAAAATGATCAAATCAACAAGTAAGCCCAATATTACATTGCCGAAAATACAATTACCGATCTTTAACGGAGGATACGAAGAGTGGTGCCAATTTTACGACATTTTCCAGAAAATAATAAATACGAACACATCTATTACCAAAACAGAGAAAATGCAATATTTAAAAACACACGTGCGAGGGGAAGCCAGCAAATTAATCCAACATTTACTTATAGTGGAAGAAAATTACGACACCGCATGGGAAATATTAGTTAAAAGGTATCAAAACAAGAGATTAATAATCAAAAAACTGATGTTTCAAATTACGAAGTTACCAGTGATGCAGAAAGAAAATGTAACACAGCTAAGGCAAATGCATAATACCGTTCACGAATGCTTAAAAGCAATTGAAAATCAAGGAATCAATACGGAAAGTTGGGGCCGATGATCGAACAATGGGTTACCGAAAAATGGGATCAAGAAACAAATAAAGTGTATGAACAGACATTATTAAATCCACATGAAGTTCAATCATTGCCAAATTTAATGCAGTTCTTAGAAAAAAGGTGCCAAGCAATGGAATCAACATCCGAAAATAAATATGATCACAGGTCAATATATCAAATGAATAATTCCAATAATAATAAGCAATGTATGTGTTGTGGACAACAACATCTAATTTATCAATGTCAACAATTCGAAAAAATGAGTCCAGCACAAAGAAATAATTTAACAATGGAAAATAGGAAGTGCAGAAATTGTTTAACTCATGACATTAGCAAAAAATGTTATAGTAATAGAAGTTGCAAAATATGCGGAATGCAGCATAATACGTTACTACATGAAGAAAAACAACCAGTAGCAGATTATTCAAGGCCATTCAACGCAAGGTCAGGAAAGCCAGTAAAAATTGAAACGCATTCAAGATGGTTCAATTCGAACAATGGAAAACCAGCAAACATGCAGAGAACTGGAAATTATCAAAGGCCATTTCAACCAACAGGAAGACAATTCAACCATACCAATGAAGTGCATCAAAAAACATACAATCAAAACATAGAAAAAACATGTCACACAGCTGAGAACAAAGAAAAAATTGTGTTACTAGCAACCGCTTTAGTACGCACCACATCATACCAAGGAAATGTGGAATATTTAAGAATACTAATTGATTCTGGATCACAAGCAGCATTCATGACCGAAGAAGCTGCGCAATTATTAGGATATCCTCGTGAGAGAATTTCAGCAGAAATAACAGGAATATCAGACGATAGCCCAAAATTATCAAAATATAAGATACAATGTGAAATCGTGCCAAGATTTCGAAGTGAATTTTCATTGAAGGTTAATTTCTATATATTACCAAAGTTAACAAAAGCTCATCCAAGCCAAGAAATAAAGATGGAACTAAGTAAAGAATGGGAAAACAAATTAATAGCCGATCCAACATTTAATCGACCTGGACCAATAGATGAAATATTAGGTGCAGAAGAAATAGGAAAAATCATGCAACAGGGGATACAAAAAGAAAATGAAGGAATAATAGGTCAAAATACGAAATTTGGGTGGATATTGTCAGGAAGCATCCCACAAACAGAACAAAAAAGAATACAAATAACAAGCATGATAAGTCGTTACGAAGATGATCTACAAATACAAAAATTTTGGGAATTAGAAGAAATCACGAATAAAAAACCAATGTCAAAGGAAAACGAAATATGTGAGGAACATTACGAAGTAAATACAAAAAGAAACCAGGATGGCAGTTATACAGTGAAAATACCATTCAAAGAAGAACCACCACAATTAGGAGAATCGAAACAGAGAGCGCTTGCACGGTTTCATCAATTAGAGAAGAAGTTAGACAAAGCAGGAAACAATGAGCTTCGCAATCAATACAACGCATTCATGCAAGAATATATAGACCTTGGACACATGCAACTAGTGCCAAAAAATAATCAAGGAAAATACTACATTCCTCACCAACCAGTAATTCGAGAAGAAAGTACAACAACAAAATTAAGAGTGGTATTTGATGCATCAGCAAAAACAACCAACGGAATAAGTTTAAATGAAAAAATGTACACAGGTCCAAGATTACAACAAGAACTCAGAGATATTCTATTACGATGGAGAAAATATCCAGTAGCGTTGTGTGCAGACATAGAAAAAATGTACCGGCAAATAAGAATCTCCGAAGAAGATAAACCGTATCAGCAGATATTATGGCGATTCAACAACAGTCAACCAATAAGGGAGTATTGGTTAACAACCGTAAGTTATGGAACCGCGTCAGCTCCGTATTTAGCTGTAAAAACCCTTGAAAAAGTAGCGCAAGATGAAGAAAATAAATATCCGCAAGCAGCAAAAATAGTACTACGAGACATGTACGTAGACGATTTAATCTCAGGATCAGAAACAATAGAAGAGGCAATAAAACTACAATTAGAAATTTCCGAATTATTAAAATCGGGAGGTTTCCATCTCAGAAAGTGGGCAAGTAATCATCAAGAAGTGTTAAATCAAATACCAGAAAACCAACAAAACAAAAACATTACAGAAATAGATGAAGAAGAGATAAAAAAGACGCTGGGAATATACTGGGCACCATACAACGATAAATTTCAGTTCAAAACAAAAACAACAATATATAAAGAAATAACAAAAAGGACAATATTATCAGAAGTCGCAAAAATATTTGACCCATTAGGATGGTTATCACCAGTTATAATTACAGCAAAGTTGATGATTCAAGAATTATGGGAACAGAATTTAGATTGGGACAAACCAGTGCCAGCAACAATTAAGAAAAAGTGGACAGAATACTATTCAACACTAAAAGAAGTAGAGAAGATTAAAATTCCAAGATGGATAAATACGTCAACAGATACAGAAGTCCAGCTACACGGATTCTGTGATTCGTCAGAAAAAGCGTATGGGGCAATAATATATGCAAGAACGAAGAAAAATGGAGAGATTAGAACTACAATACTTATTGCAAAATCGAAAGTAGCACCCATCAAAACAAAAACATCGATCCCAAGGTTAGAACTATGTGCGGCAGTTTTGCTAGCAAAATTAATGGCATATACAAAACAAGCATTAGAAATTCCAAATATTAAGCAGACAGCATGGACAGATTCCAAAATTACGCTAGCATGGATAATGGGCAGTCCAGAAAAATGGAACACATTTGTAGCAAACAGAGTTAGTGAAATTAATAAAAATTTACCTGCAGAAAATTGGAGACACGTAAGAACAAAAGAAAATCCTGCAGACATACTATCAAGAGGAATACAACCGTCAAAAATAAAAGACAATAATTTATGGTGGAATGGACCGACGTGGCTAAAAGATGAAATAATACCAGAGCAAACAGAACAAATTGAAAAAACTAAAATTGAAGAAAAAAGGTGTTTTCAAATAATGATAGAAAGAAAATCAAATGAGACAATAGAAAGATTTTCATCTCTGACAAGAATGTTAAGAGTGTTAGCATATTGTAATCGATTTGGAAAAAGAACAATAAATGAGCCAGGACAAAGGATAAGCAATGAAGAAATTCAATACACGTTAAATCAAATCATCAAAAAGATACAACAAGAGACATTACAAGAAGACATATTGGCATTAACAAAAAATAATACACGGAAGAAAAGCAAATTAGTCAACTTAAATCCATATATATAGAAGATAATATATTAAGAGTAGGAGGAAGGTTAAAAAATTCAGCAATACCACATGATCAGAAGCATCCAATGATTCTACCATACAAGAGTCATCTAACAACATTAATAATAAGAGATGCACATCACCAAACATTGCATGGAGGAATCCAGCAAACATTGTCCTATACAAGAAGAAAATATTGGATAGTAAATGGGAAATCAGCCGTAACATCAGAAATACAAAAATGCACCACGTGCATCAGATACAAGGCAGAAACGGCACAGCAATTAATGGGAAATTTACCGGCGCCAAGAGTGACACCAGCACCTCCATTTTATCATACAGGAGTGGACTACGCTGGACCAATACAAATAAAAATGTCAAGAAGAAGAGGAGCCATATCACAAAAAGGGTACATTGCAATATTTGTATGCCTAGCAACCAAAGCAATTCATCTGGAAGCAGTAACAGATCTAACTACAGATGCATTCCTGGCAGCATTAAGAAGATTTACTTCGCGCAGAGGACATTGTGGGCACATATACAGCGACAATGGAACGAATTTCGTAGGAGCCTATAACGTTTTAAGAAAGGAAGTTTGGAAAACATTACAAGACAAAGAATTTCAAAATCAAATAGAATCAATAGGAATAAAGTGGCACTTCATACCGCCAGCCACACCGCATTTTGGAGGACTCTGGGAATCAGCAGTAAAATCAATGAAGCGTCACCTGAAAAGAACAATTGGAGAAAATAAACTAACATATGAAGAGATGTCAACACTACTATGCCAAATTGAGGCATGCTTAAATTCAAGGCCATTATGTGCCATAGATAATAGTATCGACGATCTGGAAGTGCTAACGCCGGGACATTTTCTAATCGGAAGAGAGATAATCTCGCCAATGCATCCAGCAAACACAACCATAACAGCAACACATAATTCCAGATGGAGATTAATACAAAAAATAAAAAATGACATGTGGAAAGCGTGGTCTTCAGACTACCTAACCAAACTACAACAAAGATATAAGTGGAAAAAAGTACAAAGGAACCCAGAAATAGGAGACATCGTGATATTAAAAGAAAAGGACGTTAATCCAAGTCGATGGCCTCTAGCGAAAATTTGTGAAAAACATCCAGATTCTGATGGAGTATTACGATTAGTAAGTGTGAAAAAAGCAAGAGGACCAATAACAAAGAAAAGTGTACATAACATGATACCCCTAATTGAAGAAGACAAACCAAAAGAAATTAAACGACCAACGTCAACAACGAAAACAAGTAACATTTTAATAGCATTGGTATTATTAATGAACATAGTGAACGTACGGGCAGAAAAATGCAATTATACAAATATCTTCAAAATCAAATTTGGGGGTGGCAGCTTACATGAATTGACGTCGCCAATCCATGTAAAGAAAATGCTACAAGAAGCGCAACTTAAGATTCCCACAACATTACAAATCATAGAACAGCCAATAACCAAAACAACAATGAAAATAGATGAAATGGACATACATATATTCAGTTATTTCTTACTAGCTGACATTAACAAATATGACATGATCAAGGTTAATCCAGTTCCAACAAAGAAGGAAAACAATTCATATTGGATGGCAGAAATATCACGGAATTTCTTGGCAGTAAATTATAACAAACAGCTATATTTTGAAATGGACAAAGGAGAGTTCAAGAATTCCATAAGTATCTCAGAAACCACAAGAGTATTTTCACCAGCATCAATCAAAAATTTTGAGACCACTTCAAACTGCTTCATTGATCAAATATATCACAGACAAAATCCAACACCTTGCAAGGGCATTCGAAAGAATATTAATAGTACAATATGGAAACAATTATACACTACAAACGCATGGATGGTAGTAGCACCAACTCCGGTAACAGCAGCTGTAATATGCAATGATCAACGATCAGAATTCAGCATCAATCAAACATGTATTATCCAGATATCCCAAGAGTGTATCATCCAAACAAAATGGAATGTGTTAACACCACAAAGGATCAATGCAGTACCAATAATTGCATCATTCAGCAAGCCATTACTAATGACTAACAATACGTTCAAAGTCAAGGACAGCACACCAATAGAAACAATAGAACCAGTCCTTAAACATTCAGATGAACTTCAGAACCTGGTAACTATGGAAGACGAAATATCACAAGAAGTGGACGAACATAACTGGAGAAAACTGAAGCATCATTCCACAATTTCCAATATCCTAACTGGAATAATTGTGATACTAATAATAGGATTAATCTTAATATGTTATCATTGCTGGATAAGGTCAAGACCAGCAAAGAAGATGGTTCAACCGCCACAAGAGGAGAAGATTGAGATGCAGTCATTCGTGGAACCAAAACCACTAACCCCTCCAGCACCAGCACATTAGTTTTCCCGCGGTCGCCAGTATGTTTAATTCGCATAATTAAACAGAGTTATTTACTATAAATACAGTAAATAAATAATTGTTTAATTAACATAAATAAAAATAGGAAGGTAAAAATGTATAATGCGGAAATAAAATTATAAATAAAGAATATTTACTTAGTCAACTAAAACTAAGTTGACATTACAATAATATGTATGTATGTAGGTTAAAAAGCTAGACATAAATTGTAACAATTATAAATAGGAACTAGTTGTAGGAATTTGATGAATAAGCAAAAGACTGATTATATAAGACTAATTTAATTGATAATAAAGCGAGTTTTAATTTGAACATTGTTTGAATAACTGCTCCACCAACATTTGATAAGATACGTAGCACGTACTTATCAAATTTTCAAGTTATCCTTAGGGATTTCTTTAATAACGATAATTTTGGCACTGAAGCCAGGTTTCGTATCTTTAATAATTTAATTACATCAAATGTCTATAAATGCTTTAAAGAGAGAAAGCAAACATTGCCGGGTAATAGAAAGGGGAATGGTATTGCTTGGTTTAATAGTGAACTCAAAGAGCATCGTGAGCGACTGCACCTGTTGTCGGATCTGCATAGCGAGAAGCTGATTTCTGGGGAAACCTTAAAGGACTTCAAAAAATTTTATAAGACTAAGCTTAAAATGGCTAAAAAAACGGCCAATGATAAATATATTGAAGGTTCAGCAAACAGTTCAGCTGCAGCCTGGAAATTAATAAACGCACATCGAATATCAGCAGATATTTCGTCTCAAATACCTTCTCACGAAATACTTAATCAATATTTTTCAAATATTGCACGGTCAATTTCAGATGGGTTGCCTTACACTAGTGCCGATCCTATCGATTACATTGCCGACTGCGTGTGGGGAACAGAGCACGTTGGCTTTCAATTTAAAACAGTAACATATAATCAAGTTAGGGACGTTACTTTAAAACTCAAAAATAGCAACAGTAAAGATGTTTATAACCTTAACTCAAAAATTTTGAAATCAGTCATTGATGTAATCTTAATTCCATTCACTGATATCTTGAACTCATGTATAACTCATGGTGTATTTCCTGACATCTTAAAAATCGCAAGAGTCATTCCCATATATAAAAAAGGAAACAAGCATGATCCAAGTAATTACAGACCCATATCTATTTTGCCCACTATGGGAAAAGTGTTTGAAAAACTGCTAAAAGTACAAATAAATTCATTCTTTGAAACCAACGGGCTGTTTCATGCAGGTCAGTTTGGTTTTAGAAATAACCGATCAACTACTATGGCAATTAGTAGTCTGTGTAAAAAGGCAACGGCAGCATTTGAAAGTAATGAGTACCTCGACGCACATTTTTATGACCTGTCTAAGGCATTTGATTGCGTGTCTCATGAAATTCTTCTTGAAAAGTTAGCAGCATATGGCCTCCATAGCAATGCCATAATGCTAATAAAATCTTATCTGGAAAGCAGAAGTCAGTGTGTTTCCTTCAATAATATAAATTCTTCCTACAGAACGATATCAACAGGTGTTCCTCAGGGTTCGGTCCTGGGCCCGATCTTGTTCCTAATTTTTATAAATGATTTACCGAGATGTACAAGCGCGCACTCGGTTCTATTTGCCGATGACACAACAACTTTTAATACGGGTACCAACCTAACAGATCTTGCTTTAATTGCATCACAGAATCATGATGAGCTGAGGCAATGGTTTCTTGCTAACAAACTATGCCTTAATGAAGGCAAGAGTCAGAGCTTGGTATTCACTCTTAAACAGAATGCCCCTAGAGGTGATCCTGTTGAGTTTCTCGGAGTTAAGATGGACTCAAAATTAACCTGGAAACCCCACATAAACAAACTCGCATGTAAGGTATCCAAACACATCTATGCCATGAGACAACTGAAAAATCTCGTATCTTTGAAGGTTTTAAAAACGGCTTACTTCGGTCTGATCCACAGCAATTTGTCCTATGCAATCCTAGCATGGGGTCATTCCGCCCACGCAAACAAGATCTTCGCCCTTCAAAGAAAGATCATAAGAATCATCTCTGGTCTGGGCTTTAGAGACGATTGTAAAAATAAATTTATTGAGCTAAACATACTAACGGTGCCATGCCTTTATATATTTCAAGCCTTGCTATTTGTGAAAGACAACGAAATGTCATACCAGACGAGTTCGCACTCCTACAATACGAGGCAAAAAGATAATATTGTTCCGGCCTTTCACAGGTTGGCCCGCTCAAGGGAGGCTACGGGATACCATGGTATCAAATTCTATAACGTTCTTCCCGAGCGTATAAAATCTCTGCCACCGGATCAGTTTCGTATGGCAATATCTAAATTTTTGTTGAAACAGGCATTTTATTCTCTAGAGGAATATAATAACCACAAATTTAGTGACCTGTAAATGTTTCTTATATAATTATACACTTGTGTGTTTTTTTTCTTGCTGACTTGTGTAAATTTACAATTGTAATTAATGCACGCAATAAAATAATGAAATAATGAGATGTTTTAAAGTGTATCTACATGTGGTTTTTCATTTATCCATTATTAATAAATATTGTTTTTGAAAATTCAGTGTTTTCGTTTTTCCAAACGAACGTTTTTTTTCAGTGTCGAGAAGTTTTAATTTCAACATTTAGCCGGGGAACGTAACGCCAAAACGGGGAGTATCTGGCGCTCGTTACCAGAAAGACACGTACCAAATTGATAGTGTGTTTTTTTTGAGAACAGAATTCTACGGTGAGCATAATCGGTTGAACGGTGGTGGCAGCATAATCAATAAATAATATTCTCAGTAGATCGATAAGTGTCTAAAAGTGGGATTTTGTTCGATCAGCAAATTTGCTTATTTTTTAAATAACTCCAGCCGTTCCTAGGAAAAATAGTTCCGAAGGACGGTCGGCGGTTACATCACAACTTGTGATGGTTTAATAAGATTCTTGCTTGTCGGTACCGATGTTAATTTAACTTCCCCCTTAAAAGGTTGTGGGATTTTTGACGAATAAAAATCACACATAAACAATTAACAATATATTTTTCAAACGTGGGAAAATTAATAACAAATTAGTAATAATGTTTAAACAAAACTTTTTCTGACACCACTGATCTAGTCGAACTGCTTGCCGTATGACTGGTTGCCAACTTCAAGGTGTTGGCGCCGGGAACTTTTAACTTGAATTGCTTGAATTGTGAAATTGAAATTCAGGGTCGCCACAAGGTCAATAATTAGGTGCATCTTGCCACGTCGCCTAGTGCCGCTTTCAGCGTTGGAATTTGGTCGTTTAGACTATATTTACAATCCTCGACTTCATTAGAGCAAAGATACTAGAAATCGCATAAAATCTGGTTTCCAACGTATTTTGATGGTAATTTCTTAGTTGTGATAAGAGATATCTGTTCTTTTTTCACTAAATTGTTAAGTTCGCTGACTACTTTTGATTCCGTCACCTCACTTGCGTTAGTTGTTGTTATCTTGACAATTGAGGACCGTTTTTTTGAAACTCGACAACTACATTTTTTCCAATATTGAGTTATATATCGATTCTGTATATTTTAATAGGAAGGAATACGATGAACTATTCAGATCTTTCAAAACTCTTCAACTTCTACAGCTAAATAAGGTTTAATTTCAAGTGATATCTTAAAACTCGACATCTACTTGTGCATTATGTAACTTTTAGGCTTCTATACAAAGTATAGCAAGAAGCCTTATTTATAAAATAGTATTGTTTTCAAAGAAATTTCGCATATTTTCTCAATAAGAGGATACAGCTTTATGCCTCCTGACAGGGCATTTGGAAGGGTGGAAAAAGATTTCCGTAAACGTGAACAGATTATATCGCCTTCTGAGTACATATGAAATACTTAAAAGACGTGGTTTGGTTAAAATTTGGGGAGAAGATTGGAAAACATACGACTTTAATACTGCATCAAAAACCATTTTAAAATCAAAGTTACCATTCAAAATAAGTGAAGCGAGAGTAATCAAATATATAAAAAGTAAAAAGTCCGTTGCTGTTGAAATTCAAGCAACATCTTCAGGTGGGGCAGTAAGAGTGGAAAATTATAAAAAAGGTGTTAAAGATGCTAAAAAGCTAAATTCTGTCAACGAGGTTCCAACCTGCAATTATGTGAGTGTCAAGAAGATGAAAAATGTCGAGAAGTTGCTTCGTGGCTGCGATTTAGATGAAGAAGCAAACTTATTTTACCAAGAAGTTTTAAAAGGAAATTCGATAGATTCCGATGAGAACGAAAGAAAATCTTACGAAGATAACGAACCCTCCATTTAAAGCGTGCAGATGTCGAGTTTAAGTATTTGTCGAGTTTTGAAAAAATTATGTGTTTTGTTTATTTATTTTTATTATAAATAAAAAAAGTACAGTTTTGGTATTTCATATAGTTGTAGTTATGATTCAAATAAAATGAATAAAAAATATTGTGTTATTATTTACCACAATGCAGATTTGTAAAACACAAAAAACACTCTCCTGAAAATTTAGGTTTTTGTAGATGTCGACTTTTAAAAAAACGGTCCTTAATCACCATATGAGGTCATTATTATCACAGCATCGTCCGCAAACCAGGAGGCTATTTTGGTGTTAGTGTTAGTCGGCAGAACAGAAGTATGCAGAATATATAAAATGGGCTAAGCACGCTGCCCTGTGGCACACCAGATTTTATGAGAACCAGAGTGGAATATACATCTCCGTACTTCACGATAAAGTATCTATTTGTCAAGTAAGATTGCCGTATTTGGCAATAGGCATGAGGTAAGCTGTTCTTAATTTTCTAGACCAATCCTGTGTGGCGTATCCTTATCAAAAACCTGGAAGATGTCCAAAAAGGCTGCCGAGCAGTACCGTTTATGTTCTAAATCTTCCGTAATTATCTTAACAACTCTATGCACCTGCTCGATGGTGGAATGATTATGTCGAAATCCAAATTAATGGTTGGTTATTAAAATGGTTTTCTTCGAGGAGTGGTTTGAGTTTAGCCACAAAAATTTTTTCAAACACCCTGATCTGAACAGGCAAAAGACTGATCGTTCGATAAGAAGCAGCTTCCGTCAAAACCTTACCAGGTTTTTGAATCATGATTATTTGGGTCACCTTCCATTGTTAAGGCAAGTAGACTAATCTATGGTTGGCATTGAATATAATACTTATAATTTTTGTTCCTACCACTAGTAGCTCTTTCAGGATTCTTTCTGTTATCAAGTCATACCCCGGTCCTTTCTTTGGGTTGATGCTATTCATTATGCATGTCCTGACTTGTGCTACTTTTATGGGGTTAACCGGAGTGTCCACTTGATAAGGCACCTCTAAGATATGGTGCATGGGTTTTTCCGCCTCTGGGAGAGTTTCCATTAGGAATGGTGTGAAAACCTTGCCAAGATGTTCCGCAAATGTGTTATCTTTTTTTATCGCTTCTGGCCGAATTGCCATTCCGTATTCAAATTGGTGGTTGTATATTTTGGGGTTGTTTTATTTTCTTCGTAGGTTCTTAGAGGAGAAATTTAGATTAGTTTTATATATCGGAGCATGAGTAGTCTGCCAGCAGTTTCTTAAACTACTCTTTATTCTAACTTTATTCTTAATGTGAACGGGACAATATCCTAATTATTAATAGATTTTCTGCTTTGATGGGGTAGCAGTCCACGCGGCTTGTTGTTTTGAATAGTTTAACTTTTCAATCGCTACATCGACATGTTATGTTCCAATTTTAAAGAAATCTTCGGATTTAGTTGTTTTGATAATATGTTACGGAATCCTTCCAAATCAATACTTTTGCTTGATTAAATTGGCGGTTCACATTTTTCTATTATTTGACTTTCATGAGTGACTAGTGGAAAAGAATGATCTGACGAGAGATCTAATTAGACAAGATTCAATTTCTAAGTAATTGCGTGCAATGCTTTTAATGATGCAGAAGTCGATACATCGGGTATCTTATTTGCATTCGGCAGTAGGTGGGATACCCAGAGGAGAGTTTCTACAAATTATTTCTCATCATTACTTGATGTAATAGTCTTTCACGTAGCATGCTTAATCTGGATCCCAGTGCCAGTGTCTCGCATTGAAATCTCCTCCGGCTATAAATGTGCGTCCAAGAGTCTCAAAGAAGAATTAGAAGTTTTTTCTTTTGATGGTTACATTACGAGGGCAGTACGCTCCTGCTGCTACCTGCTAGAATTAGTTTACCATGCCAGTCTGCCATCTCCACGCTCTAGCCTGCAGATTATGTTCACTAAATTTGGTTATCTCGTCGTGTTTGATGTTATTCTCGATAATGACTGCTGTTCTTCATCGAGTCCTTCTTCTGGGATGATAAGTGCAGTATATCGAATACTTTGGAATTTCTATGTAGCTTTGTGTGGTTATGTGTGATACTAAGATAAGCATAACATCCAAATTGTGGAATGTAAAAAAAATTGTTTTTTAGTTTCGAGTTAATCCCCATAACATCTTTCCAATCATAGTTATTATAGTCCAGGCAAGGAATACTTTTAGTTTAAAAAATTTGGGCAAGCTGAAATTTCGCATAGATTTATATTTGAGTATTATAATAAACCTCCCAAAAGTCCCCTAGAGTCCGTTATTTTGCCCCCCCCCCCGGTTAATACTTTTTCTCAAAAAGCTAGCTCCCGCTTCCCGACAGCTAACACCCCCTAGGTTTGTCCACATATCAAGATTGAAAATCAAAAAAAAAATCAACATTGTTTTTTGGAGAAACCTAGGGGTGCTAGCGTTAATGGTTAGGTACTAGCTCTAAGAAATCGGGAGCTAACTTTTTGACAAAAATATCAACGGGGGGGGGGAGCTAGCGTTATTTTGCCCCCCTCGTTGATTTTTTTCTCAAAAATCTAGCTGTCGATTGCTAAGAGCTGGCACCGGCTAGCACTCAAATATCAAAGCTAGGACCGTTATAGTTTGTCTACCAATTCGTATTTCCATCGGCAACGGCTTGCATGTTGCTCGGAGTTATCGAAAATTTCAAATATCCACAACTTTTGTTAGATAGTGTAACATATTGCTATGATTCACTGAGATTGGTACGTCAATGGCAATTTACTGAATCGTTAATGAAAAAGAACTGCAAACATGCATAAGATTTCGTATCCAAAAGAATAGCAAACAAAATTTAATTCAAATCGGTTAAGAAAAATACATTTGGTATAAAGAAAAATACAAAGAATACAAAGGTTTTTAAATCATATGTAAACAAAATCAAATAAGATCCCCATAAAATTGTTAAAATGAATTAATTGTAAGAATTTTAAAAATTGTAATTTGTTTAGTTTTAAAGTGTTAGTTAATAATACGGAATAACGTTGCACGAATATGAAATTTGCATCTCGGTAAAGGTAGTGGACTCCGTTAAAGTTGAACAATCGGGCCAAAAGTGGTTAACCTAAAAAACAAGAACAATAAACATTAGGAAAGTGACACGTGACATTTATGAAAATTAAATACTTACAATTAAAGTATTTGATCCAGTACGTTGGAATTTTTCGTAACCAAGGAAAAAGAATAAAAACAAAAGGAGTTCCTTTCAAAAGGGAAAAGCGGGTAGTCGTGCCAATTTTGGGCTCCCGACTTGATTAATAATTAAAGAGTTCCTCCAGGAATGTTAAACACGGGAAGATGTGTCAATTTGGTCTCACGATTTAAGTAATGAGAGATTTGCAAAGGTGTAAATTTTAGCCGAGGCAGGAGTCAATTTATTTAATACTTCAATTTTTAAAAACAACGGAAATTCCGTTATTCGTTAAAAAGATAAAAAGAATTGCTATTGACGAGGGACGATCCGACCTCCTCATAGTAATATATATATATATATATATATATATATGTTTAAATAAATAATACAACTTGCGTTATTACAATCTTTATTTATTTACTTTAATTCAAGTTAACTGTGGGAGTTCTCAGACATCACTGACTCGTTGTTATCAATGAACGCATAGGGTGCATTGCGCACATCATATGAATCATCATTATGTTACATGCCCGTTCAAAAATAAGTTTCTTAAGGTTTATTTGAACAACTAACACATTAACATTACAATATTAGAAATACAAAAATAACATTGTCATTAAATTAATATTAATTAATAAGCATAAAACAATATTTAGTGTTGAACAAAATCACCTAAATATGCGGGTTTAGTAATTACCCTTTTTGGTCTGGAATTTACATAATCTTTGTCTACATAATCATTTTTATTTTCCACACTTTTGTTTAATGTATCACTTATCGAAACCGTTTTATTTTGCTCTGCTATTTCATAATCACTTAATTCCGCGTACCCGGCACTTTTATTTAAATTGTCTACTTTTAAACTCAAGGTTGGTTTTGTGTGATCTAGTTTTTGTTCATTCACTTCCGTTTTATTATTGTTCACATAGTCACTATTGGGCAGGTAGGGGGGGGGGTATCTGTCGCTACCCCCACTATCGCAAGATCACAATTCGCACGCGAGATTAAATGGCCTGCTTTAGTCCAGTTTTTATTATTTATTTCTAAAAACTGAAATCCCTGCCAATTTGTTTGGATAATGTCTTTCCATTTTATTAAAAATAAATAACTTTCATTTATTCTTGATTGCCCAGGTTGTGCGGCCTGAAGACCGCAATGAGGTGACGAATCACCAACCTGGGCATTGTGTGCCGCTTAATGTGGATTAATAACACCATCGGATTTGCTTGCAACAATGTAAGAAATCCATCAAAAATACTTTCCGTTTTTGTTTATTGCCCCTCCCCCTTTCCCAAGCGATATACTGAAATAAATAGATTCTGCATAAATAGGACGATAGTAAGACGGAATGTTAAGATATAAATTGGACACTTTATCTTTCTGATCGGCTGTATGATGTAGCAAGGGTGAGCAATGGGGGTGCTAAACTTTGACAAAACCCAATAAACTATAGTTTAAAATTTTCAAAGAGATAAGAATCTTTTGGAGGGCAGATATTCAAATTTAACTGAATTCCAAAATTTGACCACGATTTTATTTGCAACTTCGCCTAAAATTCCCTGCTAGCCTTTTCCCCAAATGGGGATTTTAATCCTCTACAGTAGTTTTTCGTCTATAACTCGTTTACTTTCATTTTTAGTGAAAATTATCATCAAATCAAAATTGAAGACTACAAAATTCTCTATAAAACAGATTAACATAATTTGCCTACATCATACTACAGTAGAATCCGCTTAATGTGATCACGGATAATGTTATCAGTCGGTTATTGTTATCAAAAACCACCGGATAATGTGATCAAAAAGCCGCTTATTATTATCACTTTCAAGGAATTTCCAACACAATGATCTCTTTTTCAACAAGATTGTCTAATTTTTCGTTTCTAAAATTCGTTTTTTTTCTAAAATTCGCTTATTGTTATCAGTCGGTTAATGTTATCAAAATGTTCTTGGCCCAAAGTGATCACATTAAGCGGATTCTACTGTATAAGTATTTATGAAATAAAAAGAAAATCCAGAGAAAATAATTAAAAAACGTTTTGAATAATTCTTATTCTGAATAAAAATTTCGTGCATTTAAACTTCACCATCGATGGTGAACAAAACAAGGTTTCAGGATTTACTTAAAGATCTGAAGTATACACTTTCCATTATTCAGAACCATGAAAATTTATTTTTTTTCGTAGAATCTTTTGCAATTTTCGTTTGTAATCCGGTAGGGGGGGGGCAGCAGGTGATATTTTTTATAACTATCCCAGCAACGTTTTTCTGAATACCGAGGAACGTAAAAGTGAAAGTTTTTCATTCGCAATAAATTAAGTGTACCTGGGGGGTATTCCAGACCCCCTGGTCCTAAATGAGTTCCTGTTAAGCATCCATTTGTTTTCATTACTCTAAGTCAGCGCCGCGCCGTAGCAAGGGTGATCGCAATGGGGACGCTAAACCTCGACGAAACCCAATAAATAATAGTTTAAAATTATCAAAATGATAAGAATCTTTTGTGAGGGGGGCACATATTATATTCAAATTTTCCTCAGGCACCAGAAGAGCTTGTTACGGCGCTGCGCCTAAATCCCAGGCTAAGGAACACTTGTTGATTGCACAAAGATCATCAATCCCCTAGGTCAGCGTTTCCCAAAGTGTGGGTCGCGACCCGACACCGGGTCGCAGAAAAATTCTGCTGGGTCGCGGCAAAAATTGTAAAAACACAAAAATATGTAAAACAAAGTTTACTTCATTTACTAAAGTTTTAAATGAAGATAATGTTTTTTTAATTACTTATGTTTTTGTTATATAATTATTTTGCAATTTTTGTGTATGAAATAAACAAACAAATAACTTGATTTTTATTTAAAAATAAAATTTGTTTTGTAAATAAATTTTTTTTTTCATATGGTGGGTCGCGAAACATTTTAAAACCTCGTACCGGGTCGCGGTCAAAAAAGTTTGGGAAACGCTGCCCTAGGTGTTTGTTGAAAATCAACTTGCTGAACCGGCTACCTTTTTCTTTTATTGTATTTATTTGCATTGCTTAATAAATTTTTGCTTTCCCATTTAAGTAGTAAAGGAAAGGATTGTAATCGAGTTAAAAAAAAATTTTGAGTTAGCATTTTTCCCATGGTCTATGAGTCCATACGAATTGTTTAAGACCATTTTTGGAATGATGTCCGGATGTGTGTGTGTGTGTGGTGTTTTTATCGTTTACAGACAAACCCGTGCACAATTGAGTTGAAATCTTGTACACTAGTTTGAAGCAGCTGTATGAAGAGCTGATTAGATTTTGGCTGATAAACATCCATTTTTAATCTATTTTTTAGAAGAATGAAATTTGCTAAATAGCATTGCCGCTTCCCAGTGGAACACATGAGAATGAAATTCATATCAATCGAAAGAGATTATTTTTCTGCATCTTATGATACCCAATACTTGATATTTTTCTCTTAAATTATTGTTAAAATGCAAAAATAAAATAAACGCTATCAAAGTAAATTATTATTAATAAATTTAAATAATAAACACTAACAAAATCTATTATCTCCTAATTTTAATAAACGAACTGGAAATTCCATTATCTTTTCCGTTTCCAATTCCATTATCTGAAAATTTAAAAGGTAAAATTCAAATTTTATTAATGAAACTTTAGACTACTCACCCATAAGTATTTATAAAAGTTTTCCAGTTTCTCCAGTTTCATCACTCTTTTAGAACAATTAAAAAACTTGATCTTGTGATCAATTAATTTCCTTCTCAGCATTACTTGTAACTGGCGTGTCTGACAATTACTTTTCGAATTGTGAAGTTTGAACAATTTCTTCACATATGACTTTTTTATTCTGAACTTGTAACTTCTCAAAATTACTTGTTTTACCATCTTTTGACAATTTTCTTTCCTTTGCCGCTGGAAATCTTTTAGAAAAGAAAGCTTCAAATCCTCGATGGTCATCAATTCTTTTAGATTTCCGGAGTACTTGGATTAATTGCGTCACATTTTTATTTTTCCTCGTAGCAATCACGTCAAAAGAAGTAATTTTATGTTACAAAACATTAGGACAAACGTATTAGAAGATTTATTTTGTTCATTACAAGAAACTTGACAGCTATTAGGTTCCATACTTGTAGATTTCGTTGATGCAATTGAACTCTGTAAGTCTTCAATACTTTTAGAACATTTATCAAAATTTTCTTGATTTTTGCTCACCAAACAGGTCAGAGGTACCTCAGAATCTGTTTTGTTCAAATCAACACGTTGGTTTTCAAGATCTGTTCGGATTTTTGAGTAGGCCGGATCAATTCACAATTAAGGGAATCTGTATGAAATTTGTTGATTTCTTTTGTGTCACATTTAAGCGAAATATCACAATCAGAATCAGGACCACTATTACTTTCTGCTTGTAAATTTGATCAAATTATCTTCATCATTTTTAGTTTCGTTTTCTATCTCTTGTTGTGAGGCTTGGTTAGAAGAATGACAATGATCGATAATATCAGGAATTTGGATTTCCTCCATTTCAATTTCATTTACAAACGAATTTTGATCACTGTCGCTCATCTTATTTGTGACATGAGATTTTATTCCTGTTGCTCCGTCATCAAGCTCAGCGCCTTAGACACTTTCTTCAGTTGATAAGGTGGAAAAAACAATGTTACCGTCTGTCCCTACTTGTTTTTCACTTACACCTTGAATAATTACTTCTGAGATGTATTTCATTAGAAAAATTTGAATTTCTTGCACATCTGCATTATTTTATTCTCAACTTATTCTTCCGCAATAGAACTATTTTCATTTCGGTGATGAAATTGACGAATTTTTCAGAATGTGTTCCTGCTGCACTATTATTAAATTCAGTACATGAGACACATTCTTTAGTTGATGAAATGGAAATAATATGAAGGTCGGTGGTCTCTTTTTGTTCTTCACTTTCAGCTTGAATAGCTTCTTCTTCTATTCTCCATATTAAAAGACTACCTAATAAAAATAATTCAATTAACATAAATTAAACCAAATTTGTATAGTGAAGTACTATCAAAATAAACCCCATTGGGGAAGAGCACGCACGTAAAACGGCACCCCGATTTAAAAAATTCCTATTGATATTGTGAAAACAGAAGGTTTACATAGTTTGAGTCTCAAAGGTCGCGGAGTTATTCGCAAAAACCTTTTGGGGAGCCGTCGACATGATGCCCCCCTTCCCGTATCGAATTTTTGGGTGAATTTGGTGTCAAACGTTAGAGCATCGTTTGAGCCTTAATGAGCTTTCATTAATTTCGTTCGAGCCTAAAAGATCACGGAGTTATTTGCAAAAAAATTACGGAGGAGTAGCTTTAGACATGATTTGCAATTTTCCTTCCCATTTTTCAATTTATGTGTGCAATTGATGTCAATCGATAGCTTCAATGTACTTTGATGAGTTTTTAAAAACTTTCAACGAGGTCCATCAACATAGCACTAGGAATGGGAACAGGATTGTTTTGGGACAAGCAAATACGGCTTTTGCTCAAAATACAATATTTTCCTAGGAGCAGTGTTATATAACGAGTTGCCAGGGAATTTGCGGAGCTTTACAAAATTTGAAAACTTCAAAACCCAATTGAAGATTTACTATACGAACAAGATGGAAGACCAAAATTTTATATAGTTAAAGTTTTGTGTATTATATTATATAAGTATATATATATTTTTTCTCTCCGTTATTTAATTATATTTTTGTGTAAATTTTATAGTACATATATTGTATCTTTTACCGACTTTTTTCGTTTGTACATTTTATTTGTTTTTGTGTAAATATGTATTATATTATGTAAGTTACAGTATAGCCAAAGCGGCTAAATAAACAAACAATAATAATAATAATAATGACAGGGTACCCAGCCAACTTGAGTTTTAAAATTCATTTACTTTTCCAGGATCGTATAAGAAAAATTCCAGTCATTATAAAAAATGACCCCCCCCCCCCTTTCTAATAATTTATTCATACATATTTTCATATGAATAATATTTTATTATAAAATATACATTCACAAATCCATATTTAAAAAAAAATTACAAATTTTTATTTTCTTTTAATACCATTGGCATTATTCCGACTTTTGAAATTCTTGAGAAAAATACGAAAAATATAACACAAATTTAAACTTACTAACTTTTATTACAATATCACACTTTACAATAAAAAACGCCATGCTGGAAGTGGTTGGTATATTTATGCCATTTTTTGTCACCACATTAATGCCATTAAAAAAAAATGGTACATAAAATTTTTCACACAAATTTCTTTAGAAATTTAAAATATTTTTTAAAAATAAAAAGATTTTCTTGCTTGTAATAAAGTAATTAAGTTTTGAAATCTGTTGCATATTATGTCAGAAAAATATTCAAAATTCCCTGACAATTCGAGATTTTTCCCGTTTTCTACCGACTCAAAAAAAATTTCCCGACCTTCCAGGTTGCTGGGTACCCTGAATGAGCTTCTATAGTCATGGATTTACGTTGTTAACTTTTGACAAAGTCACGGATATTTAAAATTTTCGACCAAACTCCGAGCAACATGCGTTAAAGCTTTAGTTTAGAAAATGCTTTACTTTATTTTAAAAATTTAACGTGGTAATTCAAACTATTCCTACAAATGAATATAAGCGTACAAATGTGAAATTCAGGAATCAGGTTTTTTAAAAATTCCAATAAAATTGTTTTTAATACCATCTTCAACATCTCAAATTCTTCCAATTTTTCCTAAAAATGAATATTTTTTTAAAGTAAGAAAGCTCGAAAAGCTTAAAAAGATGTAATTAAAACTGAAATAAAATTGTTCTTTTTTATTTACTATGTACCTACCAAAAATAAATTTCTGAAAAGAAAATGCTTTGCTTTATTTTAAAATTTGAAATTGGAATCAAGTTTTTTAAAAATTTGAAACAAATGTTTTAAAATTTATTCGTATTTCGAATAAAATTTTTTTAAATGTCATTAAACACATATAAAGCTGCGCAAATCACTCACTCAATCCTAATTTAGTACGTATAGCTACGAGGGTCGTGGAGAGTTGAAATTTCGCATACTCGTGTGGTTTTACGAGGATTGAACCAGAAAATTGTCCGTATAAATAAAGCCAATCACAGTTTGAAATATTAGAAATGATTATGAATATTGTTATCAATAACTGTGTAAAAAGAAATACGATATATTCAATAGTATTTGAGTTATGAAGAATATAAGAACGGTAGTACTTTTCTTTATTTCGCTCTCCTGTAAAGTGAGGAAAATCGAGATACGCCTTTACGTTTTGTTAGCGACGATAAATATGTAGCATTATCAAGATGTCGAGCAAAGGATGGAATACAAATTCAAAGTACAAGGGACATAACAAATGTCATATGGAAAGAAGTTTTATAACTCGCAAGATTTCTCATTTTTATGGAATTACGAGGTGGCGAAATGGGGGTGGCTCAACCGTAAATCGGCCGGGAATATTGGGACGCGAAGCGGCCCAAGGGGGTTGGGCCGCCCAAGGCGGCCAGGCTAGTAATAGTATAATATTATCTTCTCCCCCCCACAAATTATAAATATGACAGCCCCTATTAAAAATAATAATTTACTCACCAAATTATGGGATGATGACCTTGACTATTTCTTTTGAGGAATCGAATCGACACGAACATTGCCCAGACGTATTCATTAAAAATATTCCACCAACCGCGTTAACTACTTCAGAATTATTATATCTAAATAAAAAACGTAATTAAAAATTTCACAATTATACAAGAAAACAAATATCGTACAGTGATAGCCCAATTTTCTTTATGTCATCGAAACTAATTGTGACTAATTCATCAGTTTGAGAACATCCGTGATCCTGGCAGACTTCTTAAAGAATTATGATGACACGCATCCATGTATCATCTCCATTGCCCTTTAAAAATATAAAGAGATTATTGCATTGTCGAAAAGGTTCAAGAAAACTTACTTTTAATGGAGCATTCATTTCAAATGACATTTAAAAAAATTTGATTTGCAATACAAATAAATTTTAAAACAATTGTTTCAAATTTTTAAAAAACTTGATTGCAATTTCAAATTTGTACGCTGTTATTATAGTTTTAGGAATTTTTACTCAATTTCATGACTGAAATGAAAATAGTTCTATTTTGGAAGAAAAAATTGAGAATAAAAGTAATGCAGAAGTGCAAGAAATTCTAATTTTTCTAATGAAATCTCGGAAAAATTATTCATGGTGGAAGTGAAAAACAAGTCCGGACAGACGGTAACATTGTTATTTCCACCTTATCAACTGAAGAAAGTGTCTTAGGCGCTGAGCTTGATGACAGAGCAACAGGAATAAAATCTCAGGTCCCAAATAAGATGAGCGACATTGATCAAAATTCGTTTGTAAATGACATTGAAATGGAGGAAATCCAAATTCCTGAAATTATCGATCATTGTCATTCTTCTAACCAAGTCTCACAACATGAGATAGAAAACTAAACTAAAAATGATGAAGATAATTTAATCAAATTTGCAAGCAATAAAAGTAATAGTGGTCCTGGTTCTGATGGTGATATTTCGCTTAAATGTGACACAAATGAAATCAACAAATTTCTTACAGATCCCCTTAATTGTGAATTGATCCGGCCTACTCAAAAATCCGAACAGACCTCGAAAATCAACGTGTTGATTTGAACAAAACAAATTCTGAGGTACCTCTGACCTGTTTAGTGAGCATAAATCAAGAAATTTTTGATAAAAGTTCTAAAAGTATTGAAGACTTACAGAGTTCAATTGCATCAACGAAATCTACAAGTACCTATGGAACATAATAGCTGTCAAGTTTCTTGTAATGAACAAAATAAATCTTCTAATACGTTTGTCCTAATGTTTTGTAACATAAAATTACTTCTTTTGACGTGATTGCTACGAGGAAAAATAAAAATGTGACGCAATTAATCCAAGTACTCCGGAAATCTAAAAGAATTGATGACCATCGAGGATTTGAAGCTTTCTTTTCTAAAAGATTTCCAGCGGCAAGGGAAAGAAAATTGTCACAAGATGGTAAAACAAGTAATTTTGAGAAATTACAAGTTCAAAATAAAAGTGCCATATGTGAAGATATTGTTCAAACTTCACAATTCAAAAAGTGTTTGTCGGACACGCCACTTACAGGTAATGCAGAGTGAAAGAGAAAATTAATTGATCACGCGATCAAGTTTTTTAAAAATTCGAAACAAGTGTTTAAAAATTATTCGTATTTCGAATCAAATTTTTTAAATGTCATCTGCAATTAATGCTGAAAATAACCACTCGGTTATTGCCATATCTGGCTCCCCTCACTTAGTTTCGCCTGCGGATCAACGCAGTTACCAGGGTGTGGCACGTGGAGCCATAAGTGAGAGTTGGGTATCCTGCGAGGACCAGGTACCAAGGACCATCTCACGTTATCACGCTCGATGTGATCGTCCCGGTATAAGGTGCTACCTCTGCAGCATAACCCCTACACCCCTTCCCTTATCCCCGCGGATAAGGTAATAAATACAAATAAGTTTGAATGGAAATAATTAGAATCAAAATATATATTTGATTAAAAGATTTGTTAATAATTTTCACTTGGAACCTAGTTTGAACTTGGTTCAATAATTTGGCATCTTCATCGTTGAAAATAAACGTGATAGCTCTTCACACAGAGTCAAAACGACTTGAAGAAGCAACACTCTGTAAATAATTATTGCATCAGTTTAGGGAACATGCATGAATAAAAAAATTTAGTTAAAACAGTATTTTCCGATTAATCCTATATATTAAATATCAAATCAGCAAAAATAATTTCTATTTATTGTATTTTGTTATAAATAATCCATTTTAAAATTCAATAATAATTTAAAATAATTCATGTGACCTTAAACGCAACGCCATTGGTTTGACGTCACTGGTCACATATAACAATAACCCCGCTTTGTTGTTTTAATCGTGGCTCGTGGTGTAAAAATTTGATACGTAATAACGCAGAGATCGTTTTTAAATATTATTTTTGATTGTTTTGTTATAATTATTGTTATAGTCATGACTGAAAGTGGTTTTGTGCAAGCGCAATCTGATAATTTGCCCAAAATAGACGTGTTTACGATGAGTAATTTTTTTGCGAATAATCCTGATTTCGTTAGCGCCGAAATTAGAAGCACAAAAGCGGCAAGGTAAGTGAAATTTATTTTAACGTATTGGAGTAAGCCAACTGTAGTTTTATGTCTTTAGATCGGCAAGAGAAACTTATGGGGATAACGCGATAGGTTATGTTCAAGTTAAAAGAGAAGGTCGCATTTGCATTGTGAAAGCAAAAATCACACCAGAACACAATGTTCGGAAGAAAGCATATAACGTGAAATTAATTTGCGATGAAAGAACCAATGTTATAACTTCGGTGCAATGTGAGGATTGTGCTGCACATTTAGGTAGGTACCTAGGTTTAGTAGTTATTTAAAATAATTATACGTAACCATCATACTTTAAATTATTAAAATTTGAATCTGTTATAAATTCTTATTAATTTGTAGGAGGATGTAAGCATACTGTAGCCTTCATAGCATGGTTACACAGAAGAAGTGAAGAGCCTTCAAAGACCTCTGTTGAATGCTATTGGAAAAAGTCTAAACTTTCATCTGTGGGTACATCCATGAAATTCATCACGTGCAAAGAGTTTTCGAAGTCTACATATATATGTAGATCTACCACATGGAGATGAGACCTTTCTTGCTTCGGTAATTGATCACAGCCGTGAAGTTGGCAGATTAGACACCACGTTAACAAAATACTACAAACATTTTAGTGATACAGAAAAGTTATCAATAAATTATTTGGTAAACGAGTTTGTCTCAAATGTAAATGACCGCACAACAGAGAACTTTTTCAATTTTCTTAGGTCAAACATGACAACCATTGCATGTAAACGCGCATTTGAGGCAACGGTTGAACAAAGTTCTTGTTCATTGTGGTTTGAGCTGAGATATGCCAGGATCACAGCGTCGAAGGCATACGATGCAGCTCATTGTAAAACGCTAGATGGTACTCTCGTAGAAAGCATCCTCGGAGCTTCGAAACTGAAAGATACTGCTCCTATGCAACGTGGTCGATTATTAGAGAAAGCAGTTATACAGGAAGTAGAGAAGAAGATGAAGATCAAAATAAAAAGATGTGGTCTATTATTGAGCCCAGAATACCCCGTTATTGGAGCTTCTCCCGATGGCGAAAGTCAACAGTTCTCAATCGAGATCAAGTGTCCATCGTCGGAAAAAAAACAGTAGCGAACTATGTCACAAAAACGAACAAAATCGCCCAAAAGTATCATGCACAAATACAGTTACAAATGCATTTTTCAAAGAAAAAACAAGCTTTATTTTGTGTAGCCAGTCCCGATTTTGAAACTTCAAAAAATGTAAATATTTTAACCATCGATTATGATTTAAATTATTGTAAGAATTTATTAGAGACGTGCACAGAATTTTGGTGTAAAGCACTATTTCCAATTTTATTGAAAGACTAAATAAAAACTATAATAAATTGTTTTTAACATCCTTTATTTTAAAAATCAAAAATATTGTATTATAGTGTTTTTATAATTTTTAGACATGATTGTGTACCTATGCTCCATTCTATGCATTACGTTTTAGTATTAAACTCGCATCCCAACACTGTCTCTTATTCACTGTCTCATAACTATTAAATAAACGAAAATTTTTAAATTTTAATTATAAAATCTTGTAAGTTAATAATACCACAAGCGACAATAATTACATAATCAAGTAATGAAATGTGATGGTTGTCCACACAAGCATGAGGCAGCAACATGTCGAACTCCCTCAATCTTCCAATTACTCTCTCAACATGAATTCGGAGTGCTGCAATCCGCTTGGACTCCTTTACTTCTTCTTTCGTACTAGGTTTTCCTATCAACACCGATGGTGGACGAACAAGAATGCAAGATTTTTCCTCCAGAAGATGAGCGATGTTCTTAAAACCTCTATCAGCCATTACTGATATTCCAGGAGATAATTTGTCAAGGTAACCGCAATTTTCGACAATGGTTACATCCGTTGCACGTCCTCCAAATCCCGTTGAAATAAAGTTAACCAATCCATCTGGAGTACATGAAATAAGATATTTCAGTGTGTTACAACCCTTATACTGGGACCAAGTTAGGGACTGATGAACTGGATTACTGGGCTTTTCAATTTGAATCTCCAGGCAGTCTATAATAGACACTACATTACTGTAACGAGCTCTGAAAGTGATCGGTAAATGTAGTTTCGTTAGCTTTTTATCAGGCCATACTATTAGTTGCTGTAGTAATCTAGCAATTACTAACAAAGTTTTTCTAAAAATTTTGCTAGCATTGCTCGGAGACATGCCAAAGTTGATGCCTACAATCACAAATGGTTCGTTTAATCGAATTTTTCTAATAGTTATCAAGATGTCTAACAACGAAGCAGGAGCATTGGAAACTAACATCTTTATTAAATAATAGCTTTCAATTGGCAATCCTAAAAATATTTTTGGCTGTTTTTCCATCGATAGTAAACAACATTTACGCATATTAGTTTGCAACATTTCGTTCGACAATGCTTCGTCTAAACTTTCCGAAGTCGAATTTTCTTCGACCACATAATCCGAGTCACTAGAAACAGATGTCGTGCTGCTTTGTTCGTCAACCCTCTGTTCCATAAGTAATGCTCTTTTCACTATTTCCACTTTAAATGGCGAGGTAGAAGCATGCACGGAAGAAATAATCATTGGAGATGATCCTATTTCGCTACTCATTTTTTGTACCTGTATAGCTTTGCTTCGCACAGAAGGCTTCCAAAGCTTCAAATTTGTCTGCACACATTTGTCGACTTGAGGTTTTGTAACCTCTGGGGCCGCAAGTGGTTCAATCAATGGTTCTTCTTGCGAAGACGTGCATGGAATTTCCACATCTTTCGTTGCTTCTAGTAACGCTTCTTGCACTAGCTCTATTCTTCTTCTTTTCAGTGCACCGTTTCTTATAATGGAGTTCCTTGGCTTAAGTCGTTGACATTCAAATAAACGTGGTGTAACGCCAGGTTTTAATTTGGGGATGTTCACGTGGCCCATGATTCGGTATTGAATATAATTTTCCATGTCTTCATGTATCTAAAATTGAAATAAATATTATAATATTATACAGAAAAATTGAAAGTACGTAATAACGTAATGCATTCTTTTTCAACAGAATGTGAAATAGTTTATTTAATTTTGAAAACAGAACAATAAGTTATAATAACCTATAGCTAGGTAATTGTGATTTATTTTTTTTGTAACTGCATATGTACTTACGTTAAAATGATCCTCACAGCAATGAAGTGCTGAGTTCACAGATAATTTTTTATTTTTGTATACGTCCCATTTCATTAAATTACACCACTGCTTCCTTGCGTTTGCTTTTCGCGGTACATTAAAAAACAGCTTATTTGGCGTTTTTTTTTGTAGTGTTCGTACATTTCGGAACAATACAATACATATAGCACGTCTTCTTCTTGGTTTCCATGATAATAACAGTTATTAATACTAACAAACTTCAAATTTTAAAGCACAAAACCAAAGAACAACAATACATATAAATGAAAGTAAAATTTTGACGTGTGACCAGTGACGTCACAAGCAAATGGCGGCTAGCTCTGTCGTTTTCTCCAATTCAAATTTACGGATTTTTAAATATTTTTTAAATTATTATCAAAACGAAAATAAATAAATTAAATAGCATTAATTATTATATTTAGTTATTTTTGATCCAACTACGCTATAAAAAAAATTTATGCATCTTCCCCATTGATGACGGTGTTTATACCAACAACATCCATTCCACGGCCAAAGATGTCTATGGTAAATTAGTTTAAGTTAATTCTGGCCCAAAGTGGCGCATGGTAAGAGGAAATCGATGTGTAGACTCCAGTAGCTGACACTTCAAAGTTGGAAAAAATCGTATCGTTGGCGGCCGAATTCGGAGTCCTAGTTCTCTAAGTGCATGTTGTAGGCCATTACTTTCTTCTTTGCTGAAATCCTCATTGAAATCTCCAGTTATCAGAGTACGTGGTACTAACCTAACAAACATTTTAGCTGTAAATCTGCTAATAAATGGCTATTTCGAGACTAAATAAAGCTATTAGCTATTAACAGCCGATTTACATCTAAAATGTTTGTTGAGTAAGTATGAACGAGACATTTAGGCTTCTATATACAAATATAAGTAATTACTAAATTATGTAAAGTTCTGAAAATTAAACTCTTAAAACATACATATTACTATGTGCCGGCCTCTTATGACGGGACACATGTAAATTATTTATGAAATTTTTATGAATGCCGTGCTAGCTGTGCTTACTTTGGTTCTTTTTTATCTTATGTTTATTGAGCATGAAAATTCTCTTTTTCAGGAGCAGATTCTTCGACGTCTTACCTTTATTTTCACTTTTATTCTATGAATAAACTTACTAGAGTCGTCGAATTCAAAATAATACCAGATGCAAATATTAAATAATAAATAAATTTTATTGTAACAATTTTAAACATAAATGATAAATTAATGAAATGTAGCAAGGAATTCAAAATATTGCTAAAACTTAATCTCTACCCCAATTGTTTATTATTCGCGAAAATATTCGTTTTTATAATTACGCGCCACTATTAGTTTTAGTTTTAAATGATAGAGTGAGCTCACCTATTTTCGTAGTATTCCTAATTTTGTCACTGTTGATTATTATTCAGTTCTTCGTTTCAAGTTGTCCTTGAAATTTATCCCGTCCAATTGCGCTTCTTTTGACTCATCAAATACCAGTTTTCTCATCAAGTTGTTCCTCAATAGTGAATCAATTGTCCATAACACACATTTTCTAATCTTTTCAAACAGGTAAGTCTAAATTTTTGACTTTTATATTCCGTAATGACTTTTTACCAACACACACGTGTTTTACTCATAAATTAATCTTTTATTACTTTTCAGGTTTCTACCATCGAATTCTGTTCATTGGATTATTAACTTTTTACACGGAACCCGGAATTTATACGTCCGTTTCCGAATCACACTTTTTGGGAATTGTTTATTTTTCATCACCCGGGTTATTCAAAATTATCCCGTTTTTGCTATCCTGATTTTATGTTTTAAGTAAATGGGATTTTTCTATTGGTAAGTCCCAATCCCTTATTTAAATGTTTATAAATTTGTTGACACACTTTTGATTTGTTTTAGTTTGCTTTCCGATTTACGCTTGTCTCAACGGTAAACTATTCGTTTGGCTCCCTCCCGGAGTCTCGGATGAAACGTACCGCTGCACTATGTCGTCCCGATTTACGAACCACGTAAAATACCTTTTTATTTATTTGCGCATCACTCCTTAACTAATAATTGTTTATTTTATATTAACAAATTCCTAAATCTAACATTTCAATTTATAAAATTGTGAACATGTTTTTTAAAAAAGTAATTTGTTTTCATCTGGTACCTTTTTATTCTTTGACCTGTTTATTTATGTGCAAACAAATTTTGTAGCATTATTATTGTAAGTTCTCGTAACCTCGAGAAATCTTTCCTTTTCAAAAGAACTTTCATGTTTTTCATACCAGCTTAAGAGCAAATTCTTTACTGTCCATTCGAACCATAGCAATATTTATGTAGATAACGGAATATCAGTTAGTTATATCATAATAATTGTTTTATTAACACCAATAAAACCCAAATACTTACATTCGGTGTGCAAAGGGATAAAAGTGAAAACTTGAGGCTTCGAGGAATTGTCCTTGAAGGCGCATTGGGATGGAATAGTTACATCTCTTTTCTGATGAAGAAGTTATTCACGGCGATCTTCACTGTAAGACGGATGAAAGGAAATATCCATTCTATTGCAACTTATGGCACTCTGTTGTGTGGTTATAGCCCGGAGTCAGAGTGGGATTTCCTGAAGGAAAAATTTTACAAATCAGTATTGACAAAATCCATGTCTGGCTACAACAATGGAGAATTAGCCAATGAAGTAAAATTTGCACATGTCACTTTTACAAACGGGGGCTACATTTGCTGACCACACGGTTATCTATCATCCCATATCGACCCTTTACTTCCGTCAAAAACTTTACATATCTAAGAAACTTTACATATCTGACAAAATCTAAGAAAATGGAGAATTAGCCTTTACTCTTACAAATAATAAATCACAGATGTTGTAATTATTGTTACTCGGAAGTAATAAATTGTATAGGAAATATTCATACAAATCCAATTTGGTAGCCGTCTGCAAAATAGTTAAAAGAACCTCGGTTTAGTAATTTGAATTACCCGCATGATGGTAGCAAACATAAAATCAAGTTTTTTCAAGTTGGTCAAGCAACCAATTAATTTCTCTTTGAACCACTCAATGTGGATATAGAGACTAAATATCTCACAATCTTTTTTGTTTCAGATTAATAAATCGGTCCGAATGTTCGCGATGGCTAATCTTTCTTATTCGAAATGTAAATAACAAATTTATAGTGGGGAAGTTTTTGAGAGTTGGAGTTCCACACAACTGAAGGTGGTTAAGTTTAGACACATTTGGACCATAAATAATTTCAGTTGTTGCTGTGAGCAAACCGGCGAAAAATTGGAATCATCTACATTTTCGGCTGGAATCAATAGCAACAAGTCGGAATGGAAGTTATTGCTGTACCCAAAAGGAAAAACTAAGGAATGTAACGATTATGTTGTTTTGTATTTAAGCCCGGTTCAATACAACCTGACGACGTTCAAAAAGGGTCTAGCAATGGACTTCACGTTTCTACTGGGAAACAAAGCATTTAGTGATGCAACACTTTTCGTTAGGGGACATGAATTTTCCGCTCTGAAATAATCCTTTCAGCTTGAAGCCCAGTTTTAAAGCAATGTTTTAAAACAAAATGGAAGAAAGTCTTCTTCTTCTTCGCGTGCCTATCCGTTACCGGATGTTGGCGACCTCTCTCCTATGTATGTGTTGTGCATTTGTAGTACTATCACACACATAGGGGACCTACTTGTTTAACGCGGGCTCCGAACCGCGGGAAGTGTATACACTTCATCTCCAGAGAGGCTGTTCTAAGCATATTACACCTCGGTGGTTTGCCATTGCCTTCCGAGGGGAGACGGTCAGAATAAAGTTTTTACTGAGCCCGGAGTCGAACCGGGCATTCCACATTAGCAGCAATGCACTTAACTGCTTAAGCTGATCACCGGAAGAAAGTACGAGTAATAAAATCGAAATTACCGACATAGATGAAGAAGCTTTGGATGACTTAAAAGTTACATAGGTACTTCAAATACTTGGGAGTAGAAATCTATAGATGTGGCAATCTGGTAGAAGAAACCATGTCCCAGGTTCGAAAAGCGTCGATGATCTCGGGATGCTTGAGAGATACAATCTGGACAAATGAATTTCTAAAAGTTGAAAGCAAACAAGGCATGCATGAGACCCATATTGACATACGCTATAGAAGCAAGAGCGGACACCGCCAAAACAAAGAGAATCCTGAGAACAAGCAAAATGCAAGTCTTAAGGACCATAACAGGAAGATCACTTGTCGACAGAATTAGGAACGACCGCATAAGGAAAGAGTGCAACATGCCCGATATAATAAGATGGACTAGAATAAGAAGAAGAGCTGGAAATGAACCAGGATCGACTTCCAAAGATCGCCAGAGATGGAATCCCCCATGGAACCAAGCCACCGGGAAGACCCCCAAAGAGGAGTTGGTCGTCAGCATCCCTGGAAAATCAGAATTAAACAGGTCCCAGACTTTAAACAAGCAGAAAAAGATATCTATAAATATAAAAGTAAGTGGGAGTGATAACAAAAGCAATCAAGAAATATCCGAAACATTCAACAAAAATAATGAAAAATAGCCAGAGTTTAATTAAAGATAACGTGCTGATAACTGATTTACATGAAGAAATTAAAAATGTTTCCAAAGTAATAAAAGATCACATAAATCGATCCGTAATAAATAAATTGAGTGGACAACAAAAAATCGATGCAATTCTCATCTCTCTAGGGTAGGTGGAACCTCTTCGATGTTTCTTTGTCTGATTCGATTCAGTGAGAATCAATATAACAAATATAAAAGTTTTATAAAGTATTTCTTCTAAAAATCCTAATTTGCATGGACTCGGAAAATATTAGAATATTTAATTTGAAACCCAAACCACATTTTGAAATTAAAAGAAAACACAAATACGAAGAAATGTCAAAACAAAATGTTCTCTAGTTTGAGAGTTAAAATAAACGTATACGTACATCTATAATCCCAATCCATCGCTTAACATTATCAATGCCGTGATTGTCCATATCAAGTTAGCTATGTAGAAATATCATCACGCATTCCAAGAACTGCATTACACAAGGATGTAGATTTAAACGTTATCGATGTGGTGTCTTCTGTAAATAATAGTCGAAGTTCTGTGTAGTAATATTCGACATTTTCTGCATGTACGGACAGCATCAAATCGTTATTTTAAATTTAAAAAAAAATCACTACATTGTTCTGTTGATGTTACAAACTTACCAGACGATATTTCATATTCTTCAATAACGTAGTCAGAGATAGACTTGAAGAAACTAATGATCATTCCGACATGATTTCTTCGTTCTTTGATAGCTCTTAAAATTTTACCGGAAGTGAGGTTAGTTTTCTTAAACTACGTTGTTTCACGATAGAGATGGCGTACGCACAATGAATAAATTACGCGTTATTTAATCGAATTATCAACACCGACTATTTTAATTAAAACTTGAATTACAATTACTTATTAGATAAAATTAAAAGAAAACACAACTTGATTGTACTTTTGTAATTACTTGATTGTAATTTTGTACTTTTATTTATGTTTTCAATAAATATAATATCTGTAAAAAAAATTTTTTAATACCTTTTTTGCATACCTTTTAAATACGTATTTAATTGCGGCTCGCGAAAAATTTCAAATTTTGAAAAATGGATCGACTATCAAGGAGCTTGGCCACCCCTGTTATAGTACATGTACATGTGTGCAATTTTTACCCTTTACCGACGCATGGCGGTAATAATCGCTTAAAAAGTATTGGGACTTGGCAAAAAAATAATTTCTTCCCTTGTCAACGTTTCACCGCCTCTCACGACTTCCTCTGAAGGGGGTAATGTTGTGAAATTCAAAGAAATAAATTAAAAATAAAGAAAACTATTAAAACGTGAATTTGTAGGAAAATGCAATAATTATTAATTTCTATATACAATGTTATTTTTAATATTTGAATTAGCAGAAAATAATATATGATTGAAGAAAAAAGCGATAAAAGGATTTCCCGGCTGTAAATTTAACATGGTAACTCATATTTTTTAAAAGCACTTATTTGTTTGCATTGAAAAATTTTTAAAATTGTCATTTTCCAAAAAAAATTAGAAATTTGCGGAATGCCGTGCCGTCTATGTGCAATCAAATTTTAACTATGGGCGTAATGACGTCAGAATTAATATTTTAGAAGTAATTAAAAAATTCGTTTAATATTAATTACACAACATGTTTACTTTAATGTGAAAATAAGCGAGCCAGGCGCAAAAAACTATTCAATTTTTCTCGTGAAACCACACGGGTATGCAAAATTTCAACTCTCCACGACCCTCATAGCTATACGCACGAAATTATGAATGAGTGAGTGAGTGATTTGCTCAAATTTATGTGTTTAATACAAAATTTGGATAAAAACTTGGATCAAAATTATCCAAGGCAAACTATATTTTTTTAACAGCGCTTATTGTATTTTTGCATTTTAACAATAATTTAAGAGGGAAATATCAAGTGTGGGGTATCATAAGATGCGGAAAAATAATCTCTTTCGATTGATATGAGTTTCAATCTCATATGTTCCACCGGGAAGCGGCAATGCTCTTTAACAATCTTCATTCCCCTAAAAAAGGGGTTAAAAATGGACGGTTTTCAACCAAAATCTAATCAGCTCTTTAGACAGTTACTTCAAACTAGTGTATAAAATTTCAACTCAATTGGTGCACGCGTTTGTCTGAAAACGTTGACGATAGAATAACCACACATCACACTTCATACATCACACACACATCCGGACATCATTCCAAAATTGGTCTTAAACAATTCGTATGGGCTCATAGACCATGGGAAAAATGCTAACTCAAAATTTTTTTTAACTCGATAACAATACTTTCCTTTACTACGTAAATGGGAAAGTAATTATAGACCTAATGAAATTCGATTTAGTTTCACAAATTTTAAATTTATCAAAATCGGCATTCCTTCATGCGGGTGTTCCCCTTGTTAGACGGAGACCTTTCGTGTTGACATAAACTTTTAAAACCACTATTCTCTAACATAATTAATTATAATCAAATTTAATACTAACATCTTATTATTATTTATTTACAAACTTTATTAAAATAAGTTGTCAAATTCTAAGTTTCTGCATTTATTGTATGTGACGAAGTTCGTCGTGGTTGAATAACATATGAGTAGACGTTTTGCGATTGATCAGCAAGAATTGTCCATAAATGCTAGCGTGTTCGCTTTCAAGCCAATATTCACGGGTTCAAATCCTGTGAGGTACTATCTATAGAAGAAATTTTCGCTCACCAAATGTCTATCTGCTGGCCCCAGATAACATTATTTATGGCTAAAAAAAAAACTTCCCTGATGGAGTAGGCGGTGTAAAAATCGTCTATTCCCGTGGTTCGGAATCCACGTTAAGCTGTAGGTCCTCTGTGCTCGTCACACATTTTCAACACGCAACGAGCAGAGACAGGGAGGTATCGGGAAAATGTCGCAAGATGTTCATAACCGAATATAGATAGATTAAAATAAGTTGTCAAATTCTAAGTTTCTGCATTTATTTTATGTGACGAAGTTCGTCGTGGTTGAATAACATAGCAGTTCCTATGAGTAAGACGTTTTGCGATTGATCAGCAAGAATTGTCCACGAATCAAAAAAATCAAGTCTGTCAGACTTGGCGCCACCTCTGGAAGGTTAATAATAAGTATAAAAGAAAAGTTGAAGTTTGGTAACGTAATCTAGTATTGTCATTCAAAGTTTTGCCGTTGGTTGGCGGCACCCACAAAATATAAAGTTAGTACCTGTATTGTCATTACAAATTCTGCCGTTGGATGCCAGCACCCACAATGTATAAAGATACCTATCCTGTCATTCGAAGTTCTGCCGTTGGATGGCGGCACTCACAAAATATAAAATTACCTGCACTGTAAAAAAAGCACGTAAAAATACATTCAAATACGTGTAATTTTACATTCAAAATTATACTAAAATTACATATTGTGTATTATTCCATTGATAATAGTGTGAAATTACATTAGTATCAATGGAATAATACACAATATGTATTTTTACTATTATTTTGAATGTAAAAATTACACGTATTTGAATGTATTTTTACGTGCTTTTTTTACAGTGTGTATTGTCATTACAAATTTTGACGTCGGATGGCAGCACCCACAAAATAAAAAGATACCTGTATTGTCATTTATAGCTTTGCCGTTAGAGGGCCACAAAGATATGTTCCAAAGCCTGTATGACACTATCACACTTTGGTTAAATTTTCGTTCAACTTTCTTGTCAAACATTGGCTTCAAAGTATGATGAAAATTTGTGGACGGGGATAGGTTTGTAGTAAAGCTAGTAACTAAATTTCTAACCTAAAAATTGATTAAAATAATTTGTTTTTTTAAATGAAAAATCGATAACAATAATAATTAAACTCGATAATAATAATTGAGGTTAGTATTGTATAGTTTGCAGCAATGCGCATGATTATTCAAAAGTTGAACGAAAGTGTGACACGCGCTACTTTGTTTGAAGCAAAGTTTGACGAAAATGTGATAATGTAATATTGCTTAATTTTTTTCATCAAACATTTGACAACAAAGTTGAACGAAAATTTAACCAAAGTGTGATAGTGTCATACAGGCTTTAGAAATGTCAATCAGCACCTTCTTATGTCAACATTGAATTACTTTTTAAAACTTGGCTTGCATGCAAATTAACATCTAACGAGCAATTTATAGACACCAAAAATTAAATGTACCTAACTAACCTTTTCTTTCTTATACAGCCATTGTTCCTCAATCCGTCATCACAATTCAAAAATGATTTTAAAGTTGTCGGCGAATTTTGCATCAACTTCGACAATAAATTTACACTAAAACGTTTCTCGCCTGCAGCTGTTCTCGCATTGTTCTGAAAAAGAAAAATGTGTATGAGAATTTGTCAAAATTATATGCAATACGAATTTTATAAATGTGACCGTTTTAACAAACGAAAATCAAAAATATAACAAATTAAGTTTCATCTCTACATAATAATATACTTCTCATTTCAAGTTCATATAGGTAAATGCAAGTTTGCAAACGTATGCTGCAAACCTTTAGAGAGGTGAAATAAAGGCAATTTTACTTTTGTAAAAAATAAAACAAAAAAAGTTTGTTTGATTTTAAAGTGGTAAATTGAATTCTTGCTCCCAATAAATGTACTGTACCTACATTATTTATAAATCACAATATGAATGCATATGTTACGGTCAATGTTACTGTTGACGCTTTTTCTTCAAACAAACGGTCCATAACGTGTCCTATTCCATACCCCAATACAAAACGGTCTTTCAGTATCGTTAAAAATTCACTCCCATAACCACATTTTCCTGCTACACTGCGGATTCTTGCTAACCAGTCCTTCGCCCCCTCTTGCGGTTCCTTTTGTAGATTATATAATTTAAACCTCGTTGCAAATTCAGATTCTACAACTTTAAAATGTGCATTGAAAATGTTTAAAATGTCTTCGTATGTACTTCCATCGGGATCTTTTGGTGTTAGTAGATTTTCTAACAATCTGTACATTTCTTCCGACAAACTGTTTAGTAACATTGCCTTCCTTATCAAAATATCGTCGATTTTGTTGGCTACGAAAAATTGACCCAATCTTGATCTGTAGATTCTCCAAACATCACCAACTCGAAACTCACGTAACACCCCCATCGCGCTTCTCTCCACGCCAGGCATTACCGGGGTCTCCGGCATTTCGTAAACTGTCTCCACTATAAAAACTTTTCACCTTTAACGTTACCCTCGTGTTAATAGGTTTATAATCGCTCATCTATTTTCCACATGTACGTTTGTATTTTGTTTTTATCCTCGTCGCCAATGTAATGTTTCTTATTCCTTACTTGCGTATTCACCAATAAAACAACCATCAATTCTTAACTCAACTTTATTCTTTTCCAAATCCTTTCCGACATACAATTCTCCATTTATCCAACTAAAACATAACCTCCTATTGCCAACCTCGCTCTGCCAAATACACTACAACAATTTTTAACAATAATATTTTTATTTTCAATTTTATTATCATCGCGTTTTGTTTGAATCGTTAAGTTAATGCTCTCATTAAATCTCCTACGCATTTCATTGAGATCCATGGTATCCATTTATCTTCTGTTCGTTAGGGATCGTCCATAAATTACGTCACGCAATTTTAAACCCCCCCCGATCGTCTCACTTCGTCACACAAACCTAGACCCCCCTCAAAGTATTACGTCACATATTCTTGAACCCCCCCCCCCACAAATTTATCAGATTTAAAATTTATATATTAAAAAGAAACCCGGGGCGGATTTCATAGGTGTCATCCCCACCTCGGCTGATGACTTTTTTTTAAGGGTAGCACCCCAGTAGTGCCACCACACTCTTTAAGAGTAAGGATCGAAGAGAGAGAGACCCCAGAAAATAGTTTTTGTTTTAAATACTTATAATAAAATATTTAATCTATATATTTTGTGACGTCACAATTTTTGAACCCCCCCCCCCCCAGGAGCGAGACGTACTTTATGGACGACCCCTTATGTCTTATATATATATTTGTTTGCTCAATCTGCAATTCCCTGCCCAAAATGAAATTTGGTGCACAGGTTGACTCTATGTTAGTCTTAATAATATATATTAATTTTTAGGGGAAAAAGGGGACCCCTTTGGGAGGGGGTGCAAAACTCACAATTAAAAAAAAATTGTTCAGCAATCTAAACTTACAAGTTAAATGAAAAAAAATCAGCCCTCTATGTTAATTAGTTCCATAGTTACACACCCTGATGTTCGAGGGTGTAAACTGAAAATTATCACATTTAGCTGGTCTTAAAACATGGAAACGAATTAAGCTTACAAAACAAATCAAATAATGTATTTTTGGTTTAACTGCATTGTCATATCGTCCCCTTAGTGCTACAACTAGGTAACTCGAATTTTGGCTATTTTGAGTTAGCTACATGTACCCACCTAATTTTAGCCACTTTATTTAGTGCTATAACTAAAGATGTTCTATTATGTTTCTAAATATCAAATATCCACTTGCTAAAAGTAAATAAGTGCCAGATCCCTTCAATGCTGTTATGCTACAAGTGGATAACTTGAGATACCTAGTTGTGCAAATTCCAAACGTTACGTATAGCAACGTATAGTACGTCCGCGACCTTCGCAAGACAGTTGAGATATCTATTTGTGCAATTGTGAAGTTTTATAGTTTTTTTTTTATAATAATTATGTATTTCCTTGATCTTATTTTTTATTATGTATTATCTACTATTTATCAGTTGTTATGAATAAAACTTATTTTGAAACATACAAAGTTAAAATAAAAGAACTAGATAAGTCTGATTTTTCAAATTTTTATTAGTGCTATAACTATGTAGATATCTTACTTCTAATTAAAAATATCCTAAATTATAAAACATTAGACTGTGAGGGTATTAAATACATTTAACTTACATATCATAAGTAGCTAAAGTTTCAAACGTTAAAACAAAAATAATTTTGAAGTTTAATACTTTTTTTGCTATTGTAAACTTTAAACTCCATTTACTCAATATGAGTAATTTCTAGTTACCTAGTTGTAGCACTAAGGCCCAGTTTTTCAGTCGTGGTTTAAACCAAATAAAAATAGTCAACTACAAAATTTCATGGTTACGGGTTTTTCACTCTTGGGTTAGAAGTGTTGTCTAACCAATTACTTAAACCAGCGCCAGTGGTGGTTTAACTAAAATATTTTAGTTAACCTATATATTCTGTGATTTTAGTTTACCTGTTTACTTTGACCATCTTTGACGTGCAAATATAAAGTGTAATTCAAGTGATTTTCTAAAATGTTATTTAAAAGAGGTAAAAAGGTTATTTTTCTAAAATAACCTCACAATTTCAATACGTTGATTGTCAAATTGTGAAATTTCACGGCGTTCCGGTACCAACTTAGCAAATATTTTGGTTAGCTAACTAGAATATTAGGAGGCGGAGTCTAGTCACTGAAAAACTCATATTCGGCCTAAACTAGTTTAAGATATTGGTTAACTTTTAAACCAAGTTACCTAACCCAAAAGTTAACTCATGACTGAAAAACTGGCCCTAAGGGGACGATATTATGCTAAACTTTTTATCAAAATTTGGAGAGTGTGTGGTCAACTTATATTCAGATAATAAATATTTATGATGAAAATCTATACAATTAATTGAAAATCGATTCCGACCTTTTTAAATAAATATAACGGTGGTCGCGCAACTTAGCTATACTTTGAGCTGTTATTGCTATGTGAATACGAATCTCACGAAAAATTTGAATAAATATTTTTTTGTAGAGAATTTAATTAGCTTTAATTTTATTATATTAAACTATTTTGTCATAAAGTTCAAACAAACTTGAGAAATCGGCGAAAAACTGATTTTTGTCCGTTTCTCCCTATACTTAATTAATTTTTAGTAACCGAACCCATGCTCATCCCATGATAAAATTTGGTAGGCATGCTCAGCACATTTGTATAAAAAAACTGTAAATAAATTAACCAAAAAAAAAGACCCCTTTAGAAATAGGGGTTGAAATAGGGTTAAAATTAATCCAGTTAAGGGTTGAAAATATAAAATGTGGTTAAATATTTGAATAGAATGTTCATTTACCTTTACAGAATATTTTTTATTTTTAAATTTAGACCACTGTGGATGAAGTTACAGTTGTTTTTCTACAAGTCTACACACCAACTTTTTGACTTTTTGAAAGACCAAAACAAGGAAACGAATGCCTTTTTGGACAAATCCTTAAATTTGTGTTTTTTATTTCTTACTACGATGGTGTGTACCAAGTTTCGTTAAGTTTGGTCGGGGTCGGGTCAATTTTACCTATTTTTTTGTCGATTTGAGATGGAATGACCCAAAAATTAATTTTAACAAAGATCAAAATTTAACTTTCCTCTAATATGCAAATTGTTGCTTTAATTGACTTGAATTCAAGAATAACAAAAAAAGATATGTTGGTACAATATTATTATTTAAAAGTAACTAACCTGAAATTTTCAAATTGATGGCCATTTCTTCCTGTCGTAATCATTCACTTTTTCTACACCGCACTATCCTATCCGTGTAATGATGAAAACTAGAATCAAATAAAAATCAAAAGTTGGTAACAATTTCTCAAAAGTTTATAATGTTTATTCGACACATCTTACGTTATATCACGATACAATTAAATGTCATAATTATCTACTACAACCCAGTTGTTCAGCCTTGGGAAATCTTTTAAGTCGGGTTAATTTCTATAGAAATAATTTTTTCCACAATTGTATACTAGTCGTGCCATAAGTTCTGATACTAACAAAGCACCGTTCATTTTTACTATGAAGATTCATGAATGAAGATTAAGGGATGGGGGTTGCTAATGGTATTTTTGGAAAGATCATTTGCAGGTATATAAGTGGGCGAAAGTTGAAATTCAAGTCTTAAATAGTAAACATGAATTCGGATGTCAACGATAATCGTATTGTTGTAATTGCTATACATAACAATGATAAAAGTACTAGTGCAATTTTAAATTTGTTAAAAAAAATTACGGATTACAAATTTTTTTCTTTTTAACTATCCATCGATAGAATGAAACTTCTGGAGTAGATAACCGAAAAAAAAGTGGCCGACCACGAACTGTAAGAATTATTGGAGTTATTAAAACAGTTCGCGAGCGAATGAGAAGAAATCCCTTGAGGTAACAAAAAATTATGGCTAGGAAATTCAAATTTCGAAAAGAACCATTTCTCGCGTGTTAAAAGATGACTTAAAACTTGGGGCTTATCGTAGGATTACAATACATCGTCTTACAATTGCTCTAAAAAATATTAGACAAGAAAGAACAAAACGACTCCTGGACCGGCACGCGTATGAAGATCACAAAAATATTTTGTTTACTGACGAAAAAATTTTCACAGTCGAAGAAAAATTCAACATGAAAAACGATCCTGTGTAGGCTTACAGCTCTAATAAAGCCCCTAAAAAAATTTCGGGGGTGAAAAATGGCCATTATCCAACAATAGTAATGATTTGGTGAAGTGTGTCGTATGAAGCAGTAACGCAGCTGTTTTTTGTGAAAAAGGGGAAAAAACGTGAAAAATAACGGGGGAAAAAATACCAAAAAATGTTACAGCTCGTAGTTAACCCTCTAAATTACAACTTATTTCGTGAAAACCATATTAGGGTGTTTCAGCGAGATTCTGCACCAGCGCATAAAGCGAAAACGACCCAACGAATGACTACAAACAAATTTACCTGAGTTTATTGCCGCGGAAGACTGACCTTCAGGTAGTCCTGACTTGAACCCTTTGGATTACATATTATGGTTTATTCTAAAGGAACAAGCTTGCAAAGTACCCCATAAAAATATTGAGCTCTTCAAACGGAATTTGATCAAGGTTGGAACATCTATACCAATAAAAGTAGTGCGTGCCACAATGGATGACTGCCCGCGACATTTAAAGGCCCTTGTGAAGGCAAAAGGTGACCATTACGAATAAATCGTACAAAATTGAATTCCTTAGAATGTACCGAATACAATGTAGTAATTTATATAGAGGATTTTTATTTTAAAATCATTAAAATCGGCTTCCAAACAAGTATCAGAACTTATGGCACGACTATCATGGAAATTAACCCGGGTAAAAGTCTTGAAAATAATTTGTAACGCATATCTACTTTTATACTTGCGACTCTGAAAGATTACATATCGATGACTTGCACCTCCTAATTAATTCTAGGCTGAACAACAACTCAATCTCTTGACAAAACATTCAGCGATTAATTTTATTTTTTAATAGCAAGTCGATAGCAAGTGTACCTACCGAAGATACTTGGCATAATCGCATAATCGTGTTTATACCTACTACAGAGATAATATAAATTATTTGACAAATTTCTCTTAAGCGGACATATTTTTGGCGAATTAAGAAATTTTTTTTTTTTTATTGACTCCACATTTACATTACAATCTGTCCATGGGACAATAGGTAATACTGTTTGACATTATTTATAATAACAATGACAATGAAATGACACAGTGGAGTACTAACCCATTGGTAAGCCTCCTTTTAGATTAATATTTACATTTTTATAGGCAATTTAAATTTGTTACAATTTATTTAGAAAAATCGATGGGGTAAGTCCATGGGATCACTTCTCTTTAGTCTTCTATCCTGAAGTTCGACCATTAGATCACACACTAATGGGTTGGGATGGTCCGCGAGTCTCAACTGATATCTTTTGCTCATAGAAGAAATGACGTCCTTTACACTATTAACTTGAAGGTCAGCACTAATAATATTATTTGGGACATACCAGGGGGCATCGCAGATGCCACGTAAAACTTTAGATTGGAAGCGCTGGATTTTTGTAATATTGGAATTACTGGCAGAACCCCACAGCTGAACCAGTCCATATGGGCTTCAGAATCGTTTTATACAACAGTAGTTTATTGTCTGTAGATAAGGGTGAATTTCGGCCCATAAGCCAGTACATCTTCCGATACACAAGTCCAAGTTGGAGGCGTTTGTACCAAATATGTTTGGCCCACGTCAGTCGACGGTCAAGGTGAAAGCCTAAGTATTTGACATTTTCTTGTTCTGGAAGGACGTTACCGTACATCATTACACCTGGGCAAGTCCCTCTTCTGAGGGTGAAGGAGATATGCACCGACTTTGTGGTGTTGGCTTTGATTCGCCAAGTCTTAAGCCAGTCTTCTATTTTATTTAGGTGACATTGTAATAATCGAGAGGCAAGATTTGGATCTTCACTAGAAGCCATTACGGCTGTATCGTCAGCAAACGTGGCGGACACTGTATTATTTGATTCTGGCAAGTCTGAAGTGAATAATAGGTACAGCGTAGGCCCAAGGACACTACCCTGAGGCACTCCTGACAGTATGCATTCTAGGTTGGTATGTGCTTCTCCATATTTAACTAGAAAAAATCTGTTGGTTAGATAGGACTCCAGCAGACGACTATAGGGATGGGGTAGGTGTTTTTTGATTTTATATTTCAGTCCCTCGTGCCACACTCTGTCGAATGCTTGAGAAATGTCAAGAAATGCAGCAGAGCAGTATCTCCTGTGTTCCAGGTCCGCTCTAATTCTCTTTACAACCCGGTGCACCTGTTCCACCGTTCCATGACCCTGCCGAAAACCAAATTGGTGGTCAGGGATCAGATTTCCCTCTTGGAGGAGCGGTTTTAGTCTTTCCAGGAATAGCTTTTCAAATGTTTTTGAAATAATTGGTAGTAGGCTAATTGGTCTTAAGGACGAAGTCTCAGTTGGGTCTTTTCCTGGTTTCTGGATCACTATCACCTGAGCCACCTTCCACTGAGCTGGGAAGTAACCATACCGAAGAATTGCATTAAAAATTATTTTAATTAGTTTAAACCCATTTTCTGGTAGATTCTGTAGAATTTTACCTGTTATTAGGTCGTATCCAGGAGCCTTTTTTGGATTAATCTTCTTGAAAATAACATTTTTGATTTCGTTCATCCTGAACTTTGCAATTGGTAGATCCATTTGATAAGGGGCTTCAAGGAGTTGGTGGACAGGGTCTTCTTCTTCGACAGGGATTTCTCTTGGAAGAGGTTGGAAGACTTTAGCAAGATGTTCTGCAAAGGTTTTGGCTTTTTCTGAATCATTCCGAGCCCAATTACCATTACTAGTCCTAATGGGTTGACTTGCCTTTTGTTGGTTTTTTATTTTCCGTGTGACTTTCCACAAAGAGTAGTCGGTTGCTTGACTAGCTGTAAGGTTTTCTAGAAAATTTTTTACTCCTTGATTTTTGTTGTCGACAAGGAGCCTTTTTAATTGTTTCGTGGCTTCGTTTAAGTTAGTTTTATCAATTGGTGCATGTGTTAATTGCCATCGTTTCCTTAGTTTTCTCTTTTCTATTATTTTCAATTTTATGTGTTCGGGGCAATATCCGGGTTTATTAATATTTGAATTTGGCGGGGTAGCCCGCCATGATGCTTGTTGGATTGCTACTGTTAGTTGTTCTACAGCTTCATCAATTTCACTCTCAGTCTTTAGTGGGATGTTGAGATTTAGTTTATGTGAAAGGCTGCTTTTAAATATTTCCCAATTTGTATTTTTGTTGAATAGCGCAGGTGGGTTATTAATTTTAGAGACACATGCGTCTATGGTAACCAGGAGAGGAGTGTGATCAGATGATAGATCTAAACATGTTTCTATTTTTAGATAATTTTTCGAAATACCTTTAGTGACACAGAAGTCGATTACATCTGGGATCTTATTTCTGTCTGTAGGCCAATAAGTAGGTTCTCCTGTTGAGAGTTGCAATAAACCGCAGGTTTGCATTGATTGGTACAGCTGCCTGCCTCTGGGTGTTATTAGCCTCGAACCCCAGTGTTTGTGCTTGGCATTGTAATCACCTCCCGCAATAAAGCGATGTCCAAGCGAGTTGAAGAATGTGTCAAAATGATCTTTTTTGATAGCTAGATTTGGGGGGCAGTATACCGCCGAAAGGGTAAGTGGTCCCTGCCAGTCATCGATTACAACTGATGTAGTTTGTATATTCCTTTGGATCGTTTTCTCTATCTCGTGATGTTTTAGTTTGGTTTTAATGATAATTGCAGTACCCCCTCGCGCCGTACCATCAGGATGTTGGGTGTGATAGACAGTGAAGTTGGGAATTTTTATGTAGCTTTTGTTGGTCATATGTGTCTCTGAAATTAACAAGATGTCTAAGTTATGGTTTATTATAAATGTTTTGACCTCCAGTCCATGATTGACTAGTCCATTTGCGTTTTAGACCGCTATCTTTAGGGTTGTTAGATTTTTGTTTGAGGTTGTGTGTAGCATTACAACATTTTTGTTATCAGAGCAGTTAGGAGATCCATCTTCTCCATCATTCTTGTCATCATTGTCTCCAGAACATTGTTTGATTGCTGTTGCGGGACAGCTAGATATTGAGTTTGTTGGGAGTTTTTAGCGTCTTGTAGCGTACTATTATTTTCTCTCGCCACCTGTGCATAACAAAAACCAGGTTGGCGGATATAGACCAAGAGCCCGTGTACCGTTTTAGGTAGTGATCGGTTTACGCCCATTGACCACCTAAACTTGTATTATCGATGTCGACGATGCTACAGAGATGCTTGCCATCCCTGATTTCCGGGGCGAAGTGGGAGGGCCGGGTTTATCAACTTGTTATCAACAAGTGAATAGAAAATTTTCATAAGTTTACGACTGAGGGTAGTGGGAAAGCAAAGAATTCAGTAAAATAATCCGACGCTCGCCGGTCGTCAGTCGTCTACGATGTGGCGTTCACCCGCTGCAGTCCTCGGAAGATGTCAAAAATAGAAAGAAAAAAAAAATTTCGAGTTTACGACTGACAATGGGGGGATCTTACCATTAGCCTTTGAACGACACGAACCCCGTCCGCCAGCCTTTTTCAATGGGGCGGAAGCGCGCCGGGCCCACCGATTTGGGACTAATACCCAGGTATACTTTTTATGATAGGTTTACGGCTGACTGTTTCAAAATTACGTTCAATTGCAACTGTCTAATCGGAAAATACAATCAACAGTCATCCAACATGTATCATAAATCTTGTCAGTCGTAAAAACAAGTTCGTGGAATGAGCTTTATAAGGCTTTACTTATAAACGGCTACCACTTATGAATTTTTATATGTTTATGGCTGAAAAATGTAGTTACGACGTAAGCACGTGAAGATGAAAACACAATTCTCAGCTGTCCATAGTATGGATAAGCTCAATTGGTGGCTAAACTAGCACGTACCCTGCAATTGCTCGATGCAGGTCAAATATGACTATATTGAAATATCGCCCATAATTTCTTCAATAGTGTAATTTGACGATTGGCACTTCGATGCATACCTGAATTGGACCTAATGGATCGATGAATTCATGTGTCAGTCATCTCATGTGTCGGTGGAATGTTGTCAGTCAACAAATGTAACGCGGCGTGAGGCGCCGCGCGAAGCGCCTTAATCTGTATTCTTCCAATTTCCGGATTTCTGTACCTTTTACGAACTGTTTATGACTGACAATGAAAAATATATTTAGAACGTCAGCACGTGAAGGTAAAAATACATCTGTCAGCTGTTTTTAGTATGGATAAAGCCCTGTCAATCGCAAATATAGGACGCATGCCACAACATTGACAAATTTTTTATGTCGGGGTTAGGATAGGTTTCGGAGGTTTCATATCTTATGAGGCCAAACCATACCTCTCAATACAAATTAAAGATAGAATATTGGGCGAGGCTATAATTATTTCCGTTTAATTATATAAATAATTATTGTTTTAATTAAAATTAATTATATTTTTTAATAAATTATTATTAAATAATGTTGTGAGTTATTGTGTTTCTATGAGTATTAATCGAAAAAAATTATTTAGATCCAATAAAATTATAATAACTGATTTTGTCTTAAAAAACGCAAGTGAGGCTATAATTATTTCCTCCAGTTATGATACACGGATACAAATTCTTATCTTACCATCATGCAGTTGTTGCTGCAAAATTTTCACTAAATCGCAGTTCAAAAAGTAATTTTGAACCGTTATTGTTGAAACATCTGCCACACTGCGCGGAGATCATGCGCACCGGCATAGAAAATGGGTCCGGTGTGAACGGCCCAAGTGACAAGGAATATTCAAAAATAAAAATCCCTTGATATATAGGTCAAAAGAGGGATTAGCTACAATGTAAAACCAGGATAATTGAGGATTTTTAAGAATTAATACCGAAATTTGAGTAAAAACCCTATGCGGTGGCCGGGATAGGTTGTCGGCCTCTTTTTTGCGTGGTTTCGAGAACTACGGACACGTCCCTAACATATAATTTAACAAAATTTTGGGTAATTAACGGCCTTTTTGGCTATGTTTTGATCCGAATGTATAACTGTTGTCGTCGCGGAGGTGATCATAAAAAAAATCCGAAAAAAGTGTGAAAATAACAAAGTTGCATTTGTACGAGCCACTGATGCACCACGTCGATGTGACATCGTTCGCCCGTGGTCCCTTGAAATCGAGTGAAATTTTTTCGCTCCGATTTGAAAGTTTCTTTGAAAATCGGGAAGGTGACCCTTGAAAAAGCATTAAAAAGTATAGTCGCGGTATGCGGCAGTTATCTTCTACGTTTAACCCCCAAAAAAGCGCGTAAAACAAAAAATAATCGATAGCTAAAATTGCAATTCGATGTTGTTAATTTTTAGCAGGCCATCGCCACACTTTACATTACTGCGGGTGATGAATTCTTGTTTCACGTGGTACTCCTAACATTGTGTAATTTTTTCAAGCATAAACTTATAATATTGACGTATACATGGATATTTGTGTAACTTTTGAAGGGCCCAGTACCTTTTTTCCCCATGGTATTTGACTGACAGTTATAGATTCTCGATTTATACATTGCAGATAACTTATACATACATTTTGGAATATAAACCTATCATAAAAAGTATACCTGGGCATTAGTCCCAAATCGGTGGGCCCGGCGCGCTTCCGCCCCATTGAAAAAGGCTGGCGGACGGGGTTTGTGTCGTTCAAAGGCTAATGGTAAGATCCCCCCCATTGTCAGTCGTAAACTCGAAATTTTTTTTTCTTTCTATTTTTGACATCTTCCGAGGACTGCAGCGGGTGAACGCCACGTCGTAGACGACTGACGACCGGCGAGCGTCGGATTATTTTACTGAATTCTTTGCTTTCCCACTACCCTCAGTCGTAAACTTATGAAAATTTTCTATTCACTTGTTGATAACAAGTTGATAAGCCCGGCCCTCCCACTTCGCCCCGGAAATCAGGGATGGCGAGCATCTCTGTAGCATCGTCGACATCGATAATACAAGTTTAGGTGGTCAATGGGCGTAAACCGATCACTACCTAAAACGGTATACGGGCTCTTGGTCTAATATGATTATTTGTACTTGCGATTTGCACAACTTGTCGTTCACGCAGTGGGGGGAACCTCCTTTTTTGTAGTTCTTTGTAAACTGGGCATCCTCTGTAGTTAGCTGGGTGATGCTCTTCGCAATTGACGCAGATTACTTCGTTGTTACGTTCCTTACGTGGACATTGTTGAGTAGCGTGATCTCCTGTACACTTCACACAGCGCGGATTATGATAGCAGTATTTATTTGTGTGACCAAACCGCTGGCACTTAGTGCACTGGGGTATATCGTATATCTCGTTTAGGATGCGGGGGCTCAATCTTTACTATGGAGTTCAATAACCTCGTTACCTCATAAATGTCCTTATTATTTTGCTTGGACACCAGTTCGATGTTGAACAGTGGAAGACCTTGTTTTGTTTTATTATCGCGGATGTTGGAAACATTTACAACTTCATGTCCTAGGGCATTTATAGCTTCCTTTATTCGCTTTGTCTCAGTTGTTTGGTGAATATTTCGAAGAACCACGCGGAAAGAACGATTTTTCTTGGGTTGATACGTGTGAAATTTGGTATATTTTTTTGTTAGGGTCTCCAGAATGTTGGTGTAATGCAAATCATTGTTAGGTTGAATCCTTACTTGGTCATTGTACATGATCTTCATGATGTATCCATTTTTTGCAGTTTCGTCTAAGGCGTTAGTTAATGGTTCAATGAGTTGCACTCCCTCGACATATATCGGAGGGGGCTCGACTATCTTCGTGATTGTTGAAGTTTTAGGTAATACTGCTTCTTCTCCTTCTGCATTTGCAGCTGCATCTAGGGCTGCATATTTATTGGTGGTGGTGATAACTGGTTCTGGTTTATTCAGCCAATAGTTCTTCAATGTACTCTGCTTATTTCTTCTAATATTAGATTCGGGACTGTCTCCTTTCCTTGTTCGCTTTCCGTATCCTACTGTTTCCCATCCTGTATTAGGATTTATTATTTGATGTTGGGGCAAAAATGGCCCTGGTTGTAAATTTTGGTTGTAGTAAACCGTTGGTTGTATCTGGGGTAGCATGACTGGTGTTCCCATCTGGTTTGTCTGTGGTGCATTGCCATGCATATCCACTTGGATTTCTCCACCCCCTTTGGGTGGTGTGCGATACATTTTTTTACGGTTTCACATTCTAACCTCACTTCTTGAAAAACTAGAATAAGATTTTTATTGTATGATTTTTGGAGTGAATAATACTCAATTGAGTATTTTACCACTATTATAGTTGTTAATCACTATGTCAGAAACTAAGAAATCTCGATTTACTGACTATTTTCAAATTTCCTATTAGCAACAATTTCCAAATCAACATTCAGTTCTGTGCCAGTGGCGTAACTATTAAGAAATAGAAATTAATTTGTAGACCAATATCAAAAATTAAATGTAATTAACAAACCTTATTATTTTTTATCCAGCACATGTTCCGTTATCAAAATTCAAAACCAATTCCTAATCTAGTAGTCATCGAATTTTGCAACATAAAGTCTTGATTTTTTTAACTTCCGAGTTGATTCTTCCTTGCCCGGAACAGTTGTCATATGGCTGGTCTTCTAAACTGAGCGAAACAATAATTATGAGAACCTATTATTTCGTAATAAGAATTTAATTTCATATCCTATTTTATCGCAGAAATAAAAGTACAGTTCTAAAGAAGAGAAATAGAAAAAAATTGAAATCCAATTTCTCTTTGTAAAAGAAGTGAGATATAAAGAGAAGGAAATGGGACGTGCATAACCTCGAAAGATTGTTGCAAAATTTTAAAAAAACAGTTACCTTTGGGAAGATGGTATTGGTGCTTTTTAAAATATTTTCAATTTCTTGGTTTTCCTTCATCCATCGTTTATAGGTGTATAATATTCACCTTTTCGAACCAGCACGATTTGCTTTCTCGGCAGCACTGGAACAACAAAAACTATTATTATCGGTTGTTCACTTTTATACAATGTTCGTTAATTGATAAACATTACGAGAGGCATAAATTATGCAAATTCCTCTTTGAAATTTGACCAGAACTTACCATCAAAAGAAATCCTCTCAGCGACTTGTCGATTCATTTGTACTACGGCATTCGCAATAATTAAGACTGCATTCGTAATTTTAAAATGTGTAATTATAAAAACGAACCATTTATGACAATCAATCGAAAGTGTGAATTAATAAAATCATTTTAAGACGAAGTACTACTGTTTTAAAGCTGTCAAAATGGTTTATTGTGACGCATTCTTGCTCAGACACCGTCACTAGTTGGCGCCACAAGATACAACACCAAAAACGGCGCTTGTAAGTTGGGCCAGGCGGTCAGGTTCTTTTTAAGCCTACCCGTAAATTGGGCCAAAAAATTATAAGGGTCCCATGTAAATTAGGCCAGAAAAGGTTCTGTAATTATTTTAATCCTTTGCCTTTTGTCCGTGTATTTTTTATTATTTTTTGATTCAACTTTGTAAATTACATTTTTATTAAATGTTTTTAATTAATGCCGGACTATTGAAATTATTATTTATATTCCATATAATAAATTAATAAAAGAACAAAAGATTAATACTGGTAGCAGTTCTGAAAGGCTCTCGCACACTGAGAAAACTGCCATGGTTAATTTTTTTTTATTCGATTTTTTGGGGGTGAAACGTAAAAGTTTACTGCCCCATACCCCTACTATACTTTTTAATGATATTTCAAGGTTCTCTAAGTTCCCGGTTTCTTTTATCCCGGTTTTCTTGATGGAAGGCGCTTCTAGTATGTTTAGCCCAGTAAACCAGAGTCAAAACCGCTCTGGAGGGGTGCAACGCGGAGCGGAGCGGAGCGGCGCCCCAAAAGAGTAGGTTTTGACGATGGATAACCCTCCTAATCGAATGCACACCTCAAAAATCGGAAAAAACACCTAAATTTACGTACTTTCAAAACTCAATTTTGGGTTGTTTTTAAGGATTTCTCGAAAAATATTTTTTCTATAGACTATATTTACCATGTTCTTTAGTGTGTAACACGAATAATTTTTTCTTACTAGCGTTTTGCAAAACTTAATATATACAATTGAATATTATTTAATGGCTTTACCTTTAAGCTGCCCAAGCCGACCGCTGGCCCAAATTACGGGTTTTCTTAAGCTACCCACCAAAATAATTTTAAAATACATTGACCGCTGGCCCAACTTACATGCGTCCACCAAAACCAATGATCAAAATGAGGCGTGGAATTTATGCAACTTTTCTGTACCAAATACAAGGTGTTTGCAAAAAGTTTTAAAATTAAATTTGATTAAATTCAATAGCGAAAACCACGATTTCATCTCGAAGTTGGCGTATAGAATAATAAGAATAATTAGCAAATAATCGCAGATAGGTTTTATTGATTATTTTTTTAACTACCAAAATGTTTCCAAAAATTAAATCGCGTAATCTATATTTTAAAATTTAAATTGCCTGACTTTTAATCGCTTATAATTTTCCAGGCTGTTAAACTTATTTAAATTTGAAGGCTTATCATTTTTACGTTCATTTGTTGTTAGTTTATGTTAAACATTATTAATTGTTATTACGTTTATTATTAAATTCTAATATGGATTCAAGAAATTTAACTTTGAGATTTCTTGCTGTGGAAAGCTGTGTTAAGCATAAGATAGTCCCTGTGGTACCGCCACCGTTTTATTTAGATGTAAAATACGTTTTCGAATATTTTGTAAAGGTTGGTGGAAATTTTAATTTTGTAAAAAATTTAGTACTGGTTAGAAACACATTTTGTTTCCAATAGTGAAATGACCGCAACATAATTTCACTTTTGGTGATAATAATATATCGTGTACTATATTTTGATAACATATTCGGAAATTTTTCTGTTTGTCCAATCACTGACCTATGATGTAGAAAAACTTTTTCAAATAAAAAAGAATGGTAAATCTAAAACATTCGTTAAATTTAAATGCCGTTATCTCAACCGGTTAGAAGAAAGATGTAGCTAGGAGCTTCCAGAGCAATTTCTTCCTTGGAGGGGGGGGTCGCGTTTACCCTACTCTACGAATTATGTAATTACATAAAACTGCCTTCTATTGTAGATTTGGGAAGCTAAGGATTTCACATACCTTCGGATGCAATATTGCAATCTGGAAATCTTCGAAACGTTGCTGAATGAAGCAAACCGAACTGCTCTTTTAAAAAGTTTCCACAGCATAAAAGATGACAAACCATCAGTAGCAGACATCTTATTACAAAATTACAACAACTTGGATCCTATTGAAAACGACGTTATAGAATTAGGCTTAAAACTTGGCGATTTTTTTATAGCACTTGGCGATTTTCAACATGCGATTCGTTTTTTACGCGTTGTTTCGGAAACGTGTCATGTATCTGATAACAAAAGCAAGTTGCTCGAAAGCTGCAGCAGGTAAGTATTTTGACATAAATTTTAATGAAATGTAAAAAAGGTTATTTTTTAGGCTTGTTTATTCACATGCATTTATATACGAATTTGAATCTGCTAGAACATTCCTGGACACTGTTAACATTCTATTGAATTATTATTTAACAAATGAATATGTTATTCCGGATTGTGCGAATGTATGCTCTAACCTTTCTTTTTTCTATTTTATTTTGGAAGAACATGTCTTGGTAAGTAAATTCAATTCAAATTTCAATAAAATACAACACAATCTTTAGTCCAGGCAACGAAGCCGAAAAATTGGCTCAAGCTTGCAAAAAATCCGGGCAAGCTGAATTTTGGCAGAGATGTACATTGGAGTGTTCTAGTGAACCCCCGAAAAGTCCCATAAAATACCACGCCGGCGTCCCCCACAATCGGGGGTTTTAGCTCTCCAACGCGATTTTTTGCCGATAACTCGCTTATTTATGCTTGTATGAAAAGTTATGATCAGACCATAATTGAAGAGCATAAAATTCTTTATAAAATAGTTTTCTTTCATATTTTTACATGGCACACTAATACTTAAATTATTCACCGAAAACACGACCCACCCTTAAAATGGCATAATATTAATTCGTTGCAGGGAGAGAAATGTTTTCGGGTACGGGAAATGCTTTTAATAATAAATTAATTGAAATTGTGGCCAATGTTGGAAAATGAAGAGAAAAATAGATTTTCCCAAGTTATAGTATCTTCCAAGTAACGAAACCGAAATTTTGGTTTGAGCTTACAGAAGGTCCGGGCAAGCTGAAATTTGGCAAAGGTGTATATTGAAGTGTTATAATAAACCCCCAAAATGTCTCATAAAAATCCCAAGCAGGCGTTCCCCCAAATGAGGATTTTAGCCCCCTAGGTGCGGTTTTCGCCTATAGCTCACGTATTTTTACTTTGACGAAAAATTACCATTAAACAAAGTTCAATTTGCCTATTACAGTATGTATTGTAGTACTACCTACTGCAGCGCCACAAGTTATAGAGAATTTTATGTTCTTCAACTTTGCTTAATGGTAATTTTTCGTAAAAGTAAAAATAAGTGAGCTATAGGCGGAACACCGCACTTAGGGGGCTAAAATGCTCATTTGAGGGACCGCCGGCTTGGGATTTTTATGAGACATTTTGGGGGTTTATTAGAACACTTCAATATACATCTTTGCCAAATTTTAGCTTGCCCGGACCTTCTGTAAGCTCAAGCCAAAATTTTGGTTTCGTTACTTGGAAGATACTATAACTTGGGCAAATTTTGAAAAAATTTATTTTTCTCTTCATTTTCCAACCCTGGCCACAATTTCAATTAATTTATTATTAAAAGCATTTCCCGTGCCCTAAAATATTTCTCTCCCTGCAACGAATCAATATTGTGCCATTTTAAGGGTGGGTCGTGTTTTCGGTCAATAATTTAAGTATTAATGTCCTATTGAAAAATATGAAAAAAGCTATTTTATAGAGAATTTTATGCTCTTCAATTATGGTCTGATCATAATTTTTCATACAAGCATAAATAAGCGAGTTAAAACCCCCAATTGTGGGGGACGCCGGCGTGGGATTTTATGGGACTTTTGGGGGGGTTCATTGAAACACTCCAATGTACATCTCTGCCAAAATTCAGCTTGTCCGGATTTTTTGCAAACTAAAAACCTTCCTTGCCTGGACTACTTCTGTTTTACTAATCAATGGTTTTACTCAAGTACCTTATTTCTAGGCAATTTATTATGCAAATGTGGCTGTACAATCACTACATAATTTGTTATCTGATAAGTATTATCTTCATTCGCGAAAATCATATTGGAAGGTTACAAAAAGGTTAATTTCAGAGTCATCATTAGAGTTGTTCGTCAATCGGCAAAAGTATATGCAGCAAATAGAGCGTTCGCTTCCGCAAGATTACTAATTCAATATGCACTCGCTAAAGCTCAGATATGCTTGAAAAGTGATCCTTATATTTATGCAGAAACTATTATGGCTTATGGGTTTTATTTGTCACAACTAGAATATTATGGAGGAAGCTGTCAAGCATATATAAAGGCCGTAACTATATACAAAACATTATACAAAAAAGACAACTTGTATCTCGCCATTACATACCGGGACTTCGCTGCCACCATCTTGAAACTACCATTCGATGAAAAATCTAATAAATACATGTGATTGATTACTTATCAAAATTAATTTTTCATTCTTTCTTGTTTCCAATGGGCGAGTGCGGGAAAGGCTGCCAACTTCGTTAAGGTTAGAAATTTTAGAGAAACCATTTGGAGAAAAATTTCATGAAAACATAATTTATTTTTAATTTTGATTAAGTTAAACATCAAACAAATATAAAATAATTTTTTGTTTGAAAGAAAATTTAAATTATAATAATTTTCTCAAAATCATACAAAACGTATGTTGGAAACATTCAAAATTACTATACCGGGTGTTTATTTCAAATGTAGCCAGTACTACACTTTTTTTCGGATTGATTTCCTTTGGTGCAAATTTTAAGTATAGGAATGGCGCCAGATCCTTCGATTTGACGCTGCTTGATTTTTTTCTCTGGGGAGATTTGAAACGGGTAGTTGACAAAACTCCTCCTGAGAATCTTCTAGGACTGAAATATAATTTAATCGAAATATGCAGGCGGATTCGTCCAGAAACAGTTCAGGAAGTCCGCGAAGAGCTCTAAAATAGGTTGAACGAGAATTTTTCCCTCCTTTAATATGATGTATCGATCGCAAGGTGGGAGTGATATTTAAAATTTCAAATAGGGGTAGCTAGTGGAGAGGGGGTTAAACTTAAAATTAAAACAGTATTGGTCTTGATCGTCTCCCTCGGCATGTAAACCGACGTGTTTTACTATGTTTTTCTTACATTTACTGAAAAAAATAGTTATTTCGATTGGCTACTTTTCAAATAAACACCCAGTATAACGCAACAAAGATTTAATGTCAGTTTTTAAAATCTTAGATCATATTATTTGGTTTGAGGTCAAATATAAAGTTCTAAAGTCAAACTAAAATACAAACAAATTCTGGTAAAATGTGCAACTCTCTAATAATTTTATGCAAATTTAATATTAGAGTGGGAAGTGATCCCAGTACAAGTCAGAAAAGGTAACTTTTTTAGAGAGCAAAAAAACTATATAATTTTCGCCAACTTAATTTTTGCATATCTGTAAAACTATTCAATTTTTGAATGTGTCTTAAAAACATATTACCTTTTCTGAATATCTTGCAAAGTTAGTCTTGCCTTTCCCAAAGTCCCCCATTATTGATACACTTATTTCTATGTCATTCTATTTAGATGAACTTTTTAACAGTACCTATCTCTTGTGCCTCGTACAACTAGCGAGCGGATTGGCGAACCGCTCGCTGAAAAGATGCCAGCCTTTCAACGAACATCGATAAATTGTTGGGCAAATATCTCGTAAAAATCAGGGAACGTAATGACGAGCCGATCGACAAACAAATAGTGGGAGTAAACTGTTTTTTTTACAATGAACACCGTTAAGTGTTAAATTGATTTAAATGACTTTTTTGTCAAAATGTAGAGATTTTGATCACATATTTCAGTATAATATTAAAGTTATTGATTGATATATACATACTATATCCATCTACTAACTTGTCAATGAGGGCACATTCACATATTATGTAAATTAAATAGAAGTTTTTTTTAAATACAATATTTTCAAAAATGACTAATATTAAAATAATTAAATTTTAAATATCAGTACAAATCATACATTCTTGAGCCAAAACCAAAAATTTTAATATAATTCAAAATTAATGAAATATTAAGAAATTAAATGAATGGGGGGAGGAAGTAAAAATTGAGTAGACAAATTATAAAAAATGCAATTTTTTGATGTTTCAGAATTATTATTCCATCATCGGGTATGTTACTTTTTCTACTGAAATTTTTAATTGCCCAGCAGTCTTGGGTAAGATAAGTTTCCTTTAAAAATTCATCTAGTTATTGTCTCCTTTTTTATTCATTTTTTACCATTGCTCAGTTTTATTTTGCGTCTACGTGCTTGTTCACAATGAACGTAAGACATAAGAAATTCGTAAGACGTCAAATTTGCATAACACATAACTTGAACACAAAAACCTGAAACCATTCCAATTTAATATAATTCTGTTAAAATTATATCGTACGTAAAATTACATAAAGTTCAAATGGTTTGAACTTTATGTTGACGTCGTTGTATTTCTTATGTCTTACGTTCATTGTGAACAAGCACTTACCTTATTATTTTTATTTCTTTTCTTACTTGCTGTGTTATTTAAATAATATTTGTAATTTTTTTCATTTTCGTAATTTCTATTGTTGTTTTATTTTGTATTTTACAATATCAATGTAGTATGCAATCGCATCTTTAAAATTTTTTCAATTCAATTTTTTACCCGCGCCCCGTATAAATGTTTTTAAATTTCTTAATATTTCCTTCATACTGAATTTTTCTAAAAAAATTTTGTTTTGACTCAAGAATGTACTGATATTTATATTGAATTATTTTAATACGTGTTCATCTTTTTTGAAAATATTCCATTGCAGAAATGATTCCATAAATTTACTCAAAAACAAAAATTAAAGGACTTTTCTATAAAAAATCACTTATAACATGTGTGTGCGGTATTTCATCGATGTACAAATGCAAAAGTTCCCCAAAATGGTATAAAATTTAAATATCATAATGCGATGTATTTAAAATAGTTCATTACATTTTGTTTTTAATTCAGAACAAGTTTAGAAGTCTAATTAAATTCATGTAAACGCTATAATAATGTACCGATACGCAGCGTGCCTATTTAATAAGTGTTAAAATCGTGTACAATGGTACAACAGGTGCACGTACCACGTCTCCACTCTTTAATGTTTTGCTGAATCGAAGGATCGCGGAACGGCTCCTAACTTTGTTGAGAAGAAGATACTTAAGTACGCACAACTCTGCGCGGTTCGCACATCGGCTGGCTCGCTATTTCGATCGCTACCCTATACGAGATTTTGATGGTTCTTCGGAATACTGACGTCAACCGCTCGCAGAACGACTTGCACTTTTGTTGCAAGTTTGCCGAAATGTTCACCATTCCGCTCGCGGTAACGTTCGGCTCGCATCCCCGCTCGTTAGTTTGCATGAGGCATTAAAATTGATCTTTCTTTGAACGAACCCTCGATGTCCACCTTTATGGACCAGTTTATCAATCTCCAGTTAAACTTACCCGTCAGATAAATCATGTGACGTCCTCGAGTTCCATGAGAAAACGTCAAACCTCACTTACGTGTCAAATAACTTTTACTGGAAATTGATAAATTGGCTCCAAGTAAGTATAATAAAGTAAGAAAACAAAACCGCGTCAAGTTTCTGGTTTGCCTAATTAATTTTAACACAATAATTTTATCAAAAATGCCAATATTAAAACATTCAAACGGTGTCGGGTTAGGCATATGTGGATTTACCATATTCCAGCCCCCCAGGCCGTTCTGAATTCAAAATGGAGTTAAAAATTTTAATTTCTTTTTATTCTATTTGCAGAAAGTATTGTATAGCTTCTAGTTATGAACATACTCCACACATTTTTAAGCAATCCAGTGATAATATGTTCCTAGTAACGATTTTCGATATCGAGGCTTCTTATCGCGAAATGCGAGTAAAGTATTCCTTATTGGATAATTCCACCCTCCGCAGCGAGTGGTTAGAAAAAGCTAAAAGGCTGCGTGTCCAATCGCTGAAAGCACATATAAAACATTTTGAGACAAGAGCCCACTATGGAAGCATAAAAAGTGTGCATTGCTTAGTATCGTTAGGACGTGTTTACCAAACCTTGAATAAATTTGGAGAAGCAGAGAAAATGTACTTGGCAGCAGAAACAATCATCAGTAAATTACCATATAGAACAAATACAGAGCATTTTGGCGTTAAACTTAATAGAATTCGACTTTGCCGCCTGAGTAAAAAATTCACGAGGGAATCTGTTATAGAAGCGATAATACATATACAAACTTCAATAATATTTCTAAACAACATTGAAGGACCAAATTGTGAAAGTTTAGGTACATTTTTCACAGAATTGATATTATTATACGAATATCTTAACAATATCTTAGGCGTTAATGAATACACGACACATTTAACTAAATGGAGAACTCGCATTGATGCCGAAAAATTTCGACCGATAATGAAGCCACTTTCTGTGAACACGCGTGTAGAAACGATCAGAGATATGAATAAAGAGATCATTCGCAATATAAACAAAACTATATATCAGTATGGATCTCCTAATGGCAAATTTCGAGAGTACATGGCTGAATTACAATCTACACTGAGGGCAGCAGTCGCAAATTCGTAAAATTTAGTTTCTTTCCATTTGAGATAATAATTTTTGTAGTAGTTTAAAAATTTTAGGCTTTATGCGTGTATACGTTTCAACTTGTTTAAATTATTGTAATATTCCAAAAATGGTAACATTGTTTGTTGTAAATTTCTATTCCAAATAAAAGTGTATAGGGGATGGTTATTTATTCCCTATTTTTGCTTGTTATTAATTTAAACAACGATAATATACGAACTTATTTATTTACAGCCGTATTCATAAAAATTTAAAACAGGTTAATAAACCCTTAATAAGCAAAGTGTCAAAAAACGTTATTCATAAACGTTCAATAGCGCTAAAACACTGTTATAAGACTGTTTTAAGTGACTTGTTTTTATGGTTCATACATACCTCCTATAAGCCTCTTTTAAAGTTAACCTAAAAATATTTGTTCATAATATATAAATTATTGAAACCAATATGAATGCAATAGCGGCTATTAATGTTATTAACATGATTGGTGATGCACCTCCGTGTTGTAGATAATTGTACAAGCCGAGATTCGACCCTTTCACGCTTTGCGATGTTGAATTTAAAAACCCGAAAGACGGTCGGTCCAAACATATTTTAAAGCATTTTATAGAAAATAACTTTCGAAAATAATATGTGTCGAATATGTGCATGTGATGCTATTAACATTACTTCAAATCACTTGGCCATCACTCTATGGCCATCGCTTTGGTAAGCCACGAAAGAACTCAAAAAATTTCATGCTATTAGGTATTATTATAAATTATTATGGAATTAAAAGACATTATGATTTAAAATTTTTATTTATCTAACGATCCTACTATAGTATGTTGTTTGCATAAATAAAATTAAATGTTTTTTCTTTTATAACCACACTTTTAGAGATTGTTGCACTGGTACGGTGATCTAAAAAAACGTATTCCTAGTTAAACCTGTATTATTATTTTATGAAATATAAATACATACGTGTCTCGTGGTATTGCTATCCTCTTCTATATATATGGGAATATCCAATTTGTCGCTTAGAAGTTGTTGCGAGGTGCATCGTGTATAAACATCTTTTAAAAGATCGGTAGCCAATTAAGTTTCAAGTGTTAATGTACGATGGCTACCCTTACACATTCCATTAAAGCTATAAAAGAGTACATAACAAATGTTTAATTTAAAAAGATACAAAAATTATTTGTTTACCTTTTTTCTTATTTACTCTACTAAATAAATTTAGGTTAATGTACACGAAATAGTTCACTTGCGGTGCCACGCCTTTCATATTTGGTTCATATTACCTATTTCAATCTCTTAACGGTGTTGTAACTAATAAGCTCTTAAAATGCGTTTATGAATAGAACTACATTTAAAATACTGTTTAGCCTTAAAATGTGTTTTAAGTAAAACATCTCTGAGAGACACTTTAAGATATTTTTATGAATACGGCTGTTACACTTTATACAAATTATCACCTTGAAGTTTCATTGAACTACTTCTTCAAATGATGCTGTCGAACTACTGCTTCGAACATTACTTATCGAACTACTGCTTCATGGTTTGCCTACCGGACGCAGTAGTTTACCTTTAGCTCTTAGCGACCTCTGTGGCAGTTTGCAAAAACATATTTAAATTTGAATAATACAGAGTGGCCACAGTACTCCCCTTCTAGAGAAGACTATCTGAGCGATACACAAAACGTAATAGAAAAAGAGAAAAAATATATACAATTACAAAAAAAACTTTTTACATTTTGCTATTTGTAGCGGTTTGGAAGCTTTACTTTCCTTCCTGTTCTTGTTTGAACATCTGGTACAAATGTGACTCTCTTTGATGTACCTGGTTGTGGTTGCGGTGGCGGTGCTGTTGGCGTCGTTTCTTGCCTTGGAGGATTTCCAATAGTGTGCGCAGCCTTCACTCGATCGATTGCCACTGTAACGTTCTTACCATTTACACAGATTACGAAATTTTTGTCGGTGCGTGACATAACTGGAAATGGTCCTTCGTATGGTGGTGTAAGAGCTGGACGAACTGCATCGTTGCGAAGGAAAATATGCGTGCAAGTGCTTAATGCCGGTTGAACAAAAATAGTGCTCTTGCTGTGGTTTGATGCCGGAACTGGCTTTATTTCTTGCATTTGCCTCCTTAACTCTTTTACAAATTCGGATTGCGGAATCTGGTCGTCAGTTTTGTTGAGAAATTGACCTGGCAAGGATATTGTTGATCCATAAACCAACTCTGCGGGTGCTGCCTGAATATCTTCCTTGTACGTGGTTCGAAGACCCAAAAGGATTGTAGGTAATATGCTGCACCAGTCCTTGGTTTCATATGCCATTATTGACGATTTCACCGTACGATGCCATCTTTCCACCATACCGTTAGCTTGTGGGTGGTAGGCAGTGGTGTGGATATGCTTTATACCTAGCGTCTTAGACAACTCCTTGAACAGCGTTGATTCAAATTGGCGTCCTTGGTCAGTGGTAATTCTCGCAGGAATTCCAAAGCGTGCTATCCAGCCTGATATTAATGTAGCCGCAACCGTTTCGGCCGTTATGTCCATTAGCGGCTATGCCTCGGGCCATCTTGTGTACCGGTCGATACACGTAAGTAGGTAACGGTAGTTCTTACTTGGTGGTAACGGTCCAACTATGTCTACGTTAATGTGTTCGAAACGTTTACCAGGCAGAGTAAATGACTTGATTTCTGACTTGTTGTGGCGTTCCACTTTCGCTTTTTGGCACGATAAACATTGGCGTACTACTCTTGCGCATTCTTTGTTGATGCCGGGCCACACGAATCGTTGTGATATCAACTTCGTTGTACCTTTGATGCCTGCATGGGATAGTTTGTGGAACTTCGTAACAACTTCTTCACGAAACTTCCTTGGGATAAAAGGTCGTACAATATTTTGAGACACGTCACAGTATACCTCGGTTGCGGTATCTGTGAACAAAATTGGTTTTAGCTCCAAAGAGTGACTAACCTGCTTCATTAAAAATTGGTTTAACTCTTCGTCGCTGCGTTGCTCCAACGCTATTGCTGGATAGTCGATTATTGGGTTGTTGGTAACCGTGCAGATCCTGGAGAGGCAATCGGTTACAACATTTTCTTCACCGGGAACGAATCTGATGTCGGTGGTGAATTGCCCAATTAAATCTAAATGCCGTAACTGTCTAGGCGAAGAGTTGTTTGGTTTTTGGTGGAAGGCATAGGTAAGTGGTTTATGGTCAGTATTGACGTAGAAATCTCTTGCCTCGAGCATGTGTCGGAAATGTTTGATGCCTTCGTATATTGCTAACAGCTCTCGATCGTAAGTGCTGTATTTATTTTCAGCTGGCGACAATTTCTTTGAAAAGAAACCCAATGGTTGTAAAATATTATCGACTCTCTGGTGGAGAACGGAACCGATGGATGTATCTGAGGCATCACAGGTAAGCGACAATGGTGCCTTCATCGACGGATGCGCCAATAACGAAGCGTTTGCCAAATCGTCCTTACATTGTTGAAATGCTTTCAATGTTGATTCATTCCACGTTAATTTCGTATTGTCGTTCTTCTTGTTACCAGGAATTAACTCTTGCAGCACTTTTTGGTTGTCGACTGCATGAGGTATAAAGCGTCTGTAGAAATTTATCATAGCCAAGAACCGCTTTAATTCCTTTGCCACTTGTGGTAACGGAAAGTTGCTGATGGTTTCTACCTTTTCGGGAAGTGGTTGAATCCCTTCTGCGGAAACTCGATGACTTAGGAAATTTACTTCTGATTGTCCGAACTTGCACTTTTCAACGTTAATGTGCAAACCATATTCGCGTAGCCTTTTGAATACTACTTGAAGGTGTTCGAAATGATCTTCCTTGGTCTTGGAGGAGACGAAGATGTCGTCTATGTAAACGAAAACGTATTCAAGACCAGCTAAAGCTTCTGTAATGTACCGTTGAAACGTTTGCGCTGCATTTTTTAAACCAAATGTCATGAACAAGAATTCAAAGAGACCAAACGGCGTCGTGATCGCTGTTTTGGGTACGTCTTCGGGATGTACAGGAATCTGGTGAAAAGCACGAATCAAATCTATGGTCGAAAATATTGTCTTACCTTCTAGGTTGTAAGACAGATCTTGAATGAATGGTACGGGAAATCTATCGGGGACTGTGATTGCGTTCAGTGGCCGATAGTCTCCACACGGTCGAAACGATCCATTAGGCTTCCGAACCATATGAAGAGGACTTGCCCATGGTGACTTGGATGGTCGGCAGATACCGTTTTTTATTAAAAACGCGAATTCCTCTTTTGCCGCTTTCAATTTGTCTGGAGTCAGTCGTCTTGGTCTGGCGGATACTGGTAAACCTTTGGTTTCAATGTGATGAAAAACTTTTGAGCTTGCGGTTGGTGTGTGTCGCTGGTTTTCAGCTAGAAGTTCGGGAAACTGACCTAAAATTTCACTAAATTTGTTGGAAATGTGCAACAACCTCGGTGATTCTTGACGATTGTAGGTTGATTTAAAATTGAAGGATCGGTTGGTCTTCTTATCGATCAACTGATTTCGTTTGACATCTACTAGCAAGTCGAAATGTTGTAAAAAATCCACGCCGATGATAGGTTCTTTAACGTCTGCTATTATAAATTCCCATTCAAACTCGCGGCGTAAACCTAGGTTTAGTTTCAAACGTTTTAAACCATACGTGTTAATTTTTGTTCCATTTGCTGCGAACAAACATTGGCGTCGTGATGGGTGCTTGATCTTGAGCTGTGCAGAGGGTAGGACCGACACGTCTGCTCCTGTGTCGATGAGAAACTTTGTATTTGTAGTACGCTCGGACACACATAGACGGTGTATCTCTGCAGTCTCCTTTGCCGTCTGAGGCTGCAGTGCTAGTTTAAATCACCAGCGTATGTGCACGGTTTGACGCACTTCGTTGCCTTGCTTTCAAACCGTTGATGGTACCAGCAATGTGCCTTATTTCTACTTGCCGATCTATTTCTCGAACGAGAACGTGACACTGCACGATTACTGTTGATTGACCTTTCCAATAACCTTGTGAGCTCGTTGACCTTCTTTTCTAATTCAGCAATGCGATCACTCTCCTGGCTTTTTATATGTGATATACTTGACCTGTTATCATTCACTTCCATGATTTTATCGGCCAGTTTTGCTTGTGCAGTCAAATTGCCTTGGCTGGCTGCCAAAATCCCACGAACGTTCTGCGGTAAACAGTCCAACCATAAGGTTCGTAATATGTCTTCTCCCACTCCTTTCGTGGCATGTTGACGCATTTCTTCGAGTAGGTGAGAAGGTATTCTGTCGCCTAGTGTGAACTCGGATAAGAGTTTCCTAATCTTTTTCTGCTCGCTCATCGAAAACCGATCTAAAACCTTGCTCTTAAAATTTTCGTATTTGTTGGTTCTTGGCGGGTTTATTATGGCATCCGAAATCTGGTGTAGGATTGGACCTCTCATCTCGGCGATTGCGATGTTAAATTTTGTGCTGTCCTCTTTGATGCCATTTAGCGCAAACTGGCTTTCCATTTGTGTGAACCAAATTTCGGGCATTTGCACGTAAAACGGTGGTGCCCTTATTGCTACACGTTGCACTGTGATTTCTTGCATCGTGCCGGTCGCGGCATCCACAGGTTTTGAATCCTCGGTAGCCATCAAAATCGAATATAACCTCAAAATAACCAAAAGTTCGCACGTGGGTCGTATATTATATTTGCTGCGACTACGTACAATTTAGGCATAAAATCTTGACGATGCGTTGTTCGCTCGTCTAAAAATAGTATCTTAATTATTAATGTATTTTTAACTTTTTTACCTTGCACGTGTAGTCGACTTGGTTTTTTGCGTTTGTTCTTAATCGGAGGTCACCATTATAGGGGATGGTTATTTATTCCCTATTTTTGCTTGTTATTAATTTAAACAACGATAATATACGAACTTATTTATTTACACTTTATACAAATTATCACCTTGAAGTTTCATTGAACGACTTCTTCAAATGATGCTGGCGAACTACTGCTTCGAACATTACTTATCGAACTGCTTCATGGTTTGCCTACCGGACGCAGTAGTTTACCTTTAGCTCTTAGCGACCTCTGTGGCAGTTTGCAAAAACATATTTAAATTTGAATAATACAGAGTGGCCACAAGTGTATCAAAATATTCCTGCCGATTATATTGTATGTTTTTAGGTAAACGTAAATCTTAATTCGAAAACATCACATCATATCAAAAAATCTTATGTGACAACACATTACTTTCCCATTTAGTAGATTCCACTTCATTTTATACTGAATATTAATAAAAAAGATGTTAACTAAAAAAATTTTTTAACTCGATAAAATACACAAATTATTTTGAGATATCAAAGTTACGAAATTTAATTTGTAATTTAACATGGTAACTCGTATTTTTTAAAAGCACTTATTTTATATTTTCATTTTAACAAGAAAATAACATGTTTGCATTGAAAAATTTTAAAATTGTCATTTTCCAAAAAAAAATTAGAAATTCATAATACATTTATTTTCTCCATCAATAAAATTACATGGAAAGTCAACAATATCATAAAAAAACAATTTAACAATCTAAAATCACAAGACCAAAAACAAATAAAAGGCAACAGCCAATTTACAATAAATAAACTATTATAAATATCAAAAATTATATTTCAAAAACTCGTCGGTCGAGTAAAACGTCGTTGACAACAATATTTTTTTAAGCTTTCGCTCAAATTTCCTTTTACACAGTCCTCTAATCTCGGTCGGTAATTTATTGTATAATTTAACGCATAGGTGGTTCATTCCCAATTGTGTAGTTTTCAGTCGATGGTATGTAATTGCGAAATTATTTCCATTTCTAGTGTTGTACGAGTGCAGTCCTGCATTTTTTGTAAACTTGTTTTCGTTTTCGTGTACAAATCGGAGGCAGTCAAGTATAAAGACCGACGGCAAGGTAAGAATCTGTAATCTCCTGAGCAGATCACGACAGCTAGTGTTTCTTGGGACACCACAAATTGCTCTAATTGCCTCTTTTTGCCTTATGAAAACTCTCTCCGATTCCGAACTATGTCCCCACAGTAAATACCATATGTCGCTCTGGAGTGGAAGTTGGCATAATACGTCATCCTTGCAATTTCCAATGTGGTAACCGCCTTCATCCTTCTTACCGTGAAGACTGCCGCAGACAACCCCTTCATTAGTGAGGCAATATAACTTTTCCAACCCAGTGAATTTTCAAAGATGATTCCCAGAATTTTCAATTTTTCTCTCTTATCGCTTTTCATACTGAATGTAATTTTTTGAGTTTTACTGGTGTTTAATTTTAGACCATTCGCACTGAACCACTTCTGCGCATACCCCAGCGATTCGGAGGTAAGACGCTCCAGCTCTTGACTTGATCTGGCAATGTTGAGAAAGTTGGTATCGTCAGCAAACAAACTTGTCTTGTTACACGGTACGTTTGATGGTAGATCGTTTATATATAGGATAAATAAAATGGGTCCAAGAATTGAACCCTGCGGCACACCCAACTCTATTTCTCTTTTAAGTGATTCTTTACCATTCCATGTTACCTTTTGTATTCTATCTGATAGGTAGGACTCAAACAAATCCAGAGCAGTCCCCCTTACCCCATAAAATCTCATCTTCTCCAGTAGGTGTGATCTTATAATACTATCGAAAGCCTTGCTCAAATCACAGGCTGCAACTTGTGCAATCTGACGGCTATCAAACGCCTCGGCCATACTTTCCATTATTTCGACCACAGCTGTAGTTGTCGATTTTTTAGATCGGAACCCATGTTGACAGCTATCCAATATTTTGTGCTTATTCAGGAACCCCATCAGCCTTGTTTTCATTACGTTCTCGAGTATTTTTGATATAGCTGGCAAAATAGATATGGGCCTGTAGTTATTTGCATTGTTCACACAACCCTTCTTGTAGACCGGAACCACTCTTGCAAATTTAAGTCTCCTTGGAAATATACCCTGCTCAAGGCATTGATTAATAATCCCCTTTACTGAAGCGCAAATCATTGGGAACACGTCCTTCAACAATGCTGCAGACATGCCATATTCATCCAGTGAATTTCCATTTTTCAGTTTTGCTACTATTTCCTTGAGTTCTTCTTCCGTTGTTGGATAATTAAATAATGAGTTCAATGTTTTTGTTTTATTATTGCGTAGCATATTTAAGGACTCGTCAAGTGATGGTTGCACTAAATGCAATACTGTCCTGCCAATCTGGACAAAATAATCATTTAAAGAATCTGCTGTCAAAGTACTTTCTCTGTTCTCAATTTTGGGTCGTTTTCCCGATTCGTTGTTTATGATATTCCATACCGCTTTAGATACGTTTGCTGATCTTGCCACATATGTTGAGTTATTATTTTTTCTTGCATTCGTGTGGCTCTCTCTGAGCCGTCTTTTCAGTGAACATAGCAGGCTCCCTTCCTACACCGTCCTTTCGCACTTTATAAATTGTTTGGGCTGCGTTTATAGCTTTTTCTATAGCCTTTGATTCTTCCGACTTCTTATTTAGCATTTTATAATTGTTACCATTTTTCTTCACAGCAGTTCTAGGAAAAGATGCATTGTAGCATTGTTGTAGAGCCTCGTGAAAACAGTTATAAGATTCCTCAGCATCAACCTTCAGTAGGCCTCGCCAGTTTACCTGTAACAAAGCATCCTTAAATGCTTGTATATATTTTTTATTTAATACATGTTTCCATATCTCAGCTTTCTTTGGTTCAGGTATCTGTTTAAGCAGCTCCATCTTTTGGGCCAAGTGATCAGATAAATGAGGATCAAACGTTGACTTCGAATAGGTTTTCTTGACTTCGAATAGGTTTTCCTATTTGTTTACGGGATGCCCCGGTTTGCGGGATGCCGTGCCGTCCATATGCAATTAAATTTTAACTATGGTCGTAATGACGTCAGAATTAATTTTTTATAAGTAATTAAAAAATTCGTTTGATATTAATTACATAATATGTTTATATAAGTAAATTAGTTAAAATATTAAATTATAGTAATGAACAATACAAATCACTGACAGATCAAAATTATCCAAGACAAACCATTTTCATTTAATAGTGCTTATTTTATTTTTGCATTTTAACAATTATTTCAGAGCAAAATATCAAGTGTGGGGTATCATAAGATGCGGAAAAATAATCTAGTTCGATTGATATGATTTTTAATCTCATATGTTCCACCGGGAAGTGGCAATGCTCTTTAGCAATTTTCATTCTTCTAAAAAATGAGTTAAAAATGGACGGTTTTCAATCAAAATCTAATCAGCTCTTTAGACAGCTGCTTCAAACTAGTGTATAAAATTTCAACTCAATCGGTGCACGCGTTTGTCTTAAAACGTTGACGATAGAATGACCACACATCACACACACATCCGGACATCATTCCAAAATTGGTCTTAAACAATTCGTATGGGCTCATAGACCATGGGAAAAATGCTAACTCAAAATTTTTTTTAACTGGATAACAATACTTTCCGGCTACTGTGCAGTTGTTCTGACCACTCGAAACAAATTTTCTTTAGCTACACACTAAAGAACAAGGTTTATAGAGTAGATTTATATAAATATTATGTGTGAAAAGGGCCCAAACTTTTGAAAAAAACGCATTTGAACTTAGCAAATTTTACGAGATTCAGTGTTAAAATTTACGAGATTCCCGCGCGTCGCTCATTCTGTTGACGGTACGTGCAATATGAATGACCCTAACACTTAGAGTATTTCGCACCGGCAGATGCAGCTCGTCTCTCGTACATGTAACATCGATTATTTTTTGTTTTTGCGCGATTTTTTGGGGGTGAAACGTAATAGTTTACTGCCCCATACCGCAACTATACTTTTTAATGCTATTTCGAGGTTCTCTCACATCCCGGTTTCATTTATCCCGGTTTTCTTGATGGGTGGCGCCTTCTCGTATGTTTAGCCTAGTAACCAGAGTCAAAACCGCCCTGGAGGGGTGCAGAGCGGAGCTGAGCGGCGCGGCGCCCCGAAAGGGTAGGTTTTGACGATGGATTACCCTCCTTATCGAATACACACCCCAAAATTCAAAGGAAAAATTTTTTTAATTTTTTCACTTTTTCGGCAATACACGGGTTATTTTCCATTTTTTTGATTATATTTATTACTAATATCCACTAATCACACCCCCATCTATCCGAATTTCAAAGAAAAATTCAAATCGGAGCGAAAAAATTTCACTCGATTTCAAGGTACAACGGGCGAACGATGTGACATCGACCCGGGTCTGCCGCATACTCGATGCTAATTTCCCGTACTTTTCAAAAGTCGATTTTGGGGTTGTTTTTACAGATTTCACCTATGACATTTTTTCTATAGCCTAAAATAAGCATGTTCTTTAGTGTGTAGTTGAAGAAATTTTTTTTCAGCTGGTTAGAATAACTGCACAGTCGCCTACTTTCCTTTACTACGTAAATGGGAAAGTAAAATTGGGATAGTAAATAACGGAATGCTGGATGCCCGAGGGGGCTCGAAGGTGAAAATTTGGGCCCCTAAAACAAAAAATGACCCATTTTTTCGATTTCACACTTATATTGCGGAGAACTGCTAAAGCCAGAATAACTGTCTTTGCATTAGGTAATGATACAGAGAGACCATGGAGAAAAGGCATCGTAATCTTTGTTTCAAAACGCCAAAACATCTCTATGGGGTTTCTCGTTGCTATCTGTGCTGGTTATGGCGTTCTTCTTTCTCATTTTGAGGTCGTAATAAATGTGAGATTGGAGTAAGCAAATAAGGTCGGAATTCATAAGGAGAATTAATAAAACATTATAAATCGAAAAACATTTGATTAAATTTAAAAAACTACTTTACATTTATTCACAATATATAAATCACCCTTCATCATTCCACTGCTTCTTTTTAACAACATCGAGTACATTTTATACAAAATATCAAATATGTACATGTTATTTAGATCCTTCTAAATAAAAATGCTCATTCTATATATTATATAGAATGAGCATTTTTATGATATCTCTTACCTTTTCCCAACATAATATTATTTAAAGTTTTGATGTTAAGAAATATTAAGATTTTTGTTAAGGAAGTAATTAGCAAATCTTCCAATGATTTATCATGTTTGCATGCATTAGTGAAACGGAATGTTATATTTTCCTTGATAATTTTAGCAATTCTTGGAAATATATTTTCCAAATGACATATTTTAGGGAACACGTAGTTAAAAATTGTAAATATTGAACAAACCCGGTATTACAATATTGCAACCTTCTTTTTCCATCATATTCTTTGTGCATGGTGAAGACTTGTGTTGCTTCGTCCACGCTATTTCCCTCCTCCGGTTTATCAACATCGCTTTCTTCGGTCAAAATGTTTTGCTTACAAATTTGAAATTTTAGGCAACACTTTTTTAGAAATAAAACCACAAACGTAATGTTTTACACTGGTTTCCAATTTTCGTAGCTTTTTGAACACTTTAGGAATTTCAATGTCATTACTGAAGTCTCCAATCTGTGGCTGAACCTCATCATTTACATCCTAAAAACATTATTCAATTAAGATAGGTAATTTAAACTTATTCAAAATTAAATATTTTACCTGTGTTACAAATCTTGGTAATGATATTAAAATATCTCGTTTGTCATTTTCGCAATTAGAGCCTCTTGAATAACCTTTAGTTAAGATGTTTACCAACAAGGGGGTAAATGCAGCTACAGTTGGATTGTTACACCCCTCTGCCTTATTTGACCAAAGAAATTTTCCAACGGATCTTGATTGAATGTTCTTAGGACCATCGTGATAAAACCAAAACCTTTCATTTTCGTATCAAGATCAAGGTGGCCCTGCAAATTATATAACGATATTCAATATTAATAGTTTTTATGTTTTCATGTTTTTCTATGTAAGTCACTCACAGCTTAAATGATGCAGATCAAGAATAATAAAACTTCTTAAGAGAAAATCGCACATATTGAAAAATCTTTTTAAATAAAAACACAGTTTTATAAATACTAAGTACTTATTATTACTATCGTATTTAATATAAAAATACAAAAAAAATTTTTAAAATTACTGTTGAAAAAAATAAAATAAAAAATTCATAGCAAAAATTGCATCACAGTTTGAATGATGCATAAGACAAATTTGATACATAAAACAATTATATGCACATTTCAGTATTTGATTGGGGTGCCTTTTTGTTGGAGTACTGCTTATAGTCATTTGGGTATGAAATCCACTAAATTTTTGGTCAATTCTGGAGTTCCAGAATTTCATTTTATTCCATTCCGCTAACAAATCACGTTTCAATTAATTTATGCTTGAAATTGTGTGTTTTATAAGTTCATATTTTAATTTTGCCCAAATATATTCAATTAAAATCGAGTCAGGTGATTGAGCTGAAGGTTTTAGTAAATTAGGGCAATTATAAATCGACCAATGTTTAACAATGTGAGATGAATGTTTCGAATCATTGTCTTGGTAATAACTAAAACAATTTTTTTTCCCGACTGTTTGGGCACTAACCAATAAATTTTCATGAAGTATGTTTAAATACATCAATTTGTCCATAATTCATTCTATAAAATGTAAGATTTCCGTACCTGATGAAGACATGGAGTCTCATACACATATACATGAACTGTCCCGTGCTTAACTGTGGGTTGCAAGTTTTTAATTTTGAGCTCTTCTTTGGGTTTTTTTCCAAACTTTAACCTTTTTATCGGATGTAAAAATATTGAATTTACTCTCATCAGCAGAAAGTACCTACTGTTTTCCAAAAGTTTTGAGACTATTTTGATGTTCACGAGCGAAGGCGATTCTATCATTTATATTTTTCCTCCTTATGCGGGGTTTATTTTTTGTCGTACTACGATGTAAATCATTATTTCTTAATATATTTCCAACAGTTTCTGGGTTACACTTTTTCTTTAAATGATTTTCAACCTCTCGTTAGTTTTGTAGTACTAAAAAACGAATTATTTCCAGAGATCGCTTTGCATAAAAATTTTATTTTGTGCTTTTCTTCCTTTATTTTGAATTCCATTTTCACGCATATAGTAACGTTTAATCATATTTTAAATTGTAGGTGAACATTTTTTTCAGTATTTTACTGATTTTTCTGAGAGTTTTTCCATTTTTAAAATAAAAATTATTTGGGAACGTTCTTCTAATGTCGTGCGACGCCCTATTAGGTTATTCACATACATTTTTTTATTATTAAAACAAATTTATATCGAAATTATACCGATTTGCTACCCTGTTAAATTTGCAAACAATAAACAGCAACTAACCGTTATTATCATAGCAATAGTGAAAATGCATAATTTAAGCTGTGACATTCATTTATCTACGAATTTGATTAACTTTTACTTTTAACTTTTTATGTGTAATTCTGAATCAATTATTTAAATTTTTATACCATATCTTGCTAATGCTTATATCTATAAAACTAAGCCTTTATTGTTTTAAAAATTTTCATTTAGAGCTTCTTATTTAACAAAATTGAAATATTCTTAATCTGCATCATTTAAGCTGTGAGTGACTATGTAGGTATAGTGTATTTCAAATTAATTGGAATTAAAAAAAGTCTAGCATCAAATTACGTTGTTATAAAAACATACAAACTATGCAAGGAAAAACAATATAAGAGATAAGATTAACGCGCCAACGAAAGCCCGCATTTCATACTCCACGTGGAGTAGTGTAGTTCTAATTGGTTAATATTTATAATAAGGACTTATTATTGGATAATATTTCTATTACGAAAATTCTCTTTGCGACTCCACGTGGACGCGTGTACCAGGTGTACAGTAAGTTTGTATGTTTTTATAACAACGTAATTTGATGCTAGACTTTTTTTAATTCCAATTAATTTGAAATACACTATACATTGTATTTGATTTGATTGTACTCCGTGTTTGTTGTTTGACGTTTTTGCCTTATTATTTTTTTCTTATTTTGTTAAGTAAATGTATAATTATGGTATAATGAATAAAATTATTATTATTTAAATCATTTTATAAATTACCTCCAGTGCCGTACCAATCTTTTACGCTCAGTGGCGTCGATAACTATGCCAACAGCGCCATCCCACCGCTTGGGTGCACATCTATTTCAGCGGTTACAACGCTTGTAGAGTCGCCATTAATATACGTTAGTATAGCGTCATTAATCAAGTTATTATAGAGTTAATTTGTTTCTACACTAAAATTAGCGAGTTAAGTTTCGATTTGTTCCAAAGCGGTAAGTGGTCACGTAATTTTGATTTTTGCCATTATAATTCTTTCATAATTTGCACTAAAAGAAAAACATTTAAAGTTCAATATTGGATGATCGCAAGTTCTTTTGCTTCTAATTTATTTTTGTTTTAATTAAATATGGTCAAATTTGATGTATTAATATTATGTGAATGAAATAAGTTTGCTTATTGTTATTTGAGGGGCATTAAAGCCATAGTGGTGTAAGTCATATTTTTGTAAAATTTGAGTTATGTATTGTAGGCATATCTTTAAGTCGATTTATTGAAAGGCAAAGTGAAGTAAGTCGTAACTCATAACCTCCACCACCTGATGGCCCTAATACTATATAATAAACCCTTTTGTTTCTCTAAATAAGGTTTATGTGACTTACACAGGGGTGGGCTGGAGTCGGCTCGCGAGCCGGTTGTTAAAATGTTTGAAACTCGGCGAGCCGCTTGTTAAATTACCCCTAAAACCAAAAAATAAGCCAATTTCGATGCCATTCATTTTATTACATCTTGGATGAACCAGAATCACAGGTTAGCAACAGAAACAAGGGTAAGAAAAGGGCACAATAATGATGTTTCTGCAAATGAACAAGGCATATTGACTCTACATTGATTAATTAATTATGCATATACATAGTATAGTATGTTAAATTTGGAATTTATTAGTTTTTTTGTGCAATAAATGTTTTGTTTAGTTATTTTGTGCAATAAATGTTTTGTTTTGTTATATATATCAACGGTGGGCAACCTCCGGCCCGCGGGTCAACTCCGGTCCGCGTAAAGTTCTAATCCGCCCCGCGAGATCTTTAGAAGAAATAATAAATAAATATTTTCAAAAACAAAAATTATAAAGAAAAGTATTAGGTTAGTACCTAACATAAGGAAAAAGGAGAGATCTACAGTTTAATTTTCGATATAATTCGTCTTATTTAAATTAAATTAAAAAGTATTGTAAAAAGTAAATTGAAAAGTACACTAGACCCGCCATGTACGCGAGTTCGATGTACGCGAATTAGATTTTGATACCTGAATTTTTTATACGCGAAGCAAAATTCCCTTTAAGGCGAATTAAGTTTTCGCGTATTATTAAAATAACTATGTGGCACAGTCGGCCTACCGGCCGCCTTTAGCCATCTAGACCGTGTCGGATGTGGTTGTTCGGCCTTCGGCCTCACTACAAGGTTCTAAAGTAGCCTATGTTTTAAGTAGCGTTGTAAATATCGTAACTTCTACACCAAATTTGGTTAAGATTGGTCAAATAGAAACGTAAAGCACGTGCACGCGTATTTGCATTGTCGATCGGTTGAGAGCTTGACAGCATTCATTATTGTTTTTTAAGTTGATTTTGAGTAGCCTGCCTTCATTTAAGGAATCTCGATAATCCATTAATGCGCGTCCCATATGGATTATCCCATAGGGATGCGCATGAATGGATTATAGAGATTCCTTAAAGGAAGGCAGGCTACTCAAAATCAACTTTCCTTTCCTTTGCGAATTTTTTTCTTTGTAATTTGTTATAAATGATAAGAGAAATAAACATAGTACTTAATTAACTGTGTTATAAATATTATTGTTTTTATATTTTCAGAAAAAAAATACAAGTAACAAAAATGTGTCCATTAACTATACTAAGGCCCGCGGACGAAACGTAAATATTATTCTGGCCCCTGTTATACAAAAAGTTGCCCACCCCTGATATATATTATATATTTTATACTGTACAAAAATAAATGAAGACAATGTACTCATTTACCGTTTTTTTTGCTTCGAAATAATAGCGAGCCGGTTGTTCAAAATTTGGCAGCCCACCCCTGGACTTACACCACTATGGTTTAAACCCCTCATTTATTTAATACTCGTTGCTACTTACAATAGTTTTGCATAAGATGGTTTGGCACAATTTTATTATATTCGTTAGGATAAGGTGATCATAAAGCCTAGTCTTACTCAAAATACATTATGCTACTCTATAGCAAAACTAATTACTATCTAGTAAACTAATAGTAAATAAATTATTTGCATTTTTCAAAAACACTCTTTTTAATATAAAATATTATATTTCATAAGTAAAGTAAAATTTCATGATGAGTAATATAAATTTAAATACAGCAGTTAAAAACGCTTAATTAAATTTTAAAAAATAAAGTTAATCATTTTCGGTCTCTTCGTCTGCTTTATTTGTAGACACTTTTAAATTTAGATAAAATTGTTGATACTCTTTATCAACAAGATTTTTGTTGCACAATGCAATGATGCCATCATATTTTTACTTTCCGAACCCCTAGGTAAGGAAAGTATTGTTATCAGGAAGAATTTAACCCACCCTCCCTTCCATTCAGGCGATGTAATTTATTTTCATCTGGCTTCGTGCTACGGCACGAAGTGTTTCAAAATTTTCGCCAAATTTTTTTAACGTATTCTACTAATGAAAATAAGATGAAAAGTTCCTAATAATATGTGTTGAAAAATGCTTCGTTTGCAAGATATAGGTACCTATTCAAAAGTATTTTTTCTGCCTCGTTTGGCAAAATATTAAAATTGAAAATTATAAAATTTTTCATCGATTTACTGTTGAAAATAATATGTAACCATTTTATTAAAAAATATAATATAAAAATTTACGTCTGTTCGGAAAGTCATGCGATGGCCACATCAGATTTCTTCTTTGCAATCGGCAAAGGTTCAGAATATCCATTTTGTAATATGATACAATTCCTGTCGTTTTTGCGTCTGTCTTTATGGTCGATTCTAATTTCATAAAAATTGGCTTCATCATAATCATACTTAAAGGTCATTCCATCTCAAATCGAATCATGAATTTACTTGACCCATGCCTAATTTGACAAAATTTGGTACACACCATCTTAGTAAGAAATAAAAAATACAAATTAAAGGATTTGCCCAAAGAGGCATTCGTTTCCTTGTTTTAATCATTCAAAAAGTCAAAAAGTTGGTGTGTAGACTTGTAGGAAAACGACTGTAACTTCATCCACGGTAGTCTAAATTTAAAAATAAAAAATGTTCTGGAATGGTAAACGAACATTCTGTTCAAATATTTAACCACATTTTATATTTTCAACCCCTAACTGGATTAATTTTTTAATATTAACCCTATTTCAACCCCTATTTCTAAGAGTATTTTTATTTTGTTCATCCATTAATAAGTGTGTTGCAAATAAATCAGCCCACTATGTTCATTAGTTTCAAAGTTATACACCCTGATATTCGAGGGTATAAACTGAAAAGTGTCACATTTATCAGGCCTTAACATGCAAACAAATTAAGTACACAAAAAAATTTAAATAATGTATTTTTGGTTTTACTGCTGTGTTGTAATATGCTAAACTTTTTATCAATATTATAGATGATGTGGTAAACTTACATTCAGATAATAAATATTTATGATGACAATGTATACAATTAATTGAAAATCTATTCCGACCTTTTTAAATAAATATAACGGTGGTCGCGTAACTTAACTCAACTTTGAACGGTTATTACTATGTAAATACGAATCTGACGAAAAATATGTATAGAAGTTTTTTTGCAGAACATTTAATTAGCTTTAATTTTATATTAAACTGTTTTGTCATAAAGTTCAAAGAAACTTGAGAAATCGAGGAAAAACTTATTTTAGTCCGTTTCTCGCTATACTTAATTTATTTTTAGTAACCGAACCCATGCTCATCCCATGATCAAATTTGGTATGCATACTCCGCGTAATTTCACAAAACAACAGTAAAAAAATGAACAAAATAAAAATACCCTTTTAGAAGTAGGGGTTGAAATAGGGTTAAAATTTAAAAAAAATTAATCCAGTTAGGGGTTGAAAGTATAAAATGTGATTAAATATTTGAACCTTACCAGCCTCAAGGACGTAAATTGTGCTTGAAGCGCGGTATACTAGACTAGACCAGTAACCTTCAGTCATTGGAGGGTTTTGCACACCTCAACTGGGTGGACTCTTGGGGGGTATTTTGATTAACGACTCGCCTTGCGAGAGGTTGGAATGGAATGTAGGGCGGATGTATATGCTCGAGCACGCAGCCTCTGGCTGGAAACAGTCTGGCCAGGTCACATGACGAAATCGGAGAGGTTTTCGTCCTCGGAGCAACCGACACTCCTCCGACGCGGAACCCCCGGCCGAAGGAATCTCGACTTTGCCACTTATACGCGAACTTTGCCAACTTTTCCTCCAAGGTTTTCTAAATCATCGAATTGACCCAATCATTTAGGGTCCAGTAGATGAAGCAAAACCTGCTACTAAAAGCACTACGGAAAGCGACTGCGTATTTAGCCCTGTCAAGAATAATTTAGCCATTTTCTTCGAGCATCGAAGGGGGGGTAAAACCCAACTTCGATCTTCGGCGGATCTCGGGTACAGGGGGGAGTCAAAACCCAACCCTGTATTCAAAAAAACTTAAGGTGCGTGGCGCACCAGACAGATGATTATTTTTAAATTTAGACCACTGTGGAACAAGTTACAGTCGTTTTCCTACAAGTCTACATACCAATTTTTCGACTTTTTGAAGAACCAATAGAAGGAAACAAATCCCTTTTTGGACAAATCCTGAAATTTGTATTTTTTATTTCTTACTAAGATGGTGTGTACCAAGTTTCGTCAAATTTGGTGGGGGTCGAGTCAATTTTGCCTATTTTTCAGTTGATTTGAGATGGAATGGCCCAGTGCGATTATTGTAACAAGGTTTATGCGAGTGCCACACTATTGTATCTACATATCGTCGGCTTACTGCTAAACAAGATAACTCCAAATTTATAGTTTTGAGTGAAACTGCTTTTAAAGTTTGATTCACCATAAACAAGTTGGAGTTAGTTAAAAATGAACTTCTTAATACTCCTTTAATATTTGACTTACAGTTATCAGGTTTTGTCAAAATGTAGTTTGCTCTTATTTGAATGCAATCATGTATATAACTCATTTTGTCCAAAAATGGAGTTATCTTGTTTTGGCAGTAAGCCGACGATATTATATACGATACTCTTGCATACAATTTTTTTGCATTGTTGCATTATGTTAAACTGTTGTAAGTAACTAAAAAATTTTGAATATACATAAAATAGTCGTCCATTATTAAAAACGATGCTTTTTTAAGTGTAACACTAGAATATCTCAAAAAAAAATTTTTTGCATTTATTGTAGTGTTGCTCTCATAGTGCGAATTTCGTCATATTAATACTATATTTTTATAATAGGGTTTGGAAATTTTCGAGTATCTCAGAGCCAGTGGCGAAGTTTCAAAAACGATCAGTGTCATCCATAGATAAGAAAGGAGTTGTATTATTCGGTTCACAAAAGTGACTGTGTACCAGTCCAGGAGCACTCTTACTTTATTTTAAAACAATCAACACCATCAGTATGGATAATAAATATCATTTGCAAGAAATTAAAATCGAAGAGTTGGACGATGTACAATTTAATTTAAAATATTTACATCATGCGATAGACGTTAAAGAAGAAATGGATACCGAAGAATTAACGCAGTGCACAATTGCAAATGAATACGATTCAAATTCATTAGAGTCTGCAAATTTTGATAAGGAAAACAAAGATCACACTAATAAATCGTTTCACACCGATGAGGAAATGTTTGTTTGTGCAATTTGTGATCTTAAATGTAAACGTAAATATAATTTAAAAATACATCAGAAAACTCACACCGGCGAGAAACCGTTTGCGTGCAACCTATGTGATCGCACATTTGCACACAAACCTAATTTGAAGGTGCACTTTAAAATTCACTCTGGCGAGAAGCCATTTCTTTGCGATATATGTGGGTTTAAAACTCTCTATAGCACATGTTTAAGGAGACATTTAGACAGTCACGCCGGCAAACAACATTAAACAAGGCATTTTCGGATTTTTCGGGAAGACTTTTCGGACTTTTCGGAAAAGAATTATAAGTGGTAAGACTGTTTTTTCGCGCGTTGTTTAAAAAGCGATCGTTATAGACGTTGTTAATTTGAATAAGTGCGATAATATTTGGGGTTTATATTAGGTAGTTGTTAAGATTCTTTTTGTACACTTACTTTGTTGATATTATTGATAATTCTGTTTCGCAAGGATTTTTTTTGTATTATGAATAAACGAACAGGTAATAAGTGAAGAAATTTTATTTGGTATAATTTGTTTAAGTTTACACAGCATTGTAGGGTACGAGTAGGTTTCAGGTAGATGCTATTTACATTAACTTTCCATTGGTATGAGTTACGAAGCGTTAGTAACTGTTGAGTGTGCTTTTAAATTTCGATTGAACCCAATTTACGCCCACAACGAAGAGTCTTATTGCTGAACTAGTCGGGGAAGAAAAAAGTGCCGTTTGTTTTTCCCCGCGATATAAATCAATATTATTTATTTCACGGCAATATCTTATTAGACCTATCGAAAGAAAGCATGAAAATGCAAGTCGATATCTAACTTTCAATTTGTCTGCATTTTTGTGAATATTGACAAATAAAGTGCTCCTACGTTAACTTTCGGTAGTTGATATACAGTGGCTCAAAAAAGTGAGCATACACTTTAAAATCACATAATAAGTGCATTATATTTCAAGGAAACAAATGTATTTTTAATGTAATTTTTTGATAATTAATTTCTACAAACCTTATTGAAGTATTACACGCAAAAATAGTTTAAAAATTTGTCTCATCTTACCAATTATAAAACGATTAATCAAAAAACACCTATATTATATGACACAAAAGTGAGCATACAATACACTTTTTATGTAGAAATAAACACAATTTTATGTACCTTAATATTTTTTAGGGTATCCGTTGGATTGCAAAACCGCTTTCAATTATTTTAGTATACAATGCACTAATTTTTTCGTTAATTCAGGCGAAATTTTCTGTCATTTTTCTAAAAAATTTTATTTGAATTCTCTTTTAATACTGCAATGACTATTTCTCACATTTTGGGCTAATATAAACCACAAATCTTTTATAGGGTTAATGTCCAGTGATTGGGGAAGGGCTTTCAATTGCTTGGGCAGATGGTACAAAAGCCATTCCTGAGCTAAACTCGACGAATGCTTAGGGTCGTTGTTTTGCTGGAAATAATAAATGGGTGTCATGTTTAATTTTTCAACAGATGGTTGTAAATTATTATGTAAAATTGGTAAATACTTATACTTGTCTATAATACCATCCAATACCATCGATAAATTCGAGATTCCGAAACCAATTCGACCCCATATACGACCAAACTAAAACTGAAGTGCCATCGTGTTTCACTGTTCTACACATGTTTTCTTTATTTCTTTTAAAATTCTTTTTTCGACACAATTTGTTCGCCATCCGAACCAAATATATTGTACTTACTGTCATCATTAAAATTTATAGTGTCTCAAAATTCTAGAATTTGATTTAAGTAAGTTTTAGCAAATTTTACACGTTTTAGTCGATTTATTTAGAAACGAATGGTTTCTTCTTGGCTATACAACCATTACACCCTCTTGAACGAAGGGTTTTTCGAATAGTTTCTATTGAAATTGATTCATTAATCATAAAAGATACTTTTGTCGTCAATTTTGGTACACTTTTTTTGGGTTCTCGTTTCATTTTCTTTATAATAAAATTTTCATCGGCAGTTGTTAAGTTTGTTTTTCGGCCACAACGAGGTTTATTTTACAAGGTTCCGGTATTTTTATAATTAATTATCATTTTTTGTACAGTAATATGGGATTAGCCAACTAATTGCCCAATTTGGAGTGAAAATTTTCCTTCGAAAATTAATTTTAGTATCAATTTCCTTGTAGATAAGTCCGTACCACTTCTTTTTGAATTCATTTTGTTAAAATTCGATAAAATTTACTGCAAACGTCTGCACTATCATTTGTAATACTAATTAGTAACTAATGCAACTAAGTAATTCAATTATTATAATAATGACATTATAATGACATTAAAAAATCTGCAAGTGTATGCTCACTTTTATGTCATAAAATGTATCCATATCTATTATCTTATTTCACTCTATAATTAGTAATGTAATAGAAGATAAGAGATCATTTTTTCGAATTATAATACATTAAAGTCAACAGAATATAATTATGAAAAAATAGAATTAAAAATTCATATTATATTTCCTTGAAAAATAATGCAATTATTACGTGATTTCAGGGTGTATGCTCACTTTTGTGAGCCACTGTATATTGTAGTATTCTTCTAATAACTCACTTTGTCTGATCAAAAATGCATTCCTGTCGGTACCTCAACTGAATAATTGTTTCAGTTGGTAATGCCATTTGCAGGGTGACAAATATTAAACATTTAAATAGAAACAATAGGGTCATTCCATCTAAGCTGAGAAAGGAGAAAGCGTGAATGGGAAAGTCATAGTGAACGACAAGCGATTTTACGATCCCTTTGAGACAAAAGCGTATTTATCAATACAATGGCTTCAACATCAAAAATCAACTCTCAGGACGCCGACTTTTCAATCGAAGACCGAATGGAGGAAAGAGAACGCGAAACGCAGCGAATAATGGAGATCTATAATACCAAGGAGAAGAAATAATTGTACGAGCTTATTTGTTCCCTCCACCAAGCGCGAAAAGCAGCGGAATTGATGGACAAATCTGACGACGAGGCTGACAACCCAAACGTCATCGAGGACGACGGTGAAGGCGAATTCCAACTGGTGGTCAACAAGAACTCCAAGAAGAAGACGCTCAAACCCGCTACCCTTCAGATCAAACCCGCTACCGTAAAGAATACCGAAAAGAAAACCGATAGCATAAATCCGAAGGCACCAATCACCGGCGCCACCTCCGCTCAAGCCCAACTACAGGACGTAGGGCGCAAACGGACGATCTCCACCTACTCGGAAGGGTCCCAAACCGATACACCGAAACCGCCAAAGACAAGACAAAAGACCATCACGCTCCATGATGAACCAATCATCCCCGAGACGATAAACAACGCAATGGTAGTGGACAACGACCCACCCACGGACGGGTCAAACGCCATCACGAACAATGATACCCCCAACGACAACAACAACGACGAAACCCTTGGTCCAGCTGCCGCTCCTAAACCAAGAATCCCCCCCCCCCATCGTACTCCGGAAGGCAACACGGTGGCAGATGATCAACGCCGAACTCGACCGTCTCCAAATCCGATACACAAATGTACGAAACACGGTAGGAGGCCTATCGATCACCCCGGCAACAACCACAGACTATCGTAATCTAAACCGCTTTTTAGAGAAAAACCTCCGACCCGAAGGTGGAGGTTACTATTTTTACCAAATGGCCGAAGACAAACCCCTGAAAGTCGTTATCAGGGGCCTACCCAAAGAAATCGATCCCAACACAATCAAAGAAGACCTGGCTTCGCAAGGCATCGAAATGCAAAAGGCCGCACGCATGCATAGAGGGAGGGAAAGGCGTCCCCTCCCGCTCCTCATGGTGACCCTCACCAAAAATGAGACGTCGCGCGAAATTTTCGACATCAGAAAAATCATGGGTATCACGGTGCAAGTCGAGGCACCACATAGAAAAAAACCGAATTGGACAATGCCACAGATGCCAATCGTTCGGCCATGCCCAACGATGCTGTCGATCCGACGCGAGGTGCGTCAAGTGCGCGGGGCCGCACCTCACCACCAACTGTACGAAACCAAGAGAAGAGCAAGCGATCTGCGCCAACTGCGGGGGCCCACACACCGCCAGCTACCAAGGATGCCCCAGGTTTCCACGTCCAAGATCAACACCAAACAGATGGCGACAAGCGGGAGCGCCAAGCTCCCAACCCAGGTTCGTCCCCCACAGGACAACACCCGACCAGTCCTACGCCAGCAGAATGAATGAAGAACCGCAACCCAGGGCCACACCCCACGACGACCAACCAAGCCAAGGTGATAAACCAAAAATCACCCCCCCAAGATCTTGCCCGTACTATATCCGCGCTCGCCAAAGCGGGTCTAACACAAGATGAGATCGTGGACCAAACGCTGGCAAGTTTCCAGATTGTAGCCAATTACCACTAATCGCGAAGTCATCTCCCTCCCACTCACCGCGAAGAAGCTCAATTGATGTCTGGCACCAACAGGAGGAAAGTACCCTCGTTCTTGAACGGCTGTACGACCGTAGCCACGACAGCGATAACCCACTGGTTAACCAACTTGGGAAGTACGACGTCTTCGACTTCCACCGATAAGCATCTTGGCTCCGGAGACGGCAAGCTAACCCGAAAACCCGATAACTTAGCATATGGGCGACCGTCGACCGAGTAGGCGGCAGCGTCCAAAGGTTAGAATTGCAACGGTACTATCATCCATTCAGGCATTGTTCGAACGGTCACAACTCGAACAAATCTTATTTTTATTTTTTCACAGTAACCTTGGTCTTGAAATTCGGTTCACCGATTACAAGGCTATAAGTTACTGATTCAGATCAGGCTCAATGCCGCAACGGGTCGCTAATCCCTTACAAAAAGCCCAAAGTGCGCGCAATCATTATCAGTTGAAGGAGAATTAAGAGAGGCTTCGCCCCGTAATCGCTCCACTTCGTGAAGCACGCTAGTAGTAGTAGTCATTCCATCTCAAATCGAATCATGCATTTATTTGACCCCATGTCTAATTTGACAAAATTTGGTACACACCATCTTAGTAAGAAATAAAAATTAAAGGATTTGTCCAAAAAGGCACTCGTTTCCTTGTTTTGGTCTTTCAAAAAGTCAAAAAGTTGGTGTAGACTTGTAGGAAAACGACTGCAACTTTATCCACGGTGCGGTGGTCTAAATTTCAAAATAAAAAATGTTCTGTAAAGGTAAACGAACATTCTGTTTAAATATGTAACGGGGACGGTCCGCTAACTTTGGTCACCCCAAAAAAATTGAAAATTTCCTATAGCAAAGAGGAAGGTTTATAGAGTATACTGTAAAAATTTCACTTGCGAATGTATTATCAAAATTTCGAGAAAAATCAATTTGAAAGTACGTAAATTTAGCGCGTTTTTCTTCGATTTTTGGGGTGTGCATTCGATAGGGAGGTTTATCCATCGTCAAAACCTACGCTTTCGGGGCGCCGCTGCGCTCCGCTCCGCTCTGCACCCCTCCAGGGCGGTTTTGACTCTGGTTACTATGCTAAACATACGAGACGGCGCCTCCCATCAAAAAAAACCGGGATAAATGAGCTTAGAGACCCTTGAAATAGCATTAAAAAGTATAGTTGCGGTATGGGGCAGTAAACTATTACGTTTCACCCCCAAAAAATCGCGTAAAAACAAAAAATTATCGATGTTACATGTACGAGAGACAAACTGCATCTGCCGGTGCGAAATACTCTAAGTGTTAGGGTCATTCATATTGCACGTACCGTCAACAGAATGAGCGACGCGCGGGAATCTCGTTAATGTTACATGTAAATTTGCAGACTTCAAATTCGATTTACTCAAAATTTTGATAATACATTCGCAGGTTTAAATTATATCAGTATACTATGTATATAAACCTTCCTCTTTGCAATAGGAAATTTTCAATTTATTTGGAGTCGCCAAAGATAGCGGACCGTACCCTATTTAACCACATTTTATATTTTCAATCCTTAACTGGATTAATTTTTTAATATTAACCTTATTTCAACCCCTATCTCTAAAGGGGTCTTTTTATTTGGTTAATTTTTTAACAAATTTTTTGTACAAATGTGCTGAGCATGCGTACAGGAACGGATAAAAATCAGTTTTTCACCGATTTCTCAAGTTTCTTTGAACTTTATGACAAAATAGTTTAATTAAAATTAAAGCTAATTAAATTCTCTACAAAAAAATATTTACATATATTTTTCGTCAGATTCGTATTCACATAGCAATAACAGCTCAAAGTATAGCTAAGTTGCGCGACCACCGTTATATTTATTTAAAAAGGTCGGAATCGATTTTCAATTAATTGTATAGATTTTCATCATAAATATTTATATCTGAATATAATTTGACCACACCATCCCTAATTTTGATAAAAAGTTTATCATAATATCACAATGCAGTTGAACCAAAAATGCATTACAGTAGAGTCGCGATTTAGTGAACTTATTCTGGCAAAGCAATTTCACTATTTCGGGGGTGTTCACTTTTGCGAGGTTTGAGATTAAGGGCACATATTCGAAGAAATAATATATATTCCGCAAAAAATAACAGTACTATTGTTTTTCAAATGCGTACTAAATAAGGGTTTATACAAAAATATGAAGACAACATTTAGAACATAATATTTTTAATTTATGGAGCGTGTGCGAAAAATTACGTTCTTTTTGGTTGTTTAAACTTTTTCTTCTGGTTGATTTCTACTATTTTTGTCTCAAATCATGCAACACAAGCAAGCTGCTATATTCCACTACATCGCCGTTTTCCTCAGCCCATTGGATAATGTAATTACATAATGTACGTCACAGTTCATTATATCGGGTTTTTTTAGCGCTGTTCACTGTATCGCGAAGCAATGGTAAAATTTGTGGGTTCACTCTACGGGGTAGTTCACTCGAAACGGAGTTCACTAAATCGCGACTCCACTGTATTTGATTTTTTTTGTAAATTTAATTCGTTTCCATGTTAAAGCCAGCTAAATGTGATACATTTCGGACAAATATAAGCAAGTTGGAGGCCGAAGGCCGACCCGTATTCTGAAAAGTAATTGGGAAGCCGAAGGCCGACTCGTGTCGCTACACCGTTGTCGAGAAGCCAAATCAGGACCAAACAAACCAAAGTCCTGCATGTACGCCGACAACTTTGAAGTGATTTTTTTTGGTCGAGGAAGAATAATTTCCCAACAAGTTTTGCATCAAAGATTATTAAAATTGCTCGCGAAATCCCATTTCGACGTTAAAATTTTATATAAAAAAAAAATTTTGCGATTTTGTTTTGAAGGTACAACCCTTGGAAATTGTTTTGGAAAATTACTTTTTCATCTTATAGCCGTACGGTGCGAGCCGAGAGGCCGATTTTCACGTTGCTAGTTAGTATGTATTGTAAATGAAAGTCATTGCTTGCTGAACATCTCGCTCAAGTCGCGCATCCGCTTCACAGTGAGAAGTTGCATGTGGTCACACTCGAGCTGACCAAAATAATTATGTTGCGAATCGCAGTACGTTTCCGTCTTAAATTTGTTTTCTGAAAGCGATTCGGATAGTCGGAGTTCGGATAATTGGAGTTCTACTGTATAAAAAGACAAGTGTTTAAATTTTATTTTATTAAAAATGTTATCAAGGCTGTTGGAAATAAAGATTATTGTTATAATGCATTTTTATTAAAATAAAATATTAAATCTACATGCATATATTCGAAATTATTTTCCACCAATTTTTCAATAATTGAGGAAGGTAATTTTCAACATAAGTTTTCTAATAACGTCAAATTCTTTCCCCATGAAGGATAATTTTCAAAGACAGCTGTGATTGCTTCTTGTAAAATGTCCAAATACACAAGTAGGTAACACTTGGATCGTTTTAAAATGTGAATTATTACCTTGTATCTGATCATAGTAAATGTGACTTGGGTTTACAAATATTTCACAGCCATCATCATAACAAATAATATATTTTTTTACTTATTATTTTGCAACTTACCATTTCGATAAGTGTGCGGACATTTCACTTCTACAATAGCATCATCTCTTACTAAACCATCGGGACTTGCTCCCAACAGTCCTGCATTTGTTAACCAAATGCCAGTTGGTTGGACATTCAAATTGAAATTTGCATCGAGGAAATCAATCGCATTTTTCTTGTGCGTTTTTCCCCACCGAATTGATCTTATACCATCCAAGTTGTACGCCGTACCTATAAATAAATAAATTCACTACGTATAAGTAAATATTAATTTTTCATGTAATTACTTAAAAGTGATTTATATAAACTATCTGGAAATTGGTTCCTCTTACAAGAAATTATCGATCCAAAGTTACTCGCTGTAATTCGAAATTTTCTTGCGAGGTACCATTTTTCATTTACCCTGTCGTAACTTCTGCTATATTTTTTAGACTTGTTTAGTGCAACCTGTAATACAATCTCCAACTTTAAATAATCCAAAATATATAAGTACATCATCTACAAATTACCTCAACCTTGTAAGATTTATCTTTCATACTAGCAAGTATTTCTCCTCGTATTAAATCGGGATCGGAGTACATTTTTGTTTACACGATTCGATTGCAAAGCATTTCACCTTTCTTAATTAGTTTATAATCATTTCAAAAAAAGCATTAAAACGTGTTTTGATGCCATTTTTAATTCCAAATCTGTAATAGTGAAGAAATATAAATACACAAAGTATTTCAAAACAAAATAACATAACCTCAAATTACATTATTTAAAGTCGTTTAAAAATACGGACAAAGGACTTATTTTTCTTTAAAATATTTCCCAATAAACACAAATACGGTGTCAATTTGTCTTAAATATAATATCTCAAATAAATAATACCAACGTTTTAATAAACTCTTATGGCGTTTTACAGAGAATAATATATTTGTTTGAAAAATGTTTGACAGATCAGTGCTGCAATCTAACGAAAAAATTCCGAGTGGCAATATAAGAAAGTATATTATTCTTTATTTTTGAAAGGTAGCTACCTACTTGCAATCGGGATTTTATTTTCGACATTAATTTGTTGTTGATTTGTCGCTTACTTACAAGGGGACGCAACACATAACATATCGGCATCAAGTTCCCAATTGTTTTGGTAAAACGGTCTTTGGCGGCCAAGGATGTATTTCCTCGAAGCCCACACGTAAATTAATTAAAATTTACATGCTTTCAAGTCAGTTCTTCAAACACCCGTTGAAGGCATATAATGCGTACTTGTAAGGTATCCTCGAGTTACGTAATTAATAAATGTTATTTGATTTGATATTCACGCTCAGGTGTTCATTTTTGGTGTTTTTATTTGATAATAATGATAATGGTGCGTGGTTCCACATTTTTCCATCAGCATCGCTTGGTGCTGCTGTCGAATTTATAACTTGTGTTTAACAGTTTTTTAAAGTTGTGTTTTCTTTTAATTTTAACTAATAAGTAATTGTAATTCAAGTCTTAATTAAAATAGTCGGTGTTGATAATTCCATTAAATAACGCGTAATTTATTCATTGTGCGTACGTCATCACTATCGTGAAAGAACGTAGTTTAAGAAAACTAACCTCACTTCCGGTAAAATTTTAAGAGAGCTCCCAACAAGGGAATCATGTTGGAAAGATCATTAGTTTCTTCAAGCTTATCTCTTTATTGAAGAATATGAAATATCGTCCGGTAAGTTTGTACCATCATCAATAGAACATTGCAGTGATTTTTTTTTAATTATTTAGAATAATGATCCGATGCTATCCGTAAATGCAGAAAAAGTCGAATATTAGGGGAAGGTGACCTGTGATGGCCCCCCTTATTCTTTTTTGTTATAACTTTAAAACCAATTGAAAAATGAAAACTAGTTTTGGTGAAAAGTTTTGTTATAATATATTGTTTTCATTGCTAAATAATAAACTTTATTACTTACTTCCAGTTTAGAGTAAAACATTAAAATATAAAAAAAAATCAAGGGGCCATCATAGGCAAACGGTATCTAATGATGGCCCCTTCATAAAAATTGTAAAAAGGCGGTTTTTATAAACAAAATTATACTTATATTTTTCAATTAAATGACAGTTAGTCTTTTTGTGGTTTTGTAGTTGACAAACATCACATATAAAAGTCTTTGTTGACCTAAGAACACCAGCACATTCGGTGTGACACCAGCCGTTGCAGTTCTGACACTTTAGCCCAGAATTCTGTAGGGCCATCATAGGAACACTGTTATGGGGCCATCATAGGCAAAACTTCATGTAACGGTAAAACACTAAAAACTTTTCATGTGAAAACATGACCTTAAAATTACTACCGAATATCTAACGAAGATACTACTAAAATATCTCTCTCCAAATTGTATCCGTTTATCCTTTTAGATACGAACGCAATATGCATTTTAAAATACTAATTTTTTACATCAGTTACTTGCCGGATTAATTTTTGTTTATAACAGCCACATTAAACACAATTATAAGTAAAGAATTGGTTTGTAGACAAACCGGCAAATATCGAAGGCATCAAGTGAACAAATTAGACAACTAGATATACAGGACAGAAAATAAAGGGACAGGGCCGACACAGGCGCAGGGCCGTCACAGGTCACTTTCCCCTACTACACAGAACTTCGACTATTATTTACAGAAGACACCACATCGATCACGTTTAAATCTACATCCTTGTGTAATGCAGTTTTTGGAATGCGTGATGATATTTCTACATAGCCAACTTGATATGGACAATCACGGCATTGATAATGTTAAGCGATGGATTGGGATTATAGATGTACGTATACGTTTATTTTAACTCTCAAACTAGAGAACATTTTGTTTTGCTATTTCTTCGTATTTGTGTTTTCTTTTAATTTCAAAATGTGGTTTGGGTTTCAAATTAAATATTCTAATATTTTCCGAGTCAATGCAAATTAGGATTTTTAGAAGAAATACTTTATAAAACTTTTATATTTGTTACATTGATTCTCACTGAATCGAATCAGATAAAGAAACATTGAAGAGGTCCCACCTACCCTAGAGAGATGAGAATTGCATCGATTTTTTGTTGTCCACTCAATTTATTTATTACGGATCGATTTATGTGATCTTTTATTACTTTGGAAACATTTTTAATTTCTTCATGTAAATCAGTTATCAGCACGTTATCTTTATTTAAACTCTGGCAATTTTTCATTATTTTTGTTGGATGTTTCGGATATTTCTTGATTGCTTTTGTTATCACTCTCACTTACTTTTATATTTATAGATATCTTCGTCTGCTTGTTTAAGGTCTGGGACCTGTTTAATTCTGATTTTCTTACCGGTAGCTAGGTTCCACGGGGGATTCCAGATCTGGCAATCTTTGGAAGTCGATCCTGGTTCGATTCCAAGCTCTTCTTCTTATTCTAGTCCATCTTATTATATTGGGCATGTTGCACTCTTTCCTTATGCGGTCGTTCCTAATTCTGTCGACAAGTGATCTTCCTGTTATGGTCCTTAAGACTTTCATTTCGTTTGTTCTCAGGATTCTCTTTGTTTTGGCGGTTTCCGCTCCTGCCTCTATAGCGTATGTCAATGTGGGTCTCATGCATGCCTTGTATATTCTTGATTTGCTTTCAACTTTTAGAAATTCATTTGTCCAGATTGTATCTCTCAAGCATCCGGAGATCATCGACGCTCTTCGAACCTGGGACATGGTTTCTTCTACCAGATTGCCACATCCATAGATTTCTACTCCCAAGTATTTGAAGTATGTAACTTTTAAGTCATCCATTGCATACTTTTCAGCCGTATTTAGCAAATGGGGTGCCATTTTTTCTAAATTGTTTATTTTTCCCGTGTACATTTCTCGCAAAGCTTCTTCATCTATTTTGGTAATTTGATAACCGTGTGGTCAGTAAATGTAGCCACCGTTTGTAAAAGTGACATGTGCAAATTTTACTTCATTGGCTAATTCTCCATTGTTGTAGCCAGACATGGATTTTGTCAATACTGATTTGTAAAATTTTTCCTTCAGGAAAACCCACTCTGACTCCGGGCTATAACCCCACAACAGAGTGCCATAAGTTGCAATAGAACGGAAATTTTCTTTCATCCGTCTTACAGTGAAGATCGCCGTGAATAACTTCTTCATCAGAAAAGAGATGTAACTACTTAGGTTAGTGTTAGGAAACGATTTTTTTTTCGCAAGTTGAACGTTAAAAGTTAGAAGCACTAGAAATGTCAGGAATCTGGATGCATCAACAAAAAAACCGTCTGCAAAGAAATCCTACGTGCGGTCCTGAGTTGTCAACGATAATTACAATTTCTTGGTTTGATCCTGCATGCAAACTCCCCTCATCCATTTTAACCTTTTAAGGGAGTTTACAGGTGAGCTTAAGTGTTGACCTTTTGGCTCGGAGGGCAGTTTACATGCTTTTTGGAAATCTACCTGGCGGGATGAGGGCAGTTTACATATACCCCTCTGTATCAGAGCCCCGCTATGTTGAGAAAGTTGCTATCGTCAGTATATAAACTAGTCCATGAGAACAGAATATGTAACAATCTTTTGTTACATTCCTTTTTACGTTGACAAATTTTATTTGTCAACATATTTAATTTCCTTTTTTTAAATCATATTTAATTTTTTGACGTCACATAATTTCAATAACACCTTTTCATGCCAATTGATTTTAAATCAATTATTCAAATTTTAACGCCTGAAGCTTGTAACAATTTTTTGTTACATTCGTTTTTACGTTGACAAATTTTATTTGTCAACATATTTTAATTTCTTTTTTAAATCATATTTAATTTTTTTTGACGTAGCATAATATTTAATAACATCTTTTTATTCCAATTGATTTTAAATCAATTATTCAAATTTTAACACTTGAGGCTATGCAACCCAAGATACCACCAATTTTCGATAAATCGATTTTTCTATCACGACCAATCGGAGCGAGCCGTCGATTTTAGATTACGTCCACGTCGAACTTTTGAGCCGAGCGAACTTTCGTTTACGTCCATGTCGGTTTTTAAGCCAGGAGGTTAGCAAGCAGAGCCATGACAGATAACATGAATTTTTGTGCTCCGTTGAAATTTTCATTTTTATTAGTTTTTTCGGAGAGATTTTAGTTTAAAATAATTTTAAGTGGCAATGATGTCTATAGTACGGGTTGTGACGGTATTTTTATGAACAACGAATGATCTGCAAGATCAAAAAATCAATTTTTAAACTTTTCAATCTTAACGACGCCACGCCATTTTGAGGAATTATAATGGTTAAAATTTTGCAATTCGATTTGAAGCAAATCAACGCTTTTCACGGCAATGAAGTTAATTTTTTTTCAATACTTACAACTCCAATAACCGTGAACAAACCAGTTTGGGAAAAAATGATCGCTAAAATTTCGAAATCCGATTCGAGGCAAAATATCGCTATCACAGTATTGAAGTTACCTTTTTTTTCAACGCTTTCAACTCCAATAACTGCGAGCAACCCGGAGGGCTATAAACCACCCCAATTAAGAAACGGCACGATCACCCGAATACCAATCTGCGTGGATTTGACTTCAATTGAGAAAATTCAGCCACCTTTAATTTCAAGCGTCCAAGTTTGGTGGACATCTGGTCCAATCATTTTTACAAATTGTGTGCAACATTTTTAACACCTTCCTAAACACAGCTGAGGATTTTGAACAAATCTGGTGATAACGAATATCAAATTTAATTACTTTTTCCATTTAATTCAGAAAATAATAACTACTTTTTTATGGTTATTAACAATATTATGCATATGTGTTTTTCTTGATTGCTTTTAGATTATAAATTCACACAACAGAAGTCCTGTTGATATTTACGAGGAACGAAGGCATGCCATCGCAATTCCAATCCATTTTTTTAATAAAGTAAACACCATGTAAGTAATTGAGATGAGGTTCTCGGCTATAGCCAATTTGTATTTAAAATACATCAAAGACCATGCAATCCATGTAAGTAAATTTAAGAATTACTCATTGTGTAAATTGTAATAACCAAACTTTAAAAACATAATACCTAACCTTTTGTTACTTGCTTATTTGATTTTTTGCCTACCTTCTGTAGGGTTTGTAATTCAATATTTTTTTGCTCTTGAGCAGTAAGAAGGCGTTTTTTTATAACGCTGGAATTTTAAAAAGTAACGATATTCATAGTCACACCAGATACGGGTGAAGTTTCACCTCGAACAACTCGCACCAACACCATTGCGACCTCAACTGATTTGCCAACTTATTTTGTATATAAATTTAATCCATCATTTATTATTTTATCATTCATTATTGTGTATATTCAAGAATCTGTCAATTTATTTACGATTAATTCTGTGTTGATTTTTATTAAAAGTGTGTATTCTGAACCGACAAGTTTGCTATGTACCTAACATCTACGAGCACGAAAAGCGGCAGGTGAAGCCGGAAAGCTTTTTTTTATAACCATTTGCCGGGTTATGGCTTTTCTCGTTACATATAACGATTAACGAGATAACATAAACAATTATGATATAACTAACTGATATTCCGCGTTATCTACATAAATATGTATGTTTTAAGAGTTTAATTTTCAGAACTTTACAAAATTTAGTACTTATATTTGTATATAGAAGCCTAAAAGCAGATGTCTCGTTCATACTTACTCAACAAACATTTTAGCTGTAAATCGGCTGTTAATAGCTAATAGCTTTATTTAGTCTCGAAATAGCCATTTATTAGCAGATTTACAGCTAAAATGTTTGGTAGGTTAGTACCACGTACTCTGATAACTGGAGATTTCAATGAGGATTTTAGCAAAGAAGAAAGTAATGGCCTACAACATGCACTTAGAGAACTAGGACTCTGAATTCGGCCGCCAACGATACGATTTTATCCAACTTTGAAGTGTCAGCTACTGGAGTCTACACATCGATTTCCTCTTACCATGCGCCGCTTCGGACCAGAATTAACTTTTGGAATGGATGTTGTTGGTATAAACACCGTCATCAATTACTATATGTATGCCAACTGATGCAATAATTATTTACAGAGTGTTGCTTCTTCAAGTCGTTTTGACTCTGTGTGAAGAGCTATCACGTTTATTTTCAGCGATGAAGATGCCAAATTATTGTACCAAGTTCAAACTAGGTTCCAAGTGAAAATTATTAACAAATCTTTTAATCAAATATATATTTCGATTCTAATTATTTCCATTCAAACTTATTTGTATTTATTACCTTATCCGCGGGGATAAGGGAAGGGGTGTAGGGGTTATGCTGCAGAGGTAGCACCTTATACCGGGACGATCACATCGAGCGTGATAACGTGAGATGGTCCTTGGTACCTGGTCCTCGCAGGATACCCAACTCTCACTTATGGCTCCACGTGCCACACCCTGGTAACTGCGTTGATCCGCAGGCGAAACTAAGTGAGGGGAGCCAGATATGGCAATAACCGAGTGGTTATTTTCAGCATTAATTGCAGATGACATTTAAAAAATTTGATTCGAAATACGAATAATTTTTAAACACTTGTTTCGAATTTTTAAAAAACTTGATCGCGTGATCAATTATTTTTCTCTTTCACTCTGCATTACCTGTAACTAGCGTGTCCGACAAACACTTTTTGAATTGTGAAGTTTGAACAATATCTTCACATATGGCACTTTTATTTTGAACTTGTAATTTCTCAAAATTACTTGTTTTACCATCTTGTGACAATTTTCTTTCCTTTGCCGCTAGAAATCTTTTAGAAAAGAAAGCTTCAACTCCTCGATGGTCATCAATTCTTTTAGATTTCCGGAGTACTTGGATTAATTGCGTCACATTTTTATTTTTCCTCGTAGCAATCACGTCAAAAGAAGTAATTTTATGTGACAAAACATTAGGACAGTCGTATTAGAAGATTTATTTTGTTCATTACAAGAAACTTGACAGCTATTATGTTCCATACTTGTAGATTTCGTTGATGCAATTGCACTCTGTAAGTCTTCAATACTTTTAGAACTTTTATCAAAATTTTCTTGATTTATGCTCACTAAACAGGTCAGAGGTACCTCAGAATTTGTTTTGTTCAAATCAACACGTTGATTTTCGAGGTCTGTTCGGATTTTTGAGTAGGCCGGATCAATTCACAATTAAGGGGATCTGGATGAAATTTGTTGATTTCTTTTGTGTCACATTTAAGCGAAATATCACCATCAGAACCAAGACCACTATTACTTTTACTGCTTGTAAATTTGATCAAATTATCTTCATCATTTTTAGTTCCGTTTTCCATCTCATGTTGTGAGACTTGGTTAGAAGAATGACAATGATCGATAATTTCAGGAATTTGGATTTCCTCCATTTCAATTTCATTTACAAACGAATTTTGATCAATGTCGCTCATCTTATTTGGGACCTGAGATTTTATTCCTGTTTCTCTGTCATCAAGCTCAGCGCCTAAGACACTTTCTTCGGTAGATAAGGTGGAAATAACAATGTTACCGTCTGTCCCGACTTTTTTTTCTCTTCCACCTTGAATATTTTCTTCTGAGATGAGTTTCATTAGAAAAATTGAATTTCTTGCACATCTGCATTACTTTTATTCCCAAGTTTTTTAAAAATTTGAAACAATTGTTTTAAAATTTATTTGTATCTATTGCAAATCAAATTTTTTTAAATGTCATTTGAAATGAATGCTCCATTAAAAGTAAGTTTTCTTGAACCTTTTCGACAATGCAATAATCTCTTTATATTTTTAAAGGGCATTGGAGATGATACATGGATGCGTGTCATCATAATATTCTTTAAGAAATCTGCCAAGATCACGGATGTTCTCAAACTGATGAATTAGTCACGATTAGTTTCGATGACATAAATAAAATTGGGCTATCACTGTACGATATTTGTATTCTTTTATAATTGTGAAATTTTTAATTACGTTTTTTATTTAGATATAATAATTCTGAAGTAGTTAATGCGGTTGGTGGAATATTTTTAATGAATACGTCTGGGCAATGTTCGTGTCGATTCGATTCCTCAAAAGAAATGGTCAAGGTCATCATCCCATAATTTGGTGAGTAAATTATTATTTTTAACAGGGGCTGTCATATTTATAATTTATGGGGGGGGGGAGAAGATAATATTATATTATTATATATATTTATAATACAGTAGAACCTCGATTATCCGGATTCGGTTTATAAGGAAGGAAGGAACATTTTAGAGATCAAAAGAAAGTTTGCTAATTATATAAACCCTTGTAAGCCGACCGGTACGAATAATTGAGGGTTGTAAATAAAAATAATATGTATATAAACTGCTGTCGGCAGAGAACAGTGGGGCAAGACAACTTCAGAACTGCTATTAAAACAAACAATGCCGCTTTGTACGGCATCTCTAAACAAGATCGACTAAATAATGTTAGTGATGACGTCAGAAGTTGAATAAATAATTCCAATTTATTTGAATTTAATTATTTAATTACATCGAAATGAGCTCCTTTTTGAAAAATTTAACCACATTACATGACAAAGAACATCCTAAGGATTGTATTTGCGTAAAAAAACACTGCTATAGTTTTTTTTGTCAGAGCTTGGTTGAGCTCTCTAAAATTAACAATTTTCAATCAACGTCAAGGGTTGTGTTTGAAGGTTAAACTTGAATATTCCGAAGGTGCATGTCAGTGCCCCCCCTTCAGTTTCGAATTTTTTTTATAATAATGGTGTCAAACGTTAGAGCATCGATTGAGCCAAAATGAATTTCAATTATTTTTATTTAAGCCTTAAAGGTTGCGGAGTTATTGATATTCTAAATTTTTTACTTCCATTTCGACTTCAATTCTGTAAGATTAAAATTCAATCATAAAATGAAAGGAATATAATACTTTAGTTGGCAAAGAATATGGCAAAATTGTACAATAATGAAGTCAAAAATTATCTTCCAGACCAAATGAATCCCCAACAGCCCCCTAAAATCTCATGTCGGTTCTTCTTCTATGGTGAATTTTAGTTTCTTCAAGCAGGTTATATTCGTATATAATACGCTTAAATTCATTTTTAGAAAAAAATTAGGGTAAAAATGAGCATAAAATTCTCTAGTAGGAAAATAGAAAAATAAATTTTTCATCATTCATTTCAGACTAGCCATCGGCCGATTTTCGTGGCTAGCTCTGCGAGGCGCGCGGCCTATGGCCTCGCTGTCGGCCTATCGGCCTCCCAATTGTTTATGGGGTTACCAAGGTCGAGTGTTAGTTTGCATGTGAGATCTCGGGTTTCTTTGGTCCGAATTTGGCATCTCAATGGTGAAACGAACCCGGGTCGGCCTTCGGCCTCCCACTTGTCATTCCTGTTACGGGTCGGCCTCCGATTTACTTTCGAATACTGCGGATCCGACATCCCATTGCATATCCGCGGTACAAATTCAAAATTCGATTTGGCGACAATTTTCGGCCTTTTAAATAATTTTCAAGGTCACGTGTCTTGGAACAATTTAAAGCCAACGACGATGTCTATCGATAACTTCGCTTAACGCTTAAAGGCCGTAACTGCGCCCTCGAAAGAGATTTCAAGGTCAAAATGAAGGAGCATTTAATAACTGCGCAAGGGCAATAAGATGTAGCGCATTTCAAGTTCTCCCAGATTCGGGGTAACAGTCGGAACGACACGTAAGCGTCACCGCGCTGTCGCACGAAAAACATCCAAAGACCTAATCTGGGTCGCCTAACAAATCTGCACACGATTACGCAATATCATCATTTGACCTTGTGGACTTAAAAAAAAAGCGACAACTTACTTAGTTACCTGTCGAATACTTTATCTACGACCTACGTATTGCTTTGCGGAAACACGAATCCAAATTAGAGGCCGTCGCGATGCGATCCAAAAATCGAAATTTTAATCTACACCAAAAAGGTCGAGGTTTGTAATGGAAATTTTTCAAAATTTTCATTTCTGCAATTTGCCGGATTATCGGACGTCCGACGAAGAAAAGTGTTACTTTCGAAAAGGCGGAGCTCGAAAGATGTCGCCCGAAAACGTTTTCGAAAATATAAATTTTTTCGCGGTCGTCGCGCCAGGACGGCATTAAGATGGAAATTTTGAGAATCCTTCAAACGGCCACGGGGTCTTTATTTACGGGTGGATTTTAAATTTTTTGCCGGAAAACGAGGCAGATTCCGAGGATGCACGAAATTGCATTTATAGCTTTTTTTTCGTATCTCGCACCGTACGGCTATAAAATGCAAAAGTTATTTTCCAAAATAATTTCCATGGGTATTCAAAACCGAATAGCAAAATTTTTTTTTTTATATAACATTTTTACGTCGGAATCGGATTTGGCGAGCAATTTTAATAATTTTTAATGCAAAACTTGTTGGGGCGTTATTCTTCCTCGATCAAAGAAAATCACTTCAAAGTTGTCGGCGTACATGCGAGACTTTGGTTTGTTTGGTCCGGCTTTGGCTTCTCGACAACGATGAAACGAACACGAGTCTGCCTTCGGCTTCCCCCCGGTTTTTAAGAGTACGGGTCGGCCTTCGGCCTCCCGCTTGCCTTTATGGATACGGGTCGGCTTGCGGCCTCCACATCTTTGCTCCGTCAAAATTTCATTAGCACGGACCAATCGATTTTACCGAAATTATGTGAGACGTCGAAATGTAATTTTAATGAATTTTTAAAATTTGCCGTTTTTTATTTGTATATCACGATTACTTGAAACCGGTCTATTTTTCGAGAAAAATTATTTCTATAAATTTTGTCGGGCATACGGTCGGCTCGACGACGGTGTATTTTTTTTCGCGATCCGTTCGTCGCCGCCCGGCATAGCGCAAAAAGCGGCAAAAAAAATGTAATTAAAATCGTCGTCTCGCTTAGCGGTCTAAATCGATCTACGACGTACGTATTTTTTTTGCAGAAATGCAAATCTAAATTCGAGCGGAGCCAAATGAGATCAAAAAATTGAAACTTTAATCTGAAAATAAGCGAGCCAGGCGCAAAAAACTATTACATTTTTGACCCCCCCCCCCCCCTCAAAAGGTAACGGGAAAAAAATTTCGAAAATTTGGCGCTACCAATTGTCCGTTTTCGTCGCCCCCACCCCTCTCGAAAATTTGAGTTCGATCGGACGAAAAACCTGGAGGGGGATACATTAATACGGAAAACCGCGCGGAACCGTTTTGCCGAGCGCTCTGAAAAAAATTCGAAAAATAAAAAATTGTTTCGCCCCCTCGACGTCGCCCGGGGCTGCCTGCAAAATTTCAACTTTCCAAAATGAATTCTCAAATTTTGCGACCACTTTGAACCGCCATTTCACCCCCTCCGTAACGTCCCATTTAAAAACGGACAATTTTCTGGTTCAATCCTCGTAAAACCACACGAGTATGCGAAATTTCAACTCTCCACGACCCTCGTAGCTATACGTACTAAATTAGGATTGAGTGAGTGATTTGCGCAGCTTTATATGTGTTTAATGACATTTAAAAAAATTTTATTCGAAATACGAATAAATTTTAAAACATTTGTTTCAAATTTTTAAAAAACTTGATTCCAATTTCAAATTTTAAAATAAAGCAAAGCATTTTCTTTTCAGAAATTTATTTTTGGTAGGTACATAGTAAATAAAAAAGAACAATTTTATTTCAGTTTTAATTACATCTTTTTAAGCTTTTCGAGCTTTCTTACTTTAAAAAAATATTCATTTTTAGGAAAAATTGGAAGAATTTGAGATGTTGAAGATGGTATTAAAAACAATTTTATTCGAATTTTTAAAAAACCTGATTCCTGAATTTCACATTTGTACGCTTATATTCATTTTTAGGAATAGTTTGAATTACCACGTTAAATTTTTAAAATAAAGTAAAGCATTTTCTAAACTAAAGCTTGAACGCATGTTGCTCGGAGTTTGGTCGAAAATTTTAAATATCCGTAACTTTGTCAAATGTTAACAACGTAAATCCATGACTATAGAAGCTCATTCAGGGTACCCAGCAACCTGGAAGGTCGGGGAATTTTTTTTGAGTCAGTAGAAAACGGGAAAAATCTTGAATTGTCAGGGAATTTTGAATATTTTTCTGACAAAATATGCAACAGATTTCAAAACTTAATTACTTTATTACAAGCAAAAAAATCTTTTTATTTTTAAAAAATATTTTAAATTTCTAAAGAAATTTGTGTGAAAAATTTTATGTACAATTTTCTTTTATGGCATTAATGTGGTGACGAAAAATGGCATATACCAACCACTTCCAGCATGGCGTTTATTATTGTAAAGTGTGATATTGTAATAAAAGTTAGTAAGTTTAAATTTGTGTTATATTTTTCGTATTTTTCTCAAGAATTTCAAAAGTCGGAATAATGCCAATGGTATTAAAAGAAAATAAAAATTTTTAATTTTTTTTTAAATATGGATTTGTGAAGGTATATTTTATAATAAAATATTATTCATATGAAAATATGTATGAATAAATTATTAGAAAGGGGGGGGTCATTTTTTATAATGACTGGAATTTTTCTTATACGATCCTGGAAAAGGAAATGAATTTTAAAACTCAAGTTGGCTGGGTACCCTGTCATTATTATTATTGTTTGTTTATTTAGCCGCTTTGGCTATACTGTAACTTACATAATATAATACATATTTACACAAAAACAAATAAAATGTACAAACGAAAAAAAGTCGGTAAAAGATACAATATATGTACTATAAAATTTACACAAAAATATAATTAAATAACGGAGAGAAAATATATATATATATACATATAATATAATACACAAAACTTTAACTATATAAAATTTTGGTCTTCCATCTTGTTCGCATAGTAAATCTTCAATTGGGTTTTGAAGTTTTCAAATTTTGTAAAGCTCCGCAAATTCCCTGGCAACTCGTTATATAACACTGCTCCTCGGAAAAATATTGTATTTTGAGCAAAAGCCGTATTTGCTTGTCCCAAAACAATCCTGTTCCCATTCCTAGTGCTATGTTGATGGACCTCGTTGAAAGTTTTTAAAAACTCATCAAAGTACATTGAAGCTATCGATTGACATCAATTGCACACATAAATTGAAAAATGGGAAGGAAAATTGCAAATCATGTCTAAAGCTACCCCTCCGTATTTTTTTTGCAAATAACTCCGCGATCTTTTAGGCTCGAACGAAACTAATGGAAGCTCATTAAGGCTCAAACGATGCTCTAACGTTTGACACCAAATTCACCCAAAAATTCGATACGGGAAGGGGGACATCATGTCTACGGCTCCCCAAAAGTTTTTTGCGAATAACTCCGCGACCTTTGAGACTCAAACTATGTAAACCTTCTGTTTTCACAATATCAATAGGAATTTTTTAAATCGGGGTGCCGTTTTACGTGCGTGCTCTTCCCCAATGGGGTTTATTTTGATAGTACTTCACTATACAAATTTGGTTTAATTTATGTTAATTGAATTATTTTTATTAGGTAGTCTTTTAATATGGAGAATAGAAGAAGAAGCTATTCAAGCTGAAAGTGAAGAACAAAAAGAGAAACACATCTCAGAAGAAATTATTCAAGGTGTAAGTGAAAAACAAGTCGGGACAGACGGTAACATTATTTTTTCCACCTTATCAACTGAAGAAAGTGTCTAAGGCGCTGAGCTTGATGACGGAGCAACAGGAATAAAATCTCATGTCACAAATAAGATTAGCGACAGTGATCAAAATTCGTTTGTAAATGAAATTGAAATGGAGGAAATCCAAATTCCTTAAATTATCGATCATTGTCATTCTTCTAACCAAGCCTCACAACAAGAGATAGAAAACGAAACTAAAAATGATGAAGATAATTTGATCAAATTTACAAGCAGAAAGTAATAGTGGTCCTGATTCTGATTGTGATATTTCGCTTAAATGTGACACAAAAGAAATCAACAAATTTCATACAGATTCCCTTAATTGTGAATTGATCCGGCCTACTCAAAAATCCGAACAGATCTTGAAAACCAACGTGTTGATTTGAACAAAACAGATTCTGAGGTACCTCTGACCTGTTTGGTGAGCAAAAATCAAGAAATTTTTGATAAATGTTCTAAAAGTATTGAAGACTTACAGAGTTCAATTGCATCAACGAAATCTACAAGTATGGATCCTAATAGCTGTCAAGTTTCTTGTAATGAACAAAATAAATCTTCTAATACGACTGTCCTAATGTTTTGTAACATAAAATTACTTCTTTTGACGTGATTGCTACGAAGAAAAATATAAATGTGACGCAATTAACCCAAGTACTCCGGAAATCTTGAAGAATTGATGACCATCGAGGATTTGAAGCTTTCGTTTCTAAAAGATTTCCAGCGGCAAAGGAAAGAAAATTGTCACAAGATGGTAAAAGAAGTGATTTTGAGAAGTTACAAGTTCAGAATAAAAATGCCATATTTATGTGAAGAAATTGTTCAAACTTCACAATTCGAAAAGTAATTGTCAGACACGCCAGTTACAAGTAATGCCGAGAAGGAAATTAATTGATCACGAGATCAAGTTTTTTAATTGTTCAAAACGAGTGATGAAGAATTTTATCAAGCTGTGGATAGAATTTACGGTTTTGATGCCGTGCTGAATGCTCTTACTTGTTACTTGAAAACCTGGAGATCACCAGAAAAGAAAATAAAGAAACCTCAGAAGAAAAAGACCAGAAAAATGGGTGAGTAGTCTAAGGTTTCATTAATAAAATTGAATTTTACCTTTCAAATTTTCAGATAATGGAATTAGAAATGGAAAGATAATGGAATTTCCAGTTTGTTTATTAAAATTAGGAGTTAATAGATTTTGTTAGTGTTTATTATATAAATTTATTAATAATAATTTACTTTAATAGCGTTTATTTTATTTTTGCATTTTAACAATAATTTAAGAAAAAAATATCAAATATTGGGTATCATAAGATGCAGAAAAATAATCTCTTTCGATTGATATGATTTTCATTCTCATATGGTCTACCGGGAAGCGGCAATGCTTTTTAGCAATTTTCATTCTTCTAAAAAATGGATTAAAAATGGATATTTTTCAGCCAAAATCTAATCAGCTCTTCAGACAGCTGCTTCAAACTAGTGTACAAGATTTCAACTCAATGGTACTGTTAAATAAAGATCGGAGAATCCGTTGAAAATGCGATAAGTCTTGCATTGGAAAGATCCTTCAAACTTCGCTGTCTTGTGTATAGGCACCGACAGATTTCCGCCATTGCAAAGATTCTGATTATGGCATTCGGATCTTAGATTAGGACATAATATGCACCTGCAATCTTCTCTTTTCCTCTGATGCAAATAATCTTTCCAGTTCGGAAGAACCCGTTTTTTTTTATCGACGCTCTGGTAGAGAAAAATTACTTCGCCTTCATTGAGGTAATGCCTGTAGTAACAGTTGCTCTTTCTGGACGACGCAATCCAGTATTTATTTATCAAGCCATTTAACAACTCTTGTGTCATGTGCAATGCTTTCTGTCGTGAGTGACTTTTCATACCGATCTACGACGAAGACTTTCCAATCATCCCTAAAAGTAGCTCGGTGGGCAAGAGTTGAATTTTTCTGGGTTAATAGTAAAAATTGGCCAAAAGGCCAGTATTTATAAGTATGCCTTGGGCGCCACATGATTAAGCCCTCCCTCAACATGTTTTGCTTGGCTACCCAAAATCACGAAGGGCATCAAACTCAGCGTGATGTGAGAATTAAGAGTACGCTTGACTTGCTTATAAGATTGATAAAACTTGGTGTCGCTGCGCTAAACTTCGGTTGGAATAAACCAAATATTTAATAATAAAAAAATTAAGGTAAAAATTCTCTAATAGGAAAATAGAAAAATTGTACTCTATCCAAATCCAGAAAAAAAATTAGGATTGCAGTTATAAAAATTTTACGATCACGTCATAGCACAAAAAGAAAAGAAGATTAAAAAAATGTCAATTGCAAAAATAGTGACACTTAAGAGCGCGCTGCGGAAAGAGAGAGAGGGAATGATGTTGAAAGAAGCCTCTAATCTTTTGTACAAATTTAAAAAACTAAACGTCGTATCAATGTAATTCTTTTTTTATATTAATAAGCAAAGACTATTGAAGGCAATAACCAATTTTGAGCGCTTTAAATTATAAGTAAATAGGTTAATTTAATTTATGAAAAAGGACAATTTTGAATTTTTATGACAACCGATCTTAATGAAACTTCGTTATTGCCTTCTGCAGATCATTATAAGGACAAAACCTGATTTTGAAGCGATTTCATCATCAATTATAGAAAACTTGTACAAAACTTGTAAATCAAAAAGTGCCCTTAGTGGAATTTTAAACTATATAAAATCAACTTAATGCTTCAAGGGTTCCCTTAGATATGGCGCAAATAATTTTTTTAAATTTTTTAAATCTACAAAAGATTAGAGGCTTCTTTCAACATCATATCTACTGCTTCCCTCTCTCTCTTTGCGCAGCGCGCTCTTAAATAATAAAGTTGACGTGTCCGTGAATTGTTCGAGAAATATCCCCTAAAATATTTGATCAAATTTGTTCCAAACTTTACGAGCTCACTATAGGAAATTACTCTGCAACAGCGTTATCTTTCTCTAGGAGGAATGAATAATAGAAGAGTTAGGATCTCCCAAACAATTTGGAACCAAAATGCAAAATTTAAGTTTTGCAAAATGTGGAGGAGAAAACTGCAGACAAGTTTATTTCGTATTTGGAAGTAGTTAATGGAGAGCACTTTGCAAACTTAATTTGAATGGTTTCTTTTTTACATATTAATTGTGAATTTATTCGCGTAACAAAAAATAAATTTCTCAAATACTATGCACAATAAAATAAAAGACGTAATTGTGCTTGATTTTATTTGCATATTGTATAGATTGAATTGTTTTGTATAATCCGAATTGCTTTTATTTTTTGAGACATCATCGCATTTTTACTTATCCATAGTAGGATTTTCAAGGTTCATAATAAAATTTTAAGCTTCATGAATCCTATGCTTTTACCGAGTTTCTCCTGCGAGCAGATTTAGCTGCATCATGATAGTCATTTAACACCCAACCATCAATTTGGATTTTGACCGAATCATTCCACTATCGAACGGGTACACAGAGTTGTTAGGAGGATTAGAGTTTTGGAACAAGCGATACTGCTCGGCGGCCTTTTTGGACATCTCCCATGCCTTTGATAAGGTGTGGGATAGAGGATTGCTCCACAAAATCAAGAATAGCTTACCTCATCCATATTGTCAATTACTGCGGTTTTACCTGACAATTAGGCATTTCTTTGTGAAGTGCGGGGACACATATTCCACTCTGGTTCCAATAGCATCTGGTGTACCACAAGGCAGCCCTCCACAAAGTGGAAGAGCTAACTTCGCGCACGTGTAATAATCTCAAAAGCAAGAATTCAAATGAAAATATAAAAGTTTGAATTTCACTCCGCGGAAAAAGTTATCAGATTGTTGTTATCAAAAGTTACTGGAATATCGCCGAGTTGATCATTGTCCAGGTTTCCCGTCGCCCAGGTCCACCTTCCGTCCGTGTGCACGTCTTCTGGCGTACGTGGACACAGTTTTCTCTTTAATTTTATTCTTTGAAATATTAAAAAAGTTTGCCTGCGGCTCTGTATTAAATAATATTTCTTATTTATGTTCTTAAATATTAACACGTAACAAGCAAGTAAGTTGATTCCCTGACTCCCCGCCCCAGGGGAAGATTACTATAGACCTAGGTGTGGGCGGCAAAACCATTGTCTAACTAAAAAATTTTCCACGTGGCGACAATGATAATTATATCTATTATTATGCCCTACAATGCTGTGCTATCTAAAAATGAAAAACACTTGCCTTAATTTTAATTACTCGCCTTCAATCGTTCTGCTCCGCATTTAGGCGTACTATTCAACATACTGATATGTCCTGAACGAAATCTGTTGATCTCAATCCGCCATCTAGAAAATATGGCGGCCCTATTCCGTTTTTTGCTTATATCTCTCTAACCATTAGCCATATCAAAATCTGTTTCATATAAAAAATAAAGCTTATAGAGTTTTCTATAAAAAGGTTCGTCCAATTTATTCATATCTATTCTTATTATTCAGATATATAACCAATTCAAAAATACAAACATAATGAACAAGAACAATAAAGATATGCCCAGTCTACTATCTGAACAAATTTCCATAAAAATTGTAAAAATGATAGATAGGGTAATTGGGTTAATTTCTAAACCTAATTTTTGCGTCAAGCTTTCCTTATTTGACTACAGTAGTAAAAATAAACTGAATACGATTTTATTACGACTTTATTTGTAAAAATACATTAGTTTTGTTTGTTACAACAAATTTATGCTTCGTACGAAACAAATACCCACATAAAAACATTTTTCTTATTAGTACAACTTAGATAAACAGCAGTAAAGAATGGATGGATTTTTTGTCAATATAAATAATTTCTCTAAATTTCTCAATCTCAACAATCTTAACTCAATTTAAACCCGCTATTTATTTTCAAAACTACAACATATGAATAATAACAAGACTAGATTTAACAGGTTTCGAGAGTTACAAGATAATTTTTCAAAATAACGATTGTTGAAAATGGTCAGCTATAATTAAAAAATGAATTTTCATAAATGCAAGTTACAAAAGTTTATTGACCACTGCTTATTAATAACAATGCTTTTAATAGTAACTTTATTTTGATAATTAGAATATATTGGACAGATTTAAATTGAATTTTCAAAATTAGTTTCACAGCAACAATTGAACAATGCTGTAGGTACTAATTTACAATCATATCATAAATACATTCATTATGCAAATTTTAAATGTGGTTACAAATACAAGGTGATTTGAATCTGAAATGATAAAATTTAACGAACTTTTCTCAAAAATACTTCAATCTTAGGCCAAGTGGTGTTCTTCAGCACCCCCATCCCTTTACATCGAAATAATTAAAAATCACCCTAGGTCTTAAAAATATTAGAGCGTGATGTATAAAAAATATGATTAACTTTCTACTTTTATCTAGATTATATATAAGCACTCATTCTATACTGATTGATTGTAGTATGATTGTATTCATTTGTTATTGCTTTCATTTTCTCGTGGCCCCCTCCCTCCCTTAAGCTCAAATAAACTGATTTCGAAAAAATAGAAACAGGTACTAAGGATTCGGGCTGATTATACAATAAGATACCAAATCACCTTGTGTACATAAGATTTATCAATAGGCAAGTTTTTCTCCAAATACACAAAGTGAGTCAAGCCTGGGAGTCTTCAATCACCTTGCATACCACAAACATCAATAAGAAAAATATTAAAACAATTCAAAAATTCAATTTACATATAGAATTTCTTACATACAATCAGATCAGGTACATAAAATATTTTATGTAAATGACTACATTATTTGTCGAACGAAATATTCGACAATACATTAAATTTAATTAAAAAGATATAATATTTCAGTATAAAATTTTTATACTTTTAGTGGTGTTTAATCAGGCAATAGTTATTCGTTATTATTTTATGCAAAAATTGTACATCATTGCTGACAAAATAATTTATCTCACAAAATAATTAGTAAAATTAGTAGCGAAAATAAGTTTGATTAAACTTTCAGTAGAATCAATTATGTAAATTTAAAAAAATCGTCTTTTTTATCATTAAACAATTAAAGAGGCTGATTAAAATTGTTCTAAAAGGTACTACAACACAGAAATGCATGACACTACAACATTACGATGTAGTCTACCTCAGTTTATGTATATTTATATGTCTCCATTGTAACATTGTAGTATCATGAGGGAAATGACCATCACAATTTTAGAATATTTAGTACATCGAGATGTTACTTAAATTTAAAGATTGCAAATGCTTGTTATATAAAAAATTTGGCACAAAGTCTGAAAATAGTAATACATAGTAATAATACACAAACAAATTGCAATTAGGATTATCATTTTACTAAAAATGAGTAGATTACTCATGTACATGCATGTTGTCACCTTAAATTTTACCAAAAAATGCAACCTCTGATCCAAGTCAAATTAAAGTATTCCTACCCAAAGAACTGTTAAATAAGTCGTTAATTCCTTCTATAAGGAACTGCTAAATTTGTATGTCCTAAATTGTGGGAATGATCTCTGAAGATTGGAAAGTAAAAATAGCTAAAAATGCATGCATTACATTTGTGTATTCAACGAAATAATATTTTATTGAAAGTTATTCCCAAAACTGCTTTGTTTTCAAGAAAAAGCTCCTAAATGTCTTATAACTCTTTGAATGTATTCCATTTGTCCAGTTCCTTTGGAATTCCCCCCAACATAATTTTTGTTATAATTTATCTCAGAATAATTTCAATAAAACAAAGTCAGAACTGCGGTAAAAAATTAGAGAAATTGAAAAAAATCCGTATTGTGCTCTCCTAAGTCAAGGTGAAATTTTTTAATTGCATATCATTTGTGCTGTCTCCTTTTCAAGTTCAAAAATTTTGCTAAAAAGCACACAAAAATTAATTTTTTTAAATTTTACAAATTCTTTGACTTTCAAATGAGATGCAACAAAAATTAATTAACCTGACCAATTAGCTTCCTAAACAGTCAAACAAATTAAAATTGTGCGAGCATTTGAGTGATGCACTGCAAGCTTGTGTATTACTTTCCAGTTATAAATCTAACCCTGGGAACATCTGATAACTTCCAGAAGAAAAAGTACAATAAAATTTAAAGTGACAATTTTAAACAATTAAAAATATTTTTCGAGTCAAAAATAAAAACCAAGCTTACAATTTATTCTTGTTTCTGTTAAGCTTTTATATGAATGTAAAAACCTACAGAAACTACAAGAATAAATCTTGTAATTCAACCCTAACTCACATAATAGTAAACAGTAAATGTAAATAATAACAATTATTAAAAAATATACAAACAAATATACAAATGTCATTTTCAGGTAGAATAATATAAATAAGTCTTAATATTTTGAGTTGCATTCCATCAGAATAAAAAATTGTCATAAGTGCTCTCCTTGCACGAAATTTCAAAACTTAATAAAATATAAAAATGAATGAAATTTTTTTATATTTTATTAACAAAATAGAAAATTTCCAATCTTATTTTGAACACATGAATTAATATACATACCTGGATGTTAATGAGACGAATATTATAAATGCAATTATTTTAATATTTTACAAATCGTCATCACCTATACCTTCAAAAGCGTGATTTTCCACAAATTCTTTACCAGTTTTAAAGGAAACGCTGGAAAATTTTTCTTGCAATTTTCTAATAGAAAATGATTCCTGAATTTTTCTAGGTGCTGCATCTTCGTTCTTAAATTTAAAAAAAATGATAGGACAAATATATTGAAGAACATAAACTAATAAGCCAATACAAATTCATCCTTTAGAAATACTTCATTCTCAGGCCAAGAGGTGTTCTTCAGCACACCCCACTCCTTTAATTCAAAATAATTAAAAATCACCCTAGGTCAAATCACCCCCCCTTTAAGCTCAAATAAACTTTAGGGGCAAACAAAAAATAGGTGTAAGCTTATTTAATATAATTCATAATTACACCAAGTTTGAACAAAATCGAAGAGGCTCATGAAAATACGTTGGTTGATTTGATATGGAATTACCTTATTTAATGTATTTCTACTAGCTTTCAAAGTGCTCTAGAACGAATGAACATTTTTATCAATCCGCACGGTAGGAGCGGATGCAGTCAAAAAGTTCATTAGGTAGAAGCCCGATTTAAAATTAGTTTTTGATTGTAAAAAATGTATAGAAAAGAACGCTCAAATCCCCCCCCCCCCCCCCCGAGAGAGCTATCTAAAAGTTATATCCAACTGGTTTGAAATTTACATGTATGAAGTAAATAACAAAATGAAGGAACATTTTTAAAATTTGAAGCAATTTGAGTTGATAATAAGATTTTCTTTAATTTTTAAAAATTTCTAAGGGTGGGGGTAACTTCCTCCTTTTTACACTCCCTTGCCAGCATTCTGCAGATAAAATTATTACCATGAAAATACGATAGAATCAGAACCTCTACTCAAAGCGATGGCGCGGACAATAAATTGTAATTTTATTTTGTTCTCAAAAACGGTAAAACACTTTAGACATAATTTCAAAGGTCAAGAACCCTAAAAATCGACGCAGAAGGCTCAAATTCGTATATGTATGTATTTCGCCTCCGTGGCTTCTTCTCAAACAGATTAGGGTTCTTGACCTTAGAAAGTATCTCTGTCTTAACGCCATTCACATAGGAATTAGTTGTATTGCCTTGTTAGTCATGGCAAGAGCCAATCAAATTAAATAAAGAGAAATCGAAAGTATAAATACTCTAATTCATTGGTTCTTGCCAAGCAAGGCACTACAACTAATTCCAATTTACCGAAAAAAGAAAGTTCAAGATTATAGTTTTATATTATGTCCATTCAATAAAATTGCAACACAGCATTTAATACTTTTTTTGGGGGGAGTTACCTATTGTTGACCACCCCAAAAAAATTAAAAATTTTCCTATAGCAAAGAGGAAGGTTTATAGAGTATAACTGTAAAAATTTCATGTGCGAAAGTATAGTCAAAATTATGAGAAAAATCAATTTGAAAGTACGTAACTTTAGCGAAGAGAACGTTCGAATAGGCCGCGCCCCCCAGGCAGACGCGATGAAATTAATGCTTCAACGTTCCCTTCAGATCGAGTGAAATTTTTTCGCTCCGATTTGAATTTTTCTTTGAAATTCGGATAGGTGGGGGTGTGATTAGTAGATATTAGTAATAAATATTATCAAAAAAATGGAAAATAACCCGTGTATTGCCGAAAAAGTGAAAAAATTTAATTTTTTTTATTCGATTTTTGGGGTGTGCATTCGATAGGGAGGTTTATCCATCGTCAAAACCTACCCTTTCGGGGCGCCGCTCCGCGTTGCACCCCTCCAGGGCGGTTTTGACTCTGGTTACTAGGCTAAACATACGAGAAGGCGCCACCCATCAAGAAAACCGGGAGCTTAGGGACCCTTGAAATAGCATTAAAAAGTATAGTTGCGGTATGGGGCAGTAAACTATTACGTTTCACCCCCAAAATATCGCGCAAAAACAAAAAATAATCGATGTTACAAGTACGAGAGACGTGCTGCTTCTGCCGGTGTGAAATACCCTAAGTGTTAGGGTCATTCATTCCACGCGTACCGTCAACAAAATGAGCGACGCGCGGAATCTCGTTAATTTTTTACATGTAAATTTGCAAATTTCAAATTCGATTTACTCAAACTTTTGATAATACTTTCGCATGTGAAAATTATATCAGTATACTACATAAACCTTCCTCTTTGCAATAGGACATTTTCAATTTATTTGGAGTGGTCAACAATAGGTTATTCGACCCCTTTTTTTTCTTTAAAATGGAAAAAGATGAACTTGCGGGTTGCGACATTTGCAAGAAAGTAAAATTTTCATCCTGTACATATTTTATTAATGATCAAAATTGCAATTTTTTCTACAATACAAAAAAGACCTAAAAGTAAATGAAGTATCAAAAAATGTGACTGAATGAAGACCACACAAAGAGATAAACAGAGGACGATAAAAACTGACATAGAGTAAGGAAAGAACTCAGCAATATGGGGATCATCAATATAATTCTCTTACAAGTAGAAGAGAATATGTCAACATACAAAGGTAAAATTTTCTTCCTATTACATTAGATTTGGAACCTGTGTTTTATCAATGTTTTCAAATTTGTTCTGTGTGCATCAGGCCCATAGCCAGGGGGGCACGTGCCCCCCCCCCCCCCCGAAATGTTCAAAAGAAACAAAAATTTTGAAAGTAAAACATTTGAATTTCGAAAATAAAATAGGTATATTTTGGAAAAAGTCTTTTTCCAGATTTATTTGGCGTAATTCATTGCGAATAGGAAAGAAAGACGCTTAGAATTCAAATTATAAAGTAAAGTAGCGAGCAAATAACTGGTTTTATGTAACATTATTTGTTTTAAATAAAAATAAATTAAAAATAAAATATTGAAAAAATTTGTTTGTAATAAAAATTCCCGGAAGGGGAACCCCCGAAAATTTTACTTTTAAAATATTTGTAATAAAGTAGTTTAATATACCTAGTCGTGCCATAAGTTCTGTACTAACAAAGCACCGTTCATTTTTACTATGAAGATTAAGGGATGGGGGTTGCTAATGGTATTTTTGGAAAGATCATTTGCAGGTATATAAGTGGGCGAAAGTTGAAATTCAAGTCTTAAATAGTAAACATGAATTCGGATGTCAACGATAATCGTATTGTTGTAATTGCTATACATAACAATGATAAAAGTACTAGTGCAATTTTAAATTTGTTTAAAAAAATTACGGATTACAAATTTTTTTCTTTTTAACTATCCATCGATAGAATGAAACTTCTGGAGTAGATAACCGAAAAAAAAGTGGTCGACCACGAACTCTAAGAATTCTTGGAGTTATTAAAACAGTTCGCGAGCGAATGAGAAGAAATCCCTTGAGGAAACAAAAAATTATGGCTAGGAAATTCAAATTTCGAAAAGAACCATTTCTCGCGTGTTAAAAGATGACTTAAAACTTGGGGCTTATCGTAGGATTACAATACATCGTCTTACAATTGCTCTAAAAAATATTAGACAAGAAAGAACAAAACGACTCCTGGACCGGCACGCGTATGAAGATCACAAAAATATTTTGTTTACTGACGAAAAAATTTTCACAGCCGAAGAAAAATTCAACATGAAAAACGATCCTGTGTAGGCTTACAGCTCTAATGAAGCCCCTAAAAAAATTTCGGGGGTGAAAAATGGCCATTATCCAACAATAGTAATGATTTGGTGAGGTGTGTCGTATGAAGCAGTAACGCAGCTGTTTTTTGTGAAAAAGGGGAAAAAACGTGAAAAATAACGGGGGAAAAAATACCAAAAAATGTTACAGCTCGTAGTTAACCCTCTAAATTACAACTTATTTCGTGAAAACCATAGGGTGTTTCAGCGAGATTCTGCACCAGCGCATAAAGCGAAAACGACCCAACGAATGACTACAAACAAATTTACCTGAGTTTATTGCCGCGGAAGACTGACCTTCAGGTAGTCCTGACTTGAACCCTTTGGATTACAAATTATGGTTTGTTCTTGAGGAACAAGCTTGCAAAGTACCCCATAAAAATATTGAGCTCTTAAAACGGAATTTGATTAAGGTTGGAACATCTATACCAATAAAAGTAGTGCGTGCCACAATGGATGACTGCCCGCGACGTTTAAAGGCCCTTGTGAAGGCAAAAGGTGACCATTTCGAATAAATCGTACAAAATTGAATTCCTTAGAATGTACCGAATAAAATGTAGTAATTTTTATAGAGGATTTTTATTTTAAAATCATTAAAATCGGCTTCCAAACAAGTATCAGAACTTATGGCACGACTAGGTATATAAATAAATAAAACTTTAAAAAAATTGTAATAAAATGGGGAACCCCCTTTACAAGTGCCCCCCCTCAAATGAAATCCTGACTACGGGCCTGGTGTGCATAATTGGTTTTTACATCTTTGGTAGCTTGTTCAACTGGCCCTCAATGTGCCTATGCAGTTGATCGCGTTATTTAATTTTCAGGAAATAAAAACTAAGTTGAGAGTAATTAAAAAGAACATACCGAACTAGGTGGATCAACGTCAGGTTCATCCAAAGAAATTAAATGGCTTGATCCATCCCTCTTCATGTATGTCCAGTTACCTTTAGGCACTGCAGATTCGGGACATTTAATTCCATTCCTCTTCAACAATAACTCATCAACCATGGATTGCAAACAAACCGACATAAGTATGGATTGTTCGCTAGAAATTGTAATCCATTGAAGTTTATCTTTCGACATTAAATATTCAAACGATAATTCTAAAGTGGACTTATTATTATGACTATTTGTTGCAACATTTTGTTTATTCTGAAAAAAAATGTTTGTAAGTTATCAGCAAACTAAAAAAAAATGATAATTACGTGAGTGGCAGTGATTCTCCAGCACCTCATTCGAGTAACTTTAAAAGAGCCTTCTTTAACAAGTTGTCCGGGATTTAAAAGTCTCAAATTAAGTTCTTGTCCCCCAATGGAAATTAAAACTCTAGTTTGCGGTTTAGGATAATCACATAAACAAACATTAAACTGTATAAATCCGTAATATTTAAGCGTACGAGCTAATTCAATGTATTTTTTCTTAGCTAAACGAGCTTGAAGTTGTACTAATTGCATTTTGATTTCGTTGGAACATAAAATCCAACCTCGTTCTAAATCAGAAACTGTTTGAACGTATAATAAATTTAAAGCTACAGGATCCTTCATCAACTCCAAATCGTATTCGCCATCCCAATAACTAAAATTTGTTTGTTATTAAAAGAAAAAGGTTTGTTGATCAAACTTACCTCTTTCGCAAAATTATCCTATTTGACTCTTGTATAAATTTGTGTGATATGTAAGGTGATTCGAAATCTTGAAGCTTGCGTAAAATTGTTAAATCACCGTTTTCTTCTTTTTTAATTAGGAATAAAGAAAAATAGTGTACATACTGTAACGGTAAGTGTATTTGTTTGCAGGCAGTGAGTAAGACTTGCTGGGTCCTGTCAGTGGATAAAACTCGTAACGATATTTGGTAGTTGTTCATTGTGTAAATATCCAACTTTAATTCCTGTTTTTTCTCGCAAGTCGTTTCTTGTTGAGCAGATAATAGAAACCCCATTAATAACTCCGATGACACCAATCTAGAATCTTGACCGACTAAAGCAAAAAAACAAATCAAAACAATGTTTTCATAAGGCACAAATTTTACATTACTCACTTGTTTGGATGTATTTTTCTAACAGCAACCTACGTTCTTCTAACTGTCCACCTGTAAGTGGTAAAAATTTTTTAGGTGGAAATGAAGGCAGAACATCGGATCCAAAATCCTTTCGCATTTGTTCGTGAAGATAATGAAGCTGTTTATATCGTACTGTACAATGGAACTCTCCATTTATATGTATATTGTAACCCTATAAATAAATTTAATTTATAATAATTAGACTACAATCAACAAATTTTAAAACGTTTATTGGATACTCACAACAAAAATAGAACCATTTCCACCATTCAATTCTTGTGTGTCAGGAATAGAAAAATGCATTTTCAATTTGTAAATGTTAAAACATTTAATTTTTTATCATTTATTATTAATAAACACAACATTTAACTATCATAACTTTTGACGCTTTTGACACTTGTAAATGTCAATGTTTTGCAAGATAATAAACTACATCGAAATCGTTTTCGACGAATTATTTTACATCGATTTTTGACATAGGCGGAACAAGAGGGATATAATATTATATTATGCTTCTTATATTATGTAAAGCTACATTCACATAGGCTTAGTGCAGGATTAGCGGTAAGGTAGGAAAGTTTGGAGAACGTTAACATTGACTTAAGCGGTAAGATTGGTATGGTAGTGGTACTGCAGAAGCTACAAGCTTTTTAACTTCTGCAGTATACTGTTACACGCAACCAATCAGATGATACGCATTTTGACGCATGTCATTTAATGACAGATATTTTTGAATTCTAAAAAGTTGAAAATTGAGTATTTATTAATTTTAATTTAAAATATTTATTGATAAGTAAGTTTCTTACATAGATTTTGTTGAATTTTATACAATTATGGATATAGGGAACGGAACTTAAGACCTTTCTACCATATTTAATTTAGTAGTGTTTGGCATGAAAAGTGAGATGGAGGTTTGTTTGTTTCAGGAAAAAATTATAGAGCTGAATTTAAGTATTTTTTGCCATTCCGGGGGTAAAGTACTCACTTTTCACCCTGATTTGCGGGTGAAAAGGGGCACTTTTTTACCCTGGGGGAGTAAAGTTAAAAATTAGGGGGGGGAGCGGAGAAAAAAAAACTTTTTTTAAAAAAAGTCACCAGATGACTAATAAAAAAGTAACTAGATTGCCAGGTGATGACTGATAAAAAAAGTTACTAGATTGCCACGTGATCGTGCATATTAGCGTGGAAGAATCAAATTCTGTCACATCTGCCACGCTCAAATTTATTTCAAACAATGAAATAAATTGATGACTCAATAAATAAATAAAAAGTACTTTAGCTACCAAAATGTCGTCACGTGGTTTCTCGGTTCTCGCTCATCGTACGTCTTGCTGCTTGTACGGCACAAATGTAAATGAACCATAGGTAGAATCAGGGGTGCCAACTGCTATTTCCTAGTTTCTAAATTGGCGAAGTTCCTACTTTACCTCCCGGAATTGCAAAAAACAGTATATGCACGACGGGAGTAAAGTGACTTTTGACCCATGGGTAATTGTTTCACTCGGCTAGCGCCTCGTGTAAGCTATCCTTTAACCTCGGGCCAAAAAAATGTCACTTTGCTCCCTTGGTGCATAATCTACTATTAGACTATGAAGGTGTGGGCAAAATATGTACAAATAACAAATAATTGAGTATTAATCGTGACATTACGCTTATATATTGCTATGTCCACCGTGAACCGTGAACACGACTTGCTCTTAATCTCAGGCTGCAGGCTCTTTAGGCTTTTACGGTGGAATTATTCTGATCAACACAGTCAAAGAAAATACGCAAATCTAAATTTTAAGAACATTTAATAAACAACTAACATAAGATTAACATAAACAAATAACAACAAATAAACATGAAAATCGAACAACTTAATTAAACAAATTATATGCTAACCTTTTTTTATGTGGATGATAACTCGGCTAGACTCGCACACTATAGCGCACATTCACTATCTTCTTATCAAAAATCGCCTGGTCCAATTTGTCCTGCTTTTGCTTTAAATTTCTGACCTGCAACAATCTCAGTCCACTTGTGGCTCTCAAATTAACTCTCTCTTTTATTCTTCCAATGGTGCTGCACACGCGAACTCCAGTATTCAATTCAATTTTTTAATTGAATTTCTTATAATTGTGCGACTCACTTTGTCGCTTCTTCAAATAAACTCCCGATTTTGCGACTATCTTATTCGCTTCATAAAATCGGACTCCTCAATTTTTATATACGACTAATTTTTTCGCGTCCTTCCATTCAACTCCTGTTTATATCTCCTCGGCAACCCCTCTTGCTTTTTTTATTCACCCTTTTGATTCTCATCTCTCATTTTTCAGTCTTTTGTGTTGCCTATCCCAAGTTATCATTCGGCGTTTAATTTTAGAAACACAAAAACTTAAACTAACAAAACTTAATTACTACCAAAACTTAATCTAACATATACAAACTTTTCTCATGCCATATTTTCTCTGACTGCACGATAAACAATGTAATACCGCAACAGCCAACCATTTATGGACACAACAATATATACGCATTATTTGAAGGTTAATTTGATGTCCCTACCAACGTAATAATACAAAATCGCCCTTGTTCTTACCACGTTATGTGAATGATCCGAACTTAAAACGATTCTTACCACTGCAGTACCAATATTACACTTCTGCACTAAGTCTATGTGAATGATACTTAAGGCGTTTGTCTAGGTGCATACCGAGGTATTTTACATCATACGCCTGCGGCAGTCTTCGGTCACTTAGAGTCACTGGTGGACAAACTTCTCTCTTCGTGGTAAAAGTGACATGTACCGATTTGGAAACATTTGCTCTAATTCCCCATTTCCTTAACCAGCTCTGGATTTGGTCTAAATTATCTTGCAAATCTCCCGATGCAAGTATTGGATTTCTGTGGGATGCCATAATCACCGTGTCATCCGCGAAAGTACCGGTCATTGTAAAATTTGTTGTTGGCAGGTCGGCTGTATATACCTATTAGGTAAAGCATTGGACCCAGAATACTGCCCTGGGGTACGCCAGAGTCTATTGGGCAAAGATTTGAATATACTTCTTTATATTTCACTTGGAACATTCTTTCAGTAAGATATGATTTTAGAAGTAGGTAATATTTAGGCAATTTTTGTCTGATCTTTATTAAAAGACCTTTGTTCCATAGGGAATTTTCCGTTAGGAACCTTTTCCATTAGGGATCAATCGTGTAGCTAATGCAAACTTTTTTGTTGTACCTAGCTCTTATACCAATTGTTTAACAGCAGATTGTCTTGGAGTCAGAGGATTTTTGGTATAATCAATCAAACAGCAAAAATCCCTGAGTTAACTCTTACCTGAGGATGATTTTCAAAGTTAGTGAAAAGTTAAGTTAGTCAAAGTTATAACACATAAAGTAATTGCAATATTATTTTATTTTTCTTTCATATTTTGGGGGGGGGGGCAAAACTTCTTCATAATATATTTTTGTCAATGTGGGATTCAAAGTTGATAATTTTTTAATGTTTTATAAGGCTACAGTTTTTCGACATTACTACTTGTTTTTCGTTTTTTACTTTACAAAAAACGTTTGGCAAAAGAAAAATCTAATCAAAACATCACAAGTAGCAAGGTTTCAAACTAATCACCTGTGCTTATATTAGTGTTTGTTTTGATTAAAATTATAATTTACTTGATAACAAATCGTCAGCGAACTTTTTGACCGGTATTTCTTAAATCTGGTCAAAAGACCAGGCTCTCGTGCTTGTTTTGTTGTTTACTGGCCAAATTTACAATATCAAGTAGAGCTTGGCAAGTGCCCCTTTCGTTCTACTATTTTATCATCAGAACTTTTGACAGATAAAAAGCAGATAACGGATAGCTTATGATTTAAATTATGAACTTTGTTAGGTCATCCCTAATTTTAGTCTTCTTCCTTTTATTTTAGGACCTGGTCCTCTAACTTCCGCCTATTGGGAAGTTTCTATATTTCGTTTCATACATGATCATACAAATTAAGAGATTGCAATTTAGCTAACTGTCGCATTTCAATACTTTCTCAGTTTCAAATATTAAATTTAAACTTCTTTGGCAAATCCAGCTCATCAGTGAGATATATTTAACTTTCGAGATCTTAACTGTTTATTTTATGTAAATTCGGAAAATTTTCTTGAAGAAAGTGATGAAGAAATAATTTATATTGAAATAACTCGAATATTACTTGCGCTCTTGTTGATGTAATGTGAGTTATTCTATAGCTTCAACGAGCTTTCGATAGGTCAATGACTATAAGAGAAAATGATGAACATAAATGCAATTTGTTTACGTGCATATAACGGCACGGAATGTAATCAACAATAAAACACATGTTGAAAACAAACTGTATTCTTTCTTGTAACAAGAAAGTAGTAATAGGTGTACAGAATAAAAAGAAGTGATTAACAGTAAAAGAGAGAGGATTTCTTGATATTATGTCGCGTGATGCAAGTTTTTCTTACTATTTTATTATTCATAAATTACTTATGATTTAATCTAAGATTAAATCTGGTTTAATCTAAGATTTTCATTGGAAGTGGAGGAACATAAGATTGTTACTGGATGTAATAACAAATAATTGAACTGTACAATGTATTTCTACTAATTATTATTAATCTTGAATTACGTTGGATTTTTATTCTTCTATCTGTTTTCAAGTTACCGTTTATTTTTATTATGGAGGTGTTTAATTTAAAATTAAACAGGTTTTTTGTTGGTTGGTTGGGTTGTCGTTTCCAACCACCCTGTATATAATTAAATTAAGCAAAAACGCATAATTGTATCAACCTACTTAAAGAAGTGTTAATAAAGCAAAGAAGCCTTCCTCGCACTTTTAGTAGGTCAATTAAAATGTAATTCATTTCCGTATCATAATTCAAAACATTTACTCATCAGGTCAATCACTTTAATTTAGCATAAAATATTATAAGCAGGAAACAAAAATCATTACTCATCAGGTTAATAAATTTAATATAGAATAAAAATGTGATAATTTAGCATTAAGTTTTATATAAATAGTATATTTAAACTTAATAAAACCAGTATCATTTAAATTTACAACTTGAGTGTTACTCACGTCACATAAGTTAGGAAAGGTACTTCTCGCCACCTTCTCCTAATTTATTCAGAGGTGTAAATGGAAGAATTTTCACTATTTTGCAAAATATCACCGAAATGGCTTACCCAAGCTATATTTCATTTTATTGGAGGATTTTGAAAGAAAATCTAAAAATACATTAGGTTTTCTGCTTAAAATAAGAAAGTTGACTTGTTCTATGGTTCTATCGTTGATGACAATTTTTGATCTCATTGGTTCTTCTCCTCTAAAAGGAGACCTAGTTTTTTTTCGGCTGAAATTTCAAAGTTGTAAGTTTTTCTCATTAAATATTATTTGTATACTGCTTCTTGAAGAAAACGTGTTGACTTTGAAGTGAAACTGCACTGACTTCCTGATAGAATATTTTCTATTATCTCCAGTTACACCAAGAAGAGCTTGAATACCTGGCTCACTCAAATTTGTCACTCCTCAAGATTTGCCATTACCAAGTCTACGTATAAAGGAATTGCAAGAACAGAAGAGAAAAAACTACCAAAATAAAATTTACTTTCCAAAAAGAGCGTTCAAAATAGTTATGAAAAACCAGATGAATCTTCTCATCTAGTGAAAAAGAGCAATGTGGCCCTTTTGTTTTCGATTATTAATCCAGTCCAAACCTCGGGAAAGTTTGATTAGGACTCTAAATGCAAAATACTTTTTTTTATTGTTAGTAAAACAAAAAAGTAAAAACTGCCAATTTATTTCACGTTATAAAAATTTGTACAAATTTTATTATATTAGTTTATAGTACATAAGTAGATCTTTTCCAATGATAAAGATTAAGCAATGTAAAATCATTGCTGCGAAAGATATTAGTTAAATATCGCATCAAGAGTATTAATTCCTTGTCGTTATGGATATTGGAACTTAGAAATGGTTTAATCAGTAATCCATTTCTTTTATTACAGTGAAAATTTTTTGGTAGGTCATCCACAAGTATTGTATTCTTGCTATTGAATTGCCCATATATATTCCAAATTGTTCGTAAATTTTTTGTCTGAAAAATTGTTAAATTGTTAGAAAACGTTGAAAATTATGGGGTTTTGATTTATGATGACTAATACGGCACGAATTAAAGTTACGTTGTAAATTTATACGTCGCGTCGTACAATTAAATGTTGAAAAAATATTTATCCGTAACTAAAAGTCATTGCCTTAAGTTGAAAAATCAGCCAGACCGAACGGTTGGATCAAAGTTTAATGCAAAAATATTTGACGTTCCATTTTGACGTTAAAATTATTTAATTTAATGATCATTCCATTTTTTTTTTTCGATTTTCTGGACTGACCACAATGGAGCATCCCGGCGTAGCCGGCCTTCTCCTTCATCTGAAAGTATACATTAGTGACATTGGAAATTATGGAGGCCGGTGGGCCTCGCGGAGTAGCGCTGAGCTAGACTGACTGGGAAATACCTGGGTTGTGGCTGTGGTGAATGAATATGAAAAGGGAGAAGTAAAGTTACGTTATTGATATAGTAGAATCCCTAATTCGAAGATTGAAGATATCCTCGTAGAAAGTGGCTCCTACCTGAAAAAATTTGACGAGTGATGCGAATTGCATCTACCGTCATTGAATTGGTGTTGTTGGGCTGAATGTATTAGAATCTGGGGAGTGGGAAATTAAGTCGAATTTACACAAATCTAGTGGATTAAATCCACTTTCGAAGAGAATTTGTGTAATTATACCGGTGTACATATGTTAGTCTGTGCAGATGAGGGTTATGGTCATGGATTGTCTACAGTCAGGATTGATTTAGGTCGGGGGATACAAAAGTCTTCAGGATTGTATTGACCTAGTTGTGCTATGAGCGGGTTGTCGGAAAATCTGGATTTCTTATAGAGACTAGTGGCGTGTTTGTGAATAAGGGTGGAAATGGGTTCTAGTTTGGCGTCTGCGTGCAGTCGCCTGTTGGTGACATAGAAGGGGGCGTTGAAAATGGAGCGGAGGTTTTTGTTCTGAATAATTTGAACTTTGTTCATGTATGTGTGGCGGGCGTAACCCCAAACGGGGGAGGCGTAGGTCATAGTTGGACGGATGATGGATTTGTATAGCCTTAGTTTGTTTTTGGGAGTCATGGGGCTGTCACGATTCATAAGGGCGAATAATTTTGAAAAGAGGGCTTTGGCTTTGCCGGTAATGGCTTTTACGTGGGGTCTCCATTTGAGGTGTTGATCCATGGTAATGCCAAGGTACTTGACCGTGGATTTCCAGGGGATCTGTTCCTCAAACATCCAGACGCTGGAGTTGTGAGGCTTTTTTCGATTTCGAAACATGATCGCGGAACTTTTGCTCGAGTTTACCTCGATGCGCCAAGTTTCGTACCACCTTTCAAGATCGTTGATAGCCTCCTGGAGGCGGGTTGTGGCGTAATCGGGGTGGATTGAGGACGAATAGATAGCGACGTCGTCGGCGTAGAGTGATATTTTAGTGGTTGGGTCAGTGGGAATTGGGATGTCGCTCATGTAGATGTTGAAGAGGGAGGCTGAGAGGATTGATCCTTGAGGTACCCCGGAAGTGATGGGGCGTGTGGAGGATCTGGTGTTGGCAAATTTAATTTTGAATTTTCTGTTATGTAGATAAGAGGCTATTAGTCGGACTAGTGGGAGTTGGATGTTTGACTGAAGCATTTTAAATAAAAGGGCTTCGTGCCAGACCTTATCGAAAGCTTTCGATACGTCGAGTAGCACTAGGCCGGTGAATTCTTTTTTATTGAGGGCTTGTGTGATATGTTCGACTAATCGGAGGGCTTGGTGGGTGGTGCTGTGACCAGCACGGAAACCAAATTGCTCATTTTGGATGATGTTGTTATCGGAAATGGCCTCGTGGAGTCTTGTGATAATGATTTTTTCGGCGAGTTTGCCGATGGCGGGGAGCAAACTGATTGGTCTGTAACTCTGAGGGAATTTCAGATTTTGACCAGGTTTAGGGATCACCACTACGTCAGCGGTTTTCCAAATCTGTGGGTAATAATTAAGGCGGAGAATTGCGTTAATTATTCCGGTGATAGCAGTTACTGCTTTTTTGGGTAGTACCTTAAGGGCATGGTTGGTAATGCCATCGGGACCTGGGGCTTTCCTGTTTTTAAGGCGTTTGATGGCTATTGCGACCTCCGTGAAGGAGGTGGGATTGATGATGGTGTTGTCTGTGGTGGAGAGGGCGGTGTTTACTGAGTTTTCGACCGAACTGATGTGATCATGGTCAAGTCTCGTGGTATTGGGGGAGCATTGGGATTGAAGGCTGTCGGCAAATGTTTCAACCTTTTCAAGGTCGCTTTTGGCGAGAGTGCCATCGGGGCGGATAAGTACTGAGTTGGGGGAATGCTTTTTCTTTTGGAGTGCGCTTGCCATGCGCCAAGCAGACAAGTCTTGGAAGACAAGGGATTTGATTTTGTCGGACCATTCGTTATCATGAAATTCTTTAATTTTAATGTCAACTTGTTCTTTAAGTTGGAGGTATGAAGTGTGATCGGTGGGATTTTTTGTTCTGCGTGCAAGTTTTCTTGCACGGTTTTTGGAGCGGATTAGGTCCTTGAGGGAGGGAGAGAGTTTGTCTCTGGTGTCGTGGATGGGGACTTCGTAAGAAGTTTCTGAAATTGAGTTTATGATTTTTCCCTGGAAGGAGTTAATGAAATTGTCTAAGTCCGTGGTGGAATTGATGAAGGGGATTGGTCCTAGATTTTCCTTGAGTTTGTCTGTGAAAGAAATCCAATCGGTTTTAGTCCTTGTGGGGGGGGGTTTGAGTGGGATTTGCCCTAATGTGATATGATCATTCCATGAAAGGAAAATTAAGAAAAATACGATTCTAGGAATTTTGTTCGCCAGCATTTGTTCGACAAACACTTAATCGACAGCATTTGTTCGACACGGAATGTTATTCGACATGCATTTGTTCGACATACATTTGTTCGACTCAACATTTATGCGAATAAGCATTTGCTGGACATGGAATTTTATTCGACATGTCATTTGTTGGCATGGCATTTGTTCGACATACCGACATGACATGGCACGAAAGACGTAGGTAACCTTTTTTAGATATAATTAGAGACCGATCATTCCATGAAAGGAAAATTAAGAAAAATACTTACAGATATCGAGAGAGTTCGGTTTATTTTGATCACCGTCATAGCTTCCGAAGATAAATAACATAGTATCTTGTAATTTGTCTTGGTTAATAATTCTAAATAATTTAATTTCTTAGTAATTGATGAGAGATTGGTTGCCGACCAAATTATTATATCGTACATACAATATAATTGTGCTAAGAAGAAATGTAAATTTGGTCGAGATACTAGCCCAAAATGGTTTCTTGATATAGAATCACATAACGTATGGTCCAAATCCAACACCAATAGCTTCTTTCCTTGTCTTGGAGGATTAAGAACTCTCCATTTCAAACTTTTGTGTCGTAATACATTATTCATGATTTATTATATCGTTTAACAACAAACAATTTTTAAGAAAAAACAGCTAAAACTTTGTGAAAACTAACGTGCTAAATGACAGTTACTAATAAAAAGGTTAGTAATGAATTAATTGACATATCTACCACTAGGTCTCCGGGCGGGAAATTTAAAACGCGCTTTAAATTGTGTATTAATTTTATACATTTTGGAGGTTTTTCCTATTATTTTTCTAAACTGTATTCAATAATTGATATTCTGGAATTTTTAATTCGTTGAATAATCGTTGAATATTAAATTTTTTTTATCATTTAAATGTCGTATGGTGCACTTGTAAGGGAACGTCGTCCAGTACGTACGCACAATGCAAACACTCGATCGCGACCCCTATCTATTCTGGAACTGTGCAAATCGCTGTTGTGGTCGAGTTTCCATTAATAGGTATACAAAAATTCAACGGAAAATGGAAACGGAATATTTTTCGGTCCCAAGGGGTTCCGGTTTATGCAGGTTTGATTGTACATATAATATGCTAATCCCATTTGATGTAATATCTTAAAAAACCAACAATCCTACCAATCAAGTTTTAAACTTTAAAGTGTTATTTATTGTAAAAGGAATTTTTATTATTTTTTAAAATATGAACGTGATTGTAATACGATTATTTATTTACTTCCGTGTCCTTCGGAGGTTTTCCAAACACGAACTTATTAAATTAATAAATAAAATTAATTAAAATAATTAATAATAAATAAAAATTGATATTTTTTGTTTTTCTGGGTAACTGGTAATTACCTTTTCTATACATTTTTTATTATTATATAGAATTTATGACTTACGTAAATATTATGTAAACCTCAAAATTTATTTCACGTATTAGGTACATATTTATGTAATGTCATTTTCAAAGAATTGTACTTATGCCTAATTAAAACGTTGATGTAAATGGTTTTTTCCAAATAATTATTTACTGATGTTCCTTAAATACTTAATATCGTATTTTCCCAATATCCATCTCATACGGGTGCTTTTTTTCAAGTGGGTTGGCCACTTAGAACCACGCAGTGGTGGGAACGCTGAACCAAAACAAGACCTGCATCCAAAAGGTAAGAAATAAAATAAAAACGAGGAGTACTCATCATATATTTTGACAAGATCCAATAATAGCCGAACCAACTCGTAGTCGACGTACTTTCCTTCATCCTTCTTGTAGATATTTTTACCTGTTGATGTTGTGAAAAAATCAGACGAAACGACGGTCGTGCGCTTTGTAACTGCCGAACTCTAATGTTAAAAGAGGATCCATGTTAGGGGACTTCTGGTCGTATACGGTCAATTTATTTATTTATTTGTGAAGCATACAGAGATAGTAAAGTTTACAACAAATGTAATCGCCACATTATGAGAGAGACACATCCAAACCATCCAGTCAGGCTACTGCGTTGGATGTCAAAGAGTGCAGTTCTTACGTGACTGAGGGTTTGTATTGAATCACTGCAATCGCAGGTCTGATATTGTCGAGTTCCATTTATGTAGCATGGAATTGGTGCCTGCACGATTCGTTCTCATACGGTTTATTTTTGCACAACGTCAGCGAAGATGGTCAAAACCTGGAGGTTAAATGTTGGGATCTAATATGAGATCCTTGTTGGTTATATTGTTATCCTGTTCTTAGGCATAGGCATATATGGCCCAAAGTGTGAGGCCTTAGGAACCTATTCCACGATTATGCAAGCCGAAATACTTGCAATTGTACTATGTGCCCATGAATGCCTGCAAAGGAACATAAAAGGCAAAATAGTCAACATAATGTCTGGCAAAGCACTCAAAGCCAATAGCTTTGAATCTTTGTCCACGCAAGGCCAACAAAATTGTCTTCACTGGGTGCCGGGTCATGAGGGAATTGAGGGTAATGCTGAGGCAGCTGACAAACTACTAGATCATGCTCAAGAACAACCCCGACTGGACTCGAACCATTCTGTGGGCTATCTAAAACACACGGGAGGTTGGAAGTTAGAAGTGGGAAGCGGAGTGCAAAATAACTCTCTAAAGAGGCTAAAGAGCTTCTTCTTATTCCAAAGAACGAAATCAGACTCATTACGGGGTTGCTCACCGGACATTGCCAGGTGAGATATCACCTCAAAAAATGGAACTGGAAGACGATGACGGATGTAAACTCTGTGAATCGGCCGAACACATTCTCTGCAACTAAAACCTCCCCCGGATAACATAAATCGATCATTCAACATTCATTACAAAACTTCAGAATAAACCACATTTCTTGTTTTTCCAGAAGGAGCGTATACAAATAGTTTGTTGGGTGTCCCTACTCTGGAGCATCCCACATACAGTTGACCATGAGCAAAACAATCTTCTTCTAATTGTAGACCTACAACTTGCAACGTTTGTCCCTGAGATTTATTGATCGACATTGCAAAACTTAGCTTTATTGGAAATTGCAAGCGCTTAAACTGGATTGGCACATCTGATGTTATTAAAGGTATCCTCGGAATAAACGTGACTTTGCCCTTGCCACAACCAGTTTGTATTTCGGCTTCAATAACATGAGGATGCAAGGCTTTTATTATCAATCGCGTACCATTGCAAAGTTTGGGCTGATCTAAATTGCGTAAAATCGCTTTTAAAAAATACAACTACTTTCCGTACACTATAGGGTGGGATAACTGATGGATTTTAAAAAATATATTTAGATTTTTGGCCACCAATCAGTACACTTATATGATAGATTAGGAGCACCATCTAGCGAATACGGAGTGTGCAAGCGCATAAATATAAAAAAAGTTGTGTATTTGTAAGTACTTTTTATTTTCTTAAAAATTAAAAAAAAGAACATACCGAACATCAACAAACAAATGAAAAAACATAACAACATGAAACTATTTTTTGTTGTGAATGTTGATGTTCGAACAGTTGTATAAATTAATGACCGGCCCCAAATTGGAATAGACATCTGCATGGGACTTTAGGAAATTTCTCGAAATTCAATTAGATTTAATTAAAAAATTTCATCCTAAGTATTTTTTGCAAGCTCAAACCAATTTTTGGACTAATGGATGATGTAATGAAACTTCCAATAACGCAATATTTCAACAAAAGAGATTTTTTCTTAAATTAAATTAACATCAGTTATTGTTATTTAGGCACTCGTCTATTGGACTGCGCATGCCGATGATCCATATAAGTCGCTGTTGGGTGTAGCAAATCAAGGTATTATAATAATTTTATTTTGTAACTGATCTACCATTTTATTCGAAATTTTACAAGCTTTTCGTAATTACTAGAAAAATTAATTATGGACGCTTTGAATTTTAAATAAAATTACTAGTAAGGGTACATATCACTACAGTAGGAATTATGATGTGAAGCATATATACGAAACTGAAAATACTATCCCTTATGTGTGGTCCGCGGTTTCTCGGTAAGAGTTCTAGTTGGGTATCAAAACCTGATAGGATTCCGTATCTAGAGTCGCAATGGATACGAGTCAGTAAATACTTGGCAACTGGATCTCAACTGATCACGCAGACAGAGTGTTCACTCACCGAGAGTCTCTGCTATGGGGTTACGCGGACAGACTCTTTCTCCTCGCCAGTCCGATCGAACACGAGTCTAAAGTGGTCTATGAATTCCAGCGATTCCAGCCAAGGGCTGACCGTGTCCAACACGACACAGCTCCGTAGAAACGACTTTGATCACACTTTTTGAACTTTTTTTTTATTACACAGAGTCATAGATCCTTAATAGACGGAAAGCTGGCTACATAAAAAAAATTTGCATCAGCTACACGATTGATTTCTATTGGAAAAGGATCCTTTAGCGTAGGCAAGTTCAAATCGTCCTGTCTGACAGCGCGATCCCGGGGCCTAAAGAGGGGCAGGCGTCAAACCTGTCAAACCTGTCAAATTTCGGTTTTAAAAAATTTATGTGAAAAACAGGTTTTTTTTCAAACAGTCAAAAATTCGCCGTACTATTGATGAAAATATTCATTGAATTTATTCATTTTATTTAAGAAAGGAATATCAACCAATGAACCCGGTTTAAATGGTATTATTAATTTTTTTTTCAGTACACAGGTAATAATTATGTAATCTACGATTACAGCCACTTAAGTTTTTCTGTAATCACTTCAATCAATGCAATCACTTGTATTTTTATTTGCAAAATAAATTGATGACGTACTAAGACCGTGTTTAGGTGAAGTAAATCACGATGGCATAAACAATTTTTTTTCAAACTGTTCTACAATATTAAGCGAAATTTGGCAAGCTTTCGGTAATTATAAATAAAATGAATTATCGACGCTTCTAATTTTTAATAAAATTACTAGTAATGGTACATATCACTACGGTGGTAATTGTAATGTGCAACATATATACAAATCGGGAAATACTATTTATTATGTGTGGTACGAAGTTTCTCGGTAAAAATTCTAGGCATAGTGTTTGGTTATTCACTGTCCTGTTATTTGTAATTTCGGAATGCTATACAAACTATGAGATTTGGTAGCCATTCCCCATCTTGATTTAGCATATAGATGTTGGATGTCTTGTGTGTAAACATAAATGGTAGGTCCAAGTATGGACGCAGCTCCGTAGAAACGACTTTAATCACACTTTTTGACCTTTTTTGTTATGTGCAATGCTAATAATACCTATATAGATGATAAAACATTAGTCCCAAAAGTTGAAGAAACAGAGACGGAACCAAAGTATGAAGAATTCCACAAAGTATTAATGTCGATGAAAAACAAAAAAACTCCAGGACTGGACTCCATAGACTCCGAACTAATGAAAATGGGAGATGAGAAACGACAAAGAATATACGAATTGATTTTATTGGTGTGGAGAGAGGAGAGAATACCAAAGGAGTGGAGCGTAGCAAAGATAATCCCAATCCATAAGAAGGGAGACATGAAAGAATGCAGTAATTACAGAGGAATAACAATGTTGAATAACCCCTATAAAATCTTATCGAAAATAATACATTCAAGACTATTAAAACACATAAACAAAGAGATAGGTAACTACCAACAAGGCTTCAGACCAGGCAGATGGACAACGGACGCCATATTTATAGTTACCCAGATTATGGAAAGATGTTACGAACATGACATTGGGGTTGAGATGCTATTTGTAGATTTTAAGCAAGCCTTCGACAGAGTCAACAGAGGTTACGTGGTCAAGATGTTAAGAGAAATGAAGGTACCTGCAAAACTTATAGGTTTAATACAAATGACACTCAATAATTCGGCAGGTAGCAACAAAGAGGGGTAATACTGAGGAATTAAACATAAATGCTGGAGTGAGGCAAGGTGATGCGTTGTCGGCCACGTTATTCAATATAGTACTGGAGGGTATAATAAGAAGAGCCAAATACAATGGAACCATTGCAAATAAAGAGGTGCAAATAGTTGCTTACGCCGACGACATTGCGATAATAGCAAGAACATACAGGGCGATGGCCGAAATGTTTACGAAGATAAGGGAAGAGGCAGAAAAAGCGGGACTGAAAGTAAGTGAAACAAAAACCAAAGTAATGAGATGTCATAGAGGAAGAAATAGAGAGCTGAATAGAGTTAAGATATTGGATTATAATTTCGAAGAAGTAAAGACCTTCAAGTACCTCGGAATACATATTAACAACAAAAATGAGAGAGAAGGAGTAGTTAAGGACAGTCATGGCTGGGAACAGGGCTTTCTACTGCAACAAGAAGTTAATAACGAGCAAACAAATAAAAAAAGGGACGAAGATGAACATATACAGGACCCTAATTAGACCCGTGGTAACATATGGTATGGAGACAATGTGCTTAACGAGAAGAGAGGAAGAGAAACTGCGGGTCTTTGAAAGAAAAATAATAAGGAAGATTCTGGGGCTGGTCAGGCTTAGCGTGGAGCAATACAGAGTGAGAACAAATGAAGAAGTAGAGAATGAACTGCAGGGAAAATCAATTGTGAGACATATCAAGGCTTTAAGATTGGCATGGTTTGGACACGTTGAGAGAGCGAATGAAGATAGTGCAGTTAAGAGCGCCATGAAGTAAAGACCGAGCGTCGAAAGACCAAGAGGAAGACCAAGGGCGAGATGGGACGAAGAGATTTACAACGATTTGAGAGTAATGGGGATAAGAAACTGGAGAGAGACTGCACATAATAGGAAGATATGGAGAGGGATCGTAGAAGAGACGAAAGCGCACAGAGAACTGTAAGTGAATTGATTGAGAAATTAAATGATGGAAAATAGGGACTAGTCCACCCTGAAAAACGGATTGAAGAGCGTCTAACGACGTGGCGATATTCCGTAAGGAATGGAGTGCCGACTTACTATTATTATTATTATAATTTAATTTTTTATTAAGGAGGATTAATTCTGCGTAATTTATAGGGGAGAGTGGTCTAAAAGCGACCCCCTTTTTGTTTTTTTTACATAAAACTTTTAAATCGAGACCTATTACTTTACTTTTAGTACCGTTGTAAAGTGCATTCAATTCCTCAACTTTTCGTCAAAGAAACCTTTGATGTATCTCCTACCTCTTCTGAGCTACACCAAAATAAAGAAACTAAAATATTGGTTCCAAATCCGACCCCCAAGTGTTCTAAATCCGACACCTCTATTTTTATCAGATTTTATCAAAACTAATCACTTTTCAATGTAAAATTTAAACTTTATTTAAACAAATATTATATTAAAAATTGAAAATTATCTTAGTTATAAAAATAAAATTGCAAAAATTTTGCAAAAATAAAATAGATTCAGTAAAAAGGAAAAAAAATAGTTTGTTATCTCACTGTTGAACGATCCTTTTGTGCGATTTTTAATTTATTTATATCAATTTCTGCAGCTTGTAAAGTTTTTGTTGACGATGATGATTGTGTTTCAGCTAATTCTTCATTTTTGTTGTTGCGTCGGTGAAGTAATAAAGTTGAACGTGGAATTTGAAATTCACGTGATTCTGCTCTAAGCGACAGACCTAATTTCATTGCACCTATAGCACGTCGAAGTTGGTGAGGATCTCTTTTTTCGGTTTTTCGCTTGTAATTGCGTCTCATTTTGTCTTAAAAATCACAAATAAATAGGTGTGTGGAATGCACGAATACACAATATTAAGCGAAATTTGGCAAGCTTTTGGTAATTATAAATAAAATGAATTATCAAAGCTTCTAATTTTTAATAAAATTATTAGTAATGGTACATATCATTACGGTGGTAATTGTAATGTGCAACATATAAGCATCTTTTTTAATTTAACACAAAGGGTCATTCCATCTCAAATCAACTGAAAAATAAGCAAAATTGACTCGACCCCCACCAAATTTGACAAAACTTGGTACACACCATATTAGTAAGAAATAAAAAATACAAATTTTAGGATTTGTCCAAATAGACATTTGTTTCCTTGTTTTGGTCCTTCAAAAAGTCAAAAAGTTGGTATGTAGATTGTAGGAAAACGACTGTAACTTCATCCACAGTGGTCTAAATTTAAAAATAAAAAATGTTCTGTAAAGGTAAATGAACGCTATATTCAAATATTCAACCACATTTTATTTTTTAACCCCTAGCTGGATTAATTTTCTAATATTAACCTTATTTCAACCCCTACTTCTAAAAGGGTATTGTAATTTTGTTAATTTTTTTACTATTGTTTTGTGCAATTGTGCTGAGCATGCATGCCAAATTTAATCATGGGATGAGCATGGGTTCGGTTACTAAAAATAAATTAAGTATAGCGAGAAACGGACAAAAATCGGTTTTTCGCAGATTTCTCAAGTTTTAAGCTCTCTACAAAAAAACTTCTATACATATTTTTCGTCAAATTCGTAGTCACATAGTAATAACCGTGCAAAGTAGAGCTAAGTTGCGCGACCACCGTTATATTAAATTAAAAAGGTCGGAATCGATTTTCAATTAATTGAATAGATTGTCATCATAAATATTTATTATCTGAATGTAAGTTTACCACATCATCTATAATTTTGATAAAAAGTTTAACATAATGCAACACAGCAGTTAAACCAAAAATACATTATTTGATTTTATTTGTCTACTTAATTTGTTTGCATGTCAAAGCCAGATAAATGTGACACATTTCAGTTTATACCCTCAAATATCAGGGTGTATAAATTTGGAACTAATGAACATAGTGGGCTGATTTATTTTCAACAAACTTATTAATTTAGATTGCTGGAACAAATATTTTTTAAATTGTGAGTTTTGCACCCCCTCTCCAAACGGGTCTCAAAACAAGGAAACAAATGCCTTTTTGGAAAAATCCCTAAATTTGTATTTTTTATTTCTTACAAAGATGTTGTGTACCAAGTTTCGTCAAATTTGGTGGGTGTCGAGTAAATTCTTCAGTTGATTTGAGATGGAATGACCCCAAAATCAAACGGTCAAGGCTTAGCGGTTATTAACCTAAATCAAACCGTTTTTACGATTAAAAACCCTATTAAAAATAAATGTTAATCTTAAAACTTTACGTTTGCAAAAGTTTCAACACATTGCTAAATTTGTTAGAATATCCTTCGTTATTTAATTAAATTTGTTATATCTTGAGCCTAAAGACCGTATTTTTATTTTCATTTGATACGTTACTTACTAGTTTGAAATTATCCCGCATGGTGGCGTTTGCTTAATGGAAATTGCTAATAAGATTTTGTCCGTGCACTCCACAGTGTCATGCAAACAAGATCCTGGGCACGACCTTAACTTCCTTTTATTTTATTTTATTTTATTTTTTTATTTAATTTTAACTTAAAAAAGTTCATTTAGAACTTTTCGAGAATTTTTAATCTGGCATTGGTATAAAGTCAAAGGTGTGATCTCCCTCTTATCTTTAAAATATGCAAGTAAAACTATTTAGGTTTACTCTCGACTTGACTCCTAGGATGGTAACGGAGTCCTTCAAGTAGATATGGCGCCCGTCCACTTTAAGGCTGATATGCGAGACTTTCCTCCTTCCGCTAGTCATTATTGCCTCTGACTTCTCGGTGACCAAGGTTGGGCCTCGGCTTGTAGCCCAGGAGCTGATCGTGTTAATGGCCTAGTTTGCCTTCCTCTTCATCGTCTTCGCATCTCTATCTAAGATGATCAGAATGAGGTCGTCCGCGAACCCAATCAGAGAGACTCCTTCCGGGACCTCCAGCCTCCGTAATGATGGATAGTAAACGGACAATAACAACTTTGATATCAGTCGCTTAGATGCAAAACCCGACATGTCCAGTGAAATATAAAGCGAGATAATGCAGAAAAACTCATAAAATCTTTCTGCGACCGAATTAAGTAACCATTTTTTTTGGTATAGTTTGCTACCAGCGGCGGCTCGTGACTTTCCCATTTGAGGAGGCTAATTTTACAGCTTAACTACCTTATAAAATAAAACTTGAAAAAAAAATTAATAAAATATTAGTAGACACGTGTTTCGGGCTCGTTGGCTATCTTCAGTACTGTGTACAATGGAAAAAATTGTTCGATGAGTGCAGAGTGTTTTTTGGAAAAAATGCTGTACAATATACCTACAGATTAATATTATTTTAAGTCATTCGAAATTTATGAAGCTTTAAACGTAAGACGGCGACTATTAGTATTCGCCAAGTGATCGATGATATTCTCGTAGAATTCATTATTTCGAGACAATAAGGTAACGAATTCCTTTTCAATAGACATTACCGCGACGTTACTTAATCGATTTTGGTTCATCGTATTACGAGTGTAAGTTTTAATACGTTTTAGTGTGGAAAAACTTCTTTCAACCGAAGCCGATGTTACCGGTATGGTGACGACCACACATAAAAGTTTGTAAAATTCAGGCATACAACTGTGTAAATCATTTTTGAAAGTAAAATCTAATATCTTTGATGGAGTCCTACATTGTCCAAACATTTTGGGGTCACTATATGCTACCGATAATTCATTTTTGAGTTGGATTTGATCAAAAAATGGATACTACTCTAATAGACTATCTAATAAATTTTGAGGAAAGTTTTTCCTATAATCTGAAAATTTAGCAAATGTTAATAGATCAAAAAATTTTAATTTATGTAAGTCTGCAAATCTAACTTCAATTTGCACGACAACCGTATCCAAAATTTCCGCAAAAATTTGTTTATAACGTTGATGCAAATCTGGTAAATCAAATGTCCTTTTTTCTTTTTTTCTGAGCCAGCTCGCAATTTAATTCTAAACTGTTAAATATGTATGTTGTCAAAATACAAATCATCACTACTGTATCAAGCAGAGTTTAGATTAATTTTGTTAAACGACATTTGGCGAAATTAATATCGGTAAGTTTACTTTGTAAAATTGAAAATACTACGTCTGTCTGTTCAAAAATTAATTTAAAAGTTTCTAATAAAATGCAAAATTTTGATTAATTTAAATATTGTCTTAAACCTACCGCTTCTCCAATAGTTTGAGAGTCGTTTTTAAAATCATCGCTGTCGATTATAAAATTAAATACGTCAATTAATTGTTGTTTTCTTAATTGCACTGTAAATACTGCACTCACTTTTATACGTTTACAATACAAGTGATTATATTTAGAACATAATTATGCATGAATAATGCAAATATTTGCAGGTGTCTCTTTGATAAAACGCATATGAGTCTAGCCTCAAACGTGTGTAAAATTGCTATCTTTGTAGATTTAGTAAAATAACACAGAATAGTATGCGTTTATATTACAAGCTTATTACTTACAATTCATCTGTTCATCGCTCATGTTGATCATGAACTTTACTAACCAGTAGCCTCTATGGTATTCTGGGTTGCCTAACTCTGTGCTAATAAACTAAGATACTTTCCTTTACTACGTAAATGGGAAAGTAATAAGCCTTTAGGCTAGCCGCTGGATATGTACTATTTCGAATTTATTTCAGGCGTAAGCGGCGTAAGTCAAGTTCTTAAGCTAATTTTATATTAAATTAAATTTTGTTTTAAACAAATTCAAAAAAATTAAAAATTGGAAAATTGGAAAATACTAATTTAAAACGAAATATAAATAGCAAGTCCGTCCAACAATTTAAGAGGAGGCTAAGCCTCCCTTGCCTCCATTGAGTTGATTTGTTTAGTAAACCAAATTCATTTGAATGGATCAGCTCTAATTGGGTTACTAGATGCAATAATTCAGGCTTACAACGCTAAACAGATCCCTGAATTATTTTCAAGACGTGACAAAAAAAAGATTCTGGAAACTTGTGGGGTTCCACAAGATTCAATCATTGAGCCGCTATTTGCTATTTCCATCAGTGAAGGGCTTTTATTTTTCAATTTTAAATAAAGCACACATTTTGGATGAAAGTTCCGTATTTCTTTATTTATAGTATTTAAAAACCACAATTTATGAATGGACCACGACGTATACAGACGTCGATTCTTTTGTCAAAATTTCCGATGACATTTTTGCATAATTACCGCTCTATCTCAATTCAATGTTTCAGTGGCTCTGTGGGATATGGCGCCGCAAAGCGGGGTAAGACAGCTAAAACCTGCAATTAAATGAAAAAACGAACTAAAAAAATTTGATGTGACAACACATTACTTTCCCATTTAGTAGATTCCACTTCATTTTATATTAAATATTAATAAAATAAATTTTTGCGGTCGGTATTTATCATTTATTATATCTATAGCGCATGTTTTTGTATTGAAATAGTGCAAAAATTCACAGAGGAAAATTCGCGAAGGGAGACTATATAGTGACGCGCATATTTGCTGAATGGATCATCGAGATTCCTTAAAGGATTAAAGGAATTTTTTTTCTAAATGTCGGATATTCGGATAAGCTACTTAAAGAACTAAGGACAACTTTTTCTATATAATTTAAAAAATAATTTGATAACTTAATCCGTTGATCCGTGATCTGATAACTTAATCCGTTGATCCGTTGATACCTTGATCGGTTAGATCATCGGATTAAGTCTACTAAATAGGTTGAAAATTACAATCTTAAAGCACAGAATATTTTTGTAACCTATCTTAATATATAAAAAGTCGATTTTAAATTTAAAACACATTTTTATTTTATTATACATACGATGTGTTTACAATCGCAATTTCGAGGGTTCTGATTAGGTTTGAATTATGCGGACGGACAGACGAACACGGAGCCAGATCATAAGGCTTCTTGTTATACTTTGTATAGAAGCCTAATAACAATACTTTCCTTTACTACGTAAATGGGAAAGTAAAAAGATGTTAACTCAAAAAAATTTTTAATTCGATAAAATACACAAATTACTTTGAGATATCAAAGTTACGAAATTTAATTTGTAATTTAACATGGTAACTCATATTTTTTAAGAGCACTTATTTTACATTTTCATTTTAACAATAAAATAACATGTTTGCATTGAAAAATTTTTATAATTGTCATTTTTTTAAAAAAATTTTGACTGGGCGTAATGACGTCAGAATTAATTTTTAATAATTGTATAAATAAATAATTAATTAAAATATTCGTTTGATATTAATTACATAATATGTGTATACAAGTAAATTAGTTAAAATATTAAATTATAGTAATGAACAATACAAATCACTTTGACAGATCAAAATTATCTAAGGCAAACCATATTCATTTAATAGCGCTTATTTTATTTTTACATTTTTACAATTATTTAAGAGGAAAATATCAAGTGTGAGGTATCGTAAGATGCGGAAAAATAGTCTCGTTCGATTAATATGATTTTTAATTTCATATGTTCCACCGGGAAGCGGCAATGCTTTTTAACAATTTTCATTCTCCTAAAAAAGGGGTTAAAAATGGACGGTTTTCAACCAAAATCTAATCAGCTCTTTAGACAGCTACTTCAAACTAGTGTATAAAATTTCAATTCAATCGGTGCACGCGTTTGTCTGAAAACGTTGACGATAGAATGACCACACATCACACACATCCGGACATCATTCCAAAATTGGTCTTAAACAATTCGTATGGGCTCATAGACCATGGGAAAAATGCTAACTCAAAATTTTTTTAACTCGATAACAATACTTTCCTTTACTACATAAATGGGAAAGTAAAACGCCCCGTGTAATGTGCTCTTTATAGGTAGTGGTTTGTTACTGGCGCAACAAATCATACTTACAGCAGGATATAACTACTTACAAAAAAAAAAAATTTTAATTAATTGTTGAAACAATCCATACCACTGAAGTACATAATATTTTTATAATCATTTGCAAATTTTGAAAGTAAAATAATCAAAATTTTAGTAATTAAGGGGGTTACCTACTGTGACCGATAAATTTTTTTTTACATATTCTTATAGTTGGGGGTCTTGAAAATGTGCCCAATAAATATTAAAGTAAAATTCATCAAATTACCTGAATTATAACAGATTTTCTGTAAAGGTGTTTATTATTAAAACTTTTTAAATCGTAATTACATTTTAAAACGGAATTACTTTCTGTATTTTATACAAAATATACAAAAATTAATTTAACAAAGGTAAGTTGTAGCTGTCCGTAATTGTCTTTCGGAGTCCAAAAAAATTGTTAAAAATCGACGTTAGTCCACCCTCAAAATCGAATGATTGTGAAAAAGAAGTTTTAAAAATTTTTCTTACGAATTGTTCCCCCGTCGGGGGTTGTTAACGTTTTTTATGGGTGCAGTTAGTATACAAGGTCTTTAACCGACACATTTCCTGCACAAACAAATAATATTAGGTACAAAAACCCTAAAATTCTTTGTTTTTATCTACCTATTTGTGCTAATTTCGTTTTTAAAATATTTTCAAAATAAACTACTTTTAGTAAAACCTGACAAAATGAGTTACAAAAATATGTTGGTTTTTAATAAAAAAAAGTTTTGATAGGTAAATTTAAGTTCCTTTTGGAGTTCCTAAAAAAATACACGCCTTTTTGTAAATAAAAACCGAGGTATTCAAGTTAAATTCTATTTTATTTCACTTTTATTTTTAAAAAACTCACAAAACTTTTAATCAATTTATTTATTCATTAATTTATAAATAAATATAATCTTAAAACTAGCAGTTTCTGCCTACTCTAAAATAATACTACTGCTCTGCAGATTTACTTGATTTTCTTTAGGCACTTGGAGTACATTTCAGGCTATGGTCGGAACCTCAACTATCCAAAATATATTTAAATTTACCATTTTCCGGGCCGTGAAAGGTAAATATTTTGTTGTAAAAATCAAAGTTTGCTTTTGCCATCATCGCCGTCTTGTCATTTGTTTTTAATTTAAATTTTCGAGGTTCCGACCATGGCCACCACATTCATCGAGATCAAAATGTACAAAAATTCGTTTAATATTTTAGATAACTACGTCGATCAGAAACATTGTACCCGATTGGACAGTCATTTCGAAACATGAGTTACGCATCGATCGATCTGTTACTTGCATAATTTACAATAAAATGCCTTGCAAAAATTTTAGGTGTTACTTTAGATATGAATAAATAAGAATCCTAAATTTTAGCTCATTAGCTTTAACAGTTTTCTCAAATTTAATTCCTAGAAATCAGCTTGAAAACGACCCCCTTAAACTTAAAATGCAATCGGCAGCAATGCTAAATTGAGAAATTTGTGACTATAAATTTCATATTTCCAAGATTAGTAATAGGAACACATAACTAGAAGTAGGTGATACGCCAGAAAGTGTTTTATGCAACGATTCCATTTCATAACCCCAAAAAAAATTACGATAGTTTTAACATCTTTAGTATCAAGTCTTTTATTAATTGGGCGATGCACATACTACATTCCATCACTAATTACATTAAACTTAGACTCGCCACAAAAAAGTACTTTTTATCAGTCATCCGTTATCAACTTGATCCGGAACATTTTTACCATAATATTTCTTGACAGTTTAGATTTGTGCCTCCCTGGAAGACCAAATAGAACTAATCTTCAATGGATTATTGTTTCCGCTACTGAAGGTTCTCCTATTTCTGCCAAAAACTTGATTTTTTGATAGAAATGGAAATATAGGTTTCGTAACAGTGAGCATGTTCAATGCTTGAAAAAAAAGAAGTATATTATTACCGGGATGGGCGTTTCGGCGCGAAGCCGGTTCGGTGCAAGCGGGTTCGGTGCGAGCCGGTTCGGCGCGGGGCGGTTCGGCGCAATGCCGGTTCGGCGCGGAGACGGTTCGGCGCGAGCCTTATTTTATTTGTAGCATTTATATTCTATATTGAATATTGCTATCCCAATCTTTCGGGATTTACAAATCCGTTTGAAGGGGAGGATTACATTTTTACAAACATCTCTTCCATTTTCTTACGGGACCTCGCCATTATTTTCCTCCTTACGCCTTTTGCGCGTTTCAATTTCTATTCGTATATAGCACAAGCACCCGGCTCAACGCCTCGGAGTTAAAAGATTAACTTGAATTTTCATCAGGCAGACATTAGGAACCACCACGTTATCAATAGCAAATTTTTTATTAAGCGGTCCGGGTTGGTGTGCCGGCCCCTAATCTGATAATCCGAAAATTTTCTTGGATTGGTATTTCTGATAAAAAATTTACCTATATAAATGATGCACCACACTTTGTCAGTATCAAAATTTTTATAAAACTGTAGTGACTCAAAATATCATTTTGATCTCTTCGCTAATCCAAAAATGTTAAATATTGTAAGTGAACGCCAGAAGGAAAAGTTCTCGAATAATGGATTCATAACTTGCTACTCATAGAGAAAAATATAGAAATCAATTGAAAAAATGAGGGGTAGTCAGAAGTTTTCAAAAATTAATTATTAGAATCGACATGTCGGGTTTTGCACCTAAATTCGTAAATATTTATTTAAAAAACGTCAATTACTACAGATTAACTATCTATTCTTCACAGTTTTCTTGTTCTGTAGTTACCTGTGCTCTCTCCAATACATTTTGGAAAACTTTTCTAAAAAAAATAAACTCATCTTCTTTTTCCCATTCACTTCCATAGTGTTTTTCTAGTAGCTTTGTAATAATTTGTTTCTTATCCTTGTTAATATGTACCCCAATTTCTAATACTTTTGAGGTCGTATGAGAAAAATGGTTTCCCCTCTGCATAAGCCTTTAGAGTGTACATAAACACTTTTATAAGTTGCTTCACCTCTTGCAAGTGGAGATCCACCTTTCACTTTAATAATTATTAATCTTTTTGAAGGTTGAAATTTGAAATGCGAATAACTCGGTTGCTTCAAAACATTTTGAGTTTTGCTTCTCCAATCTTTAATTAATCACCACATCACTTCCAATTTTGTGAACAGTTGCAAACTTTTTAATTATATTTATTTAGTCGTCAGGATGAACAACTACCGCATATTTTTTATAAATCTTTTCAATTTATCCAAAAACACAATCAGGGGGAATATAGGTATCTCAAAGCACTACACAATTTACAAAACCTTTGACAATTCAATGGTCACGGGTTATCAAAATGTTGAGCTTTGGAAATGTCGGTTTTAGGCTTCTATACAAAGTATAGCAAGAAGCCTTTTTGCATCTAAGATGATATTTTAGTTTCGTATAACTCGATATTTGTCGGAATTTTCTCTTATAATTTTTGATGGGTATGTAGGATTTTGCATTTCTAATTTTTTGATGTATTAATCTCATTTTGGGAAAAGTTGTGACATGTCGGCTTTTGCATCTAAGCGACTGATTATATCGTCTGTGTAGTTCTAATACCTTGTAAGCCACAAAAATATGAAAATCGGGTTATGATGTTTTTGGATGCTGTGGCACTCGACCATTTTAGTATTACACTTATCCCCAAAAAAAATTAGTTTAAGCACGTTTAAGTATTAAAACGGTTTTCTAATACCTCGTTTGTTAAAGTGCATATGCAAAATTAAACAGTTTTTTTCATTTATCTCAGAACTTGCATATTGTGGCTTACGAGGTATTAGAACTACACAGACGATATGGACAAATAATAAGGGAACGATACTACGAAATTAGGTGGGGGTTACTAAGCCTCTTGTTGTTTAACGGTGTTATGAACGATATAATAAATTCGGGCTAGGGTTCGCTAATGGTTACCACCCAAATCAAAATTTCCTATTGACTATTGGAAAGTTAAAGGTTTATAATATAGTATACTGTAGAAATATTTTGACTGAAGGGGGGGTCAAACTTTTGAAGAAATCGAATTTGAAGTTAGCAAATTTTACACTTTCAGTGACGCGCATGATGAAAATTTGTGGAATCTCGCCCATTCTGTTGTCGGTCCGCGTGCTTTTATATATCCTAACACTTAGAAATTTTTGCTCTGGCAGTTAGACCACGCCTTTAGTAAGAGTAACATGCACAAAAGGTTACTGTTTTCACATTATTTTTTGTTTTATTCGATTTTTTGGGGGTGAAACGTAAAAGTTTACTGCCCCATACCGCAACTATACTTTTAAAAGCTATATCCAGGATTTCTAGGATCCCGCTTTTCTAAAATTCCGATTGGGGTGGATTAATATTCCTCAACTATGTTTAGCCCAATAAACCATTGTCAAAACCGCCCGAAGGGCCTAATGGAGCGGAGCGAAAGGCCCGTAGGTATGTTTTGACAATGGAATTACCTTCGAATCGAATGCACACCTAAAAAATCGAAAATTACACCAAATTTATGGTGGGCGTGGCCGACACTTTTCCGTTAATACACGGGTAGTTTACGATTTTTTTGCTAATATTGTTTACTAAATCTACTAATCACACCCCCAGCTTTCCGAATCTCAAAGAAAAAATCAATTTCCGGGTGAAAAATTTTCACTCATTCCGACCGGGGACGGCTAAGCCAGTAGGCGAGCCTGCTGCTATGTGACTTGTATCCCCTGGTATGAATGTTGCCGATTTTCGCACTTTTCGGATTTTATCGAATCTTCTATAATTTTAAACGTCCGCAACGGCGTCAGAGTCACATTCGGACCGAAACATACCCAAAAAGTCCGAAAATTACCCCAATTTTTGTTAAATTTCGTGGGGGACGTGGCCTACCTTTAAACCCCTAAATTAGGGTTATTTATCAGGGGTTCAGTCAAAATAATTTTTCTATAGACTCTATTAACCATTATCTTTACAATAGTCAATAGGAAATTTTGATTTGGATGGTTCCCAATAGCGAACCCTCCCCTAAATTCGCGCAAAAGTATTGGGAAAATTGGAATAAAAATCGCAATTTTACTTATTTGTTTATTTAAACCATTCCATAACTTACAATTACGATAGCATCTTTTTAAAATTATACACTACTAGTAACAATCATAAATATCCAAATACACATAAAAAAATAGAAAATCCGTTGGTTAGTTATATTGAGACTGATTTATTGAACAATTCCAATTTTCAAGCTTGTCTAAAGTGATGTATGTTGTTCGAGAATATGAGTGGCTAAGAATCATGAAATGAATAATCAGGAAAACTAGATCTAAAAAATTAAATCATAATAATTTTTACTCATTATAAACATAACTTGATACTTTACATCCATATGTACACATTTTCAAAAGGATTTGCAACATTTTTATAAATTCTTAATTAAACTCGCACAAAAAGTTAGAATAATTTATGCTTAAACTAACCAAAAACGACTGAACATAACTTTGCAAATAGGTATGATAAGAAATTAAGCATAGAAAACTGATTAAATTTTCTTTAAAATAAATTTCAATATTTTTGTAATCAACAAAACAAAAATATTTAATCGTTTAGAAAATGCAAATGTAGTTGAAGAAAAGTTGATGTATAGGATATTTCGTAAAACTTTGGGAATCGAGAAAATATATCGTAGTAATAAACATGATCTCACAAATGAACCTGAAACTGCCAAAGAAGAAGCCTTGGGTTCTAAAATCAAATTCTTAGAGACCTAAAGTTACGGGGTTCCTGACGTAGTTGTAACTACTCTGTATGTAAAAGAAGTCATGATGGTCTGCATGGAGCCCTGAAGTTTTTAGTTTCTAGGTCGATCCGCCGCTTCCTAAAATATTGAATTTCGTTTCGAAATAGATTTCAGCCCCCCCCCCCCCCACTCATGAAGTTCAGGTTGCGTCACTGATATTGTAATAACTATACTGTTTACTTTACTGTTTATTATTTACACTAAAATATTTACATTATTACCACAGTATTTATTATTTCCGACTGACATGCTTATAGTCACCTTAAGGGTTTGCCTTAAACTTCTTAAGTGCTTTTATACGGATCTGGACAATTTAATCCGAATATGCAGAGCGGGATTTTCCTGCATATCCCAATACATTACAATAAATAATTTTAGTTTCGCAGAAACGATAATCAATGACTTTTTATAAAACATAAATTTTATATTTTTAAAAAAATTAAGGAAATTGTCGTAACTCTAATGTCCAATGACTTTGAGAAGCATCAGAAACCATCACATTACCCAGAAGTTACGGTTTGGTATACAATGTCCAATCCCCTATTGTGCTATGATTCAAGACTTTTCCACCCCAGTATTACAGGAATACAACGTCTTTAATGATGATTTCAATAGGATAGGGCCACTGCACATATGGCTAAACAGTTCACAGAAGAGATAAGAGGTTTATTTCGCGAAAAAGTCATTAACTGACCGTTAGAATGTTTTATGGAGTTGCCTAAAAAGCAAAGTGTGGGACCACGTCCCCCCCCCCCCCACTGACCGAGTTAAAGAGGAAATCTATTTACCAGTCAATATGTGTTGAAGATTTTAGAGTCGATAGTTTTATAAATTAAATTTTCATATTATGTCCTCTTAATTACTGATTAATGAATGCGCCCTGTGCCATGGTCACGTATCTTAAGCCCGCTTTGCATCGACATATGCGCTGACCCTCCAAATTGAATTTTTGATTAAAATTGGTGTCTAGTGATGATAATAGAAGCTCCAGTTTCAGCAGTCTAGGAAGCGAAAATCGCGGTTTTATTCCTGGTCGCACAGGATACAATGTTCTAATCTAAACGTTTTGTGAATTTTAGTTAAGGCAATCAATCCATTTTAATTAAAATTTCATACAAAATTGCGAATTCGATAGGCAGGGAGGAGGGCAGCGACATATAGATAGTTTCAAAGCTCAAGAACACTAATCTGTGCGAGGAGCTAAGAGGGCGAAATACATATATGAATTTGAGACCTCTATGTCGATTTTTAGGGTTCTTGAGCTTTGAAACTATCTCTACCTACTCTCCCTATTGCATCGATGTCTGTAAACTGTTATTAAATGCAGAGTGAAATTTTACTCTAAAATAGACTACAGGTTCAATTGTTCTTCATGAAAAATTTTAATTAAAAGAATTATTTTACTCTAAATCACTCTATTTGTCACATTTAAATAAATTTTAATGTAAAATTTTACATGAAAAACAATTTTTAAACCAAATTTCTGCTTGAAAAGCTTCTTGTTGAGGTCCAATTGGTTTATGATTGCGATTTGTTGATATGTATAGTGTTTTTTGTATGTGTATAATATTGTCAATAGGATATTTCAGTAAATAAATAAATAAAATGAAATTTTAAATATCAGGTTGATGCATAGTTCGTAGCGTTATTTTTAAATTTAAAATTTAATTTTATAAATATAAAAAATACATCAATGAATCAATAATATATTCTCCTGCATTGTTTACGATTGGCTCCCAACGTTCTGGCAGTTTTCGATTCCACGCCTGAAGAAATCCGGTGGTGAAGAAGTCGTCGAGCCAGTTTTGAAGAGCAACGTCGTTATTAAATGAGATTTCTCGGAGATTGTTGGATAGAGAGCGGAAAAGATGAAAATTTGATGGATCAGGATAATAGAGCGGATGTGGAATAACCTCCCAACCGAGGTCTTGAATAGCTGCTTTTGTAATGTTAGCAGTATGCGGACGGGCAACATTACCTTGCATGGATGGGCACCAGCTTTTGTACGAGGATTTGCTTGTTTGTTAGGGCTCAGCCATTCCTTCCTGTTCTTGATGTTGATGTAAAGGTACCATTTTTCGTCACCAGTAACAATTTGGGACAAAATCGGCCGATGTTGTTGACGAGCAAGCAAAGAAGCGCAAATGGTAACACGCTGAGTTTTGTTGTTTTCCCTCAAAACGTATGGTACCCAAACACCCAGCTTTTGAACTTTGCCCATGGAATTTTTTTGAGTTGATAAAATTTTTACATTGGCTTTTGCCAACTTCACCGACTTTTGGGTGATTTTGCCAACTTTCTAAATTATTGCGGGGGGGGGGGGGGGACGCACGTCCCTCTGCCCCTAACTTTCTACAAATTGAAAAATTCAACAAGTATTCAATAAAACAATACTATGTCATTAAAATGACGTTGATATTTCTCAAACAAATTTGTTTCCAAAGCATTCTTACCTTGGAAACCAAAAACGCTAGGAACTTATGCATCAACCTGATATAAATAACGACAAAATTAATGATATACCAAATACAGTTAAATTTTATATTTTAATAATTTATCAGTACGGAATTTTACAATACTAATTAACAGCACTCTAACAATTATTGTTAACAAAATAAATAATATTTACAAAAATTAATTCATCTTGTTTCATATATATATTTTCTTTAGTAGTCTTTATAAATAAAATATTTTATTAATTAGTACAAATAGATAGTGGATTAATAATTTAAAGGATTTATCACAGACAAGTTGTAACATTTTAAAATAACTTATTTAAATCTCGATAGAAACGGAAGAGTTTGAAGAACGTTTACTATCACTTATAGTCGAAGAACCATAGTCAGGTGTGGAAGCAGTAGCTGGAGTGTCATTGGTAGAATAAGTTTTCAATAAAACCGGAGCAATATATCGTGAATTATTTTCAGATAAGTTATTAACAGACAATCCTGCAGGTTTGCACGATGGAAAAGGACCCATAATAAATATAAACCCAAAACTTCCCACTAAACCTAAAAATGTTATAATTGACATCACACCTAACCCCCCTCTAACAAAAGCAAATGCTAGCATAACAACCTGTAATAAAATAACACCTACTCTCACATTACGCACAGCATGAACATGAATTTTTTGACCTTCTCCACACATGCTGGTCGGCCGATAGACAAAATAAATGTTATGCTTATCGACCATATGTTTTAAACACAAATAAAGTAACCCAAAAGGTGTGATCAAAGGGCAAATGACGCTGTAGACAGTACTAATAGTGAAAATTAATAAAGTCCAAGCATAATGTATACCAAAAGGAAACTCGGAAAGAATAACTTTTTGAATACTAATTTTTTCTGCATAGGATTTTGCCAACATCAAACGTAACAAATACATTGCCAACTCAGGAAAACGTAACAACTCCAATGCAGTACCAATTAATGCCGATGTGATAATGTAGTTCACAAAAAAAGCACCTTTATCAGGAAGGAAAACACACTCCCATCTATAAGTATGATTATGTGGTTTTACCGACCATTTAAACAATGCTTGTGCACTTGCCAAACCAAAAGACGGCAAAATAAGCACCATAAACAGCAAAAACGCGAACGTCTTCTGCATTATTGCATAATTTTGCTCTGAAAGGGTCCAGTGAGACATCCACTCATCCGAATAGGCGACAATAATGGGCATTATGGCAGAAACGCTTAGTAACAATAGAGTTGGAAGAAATTCTGACAACACCGGACTAACCTTCTTTATGATATCTTCTTGGAACGAAGAGACCATGTTTAAAATGCTTACCACGATAGCAGGAGTAGTCAAAAAGAATAAAAGTATAAAAAGTAGAGTATTGATTAATATTGCTTTAGAGTACCAGTTTCTTGACGAAACTTGCAAGTTTTCCCACAGAATGTCAGCAGGTGCTGGAGCTTTTGTTATTGCCCAATGGAAGCGTGTGCCCGGCACAAACGAATTGACTACGTATTGAGCAGCTTCTTCACTATCGAACGTCACAAATGCAATACCTGAAAAAAATTAGAAAATTAGTTTTCAAATAAGTTAAAATAAATATACATAAGGTGAGGTATTTGTTGCTGTAATGCTTAGTTTAAAGGATTATCGGGTAGCTAGAAGGGAGGTTGAGGCCTTCAAAAATCCGGTTGCTTGTAGTTACAGGAAAAATTAAAAAACATGAAAAAGTTCAATAGTGTGGGTAGGTTTTCTTTTTATAATTGCTAATCTATTTATCTAATCTAAGTATTTTTAATTTGAAACCATGAGAGTTGGTGTTCATGTTTTTTGTAATATCTCTAGTTAATAAATATCGATTCTTGTTTTCAAGTTATAATAATAAATAATGAATGGAATAAGAAAACTTGTAAAATGTAAGTTGACATATGATACAATTTTGAATCGCAACTTATAGTCCATTTGGGGTCGAGTAACCTAAAGTTGACCACCCCAAATAAAATTAAAAATTTCCTATTGCAAAGAGGAAGCAATTAGAAAATTTCGTCAGATGCTGCTCGCACGTCCTACAGGTAACATGACTCGAATCCCGGTTTTCTTGAAGGATGGCGCCTTCAAGTATGTTTAGCTTTTGCCGCGTAGCGGCCAGGCGATGAAAAACCGGCCGGAGCTCCGGAGAAGCGCAGGCTTGGGTTTTTCGATGCCCACAGCCGGACGAGTCTCGAATCCAAACCCCAAAATTTCAAATTGGTTTTTTTCAAAATTTTTACTATACTTTCACATATAAAATTTTTACAGTATACTATATTTATAAACCTTCCTCTTTGCTATAAGAAATTTTTAATTTTATTTGGGGTGGTCAACTTTAGTTAACTCCCCCCTCCATTTGTTTTCAAAATGCAGAACAAAATTGATGACCTCGTTACTGCTATTTTCAGATGTTTATTTACGTTTGAAGTTATTGAGTTTGATTTTTTTGATCCGTATATACGAGTTGACAATAAAACTGGTCATACAGTCCATTTATTTAGAAGAGCTATCTGCGTTTGCACATTATAGGGATGAATATATTTCATCATAACTTATGCTTTGCTTGTTTTTGCAAGGATTGTATTTGTCTAATATGACAGTTCTTTCAACCACAACGGCTTTGTATTTTTTTGTTCTATAATACTATTTTTATTGCTTTTGTAATGATGTTTGCAACTTTATAACTTTACAACAATTTCGTTGTTAGTTATACACCATCCTGTAGATACATAAGTTCGAATGGTTGCAGGAAATTGAAGATCAGAGATTCACCACGAACGGGATTTTCTTGTGGCCTGGAAAACAATAATTCGTGCAACTTCATCAAAAAATCCAAGATATTCGTGACAATATAATGACGTGTTGGGCTACAATTTTGGATCAACATTTATTTTTCTGTTAAGAACATCCGTTTGGGGGGATCCCGGGTCTGCAAACTCCGATTTTCAAAATTTCCTATAGAGATTCGGAAACCTGAAGGTCTGAATAGTCGATTTAGCAAATAAAATTTACGGAAAAACGAATTTCTCACGGTTATTTCGATGGTTAAAGATAAGCCACGCCCCCAACGAATTTAACAAAAATTGGTATAATTTTCGGGCTTTTAGGGCATTTTGCGGTCCGAATGTGACTCTGACGCCGTTGCGAGCGTTTAACATTAACAAAGAGATTCGGAAACCTGAAGGTCTGAATAGTCGATTTAGCAAATAAAATTTACGGAAAAACGAATTTCTCACGGTTATTTCGATGGTTAAAGATAAGCCACGCCCCCAACGAATTTAACAAAAATTGGTATAATTTTCGGGCTTTTAGGGCATTTTGCGGTCCGAATGTGACTCTGACGCCGTTGCGAGCGTTTAACATTAACAAAGAATCGATAAAATCCAAAAAAAGTGCAAAAATCGCCAACATTTCATACTAGGGATACATGTCACATAGTAGCAGGCTTTTTCATCCGGAAATTGAAATTTTCTTTGAGATTCGGAAAGCTGGGGGTGTGAATAGTAGATTTAGTAATAAATATTAGTAAAAAAATCGTAAACTACCCGTTTATTAACGGAAAAGTGTCGGCCACGCCCACCATAAAATTGGTATAATTTTCGATTTTTTAGGTGTGAATTTGATTCGAAGGTTATTCCGTTGTCAAAACCTACCCTCCGCTCCAGATCCCCTCCGGGCGGTTTTGACACCGGTGAATTGGGCTAAACATACTTGAGGAATATTAATCCACCCCAACCGGGATCCTAGAAATCCTGGATATAGCTTTTAAAAGTATAGTTGCGGTATGCGGCAGTAAACTTTTACGTATCACCCCCAAAAAAACCGAAAAAAGTGTGAAAATTGTAACATTTCATACATGTTACTCTAACGGGAGGCGTGGTCCAACTGCCGGAGTGAAAATTTCAAAGTGTTAAGGTATATCAATCCATACGCACCGTCAACAGAATGGGCGAGATTCCGCAAATCGTCCTCATGCGCGTCACTGAAAGTGTAAATTTTTCGAACTTCAAAGTCGATTTATTCCAACACTTCTCAATATTCCGTCAATTTTATTTTTTAATTACACTATATAAACTATACTATAAAAAAAAATAAGGCAGGTAACGGACAAAAGATTGGCACATAATCTTGAAACACATTTAGTGTACATTGATCTGCGGAAAGCGTACGATAGTATCCCACTTACCAAACTGTGGCAGGCATTGAAAAAACAAAATGTGGAAGACCAATATATAAAAGCCGTTAAGAATTTGTACAATGGCAATAAATGCTGCGTTCAAGTTGGTAAAGAAATGACCTCGGAATTTGAAGTTACAAAAGGCTTAAGACAGGGGTGCTGTTTGGCCCCCACAATGTTTAAAATATATATAAATGAGGCTCTAAAAGAATGGAGAAGAAAATGTGGAAAAATGGGGTTACAGATACATGACCACACATTATTCTCACTGCATTTTGCGGACGATCAGGTAGTTTTCGCGGAGGATGAGATAGATGCCCATTATATGATAAGAAAACTGAGCGAAGAATACGGTAAATGGGGCCTACAAATAAACTATTCCAAGACCGAATATATGGTTGTGGGGGGAGAAGCCAAAAACCTGGAAATGGAAGATGGATCGGTAGTAAATGGATGCAATAAATATAAGTAACTAGCCTCCCTCATTTCCAGCAAAGGGGGAAGCGATGAGGACATTAAACAAAGATTAGGAAAGGGAAGAGCAGCAATTAGACAATTACACTCTGTAATATGGAATAAAAGTACCACAAACACGGTTAAAAGAAGAATATACAAAAGTATCGTGGAGAGTATAGCTATATATGGGGCGGAGGTTTGGGAAATATCGGAGAGAAATAAGAGGAAAATAAAGGCGATGGAGATGGACTTCTGGAGGCGAAGCTGTGGGTTAACATTAATGGATAGAGTGAAAAATGATATCATTAGAGAAAGAATGGGAATATCAATAGATATAATGGACTCGATCGAGGGAAGAAGACTGAATTGGTATGGACACATGAGAAGAATGGAGGAAGAGAGATGGCCGTATAGGGTGTGGCATTGGCTACCAGCGAAGAGAAGAAAAAGGGGAAGACCTAAGCGCACGTGGATGAATGACGTGGAACAGACGATGAGGCAAAGAGGACTCCAAGAGGAGGACTGGAAAGACCGCCGAAGGTGGAAGATAGGATGCGAGAAACGCCATGAGGTGTAGCCCCACTCGCAATATATAAATATATATATACTATATAAACCTTCAACTAACCGAATCTCTAGAGGTAATTTTGCATTTCGGAGTGTGCAAATTCGTGCTCTTTCCCCGTTTGGTAGCAGTAGTTTGTTTTTACAGAACTCAAAATTTGCACAATAACGGAACGTCAATTTTACAATTTGCAAAACGGTAACCAGCAAAGCGGTAAGTGCAATAATAAATAGTCTTGATTTCAATAAGCCCTTCTCACCAATTTAAAATCTGTCAATTTTTATGACTCATTGGGCCAGTGTGTATGCCCAAATGCCCATCTCTAACATTAGTGGTTTGGAATCGACGATTAATGATAAAAGTATGCAGTAGAAAATGAGGTTTTGCTCAGCAGTGGGTTAAGACGATTGCACGAAGAAGTAAAAAATTAGAATTTTTACAGCCTGCAATTATTGAGTTAATGCATAAGTTCGTAGCGTTTTTTAAATTTAATTTTTTAAATATAAAAAATACATAAACTAATCAATAATATATTCTCCTGCATTGTTTATGATCGACTCCCAACGTTCTAGCAGTTTTTCGATTCCACGCCTGAAGAAAGTCGTCGAGCCAGTTTTGAAGAGCAACGTCGTTATTAAATGAGATTCCACGGAGATTGTTGGATAGAGTGCGGAAAAGATGAAAATTTGATAGAGCAAGATCAGGAGAATAGGGCGGATGTGGAATAACCTCCCAACCGAGGTCTTGAATAACTGCTTTTGACATTATCATGCTGCAAAACCACTTGATGCCGTCTTGCCGGTCGTTTTTCTTGAATTGCAGCCTTTAGGCGACAATTGGCAGTTGTTGACAATAAACCTCAGAAGTGATGGTCACATTTCTCGGAAGCAATTCATAGTAGATGACGCCTTCTTTATCCCACCAGATGCACAACATTACCTTGCGTGGATGGGCACCAGCTTATGCACGAGGATTTACTTGTTTGTTAGGGTTCAGCCATTCCTTTCTATTCTTGATGTTGATGTATAGGTACCATTTTTTGTCACCAGTAACAATTTGGAACAAAAACGGCCGATTTGTTGACGAGCTAAACAATGACGAACAAGCAAAGAAGCACAAATGGTAACACGCTGATTTTTGTTGTTTTCGCTCAAAACGTATGGTACCCAAACACCCAACTTTTGAACTTTGCCCATGGAATGCAAATGTCGTACGATAGTTGATTGGTCATAATTCATCATATTGCCCAATTCCAGAGTTGATTGACGTGGATCATCACGAATTGACGCATTTAATCGGACTTCATCAAAGCCGGATGGTCTCCCTGAATGTGGGAAATCATTCACATTAAAATAAATGCCCCATTTTGAAACGGGAAACCCATTTTCGTGCAGTACTTTCCACGATGGCGTTCTCTCTCCATAAACAACACAAATGGTTCTAGCGACCTCCGATGCCTTAGCTCCTCGGTAAAACTCAAACAATAGGATATGTCGGAAATGTTAATTTTTTTGTACTTGACACTCCAATTTTTTTAGCCAACAATTACCCCTAACTTTCTACAAATTGAAAAATTCAAAAAGTATTCAATAAAACAATACTATGGCATTAAAATGATATTGATATTTCTCAAACAAATTTGTTTTCAAAACATTCTTACCTTGGAAACCAAAAACGCTACGAACTTATGCATCAACCTGATAAATTCTTATTTAGATTAGAAGATGGTATGCCAATACATATTAACCCCATGTTATAAGCCCAACTACTTATGCCAAGTAGTTTAATATAGCGGATAACGGGTGAGAATATTTTAAGTTGTTACCCGAGTTCGAATTTGAACACCGACTCAAATAAATCTTAAATTTGAACTCTAGCAACTTGGAAATATCCTCGTTTGCTACCCAATACACCAAACTGCTTACACCTTACACCGGCCCTTGTTACTACATTTTGTTGCAAATTGTTTTCAGTACTTGAAACAAGTACTTGTTTATTAATAAGCATCTGATAATAACAGTAAACACTGCTCAAAGCTTATGTGATAAAATATAATTTTTATTAATTTAATTACTAACTAGTTTATCTTTTCAAGTGTAATTTAATATTAATTCTCAATACTTAAAAACTAAAATATTCAAGTACTAGACACTAAATTTTTCAACTTCTGCTCTCCAACGGTCGTAGTACCGAAACTATTAATATTTTAATATTAAGAGTTCAGTGCTTTTTTAAAGAACGAAAAACTAGATTTTAATTGTCTAAAATCAACTACTTTTGAGTTATTGATTAAAGTCTAAGCAAGTAACATTTTTAGCTTGAAAAAAGTCCGGGAGACATTTTAGTATCGGAATGAACCCCCCAAAACCCCTGGTTGGCTTCTCTTCTATTTGGGGATTTTAATTTCTCCAGCGTAGATTTTCGCCTATAACTCACTTAATTTGATTTTTAAGGAAAATTATCATCATATTAAAATTGAAAGGCACAAAACAGGTTTTTCAGAATTTACTTCAAAGAATAAGAAAATTGTATTCAAAAATTTGATTCCAATATCAATTTTTTTAAATTAAACGCATTTAGTTATTTTAATTTTATTGCTTTTTGTTTTCGTGTGGCTTTAAAATCAACGCAGAAGGCTCTAATTCGTATATGTACGTATGTATTTCGCTCTCTTGGCTCCTCTTTGCACAGATTACGGTACTTGAGCTTTGAATAAAAATCGACGCAGAAGGCTGAGATTCGTATATTACGATATGTATGCATGTCGCCCTCTTGGCTCCTCCTCGCGCAGATTAGGGTTCTACCAATACCACACAAAAAATAAAAAATTTAAAGCTGGTTGAGTAACCAATATTGGCCACTTGATATGGAATGACCTGTAGGTAAATTTTGAAAAACTCTATTTTGCAGAAAATTTTATGCTCTACAATTTTGATCTGATCTGAATTTTCTGTAAACTTGAAATTCAGTAAGTTATAGGCAAAAACCTATGTTAAATGGGACTAAAATCAATTAGGGAAGAAACTGTCAGGTGATTGTAAAGAAATGTTGAGGGTTCATTAGGACACTCAAATACAAATAATGTTTGTAAAATTTCAGCGTGTCTGGATTTTTTGCAAGCTATTTTTTAGGCTTTAACTGACGATAATTTTCTCTAAAACTGAAATTAAGCGAGTTATAGATGAAAAACCGTAGAACTAAAATCCCCAATTGAGCGAAAAGCCATGAGGGGTTTTAGAGGTACATTTCGCCCCCCCCCCCCCCCGAGAATTTTTTAATTAAATTAGTGGCTAACATTTGAGCTTCTTTTGATCTCCAATGAACTTCCATTCAAATCGTTTCAACCACACTAATCGCGAAAACTTTCTCGGGGCTGTAAAAACGAGAGCTCCCCTCCATCGCGAATTTTTTTTGTAAAATTGGTGTCAATCGATAGTGAATCGTTTGAGCTATAATGAGCTTCAATTCCCCTCATTTGAGCTTCAAAGGTTTTTCATAAAAATTCAATTTTTCAGAATAATTTTGGGAGGAACTGTTGAAATTCTCTTTTCAAGAAGTGATTTTTGTAATAAAATTAATACCAATTGATCGAGAATCGTTTCAGCTCCAATGAGTTTCAATTTCCATCATTTGAACCCTAAATAGAAAAAGTCAGAGCATTTCAAAGATTGTGAATTCGTAAATTTTACCTAATTTTAACATCACTCCGAGCAAGTAGCGCGCAGAATTTTAGTGTTACTGTTAACAATTAAAATAATTTTATATTTTAATATTAAAAATAAAACGAGCATCATAGTCGATAAAAATAATTTGCTAGTCCATACCACTGGCGTGAGTTATTCCCGAATTTTTATTTGGTCGTGAATAAAATTTAAATTTTTTTAATAAAACTGGTGTCAATCGATCGAGAATTGTTTGACCTCCAATACCCGCGTCGTTTGAGATCAAAGGTTTTTAATAAAACTTCAATTCTTTAGAACAATTTTGGGAGGGGCTGTAGAAATGTTTTATTACGTGATTTTTTAATTAAATTAATGCCAATCAATCGAGAATCGTTGGAGGTTTAATGACCTTTATAGTCCGGACGGTAAGGAACAAATTTACTATAGAACCTTGCACTTTGTGATAAAAGCATGAAATTTGGCACAAGTGTACATACAAACCTCCTTTACAAAAGAAGATGTGACGCCACGCCGACCCCTTCAACCCCTAGATGCAAAAACACCCCCCAAATTTTAGTTTATCCTATTTATTTCGTAAATGTTTCATCATATTATGATAAAAATACATCAGAGCAAATAAATTTATAATTAAATTTTAAACAAAACAGGTTCTTAGGATGTTTTTGATACGACTTACGGTTTCCATAGAATCATCACGTAAATGTAGGTCAAATATGGCGCGTACTGCTGAACTCGAGGAATTTCTCCAAATAAATAGGATAATCTAAAATTTGGGGGGTGTTTTTGCATCTGGTGGTTGAAGGGGGGGTCGGCGTGGCGTCACATCTTGTTTTGTAAAGAAGGTTTGTATCCACACTTGTGCCAAATTTCATGCTTCTATCACAAAGTGCATGGTTGTGTTCCATAACGTCCGGACTATTAATTTCCATCGTTTAAACCCCGAAGATAGAAAAGTTAGAGCGTTTCAAAAATTGTGAAATTGTAAATTTTAAGCTCAAAGGATTCTCTATCAATTGACACCTATTTTATAAAATAAATTGCGATGGGAGGGGGGTGAAATGTACCTGGGTTTTAGGGGCTCATTGGGATACTCAAATTACACATGTTTTCCAAATTTGAGCTTGCCCGGAATTTTTGTAAGCTCTAGCTGTTTTTCAGCTTTGTTGTCTGAACTATAAATTAAGCAAAAAATGTAAAAAAAATGAAAGAATAAATAAATAACAAAAAAACTTGATAATACATTTTTTCTTTAAATTAAGTAATGATCTTAAGTAACGTCTTAATAAATTCAAAACAAATAAATAAAAATCATAGATATACATTATACACATTTGACCAAAATATTATTAAAATTGGTTCAGCTGCTTGGATTAGCATTGATGTACAACTGCAGCCACCCACAGGCCAGACATTTTTTAAATTAGTCCTAATTGACTACAAAAGATCTCATTTTTCTTTCCTTTGCCAATTAAAAAAACCTTTATCACTTTTATGACATATATTTAGTACACTATTTATAACTATCACATTGATGATTAGATTGTTTGTTTAAATATCCTGAATAAAATTAACGTCTGACTTGTGAATACTTAAAACCTCTGGGATTGATAAGATAAGAAGCAGAAAAATTGATTCAATTGAAAATCAATCTTTGTTGTTTTTTATATTTAAAAAATATGAATTAAATAGTAAATTGTCGAGATTAAAGTCGAGACTAACTTCCTTGTTTCGGCAAAGGAGATTGTAAAAATACAAAATATTTAAAAAATTTATAAAAGCACAAAGATTAAGTTGAAGGATGGCCATCCGTAACGGTTGAAAAAATGTAGGTCATTTAAGAGATAATATCAAATTATGGTATTTTAACGCTTTCAATATTTGCCATCTCATAACAAACATCAGCAAAACAAGATAACATTCTTGACTTAAGTTTGTTGTCAAACAACAGCACACTTAAACTTTTTTTCTTCAAAATCGCAACATAGATACAAAATTTAAATTTTTTTATATTTTCAACATTAACTCCCGGTATTATCATCTTTATTTAACTTAAAATCGGTTCAAACAACCAATATAAAATCAGCAGTTAGTGTTAAAGGCTCATTTAAAGTTTGATAATACCGAACGTAAGAAAGATTTTGAATGAATTTACACTGAAGGCTCTCTGGTATAAAAGTAAAATTTAAAGAATTACATACCTAAAGGTTGTTGTAAAGCCTCCACCTTTTTCTCAATAACCAAACCCCTTAATCGTTCCTCCTCACTGATGTAATACTCGAGTGCATTTTTAGTTTTGTACCGACAACAAAAGAAACAACCACGAGGTTGAACCTGAAGATCTTGAAGATTATTCATGATGCAAAAACACTTAGCCTGCTGTGCATTTTCACGCTGTGCTTCTAGCTTGGTCAAATGTTTCACTCTGTAGGGCATTTGAATGTCCTTAATTTGTAAATTTGAATATCGCATCGAAAAGTAGTTACGAATTTCATCAACATTTCTGTGATTGCGTGAAATGTGAGTAACCATAACAGTTCTTGAAGAAAGTGATGTCGATGTGGGTATTCTACTGGAACATCGTCCCATTATGATGACGGTTATGGGCACAAAACAAAAGGACGCAACTACATGTATCCAAATCCATTTTGAATTCGGTTCCAAATTACTTATCGTTGTATGTCCAAATGTGTATGCACCAGTTTGTAAATTTCCTTTGGTGAAATTAATAGGCAATACTATGCATACCGAAATCACTGTGATAATGGCCGACAGCATTAAAAGATGTTTTTGGAAAGACAGATAATGATTAGCATCTGGACCACAACGAGCAAAAATGCGTTGTCTGTTGATTTTAAAAATAGTCGGAAACCACGAGCAACATCCAGAATCCGAACTCAGGGATGTATCACAAGTTGTTTCCTCCACAGCAACAGCTTCATCAGTATTCTTATAAAATAACTGAGTCCATTTTTCGTTTTGAACCAACGCCAATCTTCCATAATCCCAGGCACGATTTCTTAACAGTGCGAACAGCAACAGTAAAATAATCCAAGTTATGACATTTAACATTAAAGTTTCTGGAATACCTTCATATATATTTAATAATACTTTATTATCTGGATGTTTTGTTGAAAAGCAAGTTTCATTATCCTCAAAAAAGTTATTCATTGTGCAATTAGTTATTCAAGTTTGTTAACCTAAAAATTTAATAATCAATAACAATTAATTTATCTAATCTACTCTTACTGAATTTTTATTCAACAAAATAATTGTCAAATTAGACGTCACCAATATTTATGTACCGACTACGAGATACATCTGGATGATCATAAAAAATATAAGAATGGAAGTCAAACATTCCAATTCTCACACCATAGACGTACGTACAATTTTTATTTTCATGTGTTACTGGTTGCCTATTTTAAGGGTGATTGCACCAATAACAAAATGACGAAGCAAAAACCACAATTATGTTGTTAAATTTTAATGTCGTTGCTCTAACATTCTTAGTAGTTAAATTACAGCTAAAAATTCGAATGCTGCGCTGTTATGTTATCTGTTCTACTCTATGGTGGAACGATAATCTTGAAAAAGCACGGAAGAACTATCTAAAGCGGAGGATTGTATAAGGCAATGATGAAGGCCAAAGACCATTTTCAGGAATCGCTCAAGAAATCACAAGAAAAAAATTCGAAATATTTCGTGGAAGAGCAACCGTGGATCATTAAACGATGAGGTCGGACTTCAAAAATCTATGGGGAATCGTGTACATGGAGTAGGTAAGACCAGTGCAAGTATTAGAATTGGACAAGTTAATAAAAGACACACAAACCAGAAAGGCTCCAGGTTTTGATAACATATAAGAATTTTTCCTCAAAAAAATCTGTGGTTATCAAAAACGTGTTACGGAATATTTACAATGCTTGTTTAAAAGTTGCTCTGTTCCCCAAACTGTGGTAAATAAGGAATTGGGTCTTTTCGGCGCCGCCGATTCGGCATAGCTAGTTCGGCGCCGCCGGTTCGGCGTAGCCAGTTCGGCGCAATACCGTTTCGGCGTGAAGACTATTCGGCGCGAGGACGATTCGGCGTGAGGACGGTTCGGCGTGAGGACGGTTCGGCGTGAGGTCGGTTCGGTGCGAGGACGATTCGGCGCAGCCCATTTAGGCGCAAACCCGATTCGACGCTAAGACGATTCAGCGCTAACCTTTTTAATAATTCGAGACGCTTTTCAAGAATTTAAAATATCCTCATTTTCGGTCGAAAGAGACTATAAAAATATTACAAAAATTATATTTTTGTAATTTTTAAAATTTCTGTTAGTACTTTTACATTTGTGTAAGTATAATAATGTTACGTGTTAATGTTTTCATTGGCTAATTTCTGGTTTTTTATCCTACAGCCTCTTTTCGACCGAAGATGAGAAAATTTTAAATTCTCTAGACGCGTCTCAAATTATTAAAGAAATAAAGGACTTTGGGGAAAAGATTTAATTTTGCAATTAATTCGTTAAATTACATGATCTTGGTTTTCGAACTAATTTTTCATTTTGTTAAGGTTATCTCAGGATCTCAAGATTAGAGTAAAATAAATTTGCAATAAATATTTGTATTATAGTTGACCTTTTCTTGTTAATTTATAAGATATTTTTTAATTGGGTATAGGTATTTTAATATTTTAAATATTAACCAACATTTCGGGCCGTTTACATGTGGTCCATTTTCAAGGCTAAAAATTAATTAATTATTATAATATAATTTTATAAATTGTAGCGCTTTTTATGAAATTAGTTGACAATTTTAATTTAATCAATTGTTATTAATTACGTAATAGTTTTTATTTTGGTGATGTGAACAAATGACCAGAGAATTAATTTTAGTTAAAGTATGAAATTATTTTTGATCGCAAAAATAAAGCACAACGTACCGAACTTCAAGATGAATAACGAGAAGTCGTGAAGAATTGCAACAGAAGAGTTAAGTAAAACCAAATTGAGAAAACAATACGAAGACAGAATAAACAGAGAAACTGCGAAAACAAAAATGTAACGACCTAAACCAAGAATGGAGAAATATATCAGCAGTAATAAAGCTATGTGCGGAAGAAGAGCTGGGGTACAGAAAAGGGAAAAAACTGAAAGAGTGGTTCGATGACGAATGTGCAGCATTCAATATGGCTAAGACAAGAAAAAGAGAACAATGGTTGAGAACTGGAAGACAGGAAGATAAAGATGAATATAAGGAATTGGTAAGGGAAACAAATAAGCTTTACAGAGGAAAAAAGAACAGCTGGATTGAAAGACAAATGGAAGAAATAGAAGCGAATAATAACAAAAACAGTTCAAGAACCTTCTACCAAATGATTAGAAACCAAAAGTATAAGAGTAACATTAAAGCTTGAGGAATGAGAAACGAAGAGGGAGAGATCGAGTATGACAAAAAGAAGATCGAACAGATATGGACAAAACACTTCCAAAAGCTATAAACAGAGAAGATAATGAAGATGTGATCAACGCAGACAAAATAACACCAGACAGAGTAGAAATCGAAACCGATAGCCCATCCGACACAGAGATAATGAAAACAATGGATAAAATGAAGAATGGAAAGGCACAGGGAATAGATAGCATCAACGTGGAGCTTAAAGTATGGAGGAAGAGCAATAAAGGAAAGAATATGTGAAATTATAAGACGAGTATGGGAAGAAGAAAGAATGCCCGAAGATTGGAGCGAAGGAGAGATAGTAACAATAAAAAAGAAAAGAAAGACCGAAGAATGCTCGAATTATAGAGGTATCACACTACTTGGATCAACGAATAAGGTGCTAACGACCCTTTTGCATGATAGACTAATCGAACACACAAAAGAGAAAATGAGCGAATGTCAGTATGGGTTCATCAGAGGACGATCCACGGTTGATGCGATGCACGTGATAAAACAAACATTAGAGAAATGCCACGAACACGACATAGACCTACACCTGCTGTTTGTGGATTTCCAGCAGGCCTTCGATAGGGTGAAAAGAAAAAAACTATTTGAGATACTGGAAGAAACGATCCCAGGAAAGTTGCAGAGATTGATAAGAATGACAATGGAGAATACCAAGGTATGCGTAAGAACACCGCCCGGAAGAATGACAGCGTTTGAGATAAATGCATGGGGTAGTGAGACAGGGGGACGCATTGTCGGCAACTCTGTTCAACCTGATAAGAAACAAAATAATAAGAGACATCAAATGCGAAGGAATTATCACCAACAAGGAAATTGAAATAATAGCATATGCTGATGATGTAGTGATAATATTAAGATCGTTAGGGAAGTTGCTGGAAATATTCAGAAGGGTGGCAAGAGTAGCAGAGGGGGCAGGACTTATAGTGAATGGTCACAAGACGAAGTGTATGAAATGCGATAGAAACGAAACACATCTGAGACATAAACTAAAAGTGGACAGTTACGAGATAGGGGAGGTGGAAACCTTCAGCTACTTGGGAGTGGTAATAGACAGAATGGGAAAGAGAAGAGAGGAGATGGAAAGAAGAATCAAAGCAGGAAACAGAGCATTCTACGCGAACAAGCATCTAATAATGAACAAACAACTGACGAGAGGCACAAAGATGAAAATCTACAAGACGCTGATCAAAACGATAGTGACATATGCTGCCGAAACACTGTGCATGTCGACAGAGGAACGACTGAGGGTGTTCGAACGTAAGGTGCTGAGAACGATTTTAGGTCCCTGGAAGGGGACAAACGAAGAACAGAGAAGGCTCATGAACCACGAAATACTAGAGGCTACAAAAGGGGAAGACATATTAGTCAAGTATGTGAAGTCCCTGAGAATCAGATGGCTGGGACATGTGATGAGATCCAGCGACACAACAGCGATAAAGGCAATCACAATGTGGAAACCAGGCGAGAGCCGTCCAAGGGGCAGACCGAGAATAAGGTGGTGGGACCAAGTGAGGGAGGATCTGATGACCATGAAAGTGACTGGATGGATGAAAAAGGTCAACGACAGAACGAGATGGAGAAACATTGTGGAAGAAGCCATGCAAGACTATAAGGGGAAGAAAGTGAGGAACAAGTGTACAGTATACAGTAAATTGTAATAAAGGGGACTAATCCACCCCAACAAAGGGATTTGTAACTCAGCTAGAGATGGTAATATTCTAACCAGAATGTAAAGCCGATTAATAATAATAATAATAAAAAGTATGAAGAGACCTAATGACAGTAAACAAGTAAACAATGCCTATAAAACTAAGCAATAATTCAAAATTAATTTTTCAAATTTGCTTTCATATTTATCAATAAAAAAATTGTTATTCTCGTAGAAGCAGTTTCTTAGATTGATTACTTCTAGCCGGGGAAACTAACGTTAAATCCATTGATTTGTATTAGTTGGTACAAAAAGCTAATGCCCAATTTTTGCGAGACACCATACATTAATTGCATACTTTAAAATGAATCGGAAAATCATATCCCGCCGAATTGTCCTTGCGTCGAATTGGTCTTGCACCGAATCGGGTCACGCCAAATTGGGTTCCCGCCGAATAAGGTCGCGTCGAAATGGGCTCGCGGCGAATTAGTCTCCCGCCGAATCGGGTCCACGCCGAAAGGGCTACGCCGAACCGGCTGCGCGGAAAAGTCTTAAACCCGGTAAATAAAAGTTCTTTGAATACTCCTTATCTAAACTCTAAGAGAAGACTACGGCCATCGAAAACCTTCTGATCAGACAAATAGGCAGTTAAGAATTCGGGAACCATTCCCAAAGCTATCGTGAAACCACCAAAAAGTCGTTGACATCCAAGGTGATAACCAATGTTATCAATGAAATGAAAATATATTTCATTTATTAAAAACGTTAACTACAAAATTTTGAATTCAATAACAATTTTTACTTAAAAATTAGAATAATTATAAAATAGCGACAACAGTTTATATAGGGGAAAGTCTACGTTTTTCAGCCGTTGTGAGCTCTGGATGCCAAATATCAACAATAAGTACCAATCTCGTGGTAGTTCCATTATGCCAAACTTCATGTTCAAAACTATCATCAAAAATAAGCACTTTTCCTTCTTTCCATGAACTGAAAACAAAAATTAGAAAAAAAATTTGCATAATATTTTATTTTTACCGAATTTCTTCTCCAACGCGGATGTATGTACCCGAGAGAACTTTCAAACCAAGATGAATCCGTAATCTACAATTGGTGGGTCCACAGTGAGGCCAGACATGCGTACCTGGATGCATAACACTAAATTTAATTTGTCCTCTTTTGCATCCCATTGCATCCGGTAGGGTCTCAATTATTTTACACGTCTTTGGACATTGCTTGCAATTTTTGACGTTTTTAATCCCTCTCGCATACAACTCAAATTGTTTCCAATCTCCAACGTCTCTTAAATTTTCCACTTCTGGTAAAAAGTAACCTTCGCGACTTAAAACAGATAACCCTTCTTGCCGAATAACCTCCCAATTATTTTCCAAGTCATTTAAAAACTTAGTGTGTTTAATTTCCTCCTTCTTCCACCAAGGTTTACCCGTTAAGCTCTCAACGTTATACAAGGAGCGTTGAAATTTTGATAAAAACAGTTTGAATGTTACGCCCTTCTCGTACACCTGAAAGCAGCAAGTTTAAAAAATAACCAGCCAAAGAATTTCCATTACTTTTAAAGCCTCTTCATTTCTTCCTAAACGGGTTAAAGCGTCACCCAAATGGAAAAAAAATCTTCCGTCGATAACTCCAGGTTCGTTGGTGGAAATTCCCTGTTCCAAATATTTCACAGCTTGGGGCAAATCATTCAAACTTGTTTTTAAAATGAAACCATAATGTACCAGCGCGTAACCATTTTTTGGCCATTTTGCAAGAGTTTCATTCAAGAGGTTTAGCGCCTCTTTAGCCCTAAGAAGAGAAGTTAACAAAATTTTTTTCCTAATTGCACAACTCTACCTGTTAAATGTTAAATATGTAACTGCTAAGTTATTTCTAAAACTAACGTCATCGGGAAATTTGTCTATTAGTGATTTGTGGATTGATACAGCTTGGTGATGAAGCCCTGTAATGTAATCCTAGTGAAAAAGTTGTTTTTGCAGATTATTTTGTTTGGGCAGATTATTGATTACTTCGGATTGTTGACCTACTGTATCGAAAAAGTTAAAGAAGTGCAACTTATTGATTACGTCAGTTTCTTCAACGCTCAAATGATGGTCAACCTTCAGAACACGATTAAATGGAGGAAAGTTTGGTTTCGTCCAAAACTATGCATAAGTGCTAACTGTCACCAAGAGATTGCTAGCAATAATCTTAGAGAAGGGCGACTGCACCAGCCCACCACAAATAACGTCACCATCTTAGGGGAAACATTATCTGGCAAAATGTGCCTGAATTGTAGGGAGTTGTTAAAATAATAATATTAATAATTGGCACAACCGAGAGGTAAATATTATTAAAAGTTTATATTTACAGAACTCCGGTAATCCATTTATTACTAGGAATTCCAATTGAATTTAAATGAATCAAAAATAAATTAATAAATATACAGAACTTGGAATTCCTACGATTTCCAAGGAATTCCAATACTTTCCAAAAATTACAAAGATTTTCAATTCCAATTGAATTAAATATAAATTAATAAATATCCAGAACTTGGAATTCCTACGATTTCCAAGGAATTCCAATACTTTCCAAAAAATTACAAAGATTTTCAATTCCAATTGAATTAAAAATAAATTAATAAATATACAGAACTTGGAATTCCTACGATTTCCAAGGAATTCCAATACTTTCCAAAAATTACAAAGATTTCCAATTCCAATTGAATTCAATTGAATTAAAAATAAATTAATAAATATACAGAACTTGGAATTCCTACGGTTTCCAAGGAATTCCAATACTTTCCAAAAAATTACAAAGATTTCCAATTCCAATTGAATTCAATTGAATTAAAAATAAATTAATAAATATACAGAACTTGGAATTCCTACGATTTCCAAGGAATTCCAATGCTTTCCGATAATTACCAAGATTTCCAATTCCAATTGAATTCAAATAAATTAAAAATACATTAATAAATACACAGAAATCGGAATTCTAACGATTTCCAAACAATTCCAAAGATTTCTCAGTGATTTATGGAAAATACTATTTAGCAAAATGAGTCAAAATTTCAGGGAGCTATTAAAATAATAATAATAAATAGCACAACCAAGAGGTAAATACTCTTAAATATTTGTGTACACAGGACTCTGAATTCCAATAATTTCCAAGAAATTCCCAGTGATTTCCATGAATTTCAAATGAATTAAAAATAAATTCATAAATATACAGAATTCGTAATTCTAATGAATTTCCAGCGATTTATGGAAAATATTATCTAGAAAAATGGGTCTAAATTGTAAGGAGTTATTGAAATAATAATAGATGGCACAACCAAGGGGTAAAAAAAAAAATTTGTGTACATAAATGAATTCTCATTAATATCAAATGAATTAAAAATAAATTAATAAATATACAAAACTAAATTTCAACAATTTCCAAGGAATTCTTAGTGATTTATGGAAAATATTACCGGGAAAAATGAATCTAAATTGCAGGGAGTTATTAAAATAATAATAAATATTTAAAAATAATAATAAAAGTTAATACTTCTAAAAATTTGTGTACCAAGACTCCTAATTCCAAATTCAGTTACCAAGTTGAGATCGATCTTAAAGCTATGAACTTGAAATTATGAAGATATGAATTTGAAGTTATCATCTTTAAGTTAATTCCCAATGATTTGATATGAATTAAAAATTAATTCATAAATGCGCAGAATTCGAAATCTCCAATGATTTCCAGGGAGTTCCGTTAAATTCCTAGTGATTTATAGAAAATATTATTTGACAAAATGAGTCTAAATTGGAAAAATTATGGTTCCACTGATTTCCAAGCAATTCCCATCGATTACAAATAAATTAAAAATAAATTCATAAATACATAACTCAGAATTCCAAAGATTTTCAAAGAATTCCCGGTAATTTGTGAAATATATTATCTGACAAAACGAGTGTAAATTTTACGAAGTTATAATAATAATAAAGGGCACAAACGAGGGGTAAATATTCTTAAAAAATGGCATACTGCGGGATTTGGAATTTCAAAGATTTCCAAGGAATTTCCAGCGATTTTCAAGGAATTTGCATTAATTTCAAATTAATTACAAGTGTTTTTATAAATACACAAAACTGGGAATTCCAAATAATTTCCAACGAATTCTTACAATTTCCAAAGAATTCTAGGTATTTCTTAAAAATCCTAAGAAATTTCCAAAAATATTATTAATAATATGGAAGGTCAACTAATAAATAACTACATTTTATTTCCAAAAAATTCCAAATAAATAATTTCAGGAATTTCTAACCAATCTAATGAATTTAAAATAACTGTACACGACATTTTAGGGTTATTCATTATTTACCCCTTGGGCAAAATTAAATCACTTAAAGCTAATATTTTTGTCCAAAAAAGCCTATGCGGACTCCTCTGACCCAAAAACTAAATAAAGGACTCCTTTATAAACAAATTTTTTAAAAAGTTTTTCATCTTATTGCAAAGCTTTGAAGAAATAATAAAATGGCATATTTCGTAATTTTCTGTTAATCATTTTTGCATCCCTTGCAGACCACCCCTTTTTAAGATGTTTAATTGTGATTTTTAAGATGTGGTTTTTTACATAATTTCTCCATGAAGCGGAGCCTATTTGTGAATTATTTTCAAAGTTTCAGAATTTTTGTCAAGTTTTTTCCCGGCCCCCACTTAGGTCGTGATAAACCTCCGAGCAACACCCACGCAATTTTTTTTAATTAAGGAATACAATTTGAAGGGCGTATGTAATATCTATATAATATTAACATAAGATTTCGACAGATGGGCGTTAATTTAAATCAAAATGTAAAAAGTGTAAAAATTTACCTCTAAATCGCATTCGGTCGATGCACCTCTCCGCCGCCAACATATACAGAGAATCGAGTACATTTGGAACTTTAAGCACTTCTTGATAACCCAAAATAGCTTCCTGCAATAAGTTGTTGCTTTTCTTTTGCTCGGCCAAAGTATCCAAAGCTTTTGCTTTGCCATACAACGCTCTCGGAGAAAACGGATTTTTCTCTAATATTTTGTTAAATAATGTTAACGCATAAGCTGCATCCTGCATGTTAAAATATTATTTAAATAGCATTATTTAGGAATGATAAAACAAATCATTTTAGGAACTGTCATCACTTAAATAAAAACAGCAGCAAAATTTAATTTTGGAAAAGCAATTAGTCAAAATTAGATCTCTGTATAAAAAGTTTGTTTTAAAACTAAAAACTCTACACAACATTCCAAAAATTTTTCCATGGTTTAATTTTCAGCCAAATACTTTAAAATTTGAAATGGACCAAAAATGGATTAATTTTTAATTCTAAAGTAAGTATTTAACTGAATTAAAAATTTGTTAGTATGACGCAATATGTTTGAATTAAACAATTCAATTAGCTAACTATGTTAAGTTTATCAAAATCACAAAAAAACCAAACACTTCGGCATTCTAAAAATTAGGTAAAAATAAAAACAAATCGGAATTTGACGATACAGTGCTTATTCCATTCATTCCTAATAAAAAATGAAAATATCCGTAAATTGAAAATTAAAAATATTGTGCGCTCACATGAAACCTATTAAATAATAGGTTTGATGTGAACACCCTGTATGATGATAACTTACATTGTTTAGATTTTGCGATGCATTATCTAACTCTTCTTGTATTTTTAAATCGTCAGAATTCGTGAGAAAACTAAAGTCAAAAAAACTTTGAGCACCAGAACGTTGCGTCGATTTAACGTCATCTTCAGAATCTGAATCTTCAGGAACACCTTAGAAATCGTAAAAAATTATAACAGTCCAAACAATAAAAAGTGCTTCAAAAACATTTGACAAATGGTTAATATAATTTTCAAAATAATAATTAAATAATTACGTTTCCAAGATTCAAAATCCTCATCGTCATCCCTATCGCCTTCTCTTTCTTCATACTCATAGTCTTCATCGTCACTTCGATTAATTTTTCCGTATTTAGCTTCCAATCGTCTCAATAACTCTTCGTTTTCGTTTTCAGAACCTTCTTCATTTGAATTCTCTTCCTCTTCTTCTGGTTCTTCCTCCTCGTACTCTACATTTTCTTCTTCTTCAACTTCTTCATCATCATATTCTTCTTCATCATCGTCGTAATCATCACTATGCTGTTTTTCTCTTTCATCTTTAGTTTGCCAATACGGCGACAGTGTGTTCGTATCATATTTTGATTGGATTTCCGCATAATTCATTTTAACGTTAGCTGTATCCTGTTTTTCTTCAACTTCGCTGTCGTAGTCTTCCTCTTCTGAATACTCTGATAAGTTACGTATGCGTATAAACTAAATAATCCTTTTAACAAGAAACTTATACTTAATCAAAATCTAACAATTAAATACCTTCTTCTGCATTAACGATGTCACGTTCAACCTCCTCAAAGTCAGGTGGAGACACTAAGGTATTTCTGCGAGATAAATCAAGTAAAACATCTTCCCCTTCCAAAATATCCAATTTTGGATCCAATCCTTCGCCTACATGCGAGATAAGTCATTAAAAATTGATGATTAACCACTAATGAAGTCGTTTCTTCTCTAGGTCACTTCGATCTACCACCACTCAAGAGAAAAATGTCAACATTTCAGAAGTGAGAAGAAAAGGCCTCATTTGATTTTACAAAAATACATAGACGTTAAAAAGACGTTTCCACGACCACGCAACGGTTAAAACACAACAAAAATGGGTCCGACGGTCACAAACGCAGGTAAGGTTACGTTTTCATAAGTCTCTAAGTCGGCGTTTCATCCCGGACAAAGTGGGAACTTTATTCTCGCCGTCTCCCTTTACCTTGGTTCGGAGCCCACGTTAAACTGTAGGTCCCCTATGTGAGACTTGGAAGAAGACTAGTGAAGACCGAATAAAGTTTGTTTTTTTTGTATAAAAACGTAACCCTAAAAATACTGAAATGGAAAATTTGTTAAAATTAATACAACATTTAATATTAATTTGGATTTACACGCTAAAACACTATGATCAGGAAATGCAAAAAGTTTTAGTTAGTTGTTTATCTAGTAATGAAAAAGCAAATTTAAGGTATGGTGAAACCAACGTTGGACAGCGGGAGCGAAACTAAACGTGGAGCAGAAAAAGTATGTAAAATCCCGAAATTCCCGCGTTGGTTTGAACACACCTTTACACTATTGGTAGTAACAAATACTTTAGTACAAAAACAATAATTGAGAAGAAAAGAACAGAAGCATGCTAAATTATACCAACCAGTCTTCCACTTCTTAATGAGAACCACGTATGCGACAACCAATAATGCTGTTCCAACACCAAACTTTACCACCACTGTAAAACACAGCGGGATTTAGAAAATCTACTATTGCATTTCCTGATCAATACTAAATTTACAATTTTCTTAATTAACCATTTGTCAAATAAATTTTTGAAAATAATTTTAATAAATTAAAAATTTACTTACGGTTAGTATTCTCTTGATTTTCAACTTGCTCCAAATTTAAAGCGGCGTCATCTATCACATTTTCATTTTCGTCCAAACTTGGAACCTAAACAAATAAATTTGTAATAACAAAGAAAAAGCAACACCGAATTCGAAAACAATTCACTTTACATTTTCAGTACTTATTTTTTCTAAAACTTGAGCATCTTCAATTTCTTCATTTTTAGATTCTTCTCGAGATTCTGCAACATCTTCCGACGACTTTTGCTCCTTACTATTTACAGCCTCTTCGGATTCTGGAACTTTATCTTCAGATGTTTCGGCCGTTACGTCATTTTTTTCATCCGCAATTTCATCATCTAAATCAGGATGATCTTCGCTTGAAATATCAGGCTCACTCGACTCATCTTTTTCTAAAGTTTCATCTTGTAGATTAGATTCTTCTGTTTCTTCAGTTTCTGCGGTTTCATCTTGAATGGTCGACTCGTTAGTTTCCACAGTTTCATCTTGAATGGTCGACTCGTTGGTCTCGGTAGTTTCATCTTGGATGGCCGATTCGTCAGTTTCATCTTGAATTGCCGATTCATCAGTCTCCGTTGTTTCTTCCTGCGTGACCGAATCAATTTCTACCGTTTCTTCTTGCGTAACAGAATCGACTTCCATCGTTTCGTCTTCCACCGTTTCTTCTCGCGTATAAGAAGCATCACTCTCCTCCTCTTCTTCTTCTAAATTTGACTCTTCCGTCTCTTCGTCATAATCTTGTTCCTCCTCCTCCTCCTCTTCTTCTTCCTCTTGTTCAGATAAATTTTGTTCGTGACTGTCTTCAACGTGATCTTCAGAATGTTCTAAACTGATTTCGTCGTCTTCTTCTAAATCGTGACTTAACGATGGTTTATCAATCCATCCTTCGAATAATTGAGCAAAGTAAGAATCCGAGTTTATTGTTTCTACTGTACAAAAAGTAATATAAAAAAATTGTGTTAGAATTTAAAAAACGGACTCACTGTCTGTCAGTCCTCGATATTCTGTGATCGTTAATCCAATAAGCGCAGTAAGTAAGGATAACAAAATAAAAAAAATAAATTTGGCACATAAACCTCCACCGGTTGACACTTCCTTATGAACGTGAATATTTGAATCGTCCGTAATAATTGGAGGTGGTGTGTGTTGTTTTGATGGTAATGGTGATGGTTGAGCAATTAATTCTGGTCCATCTTCTAAAGTAAAAGGAATGCGTAAATAGAACAATAGCAAAAAAATAGTAACACGTGGCTAATGCGTTTAAGTGTTATAATATGAGAACGAATATATGGCAAATTCTATTTTTAAAAAACTACAGTCCTAATCATTTTGAATTGTAAATTTTGAATGCCAAATTTATTATAATAAATTTTAACGTACCTCTCCTTTTCTTTTTATCTCTTCGTTTTCTTGCTTGCAAATCACCAGACATTTTAAAAATTTAATTTTCTATATTTACAGTAAATACATAAGATTTTCGCAAGTTGTACTATTTTTGGTAAAAATAAGCACAGTTCCGTAGGCTGGTGTTCGAGCGCCGCGACGCTCGTAATAATAAACTTAGAATCAAGTCGACATTTAGCGAAAAACCGCGATCTGAAATAAAACACTAGATTAAACTAAAATATTTAAAATCACCGATTTACTGTTCAAAAAATTAACAATGTTAAATTTAATTATTTAGATTAGGTAATTTGATATGTGCATAATTTGAAAAAAATTAACTCAATTATTCATTTGGAAGTTCATACAATGAGAATGAAAATAATTTAAGATACAAAACTACCTAAAAATAAAATTATTACATAAAACTATAAATACAAGGTGTTTCGCAAAATTATAAAATTTTAAGAAAATATTAATTAGTTGTAAGCCAATCAAATATTTTCTACAATCTGACAGAAATGCGCAAACTTTTCAAATTTTTTGCTAAATTTGTTATATTTTTGGTAAATAAAAATAGAGACTAACGGGATTAATTAATTGTATTTAAAATATTTCAAGATTTATAAAACAGGTTTCTACATTTTATGCAGATTTTATTAAAGTTCATCAGTGGCGTAGTATATAGAGGAAGTTCATGAGAGTGATTAAATGTGTCTTTTCCTATATAAACACTTTACTAAGGGCAAATTCGGTAATCCCTATTCAGCAGATCGCAAGGTTTACACACAACTTGAGACTACTACCCACAGAAACTATAGTAGTTATATGTAAATTGGAGAGCATTTTTCCAGTAAGATTGAAGACTATCATGGAGGTAACAGCTGGATCCACACAAGTTGTAAACTATGAAGTCGCGACAAATGAAATAGACGTTATTTTTTACACAGATACAATTACATTACACAGATATAGTAATAACAACGAGAGCTCGAGTATGAACTCCATTTTTTGTAATAACTCGAAAGTGGTGAAAAATATCAAGGGCGTTTTATGCTGATTACTTTTGGTCTTTCAAAATTTTCGATATTTTTCTCAATTTTGGACTTATTGGAGAAAAAGTGGATTAAATAGCCATACTCGAGCTCTCGTGGTTATGACTTCATATTTAAAGTAACTATTAAATGCAATTATCTTTTTTAACAAAAATACGAACAATAGCACATAATATAAATAATAATTAATGGGCATTAATTATTTGAACTATTTTTAATGGTTAAATTTGTAGAACCTATCTTCAAATTATTACAGCAATTATTTCTACAGTGCCCGGTATAATAAGGTTGTTAAGACCAACATCCATTCGGGAATTAACGTTTAGGTACCCTAGGGGTCGTCCATAAATTACGTCACGCAATTTAAAGCAATTTTTAACACCCTCCCCCCCGATCGTCACACTTCGTCACACAAACCTAGACCCCCCTCCAAGTATTACGTCACATATTCTTGAACCCCCCAACCCACAAATTTTTCAAATTAAAAATTTATATAATAAAAAGAAACCCGGGGCGGATTTCATGGGTGTCATTCCCACTTCGGCTGATGACCTTTTTGTTAGGGGTAGCACCCCAGAGGAAACATCTATGAAGGGCGGTCCGCCCCCCCTAGCTACGCCAATGGCTTCAGTGGCGTAGTTTTTAAATACTTATAATAAAATATTTAATCTATATATTTTGTGACGTCACAATTTTTGAAACCCCCCGCCCCCCATCGTTACAAGGGTCGGAACCCCCGCAGGAGCGTGACGTAATTTATGGACGACCTCCTACTAGATAATAACCCTTCTCAAAATGAAGTGTAAACACTTCCCGTGGTTCGGAGCCCCACGTGAAACTGTAGGTCCCCTATATATACCTAATAACACTTCACAAGCACACCACATACATAATGACAAATGAATACCAACTTCAGGATTGCTTGTGTGTAGCAGTATTAAATTTTGTAGTTAAATCTACCTCAAAATAAATTGAAAACCTTAGTTTTACGACAGCCTTTAGGCAGAGGCGGTTTTAACGAACAGGCAGATTAGGTTCGATCTACCAAACAAATAATTTTTATATAATTATATAATTAATATTAAACACAATTTATATTTGTTACTTTTCGAGTGTTTTAATTACAAAATGTTCCGCATTTCCTTATGTAAATCGTTCTTTTAGCAACGGTGATGTGCAGCATAATTCTACGATAATTTAAACTGAAAGCAACTATAAATAGTTTGTAGATAATTTCGAAATCTTTGAAAATAATTTAATGATTAAAACTCAAAAATAAACAGTTTTGGTACTACGACCGTATTTACTTTCGACCCCCCCCCCCCTCCCGTCCTACAATTTGTACCTATGCTTAAGTTGTTAGAATACCCAATATTTTACCCCACAAGCTGCCGCTGGTTTTAGGTTTAATATGTACTAGCAGTCCTAGAATTAGTCCACGAGATATGGAAGTTCCGCACTACATAAATTAATCGCCTCGGCAGCGCAGTTGTTAGAGCGCGCGTATTCACAGCTAATACGCCTGGGTTCGAATCCAAGTTGAGGAACATATTTTTCAGCACACCGTCTTGCTAAAAATATAACATAAACTAGACCTAGTTTAATTACGATTAAACTTCTTTGGTATTAGTTTTTACGATTAAACTTTGAAACTTCTTTTTGTCAGCCTGTCTTAGTCCACTCTTGAACATAGGTAGCTGGTAATTCCTTCCAAACCTCTCTATCACTGGCCTTCCCAAACCAATTCTAATCTGCCACTTTTCACATCATCAACCTATATTTTTGGGGTCCACCTCTGCTTCTCTTAGTTATTCATTCATAGCTTCCGATTTATTATTTTTAATGTCAATCTGTTTAAGCTACTCGTGGAAGACTCTTTCTTCTTGTAATCTCAGCCACTTGATTTTCTTTCTGTCACCCAATAGTGTGGCCTAAATACATATACTCTTCCTACTCTTTCTATTGGAGTGTCTTCTATTTATATTATTTCTTTTACATCTTTTCTGCCTGACAAGATCTTAGTTTTGAATAAGTTAATTTACAACCCCATCTGCTATGATGCCCGATTGAGATGTTCCAGTTCTTCGGATGTGCTACTAATTATGACTTAATTGTCCGTGAAACGTAAGTGACTTAGGTGGGCTCCATCTACTTATGTTTATACGTTTTTTTCCCAATACAGGTGCTGAAGATGCTTTGAAAGCAAGGGCGAAGAGTTTTGGCGATATTTTGAAACAACATTGTCCAATTCATGTAAAACATAATAAATAATATCTTTAATAGGAATTCTAGTTTAGACAGAACCAATTTTCTTTCAGTACAGAATTGTAAAAATCTATTTATACTATACAATAGAGCGAAACCAAGCCAAAACGTTTTTCTCGTACTGACTTCGGACATAAAAGGTTTTCGACATTTTTTATAGTTACCTACAGTGGCGGCAGGAGCGGGGAGGGTAACGGAGCACCGCCCTCCCAAAATGGAATAGCAACACAGAATAAAATAGTACATTATGCACCAAGGTAGCAAAGTGACACTTTTTTCGCCCCAGGGTAAAGGATTGTTTACACGAGGCGCTAGCCGAGTGAAACAATTACCCATGGGCCAAAAGTCACTTTACTACCGTCGTGCATATACTGTTTTTTGCCATTCCGAGAGGTAAAGTAGGAACTTCGCCAGTTTAGAAACTTAAAGCAAAAATTTAACGCTTTTTTTTTATAATACCTACACGTGGTCGATAAATCGCAAAATAGCACTAGTAATATTACCAACTATACTACTAAAAATTACTAAGAAATAGCAGTTGGCACCCCTGATTCTACCAATGCCATTGATTCCAATGCTTCATTTCATTTAAATTTGTGCCTTTGAAAGAGCAACACGTACCATGAGCGAGAACGTAGAAATTGCCGAAGCAGCGAAGATGGCGTTGGTGGAACTGTTGCCGGCAAAATCAAGAAAAGTTTACCAAAAACAGTACGACGCTTTTGTGCAGTGGTGCCAGAATAAAGAATTGTCAGATTATTTTAGTGAAGACGTGTTTTTGGCATTTTTTTACGAGAAGGCTAAAACGTTGAAGTCATCGACCTTGTGGTCGCACTATTCCATGGTTAAGGCCGTTACTAAACTAAAGTCACCAGTCATCTGGTGACTTTATTTCCCGCTCACCCCCCTATTTTTTAACTTTACTCCCGCAGGGTAAAAAAGTGCCCCTTTACGCCCGCAAACCGGGGTAAAAAGTGAGTACTTTACCCCCGGAATGGCAAAAAATAATATTTTTTAATACCAATGCTCCACTTGAATCATGCTAGTTACGCCAATCAGACGTCGCTTGAACCATAAACGGTGGCACAGACTTGAAACATTTGATCAAAAAGTGAAATATTATTTTAGCCCCCCCCCCCCCATTATTTCAAACCACGAGTCTCCACTGATAAGCATGTTAATTAAACAACCCCACCCCAAATAATAGATTCGAAAAATTAAATTGTTTTAAACTCCCCTCTTTCAAACGGGATAAACAACTGTGTTCGTTGTAACGCTGGTGCTCTGCTGCAAGCTTATTTACCGCACTTATACAGCGTGTTCCGAAGAAAAACCTAAAGTTACTTTTTATTAAGCTACTATGTACGTGTCTATTACACTAAATTAATTCGTCAATTCCCGCTTCAGTTAGGCCTGCAGGCCGCACAACCGAGGCAATTACGTTCTAAATTCTTCACTATTAATATCGTTTTAATTATTTTTAAATGCATTACTTTCCCATTTATTTATTCATTACTTTTTTACCATGCCACTGCACGACTGTCATGGTTGTACGGCCTAAAGGCCCCACGTAAACCTATTTTAGGTTGAGAACTAAAATATAAACCAACGAGAGAGATGTGTGATGAAAAAACATATAGGCAGAATTATTACTTTAAAAACTGATTCGTGATTGTCTAGGTTAAAGGTCGCACTAAGGAAACAAATCGTCAGCTCAATTTTTGGAGTCACAGCCAAACAGGAGTTGCCGCTACAAAATAGTACCTGCAGTCCTGCGTCATACAAATACCTAATAACAACGTCGGCTTTCCTAGCAATTACGGAAAACACATTAAAAACACGCTGTCAAGGGTACACGTTCTTCTATCCAAAACCAAAAACAACAGCTATTCAAAAATAATAATTTTGCCAATTTATAAATTAAGGTTACTGTCGATTATGAGATTATAAAATTTAGCTTTGCCCAATGCACCTGTCGTTGGTTGATTTTCTAGTTAGCAACCAAAAACGTTCATGTGCGGCCTTCAGGCCGCACAAAATAGCTTTCTAGCAATATATAAAAGAAGGAAGGAGTTGGCTATTTTTTTTTAGAATTGTTTTTAGAATACTGCATTTTTTAAAGTTAGCGTTTATTGTAACAGTTATCGATTAAGCTTCTTTAGAATTAAAATATTTTGAAAAAGTAAATCAGTAGATTGATATATTTCTTTTTTTATGATATTTTGTGCCCCCCCCCCCCTCCCATTGAAACAAGTCACGAGCCGCCACTGTGGTTACCTATAGTTCATAACAGTCATCTATAATCCACTACAATTTTAGTTATGGAATAGTAGCCAGCACAAGAACGCAATAAAATAATTGAAATTATTATAAAGATTTATAGAATTCGTGTTGTTTTCGGTCCGTATTGCCTAGGCCACTTCTTCTTTCATGTGCCATATCCGGTCCTCCAGACGTTGGCGTTTGAAGTATTATCACACATATAGGGGACCTACTGCTTAACGCGGGCTCCGAACCGCGGGAAGTGTATACACTTCATCTCCAGAAAGGCTGTTCCAGGCAGATTATACCTCGGTGATGGTTTGTCATTGCCTTCCGAGGGGAGACGGTCAGAATAAAGTTTTACTGAGCCCCGAGTCGAACCAGGCATTCAGCATTAGCAGCAACGCACTTAACCGCTTTAGCTGACGACCGTCTATTCATGAGGCTATTACATGACAAATTTTGAAGAAAGATTTGGTTCTACACGGCCTCAATATTGACCGAAGTGGACAAGACCACTTCCACCTTAATTAGGGCGTATCAATCAAGTTGTTTGGTATATCAACCAATCAAATAGCAGAAATTCCCGAGTTAATTCTATCTCGAATATGATTTTCTGTTTTACAAGTGACTCTTAATGGATTTGTTATTCGTTAAAAAACAAAATTGTCACATTTTGAGCAAAGAAAATCCTCGACAACTAGGACACCCCTAGGGTAATGATAATATTCGAATGTTGCCCGATGACAGTCATTTTGCACGTCGAATTTGTCCGATTCAGTCCCGTGAGGAAAGTAACAGTCCGAGAACTATAATTGTATGTGTAACAGCCCAAGGAAAATAATAAGATTAAAATGTTGCCCGACGATAGTCATTTTGAATATCAAAGCACAAAATGTGCCAAAAGGTATTAGGGAAATTACAGCCCAGAGGCAACAGTTTCCGGGTTGTTACCATCCCCTCAGGGCTGTAATTTGCCAAATAGACCGCAGGAAGTAATAAATAATCGGCGTTTTGCGCTTTAATTACAGCCCCGTGGTAACAGTCCCTGTGCTGTTACTTTCCTCGCGGGGCTGTAATTTATTGCACGGGGACCGTTTGGGGCCGAAATTGCCTTTCATACCCATATAATTTATTGTAATTTATAAAAGTTCCTCTTTATTTTGAAAGGAAATTTAAAAAAAAATCTAAATTATATAGTAAAAAACTTAACCAATCTTAAAATTCTTATGGGATACCCTGATATCTCAAGAACTAATTAACAGATCAACTTGAAATTTTATATCTATATCCTGTACAGGTTTCTCTATTGCACTGCGCAGATTTAAATCAAAATAATTAATATTTTCTCTTTTACAACTCGCGAAAGATGCAAAATTGAGGGACATTTTAAAAATACGGTCATTTTGTTAATTTAAATTTTTTATGATTTAATATGGTATTAACCATAAATGTACACTCACGTATAGCTTAAGATACGGTTTGATTAAACAAAACGGTTGGAATCGCAAACACCGACAGGAGAATCGTCTAATCTTGATATGGTGGCAGGTGTAAAATATACCTATTACATTTTCTTTGTAAAAATTCATGAAGCATCATTGAAGATCTGATCCGATACAAAAAAACTGTAGTTAGGTTAGCTTGTTATCGAGGAGTTAATAGGCAGCACTTTGAAAACGTAATTTAATCGTTCAACTTAAATGAAAAATGTTTACTCACTGTTTTGGAAGCAAATATAAAACAATTTTAAATCCGTTGGCGCAGTCTAACCACATTAAAAAAAATTAGCCCTGGAGACATTGACGATTTTTAAAGCAAAAACTAAAAAATTAAATAACATCGTAGTATGTAGATAAAACCTATGACTAACTAAATAAAATTATGGATGAAAGAGGATCATTATATTATGCAACATAATATTGGGCGTCAAGTTTAAATAATTAAATTTTAATATGTCCTTCAAAAGTGGTAAGAAATTCGCGGTAAAAACTAAAACTCACCCTCAACAAATAAATAAAATTAAATTTACCCCCGTAAAATAAAATCGTAATCACAAATTTAATTACATTGCATTCGATTAACTCGTTTTATTATTAAAATAATAAAATTTAAAATCCATTTCTAACAATTGCGGGGTGTCCCTCCTTGATCTATAAGTACGAGGGGTGAATTTCGGCAATCGTGGGAAATGCAACTTTCAGCCCGTCACACGTCGCAGTGCCGCCACGCGACCAGACCGATTCCAGGGCGAACGGGAATATTTTGAATTAAAATGATAAGAAATTTATTACGCTAATAAAAAAAATTATTTTTATAAAATCATCGAATAAGAAAATTGTAAATTAAAATAAAATTTTTGAAATGGTCAAAAAATTTAACACTTTCGGTGCTGTTTTTATCCGTGTACCTGAAATACTTTCATAAAGAACAAAAAGCAAATGGAAAGGTTAATCTGTGTTTATAAATCTGAATAGAAAAATTTTACCTGACTAAATTTTTGGAAACGACACCAGTACAAATAACACACCTGATTTACTACGGATCTTTAAAAAAATGGTTAACCTTTAAATTTAAATAGTTTAAATCAAATACACCGTCATCAAATATTTTTTATACCTAAAGGTACCCAAACTAAATAAAATATAAAAATACATCAAGTGGCTAAACTTCTTATAATAATCCCATTCTTTATATTGTTATTCGGATACTTACGACTACCTCAGAAGATAGTAAACATGAATGAAATGTAAACAAGGAACAATGTATAGATAAAGGGGAAGTGAGAGAAGGAGCGCGTCGAGTTCGCGTGTTGATATTGAAAGTGGGAGAAATGGTGGGGGTTAAAACGTGCCAGAACGGCGCTACAGCAGCCGTCAAATCAACAGGCCAAGAAACATTCGAATACATTCGTTACACGCGTGTGAACGTCGTTGTGACCGTCGTCTGACACGCGTTTTGTTTCCGTTAACGTCTTCTTGACAAGTGTCATCGCGACGCCTTCGCGAATATTTATTGTGATATGGATTACACTCCACATAATGCTCCACTACACTGGGGTTATTCTGGTTCTAATCCTAGTTCGTCTTGGACTTCGTCTTCCAAATCGGTCAAAAGACCTCTATCAGAGAGTGACGATTGTGAAGAAATTTATTCGGAGGAATCATCAAAAGACCAGTAAGTTAATATTAAATTGTTTCTTATCGACCAATTACTAACGACAGATATTTTTTAAGACGGGCTTCTCCTGGCGACTCCGATAGTTGTCAAATGCTTTCGAGGAAAAAACGAAGAGGAGTAATTGAGAAAAAACGGAGAGATCGCATCAACACTTCACTTTCCGAATTAAAACGTTTAGTACCAAGTGCTTTCGAGAAACAAGGTTCTGCAAAATTAGAGAAAGCTGAAATTCTACAAATGACTGTCGATCACTTAAAAATGATTCACTCAAAAGGTAAGATAATTGAAATTACTTGTCAAATAATGAAATTCGTAACGGAAAGATAATCTAAGCCCGTTACCGAGTTCAACCCTCGCTACCTGCTTTTAAATTAACAAGTGTAACTCATTTGAATTTATCGCGTTTCCGGTATAAAATAAAAATTTTCCCACGTTTTAGGTAGTATGCGAAAAGAATTTGAATTTAAAAAATTACGCATTAATCGATCAAATTAGTAATAATTTTTTTTTGTTTATAGGATTGGACGTTTTATCGTATGATCCTCACAAATACGCTATGGATTACCACGGAATGGGATTTAGAGAATGCGTCGCTGAAGTGGTGAGGTATTTGGAACGAATCGAGGGTTTGGATATGCAAAATCCTTTGAGATTGAGGTTGACGTCACATTTGCAATGTTGTGCAGCCCAACGGGAATTGGCGACCAAACAAACGACACCGACACCTCCTTGGAGTTACCCAGCAGCTCAGCCGTATCCACCCCTGAATACGCTTCCGCCTTCGCCAGCATCAAACCACACGCCTATTGGCAATTTGGGAATCCATCAACAGCCTTCGTCTAGTCTTCATCACCAGAACGTTCATCACGATTTAACCCATTTTGATATTAACACGTCGTGCCCTTCAACCTTACCACCGTCGGCGGATGTATCGGCCCGCTTAGCGCCGGTAACCACAGTGTTAAGTTCAGTAACAACCGCTGCTCCTTCCGCATTGGGATACAGCCCACACCAATATCAACCAAACGGTTTCAATGTTCCGACTTCAAGTCATCATCAAAGTTATAACCAAAACAATACGGGTACGCAAGGGATGAAACCTTATCGACCTTGGGGTGCCGAAGTGGCGTATTAAAATCGAATTAAAAAACGGTGATTTGTAACGTAAACCTTTAGTGCCTCAAAATGCTGTAAATACGTGGTTTATTTTAGTAGTTTTTTGAAAGACCCCCTTCACGCTAATTTATCATCAGTGGAGTGCTTTAGTCATTTTTGTACCTTATAAGTAATTTAAAAAAGAAAGCTTATTATAAATATTATAATTTAGAGAAATATATTTTATTTTTTATAAATACAGTAAACCTTTGCTTAATAGAAAAATATGTATCTTCAAGCTGGAAGAGGAAAATGTGTTTACTGTATATGTTTTTGTTTATACAAGATCTCATTTAACTTTATAACATTGTGATTTTGCAATAAATTATTAAATTAAATTCGTGTGATTGTTATCCACCACCAGGTGCGCTAGTTAATAAGTGAGAATTTCCTACCGAAAAAACGTTTTGCACAACTGGTAAAACTGGTAAGTATTAAGAAGTGCAAATCCCTGACCGCCACTGAATCTGCAACCCTTACGTTATTATTTACATTTCAAAACCAGTTCCTATTACACAGAAATTCACCAACCGTAAAAAATACACAACAAAACAAAAGAAAACTACACGCGTTTCCGTAATTTTAGTTTTAAAAACGAGTTGTTTTGTTATAAATAGCATTATTGACAGTTACTGAAAAAGAAATTTGTGTCAAAATAAAAGAACACGTGTTGCACGTGTTTTGAAGGGACGCGATGGAATTAGCACAAGAAAATTTATCAATTGTGGCACTTTCAAGCAAAATACTAACCGGAAAATTTTTAATATCGGAAAACCACCCTTTCTGTTTGAACAAAAAAAATTGCGTTGCAAAATTTTGCACAAAATTAAAAAAAAAAAATTTTATTTTGCACAAAATTAAAAAAAATTTTTTTTGGAAATTAAATTTCAAAACTTGCACTTTTTTTCGTGTATTTATTGCGCAAATGAATTTAATTTTTTCGAAGTAATGTGAAGAGGTTAAATTGACTTTAAATCGAAAAGTTAACAAATAAGTACTTTGCATGATTCGGTCGAGATCGATATAAATAATAGAAATGTAAATAATGATCTATCTATTCAGTATAGGGTTGCAAGGATATGACTTGGTTAGGGTGGCAGAACGTGGGAATTGGTCGGGCAACCGACTCTCATAAGCAGCGTCCGGCCTAGCAACACACGCCAGAGGGGCAGCATTTTGTCCCGCACACCGGTGCAACGGACCTGTTACGTTCTACCTTAAAAATCAATTGATTTGCACACTTACTAATTACCTTTTTTATATACGTTTAAGGGTCGCACGAAACAACATTCAAACTTGTTTATAATTCAGATTAGCATATTATTAAATCACCTTTTTTTTCATTCAATAATCAAGACGATATAAATCATACAGATTTGATTGCTACTGAAATTATCCTTTTTAGGTGTTAGAACAACAGCCTGATGTAGGTCAAAATTGATCGACTTTCTACCAAGCAACGGTCCCCTAAAAGTTAATATGTAAACAGATAAGTAAAATAATAATAATCTACAGGGAAACTAAAAAATTAAGAAATTTACAAAAAAAAAAAAATTTCAATAGCGGATTACCGATTTCAAAATTGTTTGCTAATCCGTTCATTCGGAATTTTGTTTGGTTCGACGATTATACTGATTAATTGATTATGCTAACGATGTAGTTTGCTTGTTAGCTAATCTGGTTTCAGCCTTTTTTATTTGAAAAAATTCGATTTATTCACTTTTACCTAGATCTAGTATGTAACCTGCCAGATATTTTTACATGACCCCTAAGAACCTAAGATGGTTATCTTAACACTAAAACATGCCTTTTCGATTATAAACTGAATATCAAGATCAGCGAGCTGTCCTAGCAAACAGAAAATTTAAAATCCTGCGCGGACGTAGGTTCGGTATTTCATGCCCTGAGAAAAATCGCGAAACTTTAAATTTCGCTCCACGGAAGAAAGTATAGGCGTTTTCCGATTTTATGTATGATCGTAAATGCTACAGGTAGTTGGAATGAAAACTGTTTATTCAATTTTCTTTCCGGTTGTCCTGAATCTGAACAGGGACCTAAACTGTGCCAGTGACCTGATACTCCAGTGCGAGGATTCCGATACTCAGCGGCCTGCGATCAATACATCTTAAGTTGAAGTTGATTGGATTGATTCACTCAATAATTCATAACGCGGGTGCAATGGAACTGAAATTTTGCACGGACGTAGTTGTAGGATCGGCATTGCGAACTAGAGAAAATTAGAAAAATTTTAAATTAGACAAATTCCCTGGTCGTAATTACCAGAGTGAAGCCAAAGGCCGAGCAACTAATGGCAATCACAAACTATAGTTGATTTAAAGGTGGTCAGAGGCGATTTTACACAATGTTAAACAATAGGTGCATGCCAGTGGCCCTCCCAAAATCGAATTTTTTTATAAATATGGTTTCAAACGTTAGAGCAGGGATGAGCAACCCGCGGCCCGTCACACTCTCTCGTGCGGCCCGTCAAAGATTTTACATTTTGACTTTTAGGGTTAAGTTTATTTTGTTAATAAAGAGATAATATCAGTTCATCATTCATCAGTGCTTGTATAGGGTGTTTTTTTGGTTGCATGAGATCTTTCAATAGGGATAACTTTTAAATGAAGTTTGTCAAAGTGGCAGTTCTGTGACATTTGTGTTCAGAAAGGTTTGCCATTTAATCATGAATAAATTAACACTTGAACAACGCTACCAAATTGTGGAAATTTATTTTCAAAGTCAGAGTTCCGTCCGCAAAACTTATAGAGCTCTACGCCCATTTTATGGTTGACATAATCGACCTTCTGAGCAGGCTATTAGTGCGGTGATAGATAAATTTCGTACCACTTCTTCATTGCATGATGTAAGACCACCAACAAGACAAAGAAATGTGCATACCGAAGAAACTATCGCTTCCGTGAGTGAAGGTGTGCGAGGGAACCCAAACATTTCAATTCGCCATCGTGCTCAACAACTTGGGCTTTGACCGTCCAATACATGGAAAATTTTACATCACGATCTTGGTTTACATCCTTACAAGATCCAGTTAGTTCAAGAATTGAAGCCAAATGATCATCGATTGCGTCGTGGATTCACAGATTGGGCTCACAACCAATTGGAAGTGAATCCATTTTTTTTACGGCCAAATTTTGTTCAGTGACGATGCACATTTCTGGTTGAATGGGTATGTGAACAAGCAAAATTGCCGTATTTGGACTGAGACCAATCTGGAACATTATCTTGAGACTCCATTACATCCATTAAAATTGACTGTTTGGTGTAGAATACACGCCAACGCCATCATCGGTCCATATTTCTTTCGAAATGAAGAAGGATCTACCGTTACGGTGAATGGTGTGAGATATTGATACATGCTCAATACATTTTTGTTTCCAAAAATCCAAGAGTTAAACATCGACAACTTATGGTTCCAACAGGATAGTCCTACGTGCCACACAGCCACCGAAACCATCGATTTATTGAAAGGACAATTTGGTGACAAAATTATTTCAAGAAATGGTCCTATCAATTGGCCTCTAAGATCGTGTGATTTGACGCCTCCAGATTATTTTCTTTGCGGGTATGTTAAATCTATGGTTTATGCTAACAAACCAACAAATCTGGAAGCATTGGAGGTCAATATTCAGCAAGCCATTTATGAAATAAGGCCAGAAATATTGGAAAAAGTGGTCAAAAATTGGACTGATCGGATGCGCTTCGTAACGATTAGTCGTGGTGGTCACATAACGGAAATAATTTCCAAATAATAAATGGCACTAAACTTACTTTTATAATACGAATTAAAAAACATTCCATCAACTTTTAATGTTTTATTTCAATTTGAAGTTCTCATACATCTAAAAAAGAGACGTTCATTGGTCTAGTAGTTACAGCAATGCACTACTAATGCTATAGACCCCGGTTCAAATCCGGAGAGAGTCAAAAATTTCTTTCTGACTTTATCTTCATCTATGGGCGTCTCCGACCACAGCAGTGGCCTACTGTGATTGCTGGTTGAGTTACGGAGCGAAAAATTTCTGGTTCGATATCGGAACTAGTGGAAGTTTCTTGGCTCTGCTCTCCAGTAAACAGAAAGGCTATGTGGTGAAACAGCCCGGCATCTTCTCTGTAGCTGTGATGCCTTAGCCCGATCCAGGCTAAAATATCTGGGACAAACCCAAGGAGGTACAACAAAGCCTCTCAGGAATATTCTGTGATTTGCTAGCACATTGCTAGCAAATTTGAAATTCCTGAATATCTAATTAGTAGGGTGAACAAAAGATCAATACTGGTCGCAGTTCTGAAAGGCCCTTGCGGCCAATCGACCCCTAAGTACATTACCATTACATCTAAAAAACATCCTAGATGATCATAAGTTTCTTACATGCGGCCCGCACAACATTTTAAAATTTGTAGCTGGCCCGTTGTAAAAAAGGTTGCTCATCCCTGCGTTAGAGCATCGTTTGAGCATCCATTATTTCCATTTGAGCCTCAAAGGTGGTGAAGTTATTCGCAAAAATCTTTTGAGGGGGGTTGTAGATATGATTCCCCCCCCCCCCCGAGTCGAATTTTTGGGTGAAATTTGTGTCAAACATTAGAGCTTCCATTATTTTCGTTTGAGCCTCAAAGGTCGCGGAGTTATTCGCAAAATCTTCAGGGGGAACCCCCCCCCCATTAGTCTAATTTTTGGGTGAAATTGGTGTCAAACGTTAGATCATCGTTTGAGCTTCAATCAGCTTCCATTATTTTTGTTTGAGCCTCAGAGGTCGCGAAGATATTCGCGAAATCCTCAGGGGGGGGGGGGGCTGAAGACATGGTTTTCTATTTTCCTTCCCATTTTAAATTTATGTGTGCAATTGATGCCAATCAGTAGAGCTTCAATGAGCTTCTATAGTTATGTTTTTAATTTAAATTTTTACAAAAAAAAACAAAGTTGTGGATATTTGAAATTTTCGAGCAAACTCCGAGCAACATGCGTTAACTTTAATTTTGCCAGATTACAATTCAATCATCAAATTGATGGAATATCATATTTTAGTTGATGTAAATGATCATCAAATGATTAACTTCATCGGTTTGATATGATTGTAAAATTATTGTTAAAAAAAACTTTTATTAAGGGGTTTATGCCTGGTCAGAAATTTAAACAAATCGATTTTTCAAAAACCACATTTTCTTGAAGTGCATAATGTTAGCCATATTAACTCCAAGTTGTACGTTGATCTGATTTTATTTTATTAAGTTATACGACTTTTTGTATACAGAATTGTCATAAAGCAATAAAATAGTAGAACAAGGATCATAGAAAAAAAATTCCGCAAGATGTGCAAAAATCAGAAAATATATTTTAAAATCACGGCCAAGGAAAATAAAAAATATTTTTCAATAAAAATTTTTTTTATTGTAGTGTAAACCGCATTTAAAACTTGAAAGCACCTTATCTGAAACTACGTTTTCAAAGTCGGTGTTCAAGATATTTCAACAACTAGTACACAAATCTATTTCAAATTTTCTGCACTTCTTTTAAACATCCAAATCTGGTCTGTAACGGAGGAATTTTTTATTCCAATGAGTACTTTTTATTTTAAACTGCATTTAAAATTTTAAACGCCATATCTCAAAACTACGTTTTCAAAGTCGGTGTTCAAGATCTTTCAAAAACTAGTACACAAATCTAGTTAAATTTTTTTGCCCTTCTTTTAGATATCCAAATCTAGTCTGTAACGGGGGTATTTTTTATTTCACTTCGTACTTTTTATTTTGTGGACGAAAAATATCACTTTTTTTTAGAAAATCGATATTTTAACTTTGCACAGCTGCCATTTTGTCTAAATTCAATTTTTCGGAAAACGACTTTGTTACAGACTAGATAAACTTATACATTTACTAGATTTTTAAAAAATTTTGATTATAGATAACCTGGTTCCGCATAAGACTGAACACCGCAAAATGCATTTTGCAAATAGGGTTGTCGATTATTATCAAATGTCACTTGATTACTTTTTAATATTTTTGTACAAAAAAATTACAATGTATTTTTTAAATAATGCTCTTTGGAATCAAAAAGTTTTTGTGTAAAAATATGTATCCAGTTCCCCCCCCCCCCCCTAAAATAACAAAAAATCGCTTTTTCTCGACCAAACAAAATTAGAGTTAATCGGTCAACTTAAAAAATAATGTTGAAGAAAAAGTCAAAAACTTAAATTGTGTGCAAACCAGGGGGTCTGGGGGGTATTCCATACCCCCAGGTTACAGCCTTCAAGAGAAGTAAAGGAAGACATTGAGAATAATAATTAATTTTAGGTATAGTAATTTCCGATTTTATGCAAATTTGAAGACTTGCAAATTTTCGTCACATGTCTTCTACGAAGGTTGGTACGTGTACCTGGCGGGTATTCCATACCCCCCAGACCCCCCGGTTTGTACACAGTTTAAATTTTTAACGTTTTCTTTAACATTATTCTTTAAGTCAACCGTTTAACTCGAATTTTATTCTGATAGTCCAGATCCTGTGTTACTTTAAAAATATTAATACTATTTATTGGGGTGATTTATGAAATACCCCAGCATATCAAGGTGGCCATTTTGATCACCCCAGACCCCCCGGTTTCTGCAGCCGCTAATTTTTATAACTTCATTTGCAATATAGATTTGTGACATTTTTCAATAGGACATAAAATGTAATTGAAAAAAATTGTATTTTTATTGACTTATTTTTTTGGTAGTTCTTTCTGATTTTGAATAGGGGGCTACATGCCCTTGAGTACTTTAGGGTTAACCGCCACTGCTTCAACACGAAAAATAATGTCCCTGCCTGTCTTTACATGCACGACATACTGTCGTCCTGTCCAGCGAGGGGGGAGGGGGAGGTGAATAAAATAAACTGAAAGAGCTTCTTCAAAGTTTACTTTAAAAAATAACAGGCAAAACCGATGTTGTTATTAGGTACTTGTCTCTGGCAAGGGGAAGCCCAATGTAGGGTATCGGCAAGCAAGATCCCAATTTTTTTTGGTAATTTTAGAAGCCAAAATATTTTGCCGGTGTTTGGATTTGTTCCAATGTTGTTTGGTTTTTGAACATCTTTTATTTTTAAATTTAGACCACTGTGGATGAAGTTACAGTCGTTTTCCTACAAGTCTACACACTAACTTTTTTACATTTTTACGCACCAAAACAAGGAAACAAATGCTCTTTTGCACAAATCCTTAAATTTATATTTTGCATTTCTTACTAAGATGGTGTGAACCAAGTTTTGGCAAATTTGGTGGGGGGTTAAGTAAATTCTTCAGTTGATTTGAGATGAAATTACCCTATTTTTAAAACCTATTTTTAGCGTTATAGGCACACAGATAGATAGATTAATAAAAATATAACTTTGACCTAAATAAATGGATGCTATTATATCAAGTTTTAATAATCAATTTGTAAAATAAATATGAATTCATTCATTAAGCAACCCCCTGTATAGGCCATAGCGTCATTTGTTTCTTCCAATTGGGGGAGGGGGGGTGCAAATTAAAATTTTCACCTTTTCATCAAATGTTTTTGACTATAATCGTTTACGGTGCTAATGACGTCGGGTTGCCCAATATTCAACGACGTAATTACATTCGCATTAAACAAAATTTTTCTCAGTTGTCATTTTGGGAGGACGGCGCCCCATTGCCATCCCTGTGCTAGCTACCACTGTTCTAAGTTAACCCCTTGCTAGAAAAAAAGCATATTGAGTTCATAAAGTCCGTTCATCACCGAAAGATGAGATAAATGATGTAACTAATCCACAACTGACCCAGTTGGACATGAGTTCGGCGTTTCGATAGAACATAGATTGTATAGAATTGGGGATAGAATAGTACTGAACACCCAGGCTCGAGGTATAATTTGTTTCAAAGCAAAGTTTGGCTGCGGCTGAAAAATTACCTTGTCGAACTCTAAAAATGATCTTGGTCCAAAAAAAATCTGGTGCCATTATTGTATAACCATGTATCACGAGCAACCATTGCGTGGGTGGCAATAATGGATGGGGACATGTGGATTTTGGGATCCACACCAATGATTTTATTTAATTTCATGCAATTCTATTAATTTAATTAAACCCCGATGCGGTTGAGTTTGTAATTAATGAGTAATCAGAATGACGTCAAAAATACGCATATTTGCTATATCCCTTAAGTTATGGAACACAATCTATACTAATATATCTCTTCATTAAAATTTTATATGACCCTTTGATTTAAAAGGTTACACAGGTCTAACTTCGATAGATTTCCATGCAGATGCCAACATGAAAACCATCGAAGGGCTAATCCAAAATCGAGCCAAACATTTCTAAATGAAGACTACATCCATTTAAAATTCACGGATCCGTCAAATAGATTACTGTGAACCTGCCATTATGCAAAGCAGCACAACCCCAAAGCCATTCTGGAACCATGAATATCGACTTTATTCTCCGTATAAATCTTGTGTTTCCATTTCTTCATCCGAACGACGTTTATGTTCTTTTTCAGATCGCAAATCAGGACTCTTCCATTTTCGGAAGTCAGCAAACCCCAAGAAAAACTACCAGGTCAGTTCACAACTTAGAGGTATTCTCACCCCCAAAAGACGGTTAAGGGGTTATCCTACTGTAATCTTACGTGAAACAGTGTGAATTTTGAGAATTAATTCCGGAAAACTACAAATGCGATTTTATGCCTTTTGGATATTTATCAATATAAATCTTAATAAGTATAAATAAAAATTTTTATAAGTTACATAGGAGTTACGGACACCGGACATTTCGCTACGGGACATTTCGCACCCGGACATTTCGCACCCGGACATTTCGCTCCCGGACATTTCGCTACCAGGACATTTCGCTCCCGGGGACATTTCGCTCCCGGACATTTCGCTCCCGGACATTTCGCTCCCGGGTATATATACAGTATATATATAGAAGTATATATACAGGGTGTCCCCCGGATACACTTTACATATAAAGCGAAGGTTTTTGATTTGTAGCTGTCTTGTTTATTATTTTCTGATTTTTTGTGAAAGGGATAACTTTTTCAGAAATTTTTACTAAACAGAAGTTGTAGGCCGTTAAATTTCCTATCCGGAATGGAAAATTACCATCAGTGTTTATCAGCCTTTGCTGTTGAGTATAGTACGTTTTTGCGGACCTCCGTTCCCTTGTGCGACTGATCATGTGTTTTCAGTTATTTTTATACGACCGTATAAAATCATGCAACATAATCTCACAAAATAACTGATATATTGTTATGCGAACCTAAAGAACGCAGCGCGACTGCTCCAAGGAAAAAAAAAGGCGCGACTGCCGCAGGGTTAAAAGATACAGAGTTTTGAAAAAAAAACAAAATAAAAAAAATCGTGATTTCACGATAAAATCATGCAACATAATCTCACAAAATAACTGATATATTGTTATGCGAACCTAAAGAACGCAGCGCGACTGCTCCAAGGAAAAAAAAAGGCGCGACTGCCGCAGGGTTAAAAGATACAGAGTTTTGAAAAAAAAACAAAATAAAAAAAATCGTGATTTCACACAGCGTCAAGCGATGAATCATACTCGAGCTCTCGCGGTTCCTACTATAGCAAAATATTTGACCATTGGTCAAAGAGTGTACTACAGGCTTTAATATGAACAGTCCAATAAGAAGAGACATCTCCTAATTACGGACCTGTGATATGTGAATATGTGAACCACCTGGTATATGAATCATTTCCATGGTTATGATTAAGTTGGTAATATGCATGTAAGACAGAAGTACTATATTAGAAGATAGTCCCAAGTAGTTGAAACATGAAGTAAGAAGAAGAAGTAAGAAGTGAGAAAGATAGAAAAAAAAGAAGACTTGTTAATTTGACGAATCGATAAAATATAAATTATTATTATATATCATGCCACGTTTAATAAAATCTACAAGAAATAAAATGAAATTAGTCGATGATTTAAATTACGTATACGACAAGCATAAAGTGAATATAGATGGTTCGAAACAATATTGGATGTGCGAAAATCGATTATGTAAAGCCCGAATCCATACCAAAACCTTAAACGATGAATACGAAATTACAAAAACGGTTAATGAACATAATCACAGTTCTACAGCTGGAACAGTGCAGGCAAAATTGGTATTAAATAAGATGAAACAAAAATCTGTAGCTTCTCAACAATCGACTCGAGATATTGTGTCAACTGAAGTTAGCTCTATCACCGAATCTGCAAAGGCAGAACTACCTATAATTTCTTCCATGAGCCGCAATGTAAGACGTTGGAGACAATCAGAAAGTGGTTCTCCGGCAATACCGCAGGAGCGGCATGGTTATCCCATTCCTGATCGATTTCGAAAACTTGATTCTGGTTTGAAGTTCCTACAATACGATAGCGGAGAAGATGATATAGAACGAATTTTAATATTTGCGACAGATGCTGCAATCAAAGAACTTAAAGAATCGAGTGGTTGGGCAGGTGACGGTACTTTCAAGTGTTGTCCAAGCATTTATTATCAAATGTACACGTTGCACATCCAAAAGTGCAATTTTACCGTACCCCGGCTTTTTGCTTTGCTTCCTGATAAGACTCAAAATACATATAATAGATTATTTACAAAAATAAAAGAACTGGTGGACGACGCACAACCTGAAATTCTTATGATGGATTATGAAAAAGCAGCCATTAATGCATTTTCCGAAAATTTTCGGAACACTACTATTACGTGTTGTTTATTTCATTTGTCACAAAACATGTACAAAAAAATTGTAGAATTTGGCTTCAGAGAAAGGTACCATCACGATGATGAGTTCAATTTGAAGATCAGATGTTTCCCGGCGCTTGGATTTCTACCGATCGATGATGTAGTAGATGGTTTCGAACAACTCGCTGATGATGACGATCTTCCACAAGAAATTGTTTCATACTTTGAAACATACTATATTGGATGCGAGAGAGGTCGTGGTCAACATAGGAGAAGAATTGAACCTATGTTTCCCATTTCTTTATGGAATGTACACACGCGAGCTCTGAATGGTATGCCACGTACTAACAACAATGTGGAAGGTTTCCACAATGCTTTGAAAAGTTCAATTACAAATGTTCATCCAAACTTGTGGTGTCTTATAATCGCTTTGAAAAAAGAAGAGGGTTTAAGTAGCGCAAAAATTGCGCAACATAACCGCGGAGTTGTTGTCCCAAAGACGAAGAAATACCGGGATATGGATCAACGCATCGAAACGTTGATTCAAAATTATGATTCAGAAGATAAACTTAACTTTCTTCGTGGAATTGCTCATAATTTAAAATCTTTTTAAAAAAATTAGTTTTTAACATGTTAAATTATATAAATATTTAAATTGATTACATTAATTTTTTATTTTTAGTTATTTTACATAATTTTTATGGTTACTTTACCATTTTTCAATTATTTTAATTGTTAATAATTTTTTATTAGTTTATTATTTCATATTTTTATTGTATTGGGCCTTTACAAGGTGGCCCTAATACGTTAATATGAAAAAACGGTATTAAAGGTAAAATATCCCTGATAATGAAAAACATGCTAAAAGTGGTAGCGAAATGTCCGGGAGCGAAATGTCCGGGAGCGAAATGTCCCCGGGAGCGAAATGTCCTGGTAGCGAAATGTCCGGGAGCGAAATGTCCGGGTGCGAAATGTCCGGGTGCGAAATGTCCCGTAGCGAAATGTCCTAGAATCAGGAGTTACCTAACTTCTTGCTCTTTACGCACGGTCGGATGGTGTACATGATTTTGGACATTTGGTCCATCTGATTTATAAAAACAATTTTTTTTTTCATTAATTACAACGCAAACTTTAATCTGAGTATGCGTGTTAAAAATCGGTTTTGGACCGATAAAAGTAATTGACAATGATATTAAAAATTATTAAATTAAACTGGCATTTAAAAATTGTCATTGTCAAATCAATTTTAAATTGTCTTGAAAATGAGCCAAATTTAATTGGCCCAAAACGTTGGAAAATATTATGAAGACCCTATAGCCGATAAAAATTTTATTATGTAATAAAAATTTTTGGTGCTTATTTTCACAAGCAAATTAAATAATTTTATAAGAAACTTAGTTGGCAAAAATTAAATAAAAATTGCTATAGGAGATAGTTGACATTTTTAAAACGTATGCCTTAGAATTTGTTAAGTAAATATTAATTTCAATAATTAAGAGATAAAAGTGACTAACCCAAATATTTAATTTGAAATTTTAGAAGTCAATAACATATTTGTTTAAAATTTGATTAGTATAAAATGATAATACATTCTAGAAGACTGGCATTAAACGTGACCAAATTAAACGCAATAAAATTCAAATTAACTGATAAGCTCTCGATGGCGATATAGCTCTGCCTTCCTCCGATCTCTACTTAGCTTACTTACTTATTAGTAATTTTTAATTTAATAATCTTCAGAACCTAATAATAATTTATTCGGTCTTTTAAAACCGGTTTAATCTTTTTAATCTAAAGTTTAATCTAAAGGTGCTTTAACGTGGAAACCAAACCACGGCACAAATAATACATCAACGTAAGATGTTTATCGAAAACCCAGTTTGGTATCCGATTCGTCCATATCACGTCAGATTACTTTCTAACGAACCAAATCTTTTACCATTATGTTTTCAAGAATCAATAATGGCATCAGCATACGTGTAGAATTATAGATTAATAAATATAAACTAGGTATCGCAGCTGGTTAATGTGCGTATTCACAGCTCGCACGCTACGATTCCATTCCAGATCGAGGAACATCTTTTCAGCATTCAGTCTTTAAAATTTCAGGTAGATGGCCCGAAATCTTGCGATTCATACATGTACGGCCAAGTTTTACGGCGATAAATAAATTTGGAAATTGGGCAAGACAAAGTTGTCAAAGTTTGGAATTATTAAGAGTTCTGTAGCCAATTACGATGAAGTAACCAAACTAAAAATCTTATCTGAACCAACTTGACCACGCACAACACCATGAAAATTTTAATAAAACTTACATCAAATCCTTATCAAACCGATGATCATCAAATTCGATGATACGATAAAGGGACGCTCAAATAAAAAATAATATAAAAAATCTGATAACGTACTACAAGTCAGAATGTAAACAGAACATTTTTTGCGGTTGCATGAAAACATGAAAATCAGCAATTAAAAATTTTGAAAGCAAATTTTGCAACGATTTTTAGATTTAATTTAAGCATGAAATATGAATAATAGAATTTAGTAGTTTCTTTTCCTATAGCATTATAAGTCGGCCATTGTGGTCATGTGTCGGGCCTTATACAGGAAACAAAGAATGACGATAAGCGTACGCTCAACACGCGTCGTTGTAATTATGACTAAACTCTTGGGTTGCGTCCTTTGTCGCCGCTTTAGCCCTTTCTAAAAGATATTGGCATTAGCATGTATCGTAACGAGTGAATCTAATTCCTTATTCGCTCAACCTCAAATATTAAAAAAGTAAATGGGAACGATTTTATTTGATAATGACCCATTTATTTGAAGCAAAGTTTACTCAGGTTTCCATTTTTGATAAATTTAATTGACTTAAGAGTGGTTTTCAAAGATGGTACAATTTAAATATTTTTTGGTACTACTGTGTGATGGAAGATCGACTATTGAGAAAATAAATAAATGGTTATTTCACGCGCCCTTGATGTGATTACCCTTCTACCTCATCCCCTAAATCCAAATAATGGGCATGTAAGTAATTCTTACGTTCGGTGACCGATTAATTCGTTTTTATTTAAAAATATATATGTATAGTAAATATAACGATTAGGTTAACAAAGATTTAGGTATTTTAATTTTCAAATATTTAAATACTCTCTCACACCTAATTAAAAAATATCTACTTGCTGGTCCCAGGAAACATTTTAATAGCCTACATAATATATTCCGAATGAACTATATAAAAATCGTCTATTCCCGTGGTTTGGGATCCACGTTTACCTGTAGGTCTGATTTTTGATCTCCGTAACCTAAACATTTTCGGCCATTTCTAGAATTGTACTTTTTAAGAATTCTGTTGCTGTTATGTTTTAGAAAGGTTACTAAACAATAAAGAAGGATTTTCCCAATCAAACTATGGAATTGGAAAGACTAAATGGGATGGGCAGTATCTGAATGCAATTTTCTTTAGAAGAACTATGCGGTGCTTGATGATCTCAGAACTTCGCAGGTTTTAACCATTAATGGACCAACAGGGCCAGAAAAGGCGCTTTTGTTGTGCATGATCTCAGCCAAACTGCGATTATCCGGTCAAATCGACCTCCATATGGCATCAACTGACATTTTCGCCTTCGTAAATCATCCGAAACCTCTTACAAATAATTTCAAGATGTTCGATACCGATATTGCTTAAAACAACATCTTCAAATACTTAGAGGTTATTAGTCCGGACGGTAAGGAACAAATTTACTATAGAACCTTGCACTTTGTGATAGAAGCATGAAATTTGGCACAAGTGTAGATACAAACCTCCTTTACAAAACAAGATGTGACGCCACGTCGACCCACGCCCGTTCAACCCCTAGACGCAAAAACACCCCCTAAATTTTAGTTTATCCTATTTATTTCGTAAACGGTTCATCATATGATAAAAATACATCAGAGCAAATAAATTTATAATTAAATTCTAAACAATAAAGGTTGTTAGGATGTTTTTGATACGACTTACGGTTTCCATAGAATCATCACGTAAATGTAGATCAAATATGGCGCACACTACAGAACTCGCAGATTTTCTCCAAATTCCCCATGTTGCGCCACTTGTACACAAAAATTATTGAAATAGAAAATTAAGAACGGACAATTATCCCATTGTCCCACGGGTTCATGGTGTGGTTGTAAGAATTTAACCTGCTACAAATAAAGCAACATACCTTCGTAAATTTTAAGATTTTTAACATTATGTAAGGCATATTCTTAAGAATATTAAAATATCAAAAATAAATTTTTTAAAACCGTCAGAATTTTGTTTGAAAACATACCGCTTAATTTTTTAAATTCTTGCTAGTTCCTGGTTTTATACAACTATCCAAAACCAAATTTTTCATAGATGGAAACTTTAATTTTCGCTCTTTGAAGCAAACACGAGCAGAGTACGTTATAGTAGAAGATCAACCAAGGGATTCAAATTAGGGGAAGCATCCGTTTCTAAGTATAATGGTTATTAATCGTTACATATAAAGGGTACCAATTTAAATTTGAAATTAAACACATTGGTTTTTGATAATTTCGCATTTTTGATTAAATCTAAATTTGATCACATCTCGTCCCTTAACTCTGGAATCATTTCGAGGTCATTGGTATACACATTTCGTTCCAGATTGTGTTTTCTTTCAAATTTAATTTGTTACCTTCAATTGAATCACCCTTTATATTGTTTTGTAATAAAATATGGTAATATCAGTATTAATGCTTTGAAGGTATAAAAAGTTAGGCTCATGTCGCTATGCAGTCCCCAAAAACGAAGTTTTGGGTAATATTTGTGTCAAATAACCCTCAAACGTTTGAACCTCAATAGTGCCCAATTTTCATGATTTAAACCGCATGGGTCATAGAGTTTTTACTTAAAATTTTGGAGTACTATGCCCCTCCTTGTCAAAGTTTTCGTGGAAAAGTGCAACGTTTGAGCCTCAATGAACTTCCATCATTTCAGTCTTGACTGTTGCTAAATTATTCGTGAAAGGGTTTTACTATTTACATTATTTTGAATATGATAGTTTTGTTTGAGCTTCAATTACAATAATTTTATATTAATAAAGCTAGAGGCAGTGACGGCTTGTGGATTTTTTATATATGAGGAGGCTAAATCATATAGTGTCATCCCAAACCACTTTAAAACAATTTTGAAATGTTTAATATGATTTCAATGTAATTGTGTGGCCTGAAGGCCGCATTAAAACTTTTAACAAATAGATACACAGAACCGGTAATTTATTTTATTAACTGGAATTCTAAAAAGCTTCTAGTGGGTGTTTGACATGGTTGCGCAGCCTAAAGGCCGCCCTGTGACTTTTTTTAAGTTGGTTACTAAAAAATTTGCATTAGGAAATGACATAATTGTGATTTATAATTTAAGAAAGAAATGGTAAAAGATAATAAAATATTCACTGAAAATGTGCAGAGTTAAATACAGAAGCACAAAATGCTCTTAGGTATATTTTCGATAAATCAGATCAATTTATGTGTGATACTAACGAACTCGAAACAAAAGTTAATAAGTACATATTATGTTGCTTTTTGAACAAACTTAAAATTATTCGATTTTATCAAATTAAAAGAAACTAAAATATAATTTCATTTTGATAGTATTGATCTTTAAAATTAATTTTAAATAAAACTGAATATTATAGTCGTTATAAGGTGTAAGTTAGAGATAGCATAATTATAATAAATTGGCTTGCGGATTCATAACAAAATAAAATAAAAATGAATTGCAAATCATTTCAGACGTCTACAATTTATTCATTATAAACAAAATTTTCTAAGATGACAAAATAACCGAAGCTTGTTATTTAACTTAAAATAATTACCTATCTGAAACGTGAAGAACTAGTCCATAAAGTTATCTTTTTCACAAAGAAGTGAAAGAAATTAAAATTAAACGAAAAATGCATAAAATCAGCACATAAGTTAAGAGTTTTTCATAGATTCTAAAAATTCGTAGGAGCAACTCAAAACTTCTATTTGATGGGAGGCAACGATAAATTCAGTATGTTCAAGTTGTTAGAGAGATCAATCCACTACATACAAACACAAGTGCAGAATGAACGCCCATCATTTTTAATTTTTGAAATGGTAGCACATGAATCACAGAGGTACATTTTACCTCCCCCCCCCCCTATCGTGAATTATTGAAAGGTATTAGTGTCAAACTATTGGGTTGATGCATAAATTCGTAGCGCTTTTTTTTAAATTTAAAATTTAATTCTTTAAATATAAAAAATACATAAACTAATCAATAATATATTTTCTTGCATTGTTTATGATTAACTCCCAACGTTCTGACAGTTTTTAGATTCCACGCCTGAACAAATCTGGTGGTTTTAATGTGTAGAAGTCGTCGAGCCAGTTTTGAAGAGCAACATCGTTATTAAATAAGAGAGCGGAAAAGATGAAAATCTGATGGAGCAAGATCAAGAGAATAGGGCGGATGTGGAATAACCTCCCAACCGAGGACTTGAATAGCTGCTTTTGTAATGTTAGCAGTATGGGGACGGGCACTATCATGCTGCAAAACACGACATATTTGGGATAAATTGGTGAGTTCTGTAGTGCGCGCCATATTTGACTTTCATTTACATGATGATTATATGAAAACTGTAACTCCTATGAAAAAAAATTCTAAGAACCTATCTTGTTTAAAATTTAATTATAAATCTATTTGCTCTGATGTATTTTTATCATATGATGAACCGTTTACGAAATAAATAGGATAAACTAAAATTTGGGGGGTGTTTTTGCGTCTGGGGGTTGAAGGAGGCAAGGGTCACATCTTGTTTTGTAAAGGAGGTTTATAGCTACACTTGTGCCAAATTTCATGCTTCTATCACAAAGTGCAAGGTTGTGTTCCATAACGTCCGGACTATATTATCCTAAATCGAAAGATTCGATGGGACTCCCATATCAAACTGACAAACGAAAGAACAAACGACGTAATGTCTGTTCTGATCTTGTACCACTCTCATGGCCCAGTCTTTACTTTTCAGCTGTGTTTACAAGCCAAAAGATGAACAACGGTAGATCCAGCGTGACAAAAAACTATTTTTTGGGGCAAGCAATGCCTGTCCGGATAAATAAATCTTCGGTCTGAGCTGATTAACCTAGATTCATTCGATTACCAACCTAAAACAATCTTTGTGGGTACAACAGCGCATCGTTTAGCCCGAGAAAGGCAAGTAAAAAATATGTCGAACACGACGAAGTTAAGAACCTCTCGATACAGACAACGGAGATGAGAAACAGCGTTTACATCCAGATCACTATCTCAATCCGAGAAGAAGTACATTCAAATTGATAAAGAAGCAACAGCTATATTTTGGGGGTTAAAGAAGTTTTTCCAATATTGTTATGGAAGGAAATTACGTTGATTACAGACAACAAACCTCTTACTTACATCCGTCAAAGGATCTTCCAGCATGCCCTGCAACACGATTACTTCATTACGCAAATTTCATGGCAGGGTTTAAGTAGTATGACATTAAATACAGAAATACAAAAGAGTACGTAAAAGCCGACTTTCTATTAAGGTTCTCTTTACACAGCAGCCCAGGCGTTCCAGACGATAAAACTACAATATTTTCCATGATGCAATTGGAAAAATTACCAATGACAAAGGAAGAAATCAAAAAAAGAAACGTTAAAAGATTCTGATGTCAAGAAAAATACGAAGTCCTTCAAGCTTGAAATTTCTCATCAGAAGAAGACATCGTCAAATTTAGGAGCCCAGTTGTGACCTCATGTTTAAGGGACAGTTTCGACAGAGACATCTTCTGAGAGAAATGATTGAACAACGTCCAGACAGCGGGATCATCTTTCGTTTTCATGTTGGAGATAGAGCGCTAGTAAGATTATACGAAAATCCCACAAGGAAATGAAGATTTGGAAAAATTATCCAAGTACAAGGAGGTTTATATAACGAAGTGAAAGTGAATGGAAAAGTTCAGGAGCAACTGAGGAAGATCGAATACAGAGGCCCAAATGAAAGTCATTTCGTCCAGGAACCTGTACCGCCACTATTTCATATGCAAACTCCGGCTCCTGAAGCAATCTTATGCCAATTATCAAGAATGAGGAAGAAGCCAGAACGACTTCAATTGAATCGCTGAGTGGAAAAAGGGTGTAACTTCAAAATGTCTAATGTTGGGAAATTAAAAAAAAACTATATAGTTTTGAAACCGTCCGTATTTTCATTTTAACTTCTGTACAAGAGTTGTAATGCTACATTCAGAGAACACAATAGATAAGACGAAAGTTACCAGAATTCATTATGTTACTGCCTACATAAAAAAAGGATCATGGACTTACACCCATTTTCCACTCACCCATATTTTAGCAACTTATTTTAGTGTTAAATGAATTAAAACCATACTTAATTTATTCCAAAAATGTTTAATTTTACTGCAAAATAATGATGTTACTGTAAACAAATCTAAAAGTGTGAAACATAGTATGTATAATAATACAATTCCGCAATTTCAAACGATGGCGCGTTGAGTGGAAGAACGGTACACCGTTCATAAAAATTGCGTCCATCACAAGCGGCGAATTTTTTCAGTGCAAGTTTTTATGAGAGTGTATAGTATATTTCACTTTAAATGAAATTAAAAAAAGTCATAGCATCAAATTACGTTGATATAAAAACGTACAAACTATAAGCAAAACATAATAATAGAGATAAGGTTAATTATTTTAATCTCGCGCCAGCCTTTAGCAATGCACATTATGTTCTCTTGGTTGACCCGACAATCTTATCTCTGTATTATGTGTCGTCTTTATATCAACGTAATTTGATGCTGACTTTTTTTAATTTCAATTATTCTGAAACAAACTATACCAAGTTATTTATTAGTTAGTCATTTATGGTACTTTTCATTTTCTCGGTCGGAAGCCAATCTAATTCCGCCTCATCTCTCAGTGTAGCATTCGGGTGTAACAGCACAAAGGCAAGAAAAATACTCAAAGAGTGCGATGCCCACAGCTAAAACCTGCACGAAATAAATGTTCAAAGTATTTTTCAAGGCCGAGCTGCTGTTCCGTTGATTATTCATCGAAACTTATTGCAGCGCAGAGAGTCTAACTTCCTTGAAAAAAACTTGTTTTTTTAATTGTAACGCACGTTGCTCCGAGCAACATGAGTACCGCCACGTAACTCTCATGCAAGGCCCTGCACATTTGCCGGTACAAGCCCTAGGAAACCTGTCAATCTAGATATTAATTCCGATAGTAACCCTAGGGCATATGGCCTCACTTATGTACAACCTGAAATAGAGCTCTCTGATTGGTTCAAAAGCCGTTACAATGTCTTTGAGTTGAATAATCGTATGGATCAACCTATTGTACTCATCGTTCCAGAAGTCGCCTTGCTGAGGTCTCTTCTCATCTCCCATCTTCAGATTTTCCTGTCTTCAAGTCTGTAGTAGGGTTCGCACATTACATCAGGTAATTATTCTCGTTTCTTTAATCTTTTCTGGCTCTCATCACGTCTTCATTAGTTATTCTCGCCTGGAGAACATAGTTTACATAGTTAGTGTAAAACGCGCTTTACTATGTCGACTATATCTAATTTTTAATATTTTGTTCTATAATTGTAAAATATAGAAAAAAAATTACCAATTGGGCGCTGTAGCCTGTTGTGGTACTGTGTAAGCATTTCTGAATGCTATGGGCTTATCGTAAGTGAAGTAACTAAAAGATTTAACTTATAAATCTATATATTAAAGTAGCCGCTTTGGAGTCAAAGAAAAAATGATTTTATCATAAACTCGATTATAAAAACCCATTAGGATTCAGAAACCATTACCAAGTCGTGCTACAAAAACCCTCGCCAATAATTATGGAGCGAAATAAGCAAAATTAGGCATTTTAAAGCACGGTTTACACTTATAATTTTACACTGGAGGTATTGCAAGTTATAGATTTTGCCATTTTAGTTCTTATCCGCAACTTTAAATATCTTCTACATCTAAACTATTACATAAGCAAATATGTCGTCACGAAATTTCTGTAGGAATTTTTCGAATTTGTTATGATTTTTGTAGCGTTTTTAGTGAAAATTCGCGGAAATTTATTACTCATCAATAAGAATAGTTTGATTTAATTCATACAGCCAGTAAATTGTAACACTGAAATCTAGTGGATATCCAGTGGGCATCCAGAGGCTAGTGTCCATTAGTTATTGCGTGTTGTATGGGTGAGAAGAATAATTTCCAAATTTTTAAGTTTTCCACATTCAAGGTAAGACCCTGGCATCTAAATATACATTTCCAATTTAACCCCATTAAGAACAAGACTTGACTCGCTACCACTCGACCAGCTATTAAGTTTTCCATACTTTTTAAATTTGAATGCATTATTTAAACTAGAAAGTCATAGCGACCGGAACCTTCGGATCTTATAATGTATAATTAACACAACAACTTGCATGATGTAAATAAATTGCACTAAAAAAACTCTAAGCATATAACATGGCAACGGACATCCTAAGAATGGAATTTCTGCATATTTCGCACTAAATTTTTTTAAGGTACATATCCCATTCCAATAAAATAAATAACTCGATGATAATCTAGCGATCGCGGTATAAAAATTCTTTAAACAAATAAAGTTAAGAGCATCATACTGCCGCCAGTAGTTAAAACGTCCTAACTAACAAATTGGTTTTTGGGAGAAAAATTACTGTATGTAGATGTTATAACGCGGTTTTAATTTTATTTCACAATTATTTGATGACCATTATATGACGAAAGAGGTGTCATATTTAGCTTTGACAGTTAAATACGTCTACTGTTAATGCAAAACGCTCGGTTCGAATCCGGGCAGAGTTAAGAACTTTGTTCTGACCGTCTCTCCTCGGAAGGCAATGGCAAACCACCGAGGAAATCTGCCATGAGAATCCATCTCAAAATGAAGTGTATTATGTTATATTAAACAAGTATGTCCTCTATGTGTTCGAAAACACATTGAACGTATGTCACATGCATAGAAGAAATGGATCACGATACTTCTGTCAAGAAGTTAAAACGACTGGAGGTGAGATATGACGAAAGGTATTACAAATACTACTGTTAATGAAGACAGTGTTAAAAACATCGGCATAAAGTCAGTTTTCTGTTGAAAATAAAATTGTTAGTTAGGACGTTTTAAATAAGTACAGCAGAATATATCAAATGAGCTGTATCGTATCACTGCTTTCTCCATATGCCCTACTAGGTTCAATCGAGCCGATCGATCTGTCCAGCGCAAACCCCCCGAGGCCAATAGGCCTTCAAAATCTCCGCAGCCAGATGAAGGAGCTAAGAGGCGAGGCCCCGGTGCTCCATAATTGCCAAGAAGTTCATCGTATCACTGCTTCAAACATGCTCAGATTCAGATCGTCCTATAACCCAACCGTTTATGTTATTTAACAATGTAACAAAAGAAAATTTTTGTTACTACTAATATTACCGAAAATGTTGGATTATCCTGCTTTACATAACATTCACTCACTTCTATTGTTTTGTGCCCCTTGAAGTTTTATACTTTAAATTTCTTTTTTGTGTTTTTGGTGCCCCTTGAAATAAAGCGCCCTGGGTTGGAGCTCACTCCGTCCATCCCCTTGAACCGGGACTGAGGCCACCTTCATTTGGGATACAACAGGATAAGAAGTACATACGATTCTCACACGATTAGTGTTGAGTTTATTCAAAATTCACGATGAGAGGAGGACTATCATTTCTACAGCCCCTCCAAAGATTGTTTTAAACAATTGAATTTTTGTTAAGAATCTTTGAAGTTCAAATGCGGTAATATAAAGCTCAAACGATTGTCACCAATGTTATTAAAAAAATTGATGATAGGGGGGGGGTCTGTCGTTTCGCCGGCTCTCAAAAAAAATTCGTTAATAACTCTGCAACGCTTGAGGTTCAAACGATTTTAATGGAATCGCATTGACGTTCCAACGATGGGCAGTAATTTTACAATGAGGGGGGGGGGCGAAATTTACCTATTAGAAGTTCAAATTAACGGATAATCCATAATCAGTCATTTGTGCCTAACCTATCAAGATTTTTTAAATTGTATTTCTTTAACATCCTTTATTTTATTTTATTTAATTTGAAGTTATTCAATTAGGTAGGATACATACCTAAACTCCCGTTGGCTACGCCACTAGTAGGATAATCTTTAATATCGTACCTAGAGTCTAGGAAACACTTTTTTCAATTTGTTTGTGATATTAAATTTACTCTCGCGTAATATTTTAGTTGATGCTTTTCATTAATCCTGGGTCTTATATAACTACTATGATGAGTTTGAAGCTTTCGTCATACATTTCTGAAATATTTTCTTTTCATATCGATAAAAGAAATTTAAACCTTTTATCTATTATTTCGTGTAAGTTTGCACATTCCCTCGCTTAGATATGTATGAAGGTGAAATATTGAATTTCTTTTGCATTTAGGAACGTAATAATGATTAAATTTGGGGGCCCATTGGGGAGTTAATTTATTCCAAAAAGTTCATTTTGATATAATTTTTTAATTATTAAGATAAATAGAAATTAATTAGTTTAGAAATAAAATTGAAAACGAGTCAATTGGTCCCTTGAGTTTTTGATGTATTGTACTGACCAGTGGTCAAAGTGAAGTATTTTATGTTAACAGCTAAACAAACTCAGTAGCAGGAGCTTAACATGTTTGGGGAAGCGATAGTGGAAAATTAAGAGCTAAACAAAGATTTGCGTGACTGTAATCTTAGGGGCGCGTTACACAATAATGGAGTTGTTATACTTATAAAAGATAGGTTCGTGTGGGTGTACTTCGATGGACACCGGTCAGTATTCATAAAATTAATCACCCCTCAATAGCAAAATCAAACAAAATTTTGCACAGCATCTGTCCTCTTCACGGGTCGTAAATTCTGATGGCACAAGTGGCAAACAATTCACCATTTGACTTATTCAAATGTGACATTTTCATATTCGTATTTTTGCTCTAATATTTTCATATATGCACTTAAATTTAGTTTATGTATAACATAAATTTTACAATTTTGTTTCCTGCTTCAACTGTATAACTCGTAACCATTACTAATTGAATTTTAAATCGTAGTAATTAAAACTCATTGTGGGTTCAAGAATTGCTATAAATTCAAATGTCAAAAGCTCGTCAAAAAAACGCGATATAAAATAGACATTTAAATTAGCCCTTTGCAATTGTACATAATAAACTAAAATGTATGAAGTACAAAAGAGGGGATGTTTTATTCGTTTCGTCACACTGGGGTCAAAAATTTATTTAAATGCTACAATTAAATAATTACTTTTAAAAAATTGAAACCTTCCAAGTTGCTTACGACATGACATGACCGATGTCCACTATTCATTTTTTACGGTGCGGTGTGTCAAAATTAGCGCAATGTTTTCCGAAACACAAATTGCATTTGACAGGAGGAATATTGGATAATGCTAATAATTATGTTCGATTACTTTATTTTTTAGGGATGAAATGGGTAAGTTACAATCAATGTAATCGACACGCTTACGCACGTTGTCTAATGGAAAGCCACGTGAGTTCGGTAAATAATAAAAGAAAGGTAGGTAAATGCAACTTAAAATGACAACGCCAGCCCTCTTTTCGAGCGACAAGATTTCTACCTAAATTTCGGTTTCAATTTGGTGAGCAAGGGGTGTCGTAAACTTCTGCTATCTGGGTGATCACGTTACGGTTTATGAGTCGCACGGTGAATTCACCATGTAATTCGTTTCATTTTACGTACTACTCTACTCGTTATGGTTCCCATAACTTGTTGGACACCCAACAAGAAAACCAGAACGTTTCAAAAACCAACCGATCTGCAAGTATCGGTCTACGATAGAGGGACTTCTTCAGGACCTAATAGATTAGAAATTAAGAAGTAATCATGGTTTCATGGTATTAATGTTTTTACCCTCAGGTACCAACGAACGCTCAAGCCTTTACGCAGAAATTTTATAAGGTCATCTACCACGACATCTAATAAATTATACAATTTAAAACAAATTTTCAATAAATTAACAAAATGCGTCGTAGATGATTATGCAATCCAAACATACACAGTGTCCCACTGTAGGCCAGTCGACAAAAATGTTTTATTGCGTAAAAAAATGGGGACAAGATGGAATAAATCTTATTATCTTTATTAGGACCTCTAAAAAGACCCGCCCCAGAGGAAAAACCACATATATGAAGAATGACATTTTTACAAATGGACCGCGTTATGCATAACTTGACCAAGTGGCATTTCGTGATTTTTAAAAAAACACTGGCATCCGACGTATACTATTGGTGTTACCTATACCTTACAAAAAATCGGGGTAATATAGAAATAGATATTTTATTACTTTTTCCTGGGATGAACTAAAAGCCAAATAGAATAGATTGACAACAGCATTATACTATTATACATCACATGACTAAGCGCCAACCAATTCGCATAACGTGACCAACCCCCCCGCAATACTTTCGGTTGGTCATTTACAAATAAAGATACTTTATAATGAGTTTCATCTTATTGGCAAAAAATATACAAAATCAAAAGCGTGCATTTTGAAGAGATGGAAGGATTGTGACAGGAGGTTGACATTGAACACGAGGAAGTAGGCAGGTGATACTCAAGGTCGTCCAAAAAAAGGTACGAAACGAAAGTTTCCTTCGCAAGATCGAGATACAAGAAAATTAAATTGTGTTCAGAATAAAGACTACTTCACTCAGAGAGGAGATGTCAAGTTGAGAAAGGAGTTTCGACAATTTTTGTGTCACTGTGAGTGCCTGTCCAAAATAGGTGTGGAGAAAGCGAAGGAAGAATATGAAAAACTTTACAAAGTGAGTTCCCACGACGCCCAACGAGGTCTCGTTTGCGCGATGGTGAGTGAAATTCCAATAAAGAGAAAAAGAGTGAAAGATTCGGTAAAGAGACGTTGGTGGAGGCAAACAATGTTAATGGAGTCGTAGTTTGTAAAACATTTTTCCTCGAAACTTTTAGAATTTCGAGTGGAAATGTAAATTTGGCGCTAAAGAGTAAGAAAAGATCGGAGGGCGTAAAAGACTTTCGGGGAATCGGAGGAGGTAAAAATAAAATCACAGATGAGCGATTTCAAGAAATAGTTGAACACATTGATAAATTTCCAAGATATAAATCGCATTACGCTAGAGAGCAAATTAGTTCAAATTATCTGCGATCGGATACTACAATACGCGTTATGTATGATTTATACAATGAAGAGACGAAATTCCCAGTATCGTTTTCGAAGTACAAAAACGTATTTTTGACTCACTTCAATCTGAGGAGAAAACCCCTGAAGAAGGATAAATACAATATGTGTGATAAACTTGAAGTACTAAAAAATACCGGAAGCAATAAGGAGCAAAATAAGTTCAAAATCAAAAAAGAAATCCATTTGAGCACAGCTGAAGAAGCAAGAACTTTATTAAAAGAAGATTGAAATAGAGCAACGGAAGATGAGAATCTCGAGGTTTTATGTTTCGATCTAGAGAAAACGCTACCCCTTCCCCGCATACCAACAAATGTTGTCTTCTACTAGCGCCAACTTTGGCTGTATAATTTGGGTATTCACACAGCAAAAAAAATAAGGGTCATTGGTATCTGTGGTTGGAAGGTGCAGCCGGACGAGGAGCTCAAGAAGTAGGTTCCCGCTTGTTTAGGCATATTATGCAAGATATGGATGTCTCCTGTACATATTTAATACTGTGGTCGGATAGTTGCGGAGGACAAAACAGAAATATTAAAATGGTTTTAATGTTAAAAGCGATCGTTGATGCCCATCCGTCACTGGAAAAAATCACCCAGCAATTTTTGACTTCTGGGCATAGCTTTCTTCCCAATGACACCGATTTTGGTGACATTGAATGTGCCTTGAAGTTACAGCAAAGATTATACACTCCAGAAGATTACATGAATGTAATGAAATCCTGCAGAAGAAAGAACTCACTCATTCATTGCTCATATAAGATGGAAAAAGAGGATTTTTTTAGTACAGCGGATTTAGAAAAATCTATTGTCAATCGAAAAGTAGACATCGATAATAATAATATTAATTGGCTTAAGTTTAAAGAAATCGAAAGTCGAAAAGAAAATCCTGACAAACTTTTTGTTAAATGTCATTTTGGGGATGAAGCTCAAGTAGTCGATATAGAGAAGAAACGTGGAAGTCCGTTAAGAAGACAAGCCAAGAAGAATTTTAGCGAGCTACTTAAAAATCATTGGCCAAATGGTAAGCCCATTCCAGAAAAAAACTTACCGACTTGAAATTCCTATTGAATTTGATTCCACATGATGCTAAAGCATTTTTATGAAAATTTATTGGGTGATCCCAATATCGACGAGGATATAGAAGGGTTTAATGGAGAAGTTGATTTTGATATTGAAGAAGATTTATTTAAATCAAAATAACATTTTGCTGTATCAGTATTAATTTTTTTAATTTTCAATAAATATTTCACTCATATTGCGTAATAGTAAATGCAAAATTCCTAAGCGCCATTTTTCATTATAAAATCGAAAGTTTTCATTTTTTGCTTTAGTTCTTAGATATAATAGTTATTGACACTCTTTTTGACTAACATGCGGAAAATCACCTCTAATCAACGATAAGCTGATTTATAAGAAGGTTATAAAGTTTATTGCATTTTCTCAAAAACTCACATTTGGCGCTTGGTCAAGTTATGCATAACGCGGTCCAAATATTCGTAAATATTTCGGTTTGACCACACTATAAAGCAAAATGTGAAGTTATGGAAAGTAAAGTACACTAAATTGTCTAGAGAAAAGATCTTATAATTTTTTCCTGTTAATCGAAGGGTTACGGAGTTATAGCCATCAGAGCGCAGGGTATATATTTGCCATTGTTCCGTGATCCCCAAAATATTACTTTCCTATTTATATAGTTTTCGTTATCGAGTTAAAGAAATTTTTTGGGTTAGGATTTTCTACATGGTCTACGAGTCCATACGAATTGTTTGAGGCCAATTTTGGAATGATGTGTGTGTGTGATGTATGGTGTTTTTATCGTCAACGATTACAGACAAATGCGTGCACCGATTGAGTTGTAATTTTATATACTAGTTAGAAGCAGCTGTCTAAAGAGATGATTAGATTTTTGTAGAAAACCGTCCATTTTTAACCCATTTTTTAGAAGAATGAAAATTGCCAAAGAGCATTGCCGCTTCCCGGTGGAACACATGAAAATGAAAATCGTATCAATCGAAAGAGATCATTTTTCCGCATCGTATGATACCCAAAATGTGATATTATTTTTCTTTTAAATTATTGTTATGTTATTATAATATGGCTTGCCTTGGATAATTTTGATCCGACAAAGTGATTTGTATTGTTTTGCGTGTATATTATAATTTATTATTTTAAAAAATTTACTAATATAAATTATGTAATTAATATACAGAAGCGCATTTTCATTGAAATCAGTGTTATCCAGCAAGAACTTGTCAAGAACAGTGAAAGTGTGTGCGAGGTGTGGATATTAAGAAGGAAGGACCAAGAAATGTTACATGTGTGGGAAAGAAAGATTTTGAGAAGGATTTTTGGAGGGTAGCTTGTAGATGGAATCTGGGAGAGAAGAACCAATCAAGAGATTTATGAGTTGTATGGTCAACCAAACATTGTTGGAGTGATAAAGGCACAGAGACTTAGATGGTTGGGACATTTAGTAAGAATGGATGTTAAGAGAACTCCCTATAAGGTATGGAAAGCTGAGGTGGGAGGATTGAGAAGAAGAGGAAGACCAATGAACCAATGGAAAACCGAAATGAAAGAAGATTTGAGACAGATGAAAGATGGCAAAGTTTGGCAATGAATAGAAAGAAATGGGCTAGAATAGCCATTCAAGCCATGAGCCTACTAGGCTGGTAGTGCTGTGTAATATATATAATTAATATCAAACGAATTTTTTAATTACCTGTCAAAAAATCAATTCTAGACGTGTTACGACCATAGATAAAATTTGATTGCGTATAGACAGCGTCCTGTAAATTTATAATTTTTTCTGATCAAGGACACTTTAAAATTTATTTTTTAATGTAAACATGTTATTATATTGTTAAAATGAAAAACTAAAATAAGCGCTTTTAAAAAACATGAGTGACCATGTTATAAACAACATCCAACAAATTACAAATTAAATTTAGTAACTTTGATATGTCAAAATAATTTGTGTATTTTATAGAGTTAAAAATTCTTTGTTAACATTTTCTTTTAATATAAAATGAAGTAGAATCTAGTGAATGGGAAAGTAATGTGTTGCCACATCAGATTTTTTATATTAATGATAACAAGTTTAGATATTCTATTGCCCGTTTTCATGACTATATAACTCCCGGCGCTTGTAAATTGGGCCAGGCGGTCAGGTTCTTTTTAAGCCTACCCGTAAATTGGGCCAAAAGATTATAAGGGTCCCATGTAAATTGGGCCAGACACCACTCGTAAGCGTAACATGCACGAAAGGTTACTGTTTTGTCATTATTTTTTGTTTTATTCGATTTTTTGGGGGTGAAACGTAAAAGGAAACTGCTGCATACCGCAACTATACTTTTTAATGCTATTTCAAGGTTCTCTAAGATCCCGATTTTTTTTATCCCGGTTTTCTTGATGGATGGCGCCTTCAAGTATGTTTAGTTTTTGCCGCGTAGCGGCGTAGGCGATGAAAACCCGGTTGGAGCTCCGGAGGAGCGCAGTCTTGGGTTTTTAGATGCGCACAGCCGGACGAGTCTCGAATCCAAACCCCACAATTTCAAATTTTGGGGTTAAATGGTACGGAATAGCACTTAATATTATTTTCTTAGTTGCGTTTTGCGATACTTAATATATACAATTGAATATTATTTAATGGCTTTACCTTTAAGCTACCCACGCCAACCGCTGACCCAATTTACAGGTTTTCTTAAGCTACCCACCAAAATAATTTTAAAATACATTGACCGCTGGCTCAATTTACTATCGTCCATAACTCCGTAACCGCTCCATTAACTAGAGAAAAGTAGAAGACCTTTTCTCTAGACAATTTAAATAGTATACCTTATTTTAAATAACTTCACATTTTGCTCTAAAGTGCACTGAAACCAAGATATTCACGAATATTTGTAAAAATATCATTCTTAGCGTGGGTTTTCCTCCGGGTGGCGAAATCCGGTTTCGCTAGAGGGTGCAAAATTAGTATATCATTTTAGAGGTCATAACAAAGAGAATAAAATTAATTTCAGCTCTTTACAAATAAAACGTAATAAAATTACTCCATATTTTTTGTCTTATGATGACATTTGATAGAAATTCGAGTAAAAATTATGTCTCATTAAGCATATTATGGAACTACTGAATTTAGAGTGAATATTTATCAATGTTGGTGTTATGGAGATGTAACAATGGAGATGTTATATTTATAAGCCAGTTAATCTGGCTCAAAAAGTACCTAATATCTACAAAATTTAAAGGATGGCTGAATTTTTGAGGGCAGTTACAGGGTCCCCCCACATAGCCCCGAACTGCAAAAATCCACCAAAATTTCCCTGTGCGTCACGAAATAAGGGCGTTTTTATATCTCGGCTGCTATTGGTGTGATTTTAATTTTTTTTAAATGTTCGGAAAAAGTTTTGGAACAACTTTTCTCTCAAACTTTTGTTTTTATAACTATTCAACGAAAAGTACTCCAAGCCAAAAAGCGGCGTTTTTTAGGGGATAGTTTTTCAATATTTTCCATCTGCTTTTCTATGATTTTCTCATGTTCTATAAAAAATTTATTTTTTAAATGATAAATAAGGTAATTTATCTAAAAAACCGCGAATTTGACTCGTAAAGGGAATATTTCATAAACGGGTTTGAGTTTGGCGCCCTCTGGGACGAGTAGTTTTTATGGTACGAAAAAAAGTTTTATATAAAAGTAGTAGGGAATCGTAGGTGCTACAACTTTAGTTTGAACATTTTTCTCATAACTATCGTAGAAAAGCAGATAGAAAATATTGAAAAATTCTCCTCTTAAAAACACCGCCTTTAGGCTTGTAGCAATTTTCCTTATAAATAGTTATGAAAAAAAGTTTTAGATAAAAGTTTTTCCTCTGCGGTAGCAAAATCTGGAGTCGCTAGACGGTGCAAAATTAGTATGTCATTTTAGAGGTCCTAATATAATAAAGAGAATAAAATTTACTCCAGCTTGCCCCCATTTTTTTACGCAATAGCCCTTTTTGAATTGTCGGCTGGCCTACTGACCAACGCAAAGAGTTCTATTTTAAAATTACTGTAACACTGAAACTATTGATTTTATCGTGCTTTTATACCCCTCACAGCACTGACCTTAAAAACTTACATAAATTATCAACTTAAGTAAGACTTAACCCAATTTAAAACAACTAATTTTTTGGATTGTTCTTGAGCACTTGTCTCCTATTGATACTTAGTGAGGTCAATATTATCTAACAAACACGTGTTATTAAAATATTATAACCTTTTCTAGGTTATAGCCCCCCCCCAAGACGGTCGTCAGCTAAGGGAGCGTTCAAGTATTACGTAACGCAATTTTTGGAGATTTTTGACCCCCCCTCCCCCCATGTAACGCGCCGTAACGTTTTTCTGTACCCCCCTCCCCCCTAGTAAAACGTTACGTAACCACCAAGTGACCATTTTTATACCTAAAAGTCACAATTATGTGGCAAAAACAATGTTACGTAACGCGTAGTTCAAACCCCCCCTCCCGCCCCTGTAACGCATCGTAACGTTTCTACAAGACCCCCCCTCCCCCCAAATTCGTTACGTAATACTTGAACGCTCCCTAAGGCGGTTAAGTGCGTTGCTGCTATTGCTGAATGCCTGGTTGGACTCTGGGTTCAGTAAAACTTTATTCTGGCCGTCTCTCTTCAGAAGGCAATGGAAAACCACCGAAGAGTAATCTGTTTGAAACAGCTCACGCGGTTCGGAGCCCGCGTTAAGCAGTAGGTCTCCTATTATCCAGCTTTTCCATTCCATTCGGAATATTGCTACTCTGCTTTTTCTGCAAAGTCTTTACGATCCATTTATTGAAGTGGACAATCCTCTTGTTTCTCTTTTACTTTTAAATAACTAATCCACAGAGTGTTGATGTTCACAGGAGGGCCGCGCTAAGAAATTCAGTCAAGTCCGCAATTCGAATCCACAATTTCCGCGCTGTAACTCAATCAGCAATCACACCAAGCCACTGCTGTGTCTTTATCACAATGTATGTGATAATACTTCAAACGTATAACGCATACATAGGAAAGAGGTCACCAACATCCGGGGAACCGGATATGGCATTTATGAAGAACAAGGTTACCGCACTGACGCGCATAAATGGATTAACGAGATTCACTTTCTTCCGCACACTAACCTATAGTAAATAGAGTTTAACTATGCGGATAAGTAGTATCTAATAACGCCATCAGATATAAACGGATCTCGTTAATCCGTTTATTCAATACACGACAGAATCTCGTTAATCTATTCACACGCGTCAGTAGCTTTTTAGATTATAAAAGAAATTGTTTTCCTTTTCATCTATTTAAGCTTTAATGTTATTTGCAACGGTGTTCGCTCTAAAAATTAATTATATGAAGTTACTGAAAAGATCAGGTCTCAAAACAAATTGTCATGAAAGATTGTCATGTTTTCAGATTCCCTGAATCCATTTTGATCATTTTTAGAAGGATGTCTTTAATGTTTTCAATTTAAGCTTCTGTTTGCCGTGGTAGGAAGCCAAATGAATAAAATTCAATCTCCTAGAGCAAGAACCAAAAATTATGATTGCAACATTTCCCACATATTATCTTGTTCTGAGTTTTTGTTTTCATGTAAATTCATAAATTTATTTCAATTTTAATCTCTTGAACCATTTTTTCAAACTTTCAAAATTACAGAATTTAGATCAAATTCAGCAAAGAAATGATTAAAAAATTCAAAAATAAATTATTTTTCATGCAAACCCTATACGTCAAAATTTCGAATTTTCGTTGCTTAATTAAATCTATTACTCGAAAAAAATTGATATAGACAATAAAATATTAAAATCTAGTTTGTAGATAATTTCAGACTCTTTGGAAAAGCACTTACGATTAACACTAAGAAATCAATAGTTTCAGTCGGTTTCAGTGCTATGAGCATTTCAAGATAGAAATAAAAAAACTGATTAGTACCTGAAAAATTTCAGTTGAAATTTTTTCTTACAAAATTGATTGTTATTACTACCAAGAAGCTTTGTTTTACGTAAGATTTTTTGAGGGGATGCAGGGTTATGGAAAACTTTACGAATTATTACTTTGGAGGGGCGGAGGTCAAAGTGTTCCTTGTGTAAGTTTTTTTTAATTATATTAATTCGAAATTCCTTTTTACAATCAAAAATTAATATTATTTCAGTTAAAAATTATTATTTATGATAAGTCGATGATAAGTAAGAGGGAGCAAAATTTCCAAAATAATCCTTATAAAAGGCAGGGGAGATTTAAAATATTTTACGTTCCCTTACATAGGGAGAGAGGGGCTCCAAAATCGTCCTTACGTAATTAATGGACGCTCTCTCCATTATAGTTCTCAATAATTAAAGGAAATGTAGTTAAATCAACGCCAGAAAATGGGAAATACTTAATAAATAACCAATAAATAGTAAAATAAGTAACGTAAATTAAATACTGATTTAATGAATGATTTTTTAAGGTGTGCTTGCCATAGTTGTGCGGCCTAAAGGCCGCACTAAAACTTTAAATTGGTACTATTAAGTTATCCTGATTACATCGCCAGTTTTATGAATATTTTATTACTACAGTCGGTGGCCATCGAATTAGAAACTTATTTATTAATACTTACAATTATTCCATTATTTTTAAGTTTTCTTTAAACTAGATCAAATTTTTGGAGTGGAATGGTCATATTTATATTACCTGTAAATTAAACAATGACTACCCCACCAATATAGAACCATCAACCACCCATCAACCCTTCTTTAGCAGGCACAGAAAAATTTACTTCTTCAAGCATATAATTAGTTACGGTAAAGCAACGTGTTCAGTTTTTTACTTTACGTGTTTTAGTTTTTAGGCTTCTATACAAAGTATAGCAAGAAGCCTTATGATCTGGCTCCGTGTCCGTCCGTCTGTCTGTCCGCATAATTCAAAATCATACAGAGCGTTTCAAATCGTGTTGGAAATACTCTGTGTGTATAGAGGTCTAAGAACTGGGCAGCCAGTGCGCTACTTTTAGGCTTCTATACAAGGTATAGAAAGAAGCCTTATGGTCTGGCTTCGTGTCCGTCCGCATGTTTCAGAGCCAATCATAACGTTGATCAACTGATACGTTGTTATATTGTAAATACTTCGTCTATATAGTATTGCGTTAATCTGTTAATCCGTTGTTTCGATTCGCTAATGCAATTTATAAATACGCAAATGTTCGAAAGAAATTTACTACGTTAAAGATATTTTCAACGGGGTCTCCCTATATAAACTACTTGTTAGGCTACTATACAAAGTATAGCAAGAACCCTTATGATCTGGCTCCGCGTCTGTCCGTCCGTCTGTCCGCATAATTCAAATCTAATCAGAACCTTCGAAATTGTGATTGTAAACACATCGTGTACCTATATATAATTAAATAAAATTTGTTTTAAATTTAAAATCGACTTTCTAGCCACGTTCTGTAAAAATTTTTTTTGGAACTTGGAACTTAAAATGCTATTTTTTGTTTTTATGTGAAAAAATAATTTTTTATTTATTTTAACCATAGCAGTGGCTTGATGTGATTAGTGAAGTTAAGTTGTAAATAAAAGAGAAAGGAGAGGATTGGTCCACCTCAAAAAATGGACCGTCCATTACAGAGAAGTAAAGTTTCGAATGGAATTTAAAAGTTTGATTATTATTACTTATATAATGATAATTACCAACCGCAAAAAATTTAATTGGTGCAGATTATCTGATTATGTGATATTACATTATATGGCGACCTCCAAAAATATTCAATATTTACTTAGAGTATGTCTTGGGACAGTGGAGAAGAAGCTGGGGTTAGACATATAATTCACCAAGTTTAGGAAGTTGATCGTATCGATGTCAAAAATATTCGCAAAAAGAATTTAATTCCAATTTGCATTATTATTATATAGTATTTTAGTTGGCAATGATCACCAACTTAAAAAAACAGATTATCCGTTAATTTAGGGCTCTATACAAAGTATACACCGAGAAAAAAAAAATTAAGTAGGAATTTGTCTTGCAACAATTTGAAATAATTTCTCTTCACAGAGAAAAAATTGTTTTGATTTGAAGTATTTTTTACTTCAAATTGTAGTGCAAATTCGTCTCGCATCAATTTGATGTCAATTTTACAAGAAGAAAGAAGTATGGAATGTATGGACAGATGAGAACAAAAGGACGAATTATTAACGTCCCAGTCTCCATAGACAATACCATTCAATCCCTTCCGAGACTCCCGAATCAGGACGATGTTTTACACATCCGACTCGCCCGTCAAATTGAAGTTCCGAGAAATTATACAGCTGGTAACATTCGTCCGGCTTGCGTGATGGATGCCGCTAAAATTCTTACCCGATCTCCGCTTTACCGTGAATACGGAATCACTCTTTCAAGCAATTGGACCGAGATATGTCAGCATCAAATTGATGTGGCATTACACGAAAACCCAGAAGAAATTGCGATGGATGTTCAAGAGGAAGAGGAAGTCGATGACGTAAATCCTGGCAGAGGAGAGACTTTAATTACTAGTGATGAGGGAATCCGGATGGCTCCAGCGGAAGGAAACCAACCAATCTCTATTCTATATGATCCTGACTCGTATTTTCTTACGTTTCCTCAAATATTTGCTGGGCACCGAATGAAGCCATCCGATAGTAATGGTAAATTACTAAGCCGCTCCGAATTTGTCAAATCAATGGCGCGTAACAGTGATCGCCGTGCCGTTGAAAATGTCGAGTTCTTACTGTTTTTGGCCAAATCGCTCGAAATTCAGAGAATTTCTGACAATCGCAAGGTGTGCCTTCGTAAACGAAGACGCAATGGAGAGTTAATCCGAGTCACTGCGGAACAAGTTAGTCATTCTAATTTTGTGGATGGGTTAGTTAATGATGATAATGCTTTTAAGGTTTTACAAGGAGTACGAAACTCATGTCATCACTGGCATCAAGAAGGCCTTAAAGTCCGAAGGATGGTCAGTCAGTTCAATTTGCCTCATCTCTTCATCACTATTAGTGCCGCTGAGCTAAAATGGAACGAGTTGATTGTGATTCTCAAGCATATTCTTGACAAAATTACAATTTCTGAAGAAGAAGCACAAAATATGTCAAAGAATGACAAACAATTACTTATTCAGCGCGATCCCGTGACTTGCGCTCGATATTTTGAACATCGCACTTCTGCTCTTTTCAAGACCTGGAAAAACTCTCAAGGCCCATTTGGAAACCGATCCATTAAGCATTCCTATCATCGCATTGAGTTCCAACATCGAGGAAGTCCACACGTCCATATGATCTTGTGGATTGATGGCGCACCAAACTTTGATGCTTCCAACTCATCTTCTACTCAAGATGTTTGCCGGTTTGTTGACGAAATTATAACTTGTTCCACGGACTGGCCTGAATATGATCCCATTCACCAGCTTTTGGGTCTTCAAACTCATCGACACACCCATACATGCAGAAAGAAAAGCCACAAAGGAGTTAAATGTCGGTTTGGAATTCCATTTTTCCCAATGGACGAAACCACTATTCTCCATCCATTCGAGGAGCAACAGGAGGAAATTGAGATTTTCCAACGCGATTACAAAAAGATTCGTGACTATCTTGATACGAATGAATTGCCACTTCCTTCAGATATGACATTTGCGGGGTTTCTACAGGAATTATCCATGACACCAAATCGTTACATTTCTGCTATTCAAAGCTCCTTGAAAAAAGTTGGAACGTGCTTCAGCAGCGGTTCCTAGGCTTCTATACATACAACTACTTTTCTGGTGTGAAAATTTGTTGTTATTTTTGGTCGCCATAATTTTATAATGTGATATCAGATAATCCGATAATTCGGAACCGAGAGTTACAAACTTAAAAAAGTTGTTATTATCTGGTTATTTTTGATCGCCATATAATGTAACATCACATAATCAGATAATCTGCACCAATTAAATTTTTTGCGATTGGTAATTATCATTTACTATATAAGTAATAACAATCAAACTTTTCCATTCTATTAGAAATTTTACTTCTCTGTAATGTATGGTCCTTTTTTTGAGGTGGACCAATCCTCTCCTTTCTCTTTTATTTATAACTTAACTTCACTAACCACATCAATAAAAAATTTTTACATTATATTTTTAAATAAAATGGTTACATAATTTCTACAGTAAATCGATGAAAAATTTCATATTTTGCCAAAATCGGAAGAAAAAAACTTTTGAATGCCTATATCTTGCAAACGAAGCATTTTTGGACCCATGTTATTAGAAACTTTTCATCTTATTTTCGTTAATAGAATGCGGTTTACTATTTTATTTACAAATACAAACATTTTTTACAAATACAAAAAATTTTGAAACGCCCTGTATATTTTAGAGAAAAACTTGTAGGACAAAAAATGTAGGAAATTCCATAGCGCTAATTTTTTGTTATTAATATTTTTACATATTTAATTTCGTTTCGAAGTTATGACGCATAATGTCAAAATAGCTCCAGGTAAACCCCCCTTTCCCGTTACACGATTTAATTTATTTTCATCTGGCTTCGTCCTACGACAGGAAAAAGCTTATATGCAAAATTTGGAATGATTTGCTTGCTTCGTTTAGACGCTATCGTGTTCACAGACGTACATACCCACATACATACAGACATCCTTCCAAAAATGATAAAAATGGATTCAGGGGACCTCAAAACGTGAACATCTGTCAAAAAATTGGGGGGTCAAATTTTGCCTGATAAAAAATTATTTTTTCACATCAAAGTAAAACAAGTAGTTTATATAGGGAGACCTCTTCGAAAATATCTTTAACTTAGTAAATTTTTTTCGAACATTTGCGTATTTATAAATTGCATTAGCGAATCGAAGCAACGGATTAACAGATTAACGCAATACTATATAGACGCAGTATTTAAAATATAACAACGTATCAGTTGATCAACGTTATGATTGGCTCTGAAACATGCGGACGGACACGAAGCCAGACCATAAGGCTTCTTTCTATACCTTGTATAGAAGCCTAAATAAGGCTTCTTGTTATACTTTGTATAAAAGCCTAAAAGTAGCGCACTGGCTACCCAGTTCTTAGACCTCTATACACACAGAGCATTTCCAACATGATTTTTGAAACGCTCTGTATGATTTTGAATTATGCGGACAGACGGACAGACAGACGGACGGACGGACAGACACCGAGCCAGATCATAAGGCTTCTTGCTATACTTTGTATAGAAGCCTAAAAAACAGTTCTTAGACCTCTATACACACAGAGTATTTCTAACACGATTTGAAACGCTCTGTATGATTTTGAATTATGCGGACAGACACGGAGCCAGATCATAAGGCTTCTTGTTATACTTTGTATAGAAGCCTAAAACTTCTAAATACATAAATGTTTCATTAAATAAAAAAAACTTTCTAAATTCGAATAAAAAAGGTGGAACTCGCTTTAGCGGCAGTTCTTAGGCTTCTATACAGCTACCTTTCTGGTGTGGAAGGTTGTTATTATCTGGTTATTTTTGATCGCCATATAATGTAACACCACATAATCAGATAATCTGCACCAATTAAATTTTTTGCGATTGGTAATTATCATTTACTATATAAGTAATAACAATCAAACTTTTCCATTCTATTAGAAATTTTACTTCTCTGTAATGTATGGTCCTTTTTTTGAGGTGGACCAATCCTCTCCTTTCTCTTTTATTTATAACTTAACTTCACTAACCACATCAATAAAAAATTATTTTTTCACATCAAAGTAAAACAAGTAGTTTATATAGGGAGACCTCTTCGAAAATATCTTTAACTTAGTAAATTTCTTTCGAACATTTGCGTATTTATAAATTGCATTAGTGAATCGAAGCAACGGATTAACAGATTAACGCAATACTATATAGACGAAGTATTTAAAATATAACAACGTATCAGTTGATCAACGTTATGATTGGCTCTGAAACATGCGGACGGACACGAAGCCAGACCATAAGGCTTCTTTCTATACCTTGTATAGAAGCCTAAATAAGGCTTCTTGTTATACTTTGTATAGAAGCCTAAAAGTAGCGCACTGGCTACCCAGTTCTTAGTCCTCTATGCACACAGAGTATTTCCAACACGATTTGAAACGCTCTGTATGATTTTGAATTATGAGGACGGACGGACGGACAGACGGACGGACAGACACGGAGCCAGATCATAAGGCTTCTTGTTATACTTTGTATAGAAGCCTAAAAGTAACTAGAATTTTTGTTGGTAAAACCGTGTAAAACTAGCTTTAACTGATTTCGCGGAAAAAAGTTAACCTTAAATACATACCAAAAACAAATGTCAATAATAATTATAACCTACAATATTGACACATAAAAATATTACTTATCAGTCTGTTACCTATGTTGACAGCCCAATATTGCTCTGTTAACTTATCAGACGACTTGACAGACTGGTAACTGCTAAAAGTCATTGGTGAATACAAATATATCACATTAACAGACTGTTATTGACTTGACTCTCTGTTAGCAACTTAACAGAGCTTGGTGAATACGGCTGTAAATGTCACTGATTACATTTTTGCTTGGAAAAACAAAAACACGTCTGGAATAGTCGACTGTTTACTCGCGACACCGGCAGGCCGCTTATGTTAAATTAATAATTCTTCTTCTTCTTCTTCTTCTTAGTCGTATTGTTCGTTTCCGAACGTCGTGACCCATCTCTTTCTATGCATGTGATGTGCGTTCTAAGTGTTTTCACACACATAGAGGACCTACTTGTTTAACGTGGGCTCCGAACCACGGGAAGTGTAATACACTTCATGTTGAGATGGGCGCTCTTGGCAAATTACCTCGGTGGTTTGCCGCTGCCTTCCGAGGAGAGACGGCCAGAATAAAGTTCTTACCCTGCCCGGATTAGATCCGAGCGTTTCGCATTAGCAGTAGACGCACTTAACTGCCAAAGCCATGACCATCTCTCAAATTAATAATTATTATTAATAATATTAAAATTAATTATTAATAATGAAATTATCATCTTAAACCTAGTAAAACACTTAAATATTAGTGGGATATTCTAATGTTTGAATATGCCGTAGTTGGTAATTTGTTCGAGAGAAATTCGTCCAACTCAGCATTTGTACGACTGAACATTTAATCGACAGGGCATTTTCAAACAAATTTCTGTCGCACATAACGCTGTCGAACAAATTACCTAGAATCGAGTATTCGAATACTCGATTTCCCAGCCCTCGTAGATATAACACTACCATAACACACCAGCTACAAGATTTTTTTTTAATTAATTTGATTTTGATTAAAAAATATTAGTTTTTTGATATCTATGATATCAAAACCCTAAAATAGCATCGTCCGAACCAAGTAACGTGATATAACATGCTTCGAAAATATTATTTTTAAAGCATGGTATATAAGTTACGTTCGTAATATAGATTGTACCATAATTGCTGACTTTCGATGTGATAAATACTGAAGAAAGATATGATTTCGCGCTATGCTGAAGAAAAATTGGGCACAAAGTTGCTAATGATTGTAATTTTACATACAATTTCTTAACGGTGTGGATATATTGTTCAAAAGATAAAAATACAAATAACGGATAACCAGATAATGGAATAAATGGATAAACAGATTAACGGATCAACAGATCAACAGATCAGCGGATCAATGTATCAACGTATCAATATATCAACGTATCAATGTATCAACGTATCAATGTATCAACGTATCAATGTATCAACGTATCAATGTATCAACGTATCAATGTATCAAAGTATCAACGTATCAACGTATCAACGTATCAATGTATCAATGTATCAACGTATCAAAGGATCAACAATTTACTATATAGGTTACACTTTGTATTTAAAATTTAGGTAATACTTTTGAAAAGGAATCGATATAGCAAGTACCACTAATTTATAAACATGAACAACTCAAGCAATTATTCTAGCAGCGACTTTTCCGATTTTGATTCTGATGAAATCAATACAAAACATCATCTAACCTGTAATAATAATAAATTGCATTAGCGAATCGAATCAACGGATTAACAGATTAACGCAATACTATATAGACGAAGTATTTACAATATAACAACGTTTCAGTTGATCAACGTTATGATTGGCTCTGAAACATGCGGACCGACACGAAGCCAGACTATAAGGCTTCTTTCTATACCTTGCATAGAAGCCTAAATATGCCTTCTTGTTATACTTTGTACAGAAGCCTAAAAGTAGCGCACTGGCTACCCAGTTCTTAGACCTCTATACACACAGAGTATTTCCAGCACGATTTGAAACGCTCTGTATGATTTTGAATTATGCGGACAGACGGACGGACGGACAGACACCGAGCCAGATCATAAGGCTTCTTGCTATACTTTGTATAGAAGCCTAAAATTATTTTTTCACATCAAAGTAAAACACGATTTGAAACGCTCTGTATGATTTTGAATTATGCGGACGGACAGACAGACAGACGGACGGACAGACGGACAGACACGGAGCCAGATCATAAGGCTTCTTGCTATACTTTGTATAGAAGCCTAAAAGTACACAGCAGTATCAACAGATCAACTTATCAACAGATCAACGTATCAACGTATTTAAATTCTATATAGGTGAAAAATTATGAAAATAAAATATAACTTATATTTGGTGTGCATTGAAAATAGATAATCTGCACTAAATATATTTTTGCGGTTGGTATTTATCATTTACTATATAATCAATAATAAGCAAACTTTTCCATTCCATCCGGAACTTTACTTCTCTGTAATGTACGATCCATTTCTTAAGGTCGATCAATCCTAATCTTTCTCTTTTATTTACAACTTAACTTCACCAATCACATCAAGCCACTGCTGTGGTTACAATAAAACGGGATCAACGTATCAACAGATCAACGTATCAACGGATCAACGTATCAACGTATCATCGTATCAACGTATCAACGTATCAACGTATCATCGTATCAACGTATCAACGTATCATCGTATCAACGTATTTAAGTTTCCTATATAGGTGAAAAATTATGTAAATAAAATATAACTTATATTTGGCCTGCATTGAAAAAAAGTTATTTTTGGTCGCCATATTATTATAATGTAATATCAGATAATCTGCACTAATTAAATTTTTGCGGTCACAATCACAATTTCGAAGGTTCTGATTAGATTTGAATTATGCGGACAGACAGACGGACAGACGCGGAGCCAGATCATAAGGGTTCTTGCTATACTTTGTATAGAAGCCTAACAAGTAGTTTATATAGGGAGACCTCTTTGAAAATATCTTTAACTTAGTAAATTTCTTTCGAACATTTTCGTATTTGTAAATTGCATTAGCGAATCGAAACAACGGATTAACAGATTAACGCAATACTATATAGACGAAGTATTTACAATATAACAACGTATCAGTTGATCAACGTTATGATTGGCTCTGAAACATGCGGACGGACACGAAGCCAGACCATAAGGCTTCTTTCTATACCTTGTATAGAAGCCTAAATAAGGCTTCTTGTTATATCGTACTTTGTATAGAAGCCTAAAAGTAGCGCACTGGCTACCCAGTTCTTAGACCTCTATACACACAGAGTATTTCCAACACGATTTGAAACGCTCTGTATGATTTTGAATTATGCGGACAGACAGACGGACAGACGGACGGACAGACGGACGGACAGACAGACGGACACGGAGCTAGATCATAAGGCTTCTTGTTATACTTTGTATAGAAGCCTAAAACCCAAAATCCTCATTCGGAGGCGGCCATGTGAGACTTACATAAATCCATATAGTGAGAAAATCCTGAGACTCCAGAAGTCTAACATGGATATTCAGTTTATTTTAGACGCCTATGCTTGTTGCTGTTACATCATTGACTACATTAACAAGAGTGATCGTGGAACTAGCGACCTCTTGCGTAAGGTTCTTGAAGATGTCAGAAGCGGAAACAAGTCTTTGGCTCAACGTCTTCAGGCTCTTGGTGCGGCTCATCACATGAACAGTGAACTCTCTGCTCAAGAGGCTGCTTACAATGTACTTCAGATTCCAATGAGCCGATGCACAGATGCATGCATTTTTATACCAACAGGTCCAGCCGATCAACGAACCAGAATGATTAAAACTAATATTCAGTTAGAAAATCTCAGTCCGGACTCTGAAGATGTCTTTGTAGACGGACTTTTACAACGATATAGTTCACGACCAGATGCATTATCTAACCTTAATCTTGCACAATTTTCAGCTTGGTATGATTTTTCATTAAAACGAGGAAGTACACAGATGGCCCAAGAAAACGATGATATTGTAGAAACTGAAGACGTACAAAGTATCAATAAATATTTTCCGCTAAAGAATGGCAAACCAGGATACGTTTGGAAGCGAACATTTCCAAAGATTATTCGCCACGTCCGCTACAACAAGAATAAAGATCGTCACAACTTTTTTCGCGAACAAGTGATGCTCTATCTTCCTTGGAGGGATGAGGAAACCGAAATTATAAATCAAGATTGCGAGAAGATAGCGACTGATAATATAGAAGCAATTTCTGCCAATCGTCGCGAATTTAATGCCTTTCAAGAAGATATTCTGGATGTCGCTATGGATAGCGCATTGAGTGAGGATCGTCAATCTGACGATGACAAATCTGATAGCATACCGGAAGAGATTCAGGAGGAATTCGAATTAATGGACCCCGTTGCTGCTGGTGCCATTGACTTTGGTGGTGACGTGATACGCCCAATGTCTGAAAAGTTTACGCTTCCTAATCGAATTCCCAATAAAGAGTTTGAAGAATTATTCTCATCGCTGAATACTCAACAACGGGATTTTGTAACTCACCTACTTGATCATTTCAAAAGGTCTCCCGATATCCCCATCTACACCTACTTGAAGGGAGGTGCCGGTGTAGGAAAGTCTCATGTAATTAGAACTCTATACCAAGCATTAATCAGAGTGTTCAATGCTAAAGTTAATTCGAATCCCGATAAACCTTCTGTCCTTCTGACGGCTCCTACCGGATTAGCGGCATTTAATATCTTCGGACTCACAATTCACAACGCATTCCAACTTCCCGTGAACCAAAAAGAAGCTAGCAAGCTCTCAGACAGTGTCTCTAATACAATGGCCACTCTCTATTCAGAACTTCGGGTTCTTATCATAGACGAGATTAGTATGGTTGGTCAACATATTTTGGAAATGATCGACAAACGATTGAGAGACCTCTGTGACGGATGTAAACCTTTCGGTGGTATATCGGTCATAGCTGTTGGCGACTTCAGGCAGCTGCCACCTGTTATGGCAACATCCCTTCTAGCTGGAACAATGTCGAATTCGATTTCGTCGCTTTTCAACAAACCCTTATGGCACATGTTTACTGTTCATGAACTGACCACAATTATGAGGCAACGCGATGATGCAGCTTTTGCTCTTGCCTTAAACAATATGGCGTCCGGGACGATGACTGATGATGATTTGAAACTGTTCAAATCTCGTGAGTTTCCAAGTACGCCTGCAGAAATAGTAAGCCGACGGCCTATTCATCTTTTTTACACGAATGAAGCAGTTGATGCCCACAATAGTTTTGCGTTATCCTGTTTGCCAGGAAATCAAGCTATCTCAACCGCCAAGGATTCCCTTTCTGCTTACACGAGCGAGGCATCCAAAGTTGCACTCCTCAACTGGATAGCATCTGCACCTCTATCTAAGACACAGGGACTTCACACAAACCTCTTCCTCAAAGAAGGTGGGCGTTACATCATGACAGTGAATGTAGACACAAGTGACGGTTTGGTTAACGGTGTGGGATGCATTCTGAAAAGAATTGACTTTGGTATTAGTACTCTGGATGCATCTAGACAAAAGGCTCTTCGTCTCTGGGTCAAGTTTGAAAATTCCCGAAGTGGACAGAAGCTTCGTTTGCGCAATATTAACCTCAGTCGGCAACTTCAAATTGATTCGGAATGGACTCCCATCTCACCATGTACGGTCGTCATCCAGCCACGATCGAATTCGGCCACAAAGGTAACAAGGACGCAATTCCCACTTAATGCAGCGGAAGCTCAAACTATACATAAATCCCAAGGATCCACATACGAGCTCGTTGTTGTCCATTTTACTCCTGGAATCAAGCGTGCTCTTCTGTATGTTGCATGTTCACGAGCAACAAAAGCATCAGGATTATTTCTTATTGGAATCATGAAAAAGACAAAAATGCCGCAAGAGAATGATCCGATATCTATTGAATTCAAACGACACCAGGAGATGAAGCTAATTCCTTCATTTGAACATTTGCGAATTAGGGATGATAGCAACAGACAAATACAAGTCATCTTTCACAATGTCCAGTCACTTCCTGCTCATTATAGTCTCTATGCATCGGATGAGGTCTATAAGAGTTCGGATATCATCCTTATGGCGGAGACATGGACGCTCTCAAGTGACAATTTTCCGCTAGGAGATCATCTTCTTGCTGCATCAGTAGATAGTAACGATGTCCGTCGACCGATTGGTGTACGTGTGTATTGTTGTCCGTCTGTTCATGATTGTATTATAGACACTAATTCCGAAATAGAATACGACTCCCAAGGTTCCTGCAGTGTTTCATCTATTGTCTTCTCTAACATCCGAATAATTGTCGTTTACAAGTCACCAGGGTTTAATTCCAACACAATGGTCTCTTTAATAAAAAAGCAGATGTCTCGCTTATACTTAGTACCACGTACTCTGGTTACTGGAGATTTCAATGAGGATTTCAGCAAGGAAGAAAGTAATGGCCTACAACATACACTTCGAGAACTAGGACTCCAAATTCGCTCGCCAGCGATACCCACTACGCGGAATGGCACGCAAATTGATGCGATATTTTCCAACTTTGAAGTGTCAGCTACTGGAGTCTACACTTCGATTTCCTCTTACCATGAGCCGCTTTGGGCCAGAATTAACTTAAACTAATTTGCGACAGACATCTTTGGACGTGGAATGGATGTTGTTTGTATAAACACCGTCATCAATTACTATATGCTATTATCCAATGCAGATTGTTATTTACATAGTGTTGCTCGTGCAAGTCGTTTTGACTCTGTGGGAAGAGCTATCACGTTTGTTTTCAGCGATGGAGATGCCAAATTATCGAACAAAGTTCAAACTAGGTTCCAAGTGAAAATTTTCGACCTACCCTATCTATCTTTTAATCAAATATATATTTTGATTCTAAATATTTCTATTCAAACTTATTTCTATTTATTACCTTATCCGGGGGGATAAAGGTAAGGGGTGTAGGGGTTATGCTGCAGAGGTAGTACCTTTTACCGGGTATAAGCAACTTCCTTAAATGTATTACCGATAGCTTCTGATGGATGAACAAGCAAGTATCGGGCGCTTTCTTGTCCTTGGATAGAGAAATCATTCCTAAACGCGGACGAATCAAGCAATATGGTCAACGGCATAGAATGCAGATGGCAACGGCAAACCTTCTTCTTCTTCACTTCACGGTGTAGCCGTTATTGCTTGTTCCGGTACACATCCTTTTCTCGCTCTTCCCACACTTGTTTTTCCCGGTGGTTTATATCGCTTTGCTGCTAGTGGCAGTCTCCCTTCTGCCATTCTTTCGAGGTGTTCACTCCATGTCTTGTTACTTGTCCGTCCGTCCGCCTGTCTGTCCGCACGTTTAAAATTATTTTCTATTAAGTTGCTAATGATTCAATTTTAGGCTTCTATATTAGGCTTCTATACAAAGTATAACAAGAAGCCTTATGATCTGGCTCCGTGTCCGTCTGTCCGTCCGCATAATTCAAAATCATACAGAGCGTTTCAAATCGTGTTGGAAATACTCTGTGTGTATAGAGGTCTAAGAACCGGGTAGCCAGTGCGCTACTTTTAGGCTTCTATACAAGGTATAGAAAGAAGCCTTATGGTCTGGCTTCGTGTCCGTCCGCATGTTTCAGAGCCAATCATAACGTTGATCAACTGATACGTTGTTATATTTTAAATACTTCGTCTATATAGTATTGCGTTAATCTGTTAATCCGTTGCTTTGATTCGATAATGCAATTTATAAATACGCAAATGTTCGAAAGAAATTTACTAAGTTTCAATACTAAGTTTTTTCAATGCAGACGAAATATAAGTTATATTTTATTTACATAATTTTTTACCTATATAGGAAATTTAAATACGTTGATACGTTGATCCGTTGCTATGTGGATCTGTTGATACGTTGATCTGTTGATACGTTGATCTGTTGATACGTTGATCCTTTGATTCGTTGATCCTTTGATCCGTTGATCCTTTGAGCCGTTAAGACGTTGATACCTTAAGACGTTGATACCCTATTATTTTTAAGATTTTGTTTCCCCTCAAGAGTTGCGCATGGTGTTATATTTGATCACTTCAAAATTTAATAACATATACGTTCTTAAAATAATCCCTTGTGGTGGGTTTGAGGTTGTCTGTGCAATGTATCGGGCCTGGTAGCGACGGATGAACGAATATAAATAGATTTGTTAGGTTGCTACTAAAGATTCATATTATTAGAATTACCACAGATTTAAGAAATGAAATATTCTGAGATTTATATTTGAACTTAAAATGCTATTATTTTGCTTTTATGTGAAAAAATTATTTTTTATTCGATAATAAAGATACTAATCTGATGATAATCGAAATCTCTTATTGTCACTAAATTTTACTTATACTATACTAGAATATTTTTTAGCTTGGTAGGTATTAAAAATTCAGATTATCAGAATTACCACAGATTTAAACAAGGTGGAACTCGCTTTAGCGGCAGTTCTTAGGCTTCTATACAGCTACCTTTCTGGTGTGGAAAGTTGTTATTATCTGGTTATTTTTGGTCGCCATATAATGTAACATCACATAATCAGATAATCTGCACTAATTATTTATTATTTTATTTTAACCACAGCAGTGGCTTGATGTGGATAGTGAAGTTAAGTTGTAAATAAAAGAGAAGGAAGAGGATGGATCCACCTCAAAAAATGGACCGGAAATTACGCGAATTTCGAAAGCGAAAGCAAATTGCCAATATGACGTCAGAACAAATTATTCAACATCGCGAAAGAAATCAAATTGCCAACATGACGTCAGAACAAATTGAACAAAATCGCAAACGAAAGCAAATTGCCAACATGACCCCTTCGCAAATATTACATCGTTCACGTAGTCATGCAATTCGCCGACAAAATCCACGAAGTAAAAACGCAGCTGTTCTTGAAGTAGGTAACGTTGTAGAACCAAATGTCGACGTTCATAACGGTAGTTTTACACTACCAGAAAAGTACACTACCACAACTACCAGAAAAGTAGTTGTATTTTATTTTACTTTGATGTGAAAAAATAATTTTTTAATGATGTGGTTAGTGAAGTTAAGTTGTAAATAAAAGAGAAAGGAGAGGATTGGTCCACCTCAAAAAAAGGACCAAACATTACAGAAAAGTAAAGTTTCGAATAGAATGGAAAAGTTTGATTGTTATTAATTATATAGTAAATGATAATTACCAACCGCAAAAAATTTAATTGGTGCAGATTATCTGATTATGTGATGTTACATTATATGGCGATCAAAACTAACCAGATAATAACAACTTTCCACACCAGAAAGGTAGCTGTATAGAAGCCTAAGAACTGCCGCTAAAGCGAGTTCCACCTTGTTTAGTGTTATAATAACAATTGGTGAAAGTGAACATTTTCAGTGAAAATATTGTGAAATAAATTTTTCTAATACAAATACGTATTAACAAAATATATTAATTTAGTATATATCTGTCCAATTTCATAATTAAACCAGATCATAAGGCTTCTTGTTATACTTTGTATAGAAGCCTAAAACATTTTATAACAAATACAGTAAGTTTCTAATTCGATGGCCATCGACAATAATCAATCTTCTAATAGATGCTTGTCATAGTTGTGCGGCCTGAAGGCCGCATTAGAACTTTATAGGTTGGCAACTAATATGAACAAATGAGAGATTATGCATTATGAACTACAGATACAGAACTGGTGTTTTATTATTTATTTTGGTTACTTCGGACTACAAACTTCCTTATGCTGGCCCCTTTTGACTAGAGGGAGGAAACTGTTCATATTTTAGTTTAGTTTTACTTTTACCAAGTCAAAGTGTATTACGCTTCCGAAAGAATTTAAATCGGTCAACTATTGAAAAAGAACTTGCTATAAACAGGAAATTTGCACGCACATAGGGGACCTACAGTTTAATGTGATCTCTGAACCACAAGGAAGTGTCATATGCTTAAAATTGGAAAAGTTTTTTTAGGCAGATTGAACCTCGGTGGTTTTTCAAACCTTCCAAGAGAAAACGGTTAAAATGAAGTTCTTACTTTGCCTGGAGTCGAACCGGGTACTTAGAATTAGCAGTAAATTTGGGATTTATTTAAAAAAAACTATTTAATCCTACTCAGCTGATATTTTCAGTTCATATTTAAAATAGCATCTAAATTTTTTTACACAGCATTGCATTGAAAATTGTAATGATACAGATCGACACAAATAGGTGACTAATCGGGCGCAGTGTTTCCGGGGACACTGAGCGTCCTAGGCAGTGTTCAGTCTGGCATATTTTCGTTATAGTCTAAGAGCCAGTGAACATTTTGGTCACGTCATTTCACCAAGAAAATTTCATAATTTATTACGTTATAATATAAGTGGCGATCATAAAACGGACGGTCTGGCAGCTCGCTGCTAGAACCCCGCCCGACGATCTACCCCTAAAGTCGCCAAAAATACGATGCAATCACGTTATAGTACCAAAGCTGATTTTTTTGTAGTATTAAGAGCGCGCTGCGGAAAGAGAGAGAGGGAATGATGTTGAAAGAAGCCTCTAATCTTTTGTACAAATTTAAAAAACTAAACGTCGTATCAATGTAATTCTTTTTTTATATTAATAAGAAAAGACTATTGAAGGCAATAACCAATTTTGAGCGCTTTAAATTAAATGTAAATAGGTTAATTTAATTTATGAAAACGGACAACTTTGAATTTTTATGACAACCGATCTTAATGAAACTTTGTTATTGCCTTCTGCAGATCATTATAAGGACAAAACCTGATTTTGAAGCGATTTCATCATCAATTATAGAAAATTTGTACAAAACTTGTAAATCAAAAAGTGCCCTAAGTGGAGTTTTAAACTATATAAAATCAACTTAATGCACAAAGGGTTCAAGGGTTCCTTAGATATGGCGCAAATAATTTTTTTAAATTTTTTAAATCTCCACAAAAGATTAGAGGCTTCTTTCAACATCATATCTACTGCTTCCCTCTCTCTCTTTCCGCAGCGCGCTCTTAACAGTCTTCATAATATGTTATTTAAAATCACAGCCAGACGTTTTAGGACGTCCCAAGGGGTGTCAAACGCCCTTAAAGTGGCATAATTTGAGGGTCATTTACGTTATAGTACCAAAAAATTTTTTTTTACTAATCTTTAAATTAGAACTCCCTTAATAATCATATTATGCAATTGCCAGTCGAAAATTTCGGGACCAGGACCCCGCCAGACATCAGCAAAGATTCCAAGATCAGTACTCCTGTCGCACCGATAAATGTAATTAAAATACTTATTTCAATTAAAACTACAAAAGATTAGGTTAATTGGGAATATTACCAAATTGCTAGAAGAATTTACGTGAGGCATATTTGTTTTAAATGTCCAATATGTACAAATAATATCGAAAATTTGAATTCAAAAATGAAACTGTTTTGAAAGCAACGTTGTATTTTATCACGCTAAATTGTTAACCAATAATAAATTAAGAAAATGATATTTTGTAGTAGGTATTAAAGAATTGTAAATATTATGTTGTTTACAACCGCACTGCCGAATGTTTTAGGGTTTTAAGTGGGTGCCGATAGAGTAATTTACGACATAATACCAAATTTGATTTGTTTATTAGATTAGATTAGTGATCATTCCGGTGTGTTTTTAGTTGGCGAATTTGAGAAAACTACGAAAAACTAGGTAAATGGTGAATATTAATCAAATTGATAGAAGAATAAATTTACATGAAGCACATTTCCGGCATATGTGAGTAAACGGATATAAGTTTAAAATACGCATTTTTTTTGTTATTTTGCATATTACATAAATACATCATGCAACCAAAATTTCTATGCACTTATCTCAATTTTCCCAAAAGTCGAGCTATGCCTCTTTATATAATATTTGAATTCAAAAACTTCTTGAAAACAACGTTATATTTTCACACGCTCTGTTTTACATCAATATTATAACATCTTTTTGAAAATAATTTATTTACCAATAATAAATTTTAAAAAATGTGTTTTTGTAGTAGACAGTACAGAGTTATAAAAATATTTTATTATTTACAATCACTGACAAATGTTTTAAGGTTCTAATAGGGTGTCAATAATAAAGGTCTTAGACCCGTTTTACATTACACTAAATTTTTCAGGACTGAAATTTTCAGTCCTAAAAATCCAATGCGCGCGCCGAATCAGAACATGTTCTATTTTCTTGTTGTCAGTGTCCTGATTCGACGCGCGCATGATGTAAAATTAGTTTCATAATTTAAAATAACTGTTGGTATTGAAATGAGGCATTGTTCATTCGCAAAAAGTTTTTATATGCCATTACATCTTCGGTTAATAATTCTTGGTTCAACATATTTAAAATTTCTTTTCCTTCCATTCTTCTTTCAATCCACGGTTTAGTCCATAATCGCTTTTTTTTAAAAGTTGTTTGATTTTTTGTTTTTACAAGTAACATTGTAATAATTATTACAGCCGCAGCACATAATTTTTTTCTTTTGCTAATTTGTATTTTTATTTAATTATTTTAAATCAACCAATTGACAATTTACCTAATGCGCGCGGCGCATATTCAGTCGCTGAAAAAGTTAAAATTGTCAGGTTGTAGTTGCAAACAGGAAAGAATTACAACAAGTTTTCAGTGTCCTGATTAGGCGCGCGCATTGGATTTTTAGGACTAAAAATTTCAGTACTGAAAAATTTAGTGTAATGTAAAACGGGTCTTAGCTATAGATAGTACCTAATTTTGTTTACTTATTTGTATTTCTTAGTGAACCCTTAGACCCGTTTTACATTACACTAAATTTTTCAGGACTGAAATTTTCAGTACTAAAAATCCAATGCGCGCGCCGAATCAGGACACTGACAACAAGAAATTAGAACATGTTCTAATTTCTTGTTGTCAGTGTCCTGATTCGGCGCGCGCATGATGTAAAATTAGTTGTAAAATGAGGCATTGTTCATTCGCAAAAAGTTTTTATATGCCATTACATCTTCGGTTAATAATTCTTGGTTCAACATATTTAAAATTCCTTTTCCTTCCGTTCTTCTTTCAATCCACGGTTTAGTCCATAATCGCTTTTTTTTCAAAGTTTGATTTTTTGTTTTTGCAAGTAATATTGTAATAATTATCACAGCCGCAGCACATAATTTTTTTCTTTTGCTAATTTGCATTTTTATTCAATTATTTTAAATCACTTTTAAACACTTACAAACCAATTGACATTTGACAATTTACCTAATGCGCGCGGCGCATATTCAGTCGCTGAAAAAGTTAAAATTGTCAGGTTGTAGTTGCAAACAGGAAAGAATTACAACAAGTTTTCTATCTTCCTAATTCGGCGCGCGCATTAGATTTTTAGTACTAAAACTTTCAGTCCTGAAAAATTTAGTGTAATGTAAAACGGGTCTTAAACAATGTTATGTACTTTTTTTGTATTTATTTGCATTGTTTAATAAACTATTTTATTATTATTATTATCATCACACCGGTGTTTTTTTATTATATTTAGTTAGAGAATTTGAGAAAATTACGTAGGGTAGTATATTATATTAACAAATATAAAACCAATATTAACCAAATTGATAGAAGAGTTTACATGTAGTATATTTGTTTAAATGTCCCATATGTAGAAATTATAGCGAAAATTTGAATTACAAAATAAAACTGTTGTGAAAATAACGTTCCCACGCTCTTTTTAACAATATTGGCCTTTTTGAAAATAATTTATGGACCAATAATAAATGAAAAAAATATATTTTTGAAGTAAGTATTTATATAAAAAGTTGTAAATATTATATTATTTACAACCACTAGATACCAAATATTTTAGTGCCTTCCAAGAGGGTGCCAATAGTAAGGGTAATTTACGATATAACGACTAGTACCAAATTTTATTTAATTTTTTTGAATTTCTTAAGTGCTATTCGCAAAGGGATTATTTGTCTTGCCTTACCTTCTAGTCGTTGCAAGCCGCAATGAAATTAAAGTATCTAGACTATTGCTCTCTCATTCTGTAATTTGATTGGTTCCTGCCAGGACTAACAAAGCAAGGAAATACAACTACCCCCTATGTGAATGGCACTTTATTTTCTATAAAAACTCCAGTTTTTAAACAAAAATGTGTCAATCCAACCGGCCGGGGATGTACGTCCTCGAAGCCCACTCGTAAATTAATTAAATAATTTACATTGCTTTCAAGTCAGTTCTTCAAACACCCGCTGAAGGGAGTAAAAAATCCCACAATCCCGCCGCCTTAAAGCAAGCAAGCAAAAATGTGTAGTTGGAGATTTTGAGTAACCAGAACAGCTCGTGGTTTCTGTGTTTTTTAATTTTATGTGTTTAAGTGAAGTATTTATATACTTTGGTATAATTTGATTAATATTCACCATTTACCTATTTTTTCGTAGTTTTCTCAAATTCGCCAACTAAAGATAATAAAAAATACACCGGAATGATCACTAAAAAATCTAATAAATAAATCAAATTTGGTATTATGTCGTAAATTACTCTATCGGCACCCACTTAAAACCCTAAAACATTCGGCAGTGCGGTTGTAAACAACATAATATTTACAATTCTTTAATACCTACTACAAAATATCATTTTCTTAATTTATTATTGGTTAACAATTTAGCGTGATAAAATACAACGTTGCTTTCAAAACAGTTTCATTTTTGAATTCAAATTTTCGATATTATTTGTATTTGCGCTCTGCGCCTTTGCGAGGCGCAGAGCGCCGAGTTTTTAAGAACAGCCATAACCTACTAATTTCAATTGTGTAACATTTCTGGGTAGTTCTTGATTATTTAACTAATTAATTACAGTTTGGATAATTATATTCCTTTAATATAGCTTAAAAGTTAGTTTATAGTTTTTTAAAGAAAAGTTTTTAATAGATAATATAGGTATAATAATCTTAAATTGACATTGTTTCAAATCAAAAACCGAAGAAAAAATAATCCGCTAGTTAAATTTGCTCCCCATTATTTTCCCATGCATGATATGGTTTGATCGTGCAAGATTCGCTGTAAAATAATTATTTAACAGTAACGTGCCTTATTCAAAAAGAGTAAATTTGTAATTATGGACAAACAATACGTTAAAAAAAACAACCTAAAGAAACCATTTTTGTGTTTTTAAATTTTCTTCACGATGGACTCCCCTTTACCCAGGTGTAATACGGGCCAGCTTAAAGTCCCTATCCCGTCCAAATTAATTATTCAGACTAATAAATTGGGCTTCGAACATCTAAAATGGAAAAAGTAAATTTACGATCAAAAATGTTTTTTTTTCTGATGTGCAAAAGAATGTACAAAAGGATCCAGTCGAAATAAAAAACTCAAAATTCCTATAACATGAATAGAGATCGATATACAAGATTTTGTTGTGGTTTTTTACGAAAATTCAATCCTTATAAAGTTGTTTGCAATTTGACATGATTAGATATTATTTTAACGCAACTCATTTGCATATAATTAAATAATGAAATTCAAATTAAATAAAATTGTTTGATAGCACTGATACTAAAATCTCACGGTGTGAGATATTTAAATCTGAAAAATTAAAAATTTGTACAAGTTCTACTCAACCATATAATTACGTGATTGTAAGAACTAAATCAAACATTTATGGCTGAGTTATAAATTTCCGTAAACTTTCACTGGAAATGTTGCTAAAACCATACGAAATATTAAATAAATGGTATTAACGAATGTTTTAAGCAATTTAATTTCCTGCATTTCCTATTTTTATTTTTAATAATTTACTTGTTGAAGACATTCAATTACTATGTTGTTCCATAATTAGTGGTTGATGATTTATTTATTGACGTAAATACATCAAAATTTAAAATTATCACCTTATTAGTATGAATGTTTATGTTAGTCTTTAAGTTCAACAGTTCTCACAACTTGGGTATAAACACTTGATGCCACTTTGGCTTAATTGATGCGTGAGAACTCTTGATTTAGATTTCTTATATTTAATATTTATTCCAAAAGTATTTATAAATTCATATAAGCGGAAAATGCTAATTGAATTTCGAATAAGTACACTAATTAATGTTTAAAGTATAAAATAATAATCATTTTAATTTAATATCAGTGGCGACTCGTAACTTTTTTCAATGGGAGGGCACAATATTTAAATAAAAGGACAAATATTTAATTTCCTTATTTACTTTATTACTAACTTACTCAAAATTTTAATTTTAAATTTTAAGATCGGGGAGGTTGAAAATTTAATTTATCACTTTTTAGTCAAATGTTTTAAATCCGTGCAACCGTTTACGGTGCTAACGACGTCGGATTTCCCAATATTCACTGGCGTAACTACATTCGCATTAAACAAAATTTTTCTCAGTTGCCAATTTTGGAGGGCGGTGCCCCGTCGTACTCCCCGAGCCAGTCGCTACTGATTGTTTGCACCACAAGCATCGCAAAAACTTTGGAGGGACTGCTATATTTCAAAACAAAAATATATTTCTAAAATTGGAGTCCATCAATCGAGAATAGTTCGAACTTCAACAAACAAAAACTTTGGGGGTACAACCAAAAGTTTTCGCGATGCGTGCGATTCAAACGATTTCGTTCAAACGAAAGTTCAAAAAGTTAAAAACTTTGCGATGGAGGGGGGGGGGCGAAGTATACCTGTAAATATCGAACTTGTAATTGTAATGCGTTAAGAGCGCGCTGCGGAAAGAGAGAGAGGGAAGCAGTAGATATGATGTTGAAAAAAGCTCTTTCGTAGATTTAAAAAATTTAAAAAAATCATTTGCGCCATATCTAAGGGAACCCTTGAACCCTTTGTGCATTAAGTTGATTTTATATAGTTTAAAACTCCACTAAGGGCACTTTTTAATTTACAAGTTTTGTACAAGTTTTCTATAATTGATGATGAAATCGCTTCAAAATCAGGTTTTGTCCTTATAATGATCTGCAGAAGGCAATAACGAAGTTTCATTAAGATCGGTTGTCATAAAAATTCAAAATTGTCCTTTTTCATAAATTAAATTAACCTATTTACTTTTAATTTAAAGCGCTCAAAATTGGTTATTGCCTTCAATAGTCTTTTCTTATTAATATAAAAAAAGAATTACATTGATACGACGTTTAGTTTTTTAAATTTGTACAAAAGATTAGAGGCTTCTTTCAACGGGCGGAGGTAAATGTGCCACCAGTAATGTTATTCTACCTGCTACGAATTTAGGATATTAAAAGTACACAGGTATTTGTGCCACCGGAGAAAACGGCATCTACCTGATGCATCTCCTACATGTAACATCGATTATTTTTTGATTTTACACGATTTTTTGGGGGTGAAACGTAAAAGTTTACTGCCCCATAGCGCAACTATACTTTTTAATGCTATTTCGAGGGTCTCTCACATCCCGGTTGCATTTATCCCGGTTTCCTTGATCTGTCGCGCCTCTCGTATGTTTAGCGCCCGCCGCGTAGCGGCTCGGAGCACGAAAAACCGCCCGGAGATGCGGAGCATCGGAGGGTAGGTTTTTTGATGCTCGCAGTTCTGGCCAAGCCAAAATTTATTATTTTGCCGAGTTGGTCTATGTATTTCCAGGTAGAAAATTTGGACCCGGATTAAATATCTGACCATTTGCCGAGCTGGCCTACAGCCTTATCGAATGCACACCCCAAAATTCGAAGGCAAAAAAAATTTAATTTTTTCACTGTTAGTGGCACAAATACCTGTGTTTATTTAAAGAACCCTTTTGGTCGGTGGCACATTTACCGGTACCCTTTTCTGGTCAGGTACATTTGGTGGCACATTTACCTCCGCCCCTTTCAACATCATTCCCTCTTTCTCTTTCCGCAGCGCGCTCTTAACCTTGAAAATTTTCGCAAAATCGCCCGCGGCGCTTTTCTTTTGCACGAAAGTTTAAAATTTAGCCCTAATATTTTATGGATACATTTTCAAGATTCACAACTAGAAAAACATGCAAAAACATGTTTATTTTTGATAAGCCACGACCCCTTAAACAGTAAACTACGCCCATCCTCTGTTTTTGTTTAATCTGTACAAATTGCTATTAGGGGTCTTTACGATGTCGTCTAAAATTTTAAACAAAATTATGCCTTTTAGCTTAAGAAATTCAAATTAAAATTTCTAAACTTTTCAGAAAAAATAATAAAACAAGAATTTTGTTCGCATTTTTCAGGTTGCCCGTTATTGGCCCTCATGTACAATTTGCTTCATTGTGGTAAACCCCAAGCTGTCGGAACCCCGCAAAAGATTGCACCGTAAACTTAACCCTAGTAGGAAATAAGAACGTGTCTAACGGGAACGAGATAAAGAGCCTTCCAAAAAAGTGGTTTTGCTGGTGGGTCGACCACCCTAAAACTGTAAACTGTTTTATTGTTATACGTTCACAGAAAAAAATTTAGATCTTCATAATCAAACATATCATTACAATATAAAGAACCGTAAGGATCAATACGGAAGCGGAAGTAAAAAAAAAACTAAAAAATATTTCAGCGCTAAAAAATAATTGAATCAGATCTTATATGTAGTTGATTTGCAAAACCAATTTAAATTGTATATTATAAGATGAAAAGCCAATCAATCACTCATTAATTGTGTACCTAGGGTTCGAACTTACGGTAATCAAATATAAAATTTCTATTGAATTTTGTACGTCATTCGACTGATAAATTGTTAGGGCATGATCGGTTATTTTTAATTCAAAACTAATTGGTGATGTATCATTCGCTATTCTTTTCAAATCAGATATTGAAATTTACGATTTGTATATTTGCGATGAATAAAATAAATATTCGTGCAAGTTTTCAAATCAAATTACCCGCCATGAATATGTGATAACTTGCCCGGTCAACTGCTAAAAAGTGGTCTAAGAACCAGAAAAAAATTTAAATATAAATGTCCTACCTCGAAACGAAGACTTGTTTGTTATTTTAGAATTTTCAATAACTAATAGGGGATAATTAGTTGAAAAAAAAAGATCACAAAATTATTTTATTTCTTAAGGCACTATATTAAGGGATTATTATTTATTGTTACTAAATTATGTTTCTTTTGATAATTTGGCTTTATTTACGCTATTTATTAAGTTTTAAAACACTTATCACTTATTAAAATCGCATTATTATTATTAATAACCACAAACTTATTACGATTTCGAAGTATATTGCGACATCTTACATGAAACTGTCAAAATATTTACAGGTTTCCGTATTATTTGTGGGTCCGGTTTATTAAATTCAAAACCATTCAAAACTGATAATGCTCGAGCGTGATTTAAAACGTTTATAAATTTATTGTAATTCATTAAATTGATAATGGTTTTAAGCAATCATAGCAAAGAGTTAATTAATAAAATCAAATAACTTGGTGTGAAAGGGCACACACACGCCCTTTGTGTTAAATAAACAAAATTATCATGAAACAAGGTGGAACTCGCTTTAGCGGCAGTTCTTAGGCTTCTATACAGCTACCTTTCTGGTGTGGAAAGTTGTTATTATCTGGATATTTTTGGTCGCCATATAATGTAACATCACATAATCAGATAATCTGCACTAATTAAATTTTTGCGGTTGGTATTTTGGACGGTCGTTAGCTGAAGCGGTTATGTGCGTTGCTGCTAATGCGGAATGCCTGGTTCGACTCCGGGCTCAGTAAAAACTTTATTCTGACCGTCTCCCTCGGAAGACAATGGTAAACCACCGAGGTGTAATCTGCCTGGTACAGCCTCTCTGGAGATGAAGTGTATACACTTCTCGCGGTTCTGAGCCCGCGTTAAGCAGTAGGTCCCCTATCTGTGTGCTAATACTTCAAACGCATAACACATGCATAGGAGAGAGGTCGCCAACGTCCGGGAGACCGGATATGGCACACGAAGAAGAAGAAGAATGTATTTATCAATTACTACATCTATCTAAGATATATGATGCCACTAGATGCAAAAGTGTGTATATGACATTCAAGTTTTTTTTAGATATTTACAAAATACTGATACCAATAAAAGTAGGAAAAATTCTTTCGGTATATTTTGTTTGACATACATTTGACATGAGTCCAAAAATATAACGGAAGAATCTTTCCTACTTTTCTTCCTAACAGTTTTTTGTAAATATTTAAAGAAAACTCAAATGTCATATACACACTTTTGCATATACACACTTTTGCATCTAGTGGCCTCATATATAAAAGAGCTTGTCTGCTTGCGTGTTTGCTTGTTCGCTATACGTTCCTAGACCCTTTTACCGATCTCAACCAAATTTTGTACAGTTATTCTGTAGGTCCAGGCGCAACTATTCGTGCATAAATGGAGAAAAAATTCGCGCGGGGAACAAATTTATTCGCGTTTTTCGATTTTTTTTGACACGCCCTGTACGGATTCCTGGCAAACCCTTCATTTGCCAGGTAGAAAACCCTTACTTTACCTGCTCACTACGCTTTCGCTAGATGGTGCTCTTAATCTATCATATAAGTGTACTGATTGGTGGCCAAAAATCTAAATATATTTTTTAAAAGCGATCAGTTATCCCACCCTGTAAGTACGGAAAATGGTTGGTTGGCATAATACTATTATATAATAACCACTGGCAATCACGGACTAGCAGTCAAGGCAGCCGAAGGCATATAAATATAATCTATTATGGTCCGCCCTGTGAGGCCGAACAACTATGGCCTTCACGGATCTATTATGGTCCTCCCCCTGTGAGGCCGAACAACTAAAGCTTTCACGGATCTATTATAGTCCGCCCTGTGAGGCCGAAGGCCGCACAACTATGGCCTTCACGGATCTAATATGGTCCTCCCCCTGTGAGGCCGAAGAACTATGGCCTACACGGATCTATTATGGTCCGCCCTGTGAGGCCGAATGCCGAACAACTATGGCCTTCACGGATCTATTATGGTCCGCCCTGTGAGGCCGAACAACTATGGCCTTCACGGATCTATTATGGTCCTCCCCCTGTGAGGCCGAAGGCCGCACAACTATGGCCTTCACGGATCTAATATGGTCCTTCCCCTGTGAGGCCGAAGAACTATGGCCTACACGGATCTATTATGGTCCGCCCTGTGAGGCCGAATGCCGAACAACTATGGCCTTCACGGATCTATTATGGTCCGCCCTGTGAGGCCGAAGGCCGAACAACTATGGCCTTCACGGATCTATTATGGTCCTCCCCCTGTGAGGCCGAAGGCCGAACAACTATGGCCTTCACGGATCTATTATGGGTATAGATGGCTAAGGGTGGCCAAAGGCCGCCCGTGCCTGCTAGTAAGTAATAATAATCAAACTTTTCCATTCCATTCGTAACTTCACTTTTCTGTAATATCCAGTCCATTTTTTGAAGTGATCCATCCTCTTCCTTCTCTCTTATTTACAACTTAACTTCAATATCTATACATCAAGCCACTGCTGTGGTTAAAATAAAATAATAAATAATTAGTGCAGATTATCTGATTATGTGATGTTACATTATATGGCGACCAAAAATAACCAGATAATAACAACATTCCACACCAGAAAGGTAGCTGTATAGAAGCCTAAGAACTGCCGCTAAAGCGAGTTCCAGCTTTGTTTTGTATATTATTAGGGTATCATAATATTCTTCTTCTTAGTCGTATTGTTCGTTTCCGAACGTCGCGTCGTGACCCATCTTTTTCTATGCATGTGATGTGCGTTCCAAGTATTTTCACATACATAGAGGACCTACTTGTTTAACGTGGGCTCTGAACCACGGGAAGTGTAATACACTTCATGTTGAGATGGGCGCTTTTGGCAAATTACCTCGGTGGTTTGCCATTGCCTTCCGAGGAGAGACGGCCAGAATAAAGTTCTTACCCTGCCCGGATTCGATTCGAGCGTTTCGCATTAGCAGTAGACGCACTTAACTGCCAAAGCTATGACCATCTGTTATTATATTCTATAATCTATAATCATATATTCTATAATCTACTAAATTCATCATCTACTAACTGCTTTCAATCAAGCAACTGTCCAATATTTCCATCACCCACAATTTAATAAATTAATGTATTAACGTATCAATGGATCAAGGTATCAATGGATCAACGTATCATTGGATCAACGGATCAACATATCAACGGAAATATCTATATAGGTCGGAACATTAATGAAATGATCATCAAATATTTTCGCTACAATTTTATCATTTCATACAATTTTCAATTATACCATCGTAATGTCAACCTTCTTAAGAGTAAAGCGTCGTTTAGAAGAGGATTTGGTAGACTCTTTTCTGGTGAACACCAAGAGAAGAAAAATCGACTGCGCAGAATCCAATATCTCCACTTCACCGACAATTTTCAATTTCTTCGGAAGTGGAAACACTTCTGACCAAGTGTTCAAGCACTTCAGAAAGACGCCGATACGCAATATCAAAAGAAGATCTTTCGATGCAAGGGAAAAGGTGAAAAACGAATGGCGTGACAACTATAAATACGGAGCCAGATCGTAAGGCTTCTTGCTATAAAATATGACAATAAATTTTATCCGTTACTTTGATATAACTTAATCCGTTGATCCGTGATCTGATAACTTAATCCGTTGATACCTTGATCCGTTGATACCTTGAACCGTTGATACCTTGATCCGTTGATCGGTCAGATCATCGGATCAAGTCTACTATATAGGTTGAAAATTACAATCTTAAAGCACAGAATATTTTGTAACCTATCTTAATATATAAATTAGATTTGAATTGTGCGGACGGACAGACGGACGGACGGACAGACACGGAGCCAGATCATAAGGCTTCTTGCTATACTTTGTATAGAAGCCTTAAAGTAGCGCACTGGGTACTCAGTTCTTAGACCTCTATACACACAGAGTATTTCCAACACGATCTGAAACGCTCTGTATGATTTTGAATTATGCGGACAGACGGACACGCAGCCAGATCATAAGGCTTCTTGCTATACTTTGTATAGAAGCCTAATAATATGGAAATTGTGTGCTTAGATATAATTCAACCTAAAAACAGTGCTATTAGTTTAGAGTTTGTCTCTGATTTCTGCATGCAAGACAGTTTATTATAGAAGATAAAGAATTTAAGTGGTTTATATGATGTCGATAAGATACCAAACAAAACCTTCTTGAAAATTGCTAGAACCGAATTATATATGGAGTGAACAAGGGTACACCAAGTATAAAGAAAAAGAAGACGGAACAAAATGTAAAGAAAATCGAAATAATAATTTTTGGCGCCCGTGAAGTTGGCCACCAATTTTTTGAATTTTAAAATTTAAATTGTTGTGTCGGTTTTACAATAAATTTTCCGTTCTTAATTTCCACTAAAAACAAAAAAAAACTGGTTTTCACTCGAAGCCCCCATTTGTTCTGAATATTGTGCTCGAGTTTCAATTTAAAATTGTAAGCGGATTTCTGGTAAATCGAAGAAAACAATTTAACCCCATTTTTGAAAAATTTGATTTTTTTGAATTCAATAAATTGTGCTACTTATTCTAAATGCCTAGAAAATATCGATATCGCGATAGCCCCCACTTTCAAAAATTTAATTTTTTTTGATCCAATTGATTCTGCGAGTTCTGAATGCACAGCTAAAATTTCAGTTTGATATTACGTATAGATTTTGGGATAGTAATTGAAAAAAAAATTTTTAGTATTAATTTATTATTAACAGTGGCGGCTGGTACGGGGAGGGCGGTGGGTCGCCACTCTACCTAAATAAAACGGAATAGCAACTAGAATTAATATTATTTATTATGAAATTGCGGCGTCGCTTAGCACCCTCATAAACGTTTGGCAAAGATTTAAATCACTACGTTAAAAATTTAAAAAAAAAGGTTTTAGCATACCTCAAACAAATAAGATGCCTATTTACTTATTTAAGAACTCTGTGAGCAAACCACAAGCAGCCGCTGATGAGCAGCTTAGTTAAGCTCCCTAAGGGATAGTTCCTAAATTACGTCACGCACGGAGGAGGGGGTTCAAACCTGCGTGATAATTTGTGACGTTGAGGGGGGGGTTCTAAATGCGTGGCGTCACGCTTATGAGATGTCGTACATTTTCAAAATCCCCTTAAGGGGGTTCTGCATAATACATAATCGGACGTTTTATCCTGCACTTATTCTCGAGAAATTTTTAAAATGTATTAATTATGTTCTAGTTGGTAATAACTTAGAAGTTTTAGAAATTACAGTAGGTACTTAATCATGTCATAATATTTTATTAAAGTTATTATACTATTTATTATATTTTGTATACTCTGTATTATAATATCAAAAATGAGAAATAATAAAATAGGGGGGTGCAAGGATGCGTGACGTAATATTTGGAGGGGGTCTAGATTTTTGTGACGAAGCGTTACGATGGGGGGGGGGGTATAAAACTGATGAAAATTGCTTGACGTAATTTATGAACGACCCCTAAAGTAGTAAATTAAATTATTTTAACTACCCCCCCTCCCAAATCGGAAGAAAAAAATGCGTTTGTTACTAGTAAATAACAATTGTAATATTATTCTAAATCAGGGATGTGCAACCTTTTTTACAAGGGGCCAGCTACAAATTTAAAATGTTGTGCGGGCCACATATAAGAAAATTATGATCAATCAAACACTAAATGACGAACTCCAATTATTTCTTTACTAACAAAATAAACTTAGTAAACATAATAAATCTATAAACCTAATCTTAAAAGTTTTTCAAAATAATCTTTGAATTTAATATTTACAGTGGCGGACGGCATGGGAAGGCCGGGCGCCGCCCTTCCAAAACGAAATAGCATCTCGGAAAAATTTTGTTTAATGCGTGTGGTACTCCGGTGAATATTAGGCAATCCGATGTCGCCTGAACCGTAAACGGTTGCACAATCCCCCCTATCCACAATTATACCAAACGACGAGTCGCCGTTGTTGAGTAGGTTAGCTAAACAACCCCCTTCAAGGTAGTAGATTTACCACTCTTCCCCTCCCAATAGGAAGTAACAAATGACGCTAGTACCTACACAGAGTATTGCTAGATTGTCAATTTTTAAATTTTATTTTAATATTCGTTTCACAATTTAATTATTAAAATGTAATACATAATAATACCCTCAATTTATTTAAGTCAAATTTTCCTTTTATTAATAATTAATCTATGTCTATAACGTTAAATTGATCCGTCAATTCCCTCTCCAGTGCGGCCTTTAAGCCGCACAATGAAGGTAATCATGTTCAAGCATTTAAAATAATTTCCATTATGGGTTCAGAATTAATATATTTTTCGTTTCTATTTCAATTTTATGCCCTCCCATTGAAAGAAGTCACGAGCCACCACTGATTATTAAAACGAATTACTCAAAGCTCAAGAATACTTCGATTACTATTTAGTTAGTTAATTATAATCTTTCAAAATCAGGGGCTGACTGGCCATTTCGTAATTAGGTCGGATATCTGAAAGGACTGATGTAAAATGGGATCTGAAAGTTTGCAACAAAAAGTATACAATGATTCTTTTTCGCAAAGTTATTCTATCAATACTTAAAAAATCACATAATTTAAATATTTTTTCATTTTATATTCTCTTTACTAGCTGACCCGGCAAACGTTGTTTTGCCCGAAATTAATTTTTATGCCACTCAAGGCATAACATTCATCAATTCGCCAGCAATTTCACTTTGACTGTTGAAATTTAATTCGTTGACATCAATGTTTTTCGCAGCCAATATAGCACATTCGCTCAACCAAATATGGTTTTTGTAATTTTGAGCAATGTTTGGGAACACATTTCGGATGAGTTCGGTTTTTGATTCGGTGAACTGGCAAAAATCGACGGGGAATGTAATGGTGCCAGTCGAAATTTCCAGCAATTTGGAAGGTTCCTACCATGTAGGAACAGCTCCATACATTCCACAACATACAACATAGAATAATTCACTTTCCAAAACGATAAAATCGTAACTAAAATAGTAACATTCGTCGTTATTTGGATGCACAGTGTAGATACGACCCAGAGCGTCTGAAGCAAATACATTTGGATGTCCTTCAACTGGTGTACCAGTTGAACTGGTTTTTGACGTTGAAAAGATTTCGATGATGCGTTCCATGTGTAGTAGCGTGGCATTTCAGCATACAGCAAAGTGAGAGCGAAAGCATCTGCTTGACCAACCGAGAAGAAGCTTGTCAATGTTGTCGACGGTGGCCGTGCCGCTCTATCCGCTGCGTTATCAGGATTGAAATACACTCGTTGTCCGTTTTCCAGATGTACTGCCAAATGTACAACAGTGGGATATCTTTCATGAATAGCGAATGAAAAAATGCGCCAAATTGCTTCGTTACTACTAACATAGCGGCCCAATTGGTATTGAGTGACTTCATCGTTGGAATTCTCCGCATCAACTCCAATCACAGCCATGTCACTTCCTTTGGTCACATACTTGCAAATATATTTGATAGATTTCACGGAATGGCAAGATTCGACGTTGATGTGCCCTTTGAATGTCTTCGATAGTAATGGCGAATACGGAACAACCCAACGATTATCTACTTCAATTTCCTGTTGATTAACTTTCACAATTGTTGATCTTCCATTGTCCGCAGTCGATCGGCGACGATACATTGGATAACCATCATTTCCGGTAATTGTTTCTGCAACTAATGCCCTTGGATACCGCTTCGAACATTTTCCGTCGACCATACACGGAGAATTGTTATTTAATGTTCCACGGGGGCCATGAATCATGTTATTAGTAATAACCTCATGCAAGACTGCATCTTCATCTTCATTGGGAATTTCTGCTAATATTACATCATCGATTTCATTCGGTCTTATCTTCTCAATCAACCAAATGAGAATATGTGCGTGTGGCAATCCGCGTTTCTGCCACTCCACTGAATACATCCAACAGCGCGTTTCGCCGAACACGCGATGCTTCACAATTAAATTCATCAATGATTTCAATTTTTGTATGAAGACTCTCGCTGTGATGTCATGGCGATCGATGGGTGATTGGCCAGTGAATAACTCGTGTAGAATTTCTATCCACTGCGGATTGCAAGTGAACGTGATGAACAAATCTGGTGTGCCGTAATGGCGAACATAGGACATGGCATCTTGAGCGTATTCATGCATATGTCGTGGACTTCCGACGTACGTTGCTGGGAGAATTGGCAATGCGCCCAATATTCTGTGCGTTTCCGTCAGTATTGATGGCATCTCGAAGGTGAATATACTCTTCAGAACGGAGGTTTGTCTGGTTCAATCTGATAAATAGCAACCGTTCAGTTTCAATTTTGACGTACATATCGACAGCATATTGGTGAAATAGACGGCGACATTTCAATATGTGATTGTCCTCATTTTCACGAACCATCAATCGATATGAATAGTAGTTCATTGAACTGACTTTTTTGTTCGTTTCAGCGCCTATAAGCGGATTTACCATCTTGTGCGAGAAATCATAACCGTCTTCACCTTGCCAAAATATGATGGGATATTGTAACGCATCATATGATCGGTGCGTTTCGTACACACGCTGCAGCTGATCGTTTCGCCGTTGCAGAACGATATCACGTGATTCCAAATTTTCTCCAACGACGACAATGGCGACATCATCAATTGTTGGCGCATTGAAACGTCTTGCGTGTTCTCCCGCAGGCGTCCTATCGACTCTGATTACAATTTTGTGATTATCAGATGGCATGCGGTCCAGTGCGGTTTTAAACAATGCAATCAATTCATTGTGTTGATGAAAAAAAGTTTGAAGTTGTTCCACGATTGGTCTTTTCACCGAACTGTTGTGTGCACAACGTTGATCTACTTCTTGTGGTGAATTTCCCATTAAAAAAATCTGCAGAAATTTAAAGCCTGCATCCGGAGGCGGCAATAGCGAACCTACTCGATGATATATTTGTCCTTGAATCTGTAAATGTTAATGTATGTTAATAGTGTTGTTGTCAAATAATGTTTAAATAAGATTGTGTAATAATTACCTTGAAAGTGGGCATGAAATTGTCCCGCACCACATTTGTTGCGCCAAATGAAGTCATTTGGAAACAACTGTTGTATTTCTGAATTTGTGTTAGGAAATGTTTGGAATTTGTGCTTGCTCCAGAAACCAATGAGCGCAATGGTTCTGGTGGGGGGACCAATGGCGCCAATTTGACTTTTCCACTTGCGCAACACAATCCAGGGGCTTCAGTTTTGTATTTCAATGCCTACAATGTGGGCACACAACGCTCATGGATCCAATAGCAACGGATTGGTCTGCACCGTAATCAATTGTCACGTTGTAACGGAAAGCAGCTCGATGAGTATTCAACGCAACATTTCTTGGCCTTCTTGCACTATTCCGTTCAATTTCATTTTCCTCGCGTTGCACTGCAGTTCGATTATTTCGAATATATCTTTGGGTTGCAGCATTGCGAGTTCTGCGACCTAAATTACTCCGTCTTATTTGCGGCATTCTGTTCGTTTTAATTATCAGTATTATTTTGAGCGTTTTAAATCTTTTGGTTTTATTTTACTCCATGCAATGAAGTATATCTTATATAGCTACATGCCAGTTAGAAATATTACCAACCAAAATTTGATTCTTTAAGTTGGTGAGTGACTGTTACTGTCGAATCAAAAAAGCACTTTCAGTTTTTCATAAGGTGACCCGACAGACGAATTGAATTAAAGCAATTGCCTCACCCTGGGAGAACCGCCTACGCGAGGTAAATTTTTGCAAAATGCTTTCTTCCTTATTTGCTTTTTTTCTAAATCACCCCAGTATTGAGGCGAACAAAACAAAAATACGTTATCAAACCTCACTATGTGACAGAGCCGTACTAACGGTTATCGTGTCGCCAATCAAAACCTAATAACCAAATTACAAATTAATTAAAAAAAAATAACAAACCTTGTAATGCTACACCGGCATTATCTGCCTGATTTATATCAATCACCGGATCAAATATAAACATATTATCAATAGATAGCGCTACTAAATAAATTGACAGGCGTAATATATTAATTTATTCGTGGTTTTCATTTGGTTTTAAAGTAATTTTTTTATGACTTCCAAATTAGAGCCGCCATCTGTTGATCACTTATTTAACTAAACTGAACTTTCAGTTTTACCCGAATTTTCCAATTTCCGAACAACTTTTCCAGCATTTCATTACCTAACAACCTTATTCGGAGTATATATTACGAACATTAAAAAAAAAATAACAAAATCGGTCCAAGTCGCCACTGTAGATAAAAAATCATAGTATAGATGAAAAAATAGTATTGTTCATCGGCGCAATAACGATGAACCATTAAAAAGAAATTAACAAAATCGGTCCAGCCGTTATCAAGTGATGCCTTGACAATGGTTTTCACTATAGAAATAAAGTAGGTACTTTAATTACCTACCTACTTCTGTAGGTACTTAAGGTCGCGCCACCTATTGACGGTATAAAAAGCACTTCCAATTTTTCCCGAATTTTCCAACTTCCCGGGCAACTTTTCCAATTTTTTTTTACGTAAGAACCATCTACGGACTATTACAAACACTTTTTAAAAAAAATTAACAAAATCGGTCCAGCCGTTATCATGTGATGCCGTGACAAAGGTTTTCACATTCATTTTTATTTATATAGAAGACAAGTGATGCCTTGACAATGGTTTTCACTATAGAAATAAAGTAGGTACTTTAATTACCTACCTACTTCTGTAGGTACTTAAGGTCGCGCCACCTATTGACGGTATAAAAAGCACTTCCAATTTTTCCCGAATTTTCCAACTTCCCGGGCAACTTTTCCAATTTTTTTTTTACGTAAGAACCATCTACGGACTATTACAAACACTTTTTAAAAAAAATTAACAAAATCGGTCCAGCCGTTATCATGTGATGCCGTGACAAAGGTTTTCACATTCATTTTTATTTATATAGAAGATAGATGAATGTGGTCGTAATCTCTTATTATAAAAGGCCAAGTCTTTCTTTCTGTCTGTCCCACGGAAATACCCGAAGCAAACCGAGCCGAACCGAACGCACAACGTATCATCGGATCAACGTATCATCGTATCATTTTGTCTATATAGGACAGCTATTTCCAAAAAAGCATTAGTATGTGAACTTCCATAATGGATAATGAAAATTTTGAAAATCCTGCTGCAAAGCGACGGCGATTGAATCGTGAGAGAAAAGCACGTACAAGAGCTAATAACACAGAAGAACAGCTTCGATCACAGCGACAAGCTGACGCTCGGTCTCATGCGATACGTCGACAACGTGAAACTTTGGAACAAACTCAAGCGCGGCAAGCTGCTGACGCTCGGTCCCATGCGATACGTCAACAACGTGAAACTTTAGAAGAAACTCAAGCGCGGCAAGCTGCTGACGCTCGGTCCCATGCGATACATCGACAGAAAGAAAATCGATACCAAAGTCAAGCAATTCAACTCCAAATAAGAGCATTGAGATTTGATGAATCTCACGTTACTCGACACGATTGTGGAGAAATGAATTCCATCTGTCAGTTCTGCGGCTCCAAGAATTTCGCCAAGGAGCGTCCAGTTGATAAACAATTTAACAACTGCTGTCATAAAGGAAAAGTGAAGATTCCGCAACCGCTCGATCAACATGGGAATCTATTGTTATATCCCGAATTTCTTCGCTCTATGCTTTCAGATTCAGATAATCCTTACTACAAGAACTTTCGTCAGCACATCCGCTCTTACAATTCCTCGGTTTCTTTCGCTTCAATGGGAGCAGAGATTGTTTCAATGCCGGGTAACGGACCATACGTTTTCAAAATTCATGGACAGACGTACCACAGAACCACAAACCTGTATCCACCTGAAGGACAAACAAGAAAGTTTGCACAACTGTATGTAATGGACACGACAGAAGCGGTCAATGAACGAGTAAATCTGCCTGAGAATAGAGGTTGTCTACCTGAAGTGATTGAGAAAATCGATCGTTTCTTCCGCGTCAACAATCGTATCGCAGCTTCATATTGCCTGATGAAAGAAATTGAGCAACAAGAGCGTGTACGAGCCGAAGAAGAAGGACAACCAGTTCCGGTCGTCAATATGGTGATGCGGCGCGATCGGCAGTCTGATCAAAGACGTTACAATGCTCCAACGTCCAATGAAATTGCAATGGTGTTCGTAAATGATGACGGCGAACCTCCATTTGAACGTGATATCCGTATCTATCCTCGGATGTGGGACCATCCTGTTGGAACCACATCTGATCCAGATCAATGTCATGTAAATTCGGAAATGCTTGATAACGTGGTCAAAAATTGGATTGAGAGAATGCACTGTGTTAGAGGTAGCGGCGAAATTGTTTTCAAATGTTAAATGTCATCGAATGTTCTTTCATAAAAAATAAACAGATAAAAGATATCTCCATTTATTGTGGTTTTATTTAAATTAAATGTTCCGACGTTCTAAAAAAACACCTTTTATAAGCAAAACAAAAAGTAAAAAAATAGCAAAATAATGTTTTGGCAATTTTATACGACCCATCGGTTGCAACCTTTGTGGTTTTCCAATAAGTGATTTGATAACAGAACTCTAATTCTTCGCCATTGACATACTTCATAACTTTTTTTTAAATTTCTAGCTGAAAACATCTTCTTGATGTACTTTTTATAAAGCAGGGGCAGTTATATATCATTTTTCTGGGGGGAGGCATATTTATCCCAAATAGAACCAAAAGAATGAAAAATGCATGCTTGGGTAAGGGTTCTCAATGAATTTTCCAGGTTTTCCCCAACTTCAAAATTTAATTCAAATCTAAAAACAAATATGGATTGATTAAATGAAAAATATATAACAATATGATCATTTTTTAGAATTTGAAAAAACATTTAATTTGAATAAACAAAAATTGGACTTGATTATAATTTTTTCATTTTCAAAGAATTTTCCTAATTTCCCTGACTTGGTGAATTTGAACATTTTTAAGTTCCTGAACTTTTCAAGAGTGAGACCTTATTGGTAAGACGTATGCTAGAATGAAAATAATTGGGGTGGGGGGATGGCTCATGACCGCCACTCTTTGGCTCAAGTTCCACTACAACCACCTACTAAATTTAACTAATTCAATTGGTTAAAATCCAGGTCAAAACCCCACTTATTCATAAATAAACTATTTCCATTAGTGGAATTTTAGTAAGTGAGACTCCAGCCTTTTAGATTTTTTTTAAGAACGCCTACAATTTGGAAGAAAACTACAATGAGATTGATAATCATAAATGACGAAGTAGACTGCCATCTATGTTCCTTATCCTCGGGATGGTGGGACTCCGATTTCCGACCGGAGTCTCCATCAAAATTTTGCGTAAAAAAATGTCCACCCTTATTTTTCAAAAACTTTTTAGGGGATAGCTGTGGACCCTCCAGCATGGGGTCTTCTCAGACTACTACTAACCTACTTGAAGTCAAAAAAAGTGGATAAGTCACTATATGGAAAGTATAAACTTGCAAAATTCCAAAAATGGCGGTTCCTTTCCATTTTTAAAACAAAGAGAGAAATCCACAAAAGACTGTAATATTACAAATTTCTTACTCAAGCAACTGTTTTTCCCATATCTTGAACCTTTCTCATATTGAAAGTCGTTTCAACCCAATTCAAAAAAAAATACAAAATCTGGTAGTTTTTTTTATGTAATAGATTTCTTGTACAAAAATACACTAAAATATCTTTACAAACAGACGAAACTGAAAAAATAACGAAACCTAAAAATTGAATAAATCGTTGTGTTTATTAAGGATAATTTAACCACGACATTGGTAGTGGATTAAACTATGTTGTATGATTTCAACCAACCAAATAATCAATTTTCCAAAATTAGCCCACGTAATAATTTGCATCAAGTACAATTTATTGCTATAATTTGATCACAACGTTATTCAACTTTTATTATATATGAAAAATGTTCAAACTCTCTGTGATGTGAAGCCAAGTTTTTCGGCTGCACTTCCTATGAAGTTTGACAAAGTAGACTCTCCGTTCTTAAATCTAAATCCAACAGAAGTTGAATAAATGTGATAAAAGGTCGCTCGTAAATCGTCCAATTTAGCCCGACGCCTATAAATAAGATTGCTAAAAACATACATACAAATATTTTCAACTTACGTTTGCATATGGCTTAAGATCTCTTCCTGATCGGTTACTGGATGGGGAGGTTCTTGGGAATGCACACTTTCACCCCTAAAAGACAAACATAAAAAAATTTTGTTCCAAGTTAAGTAAAAAAACCCACCTATTGGAATTTACGCTGAACGAATCAATAGTGGAATTGGAATCAGAGCCTCTTAAACTTCCAGTCCCAGAAATCATTTGCCAACTACCAATAGAGGAAGTCGATTCCTGTCTCTGCCTAAATCGAGATGAAATGGGAACCGCCACAGGAGATGTACGCCTTTGCTGAGCTGACCAATGTACCGAATTGTTCATGTCGGGTTGATTTCTGCAAATATTCATATGTAACAAAAATTAAATAATTTATAAAATGAAATACCCATTTAGAGCTTCCTCTGAGAGTTGAAAATTGGAGTTTGGCAATTCTTGCGATTTACTGCTCACCGATGAGCAAGACGAATTGAGGCTTATATTTGAACCATTCAACTCATCAAGAAGTATTTCCAAATGCGAATCACTATCCGTACGATTTACAGGTTTTTCATTGGCGTTCAATTTTTCTGCAGCAGCACATGCATTTGCGTTAGGCTTATCACTGGCGTTAGTGTTAGGCTTATCATTAGCATTAGTTCTCTCGGAATGCTTACTGCTCTTGTGCCTAAAGAAATAAATATAAACACTGTTTCTACAAAAAACAATTAACTTACTTTGGGGGATAAGCAATACTGAAATCATCACTTAGCAAAAATTTTATCATGTAAAAACAGAAGAAGAATATTTCTTCCCCTTTTCCAATACGGTCAATCAAGTGATGTCCAAAAAACATCCAATCATAAGAAACTGTTAAGTATATTAGTTGAAGAGCATCCAATTTCTGATGAACCAATCCATCGGCCCATAAACAAATACGCAACAACGATATAAACAAGGGTGTACGATCCCATCCACTGATACAGTGAATAAGAAGACCCGTGCTGTTTTCCTAAAAATGTTAATATAAAAAAAATGCCATTTCTATATTTTTGTTTTTAAAAATAGGGAAAAAAATAAGAAGTGGGCTTATTAAAACTTTTTTGATATTTTGAGCAGCAAGGATAATCATATTAATCATTAGGGTAGCTGTTAGAAACATAAAAAAACCCAAAACAACTTACTTGTATGTACTTTAACATCAACTTCATATAATTTTGTGTAATTTCAACCAAATCCCAGTCTTTGTATTTTTCCCATGTAATTTGTAATTGAAATGTGGAGACTTCCTCGGGAACATGAATAGGCGCATCGACGTATGCTTGGGACCAATCGAATATTAAACCGCGGGCAGTATAATTATTATCACGAAATTCTTTAAAGAATTCACAACCTGGGTATGGCAATGAAATTATTTTAAAACTAGCGTATCTATTTTCTTTGTCTACTTTTTCAGACGATGTTATACTAAAAAAAAACAAACAAAAGTTTAGTTTTAGACATATAGCACCTCTCATAGATAATGCATACAATATTTTAAAATGTACTTTAATAAAAATCGCCTGTGGCGTATATCTAATTTTAAATTCTCTCTAGTATAATTCAATGAGCGCCTACTAGTAAGTGCAAATTTTCTCAGGTGAGGATTTATAATGTGCAAATTAATTGAACAGTTTTTCCGGAAAAGCCATGAAAAATTAAATTCTTGGCGTTGTTGGATAACAATCAATTACAAAAATATCCAACATTAAATTTTTTTTTAGAAAAACATAAATTTCTAATAATAAAATTGTTTTGACTGTTGCTAAGAGATATTTTTTCATAAACAGAGTAAGAAACGTCAATATTGATCCGGCACGGCGGCTTCTTAGATGATAATCAAAGAGAAAACCTTAAATAATTTGTTATTACAAATAAATTTTGACTGATTAGAGTAAGAAACATCCAAATTGTATTTGCATAAAAAGGAGTGCCAAAATATATTTGAAGCTTTCAGTTTAAATTTAATTTAAAGATAAACAATTTTATAATAGGAATCATAGGGATCAAAAAACAATGGACGTATACCTGGGAGTAAAATAGGCCACTTTTAATTCTGACCCTAGTCTATTTACATGAGGCGCAGCGGAGTGGACAAAAATCACACAGGAGGGATTAAAAGTCACTTTCTTTCCTGTAGTTTTTTTCATTCATTCATTTCAAAATTAAAAGCATGTTTTTAACCCACTTTACCCTTCACCCCCCCTCGCCTCTTTTATTTTGCCAAAGGAACCCAGACAATACTGAAATCTAGTGGATATCCACTAGATATGTCTAGGAAGTGGCACTTGACTCATTAAAAATAATTTTTAAACAAACTTGTTGAAATGTAAGGGCATAGTACAGGAAAATAGAGTGAATAATATATGTATGAACTATTTCATAAATAAAGCTTTACTCATTTATTATGTGCGTCAGCTTCAAACTTTTGTTGAAGTTGAAATTTTAAAATAAATATTAATTAATAGAGAATTATCGAAGTTAAATAAAAATAATAAAATATAGCTGTATTTAAGGTTGAAAAGAATAATTTCACTTATTTGACAGATATTCCCCAACTTTCAGGTGTATTTCCATATCAGCTTTCATTTTGTCCTCCTTCCTGTTGATATTTCTCACATTCCAAGTTTATATTTTTATAGTTTTGTTTATTTCTTGATTTTTCCGCCCGTATTTTTCTTTTGGGTGGTAACGGTTTTTAGTAGGAGAAATCTAACAAATCAACAACTCTGGAAGCATTGGAGGTCAATATTCAGCAAGCATGAAATAAGGCCAGAAATATTGCAAAATGTAGTCAAAAATTGGACTGATCAGATGCGCTTCGTAATGATTAGTCATGGTGGTCACATGCCGGAAATCATTTTCAAATCATAAATGCCATTAAATTTACTTTCATAAAAAAACATGCCATCAATTTTTTTAATGCTTTATTTCAATTTAAAGTTCTCATGCAGCTAAAAAACACTCTTTATCATCTTCATCACGCTCACTGAATAAATGATTTTTATGAACATTTTTACCATGAGTCATTTACGTTGGGCAGTATTGCCAAAAAATTGTAGCATCTTTATACATTTTCAAAAAGTCAAAGTTTAGACAGAAGCATATTTTTCTTCTGCATGACTGAGAACTAAATGTAGTCAATGTGGAGGATTTGTGGACGTAATTAAGCAGGGCATTTACCGTTTGTGGGGTTTGAAGCTGAATATATTAAGGGACTATTCTTCATCGATTTGAAAAAGTCAACAACATATCTTTACACATTAATGATAACATAACAGTTATGTTGGCTTGATGAAGCTTCTGTGTAGACCAATTTAATTAATGTAATGACAAGAAGTTGCCTTCTGTCGGAAGAGCCTACAGACCAGGGGCCGTTGGTGATTGACACCGCTTGCACCTACTTTAACATCGCCACTGCTTGTTCATTACTACTTCCTTCTTTAACGTTTTGTTTTCATCAGCCCTCAGTTTATGCCTTCTTCAACTTAGCGCCCCCTTGATAATAATATTGCTTCTTTCTATTTTTTCATGGCTTCTGCCTTGTACAATCATTAATTTTTTTGGGCTCCACACTTTCCCTACTCATTTAGTTTCGCTGTTTTTTAATTTGCTCCTTCAAATTGATAGTATCTTTATTTATTTCGTTCTTCATTTGTATGAAGATACCTTTCAACTCCTCATATTTTTAATCTGAAGGTGGAATTGAAAGGCTTTCAACTTTCGGCATAGATCTGGTTGATTTGGGAATGGATTTATTATTGAGATTATTGGTTTGAATTGGTGCTAAAACAATTATTACGCCTTCATATTTAGTAGCGTCATTAGTTCATGATTGTTTGACCTAAGCCAGTTGTTTCCAAAACTCCTATAAGGTTTACCTATCCAATACAACACGATTAATTCGTACCATCAATATCAAAACTGTGCTAAGGAAAACCTAAAAGTTATACAAATGCATTTCGTGTTATATCGAAACCATCTTTCAAAACAAACAATCAGTCCAACTATGTATCCAAAATGTTAAATATAACGTGCCCGTTAAGTCACGGTTATCCAACTTGTTATGTTATTTATTCAACGATTGTAATGTTTTACCTGTTATCGATAACGTTAGACGTTTAGTTATCAGATACGTAGTAAGAATTTAATAAATAACATAACAAGTTGGATAACCTTGACTTAACGAGCACGTTATATTTAACATTTTGGATACATAGTTGGACTGAATAATAGTGAATAAGTTTGTACCGTTATTGCCGTTTTTCTTGAAAATTACTGTTCCGATTTTGATGGAAACTTTAACTGTTATGTTATTCACGATTTCAGGAGTAACACAGGCATATAAATTAAATAAATCAATTAACTTTTTTGGCCCTTTGTAGGTTTATCTCTATTATAAAATGGTTTATACTGAAGCATGCGAGACCCCAAAATTGTTTCATAATTTAATAATAGTAGGTACTTGTTTCATAAAATTAAGAGCAAACTGAAATATATTCAACAAAATTTATGATGCTTTTCAGAAATTTGTTTTATGAATTTATGACTAGTGGTCACCCTGCAACTACAAAAAATATGTTTTAGGAGCTAAACAAGACTATACAGCGGTGTGAATTAAAATAGGTGTGTATACCATAAAAATACATAAACATAATTTACACTTGTTTTTTTAAATGTAATTACGGCGCTATCTGTTGCCGAACATCAGCAATGAAGTAACTTTTAAAAAGAATACCTAACAACAGGTTAAATGTTAGGAAATTAAAGGGTAATCCCCAAATAAATGTAAACGTGATAAATTCAACTGTGAAATATAATAGGTGTGTGTTGTAATTGTTAAAAATAAACGAAAAATAAAGTAAAATTTTATATAAAATAAGTGGTGGGTACTAGGGGTGCGCATATAATCGATTAATCGATTACGTAATTCGAATAATCGATTATTTCATAATCGATTATGATATTTTATAATAATCGATTAATCGATTATTGAAATAATCGATTATTCATAATCGACTATGAGTTCATAATCGATTATGAACTCGTAATCGATTATGGGTTCATAATCGATTATGAGTCCATAATCGATTATGAATTCATAATCGATTATGGGTTCATAATCGATTATGAGTCCATAATCGATTATGAGTTCATAATCGATTACAAGTTCATAATCGATTACGAGTTCATAATCGATTATGAACTCATAGTCGATTATGAACTCATAGTCGATTATGAACTTATAACTATAATAGGTAGGGCTATTAAGGGTTACTAAATTACTATATAATTTATTATTTTGCTAATTGTGTTACGGTGGTGCTAATAAGAAGTGTTGTTAAGCACCAGTTGATATTTGGATTCAAAATATGGATTTGCCATTCAACTTTTAGGTATTTTTGTTTATAAAATTGATAGTTTTTAAAAAATATTTTTTTGCTTTTCAATTAAAGATTGCAACCCTTTTTCATCAATATGGATTTAAATTATTTGTCCGATATTTTGAGTGAAAGTGTATACTTTTACAAAATGAATTTTAATTAGAAGCCTTTTAGATGGATTATTGTTAACAATAAATTAATTACATAATGCATAATACAATAGTAACATTCAGTTAAAATTTAAAAACAAAATATTTGGTACTTCAGATTTAATCAGCGTTTTTATGAAGGAGTCGTAAAGCAACATTATAAATATGCTTCCAGGTACTTGGTTGGAGGTTATGCGTTATGTGGTGCAATCCTGCAATCTGAATAATTTGAACCCACGGTAATACGAATCTCCAGAATTCAAACTCAATAAAATGATCTACAAAATTTTCGAAATTAAATTAATGTATGTAGATTAACTAATTAATGTAAGTTTATTTAAATATTTTCAATTCCAGATCAAAATAATTTTTAAATGTTTTTTAAATAAAAATTTAATTCCAATTCATAATTTGATCGAGTTCGTTAATTAGTGCATTAGTGGGTAGAATTACTATGGTTTTGCACTTTTGAGATTGCACGACATGTTTATCTTTGGTACTACATAAACATAATATTACAAAGTCATGTCTGGTTGTTAGGGTCCGTCTTTCTTCGTGACGTAGTAAATTCATTATTATTTACATTATAAAACTTATTACAGATTGATACCGGACCGTAATGTGTTATCAACTGGTGCTTAACAACACTTCTTATTAGCACCACCGTAACACAATTAGCAAAATAATAAATTATATAGTAATTTAGTAACCCTTAATAGCCCTACCTATTATAGTTATAAGTTCATAATCGACTATGAGTTCATAATCGACTATGAGTTCATAATCGACTATGAGTTCATAATCGATTATGAATTCATAATCGATTATGGGTTCATAATCGATTATGTGTCCATAATCGATTATGAATTCATAATCGATTATGGGTTCATAATCGATTATGAGTCCATAATCGATTATGAGTTCATAATCGATTACAAGTTCATAATCGATTACGAGTTCATAATCGATTATGAACTCATAGTCGATTATGAATAATCGATTATTTTTAATAATCGATTAATCGAAAAAAATCGATTATTTTTTATAATCGATAATCGATTATGAAATTCCATAATCGCGCACCCCTAGTGGGTACATAATTAATTGTAGAATTGGTATTAATTAATAAAAAAAATTTACTTGTATAGCAGTTATGGGTCGCAAAAAGCACTGCACAGATACTGAACGCAATTTGGTTATCTCGCTACGTAAAAATGGAAAAACTTATAAAGAAATCGCGAAATTAGTTGGGAGATCTGAAAATTTTGTAACAAATGCCTTGAAATGGAGGAATAACAAAGAAAATCGCGGTCGACCTATGAAAATATCGCCAGTAACAGAACGACAAATAATCAAAATGGTTAAGAGGCACCCTTTCGTTACGTCTACAACTATTAAACGCGACTTAAATCTTAATGTACACGCATCAACAATCAGAAAAAGATTGTTGAAAGCGAAATTACCATCCAGAAGTCCCAGAAAAGTGCCATTATTGAGTGTACGCAATGTTAACAAACGAATTAAGTTTGCCAAAGAACATCTTATGTGGTCTCAAAGCCAATGGCGAAATATTCTATGGACGGACGAGTCCAAAATGAATATGTTCGGTTCTGATGGTAAGCGGCACTATGTTCGACGCCCTCAAGGCAAAGAATTTTCACCAAGGTATACAATCAAGACCATAAAACATTCAGGAGGAAATATAATGGTGTGGGCATGTTTTTCCTGGTATGGTGTTGGACCGATATACTGGATAAAAGAGATTATGAACCAAGTAGTGTATGTTGACATTTTAGAAAATGTAATGCATCCATATGCTGATGAAAATATGCCATTACGGTGGGTCTTCCAACAGGACAACGACCCAAAGCACACTGCAAAGAAGGCTAAGGCTTGGTTTCAACATAACAACATTAATGTTATGGAGTGGCCTCCTCAATCACCCGATCTGAATCCGATCGAGAACCTTTGGGCAGACGTCAAGACGAGAATTTCTGATGTAAAACCAAAAAATAAATCCCAATTGTGGGAAGCTGTGTCTACTGCATGGAACTCAATTCCTGTTGAGCGTTGCCAGAAACTGGTTGATTCTATGCCGCGCCGATGCCACGCCGTTATGAAGAACAAAGGCTATACGACCAAATATTAAAAGTACCATGTATATCATTCAATTAATTTCAATTTATAAGTGAAATAAATATCTTTTAAAATTTACACCTATTATTATTCTCACCTAATTTTTGTTCAAGTGCTCATTACAAATTATTGAAATGAAATTTTCCATTGATATGTATAATTTTATCTTCCAAGTAAAAATAAATTAACAAAAAAAAAGTTGCATCAATAAAGGTAATCTTGTTTTAAAAATATTAAAGAATTATGAATATTTTTTGGTCACACCTATTTTAATTCACACCGCTGTACATCAAGAAATTATGCTCGGTCGAATTTATTTAACCGCTATATGATGTTTTCAGAGTAATAGGCGAGATCGAGTTCAGTTGACTAACACTGATAAGTTGACAGTTCAATTATTTTGAACACTCACCAACATAGCGTTCAGTGACGCGCCGTGTTTCTCGATGGTGATCAGTACACTATAAACATTTCAGGCAATTATTGTCATTGTTTTGTAGTGAGTCAATATTTACTCATTTATTCTTTTCCATTTATTTTTCAAAACAATCTTAACGTAACGATTATAACTTTTTATTTTAATTAATACACTGCATTACAGTAGAATATAAATACTGCCACTAATGCTCTCTAATTAGTGCAGAATTAAAATGATATCGCAGTTTCTTTTTCCACGGTTTATTTATTTTTACCTTAAAGGCTTCAAAAATATAATATAAAAGATCCAGCTGTCTTATACCCATCACCTCGACCACATTATTTCAAGAGCTAATGAGATGTTAGATTTTGTTAGAAGATCTACACATTAGTTTTCTGATCTTGTTATATTCTGCCTTCGTAGGATCAATCCTGGAATATTGCATTACAATCTAGTATGAATCGTAGGTAATGCATATTAAAAGAATTGAAGGAGTACAATAGAAATTTATAAGAATGCTATTTTAAAAGCTGAAGTGATTATAGATCAGAACTTTAGGGTGATTTTCTGAATTACTTTGGTATGAAGTCATTGTTGTCGAAGACTTCTAACTCAGATTTGATGTTAATGTTTAAACTTTTTAATAATTTTATAAATTGCTCAGATTTGCTATCTCTATTTGATATCAGGGTACCTGTGAATACTTGCTTGATAAATCTATTTTTATAGAACGTTTCCATAGGTCCTCATTTGGACAACATTCAGCAATTGCTAGAATGTGTCGTTTGGCAAATTTAGTTAGCCGTGAATGTGATAATTTTGATGCTAACGTTGTTAGCTTGAAGCAATTGTTAATATTACACTTTTACTGGGGCCTTTATTTAACCTGCCTTTATGGGGGGGGGGGGGGGGTTCGGTCAGGTGGTGAGACAGAAGATCATTTAATGGCTGTGGTCATACCTGACACCGTCGTTCAGTCTAGGGGTGAGCAACAAAAAACGGAGGTAGTACAATGCAAACAAATTAAATAATACATAAAGTATTTCCAAAGCGTTTTGGTTGATAGAAACGACTTAACCCTTTCCCCGATTTTAGCAAAATTTGGGTGTCCAAAATATTTATGCTTAAAGGCATTCAAAATGTTGGGTCAAGGGGTTATTTTATTCTTAAGTTTTGGTAGGTTTATGGATTTATTTAGAATCAAGAAAAATAAATTTATGATTTTGAAATTTTAATAATAAAAAAATAATCATGTAAAAATTTTTAAAAGAGAAAATAAATTGATAAATCTTTAATTACGAGGACCATTGTGATATTCTTCGAAGAAAATTAGATCTTAAATATATAAAAATTTATGTGATTGTTATTGGCAATTTTTTTGCATTTCTTTCTTCATTTTTTACCCACAAATTTGTGGGGTTCTGAAAATATTTTCTTCATTTTTTACCCACAAATATGTGGGTAAACCGGTGAAAGGGTTAATTTGTTTACATTTTACTGGTTGTAATTTTTGATCTATGCTTGAAATTTGTTTTCAAATTCAACATAGAAAGTTGGTAGTACAATGGGCCGGTAAAGGCCTAAGTGTAAGTAAATACTGATACTTCCCCATAAGGGAAGGTGATAAGATTTCAGAAGAATTTTTGACGAACAAAAATGTTTGTATGAACCTAAACCGATTTCCTGTTATTTTCAAAAGTGTTAATGGTAAAGAAATCAATATGCATAATAAATTGAATTTAAAAATCAAGATAATTCATAACCATTTAAAGAATCAAACTTCGAACTGTAAACTATTTTAAGTCCAATAATTATTAAACAATCAACTGCAAATCAGCTCTACCTAATCGTTTTGATCCAAGTTCACAAAAAATAATAAAACCTTCAAATTAATTAATTTAAAGAACATTAAATGTAAATTTATTTTAAAAATCATAGCTGCTCTGACCTCACTAAACTGAAATTTTATCCTACCCAATATCCAAGTTTCCTAGCAAATGCCTCGAGCACAATCCTAAAACTTCGTCCCTAATATCTTGCCTATCCTTTAAAACAATTAAATTTCAAACTGCTGCTTCCCACGAGTTTCTTTTAAACAAATTATTTTCCTGTACTGCAAGAATGAATCTTCTGGGTTTGGCAACCTATTACAAGGGTGAAAACCTACTAGTAGCATTTTATCTGCAACCCTACCCGAAATTTTCCTATCATCTAAAAAAAATTAAAAGAATTTTAAATCAAAATTTAGGTAGAGTAGCTTTTCTACAATGTAATTAAGTTAAAAATTCAATATTATATTTAATTATCAACTTCAAAAATATTTGATGAAGTAAATAAAATTTATGAAAGGACTATTGTATTTACACAGGTGTAGGCTTTGGAATTTAAACCTTATCAATCTATATATACTTTTCCAAGTTGATAAAGAATAAACATGTTACACATATGCAAAATATTTTGTATACAAAATAAATAGATATGAATTGTAGTCACTTACTTTAATCCGAGTTTAACTTTTTTCTTTTCAACCATAAAATCTACGATAATGCCTACATTGAAACTTCTTAGAAGTTCAATATCACGAGAACGAACACGATTAAATAACTGCCAATCGAACTGTTTGTCACCTTCGTCGTTAGAATCGTAGTCGGGGGTCGGATCGGATACGGTGCCAGGAAATAAGTAATCAAAGCTCGAGCGTCCATAAATCTCTGGACCTCCGGATAATGTCGAACTGCGGCATACGTATTTTCCTTTATATAAAATCACAGGCAAAGGGAAACGAGCTCGGCACCTTGTGGAATTAAAATGTTTAAGTTAAAAATTTTACAACACAAACAGTTAAATTATACCTTGCAAAACGAGCTTTGGAAAACATGTCGCGAAGTCTATGCTCTTCTGGCATCGATTCATAAATCGTGTTGGTTTGACGTTGTGCATTTCCGACTATATCGGTGGACGAGTGATTATTTTCTGATTCTATTAGAACCAATTGGGCAGGGTAGTGTGAACACAAATCACCGTTCGCATTATTGATAAGCGATACATTATAATCTAATTTTATTAATTCGATGCTTCTTTCCAGGATTTTATTATACTGAAAAAAAATTAAATCTAGTTTTTATGTACATGTTATAAAAATTAAACTGCCTACTTCATCATTTTGATCACAAGCCCTGTATGTGAATTTCGAAAAAAGCTGGAGCAATTCTTTGATATCGTTCGACGATATCCTGGTGACATTCGGCATGTTTTGATTGTCGTACATAGCTAAGCTTTAGATAACCTAACTCAAGTTGTAAAAAATTTTAAACGATTGCACATATCTTTATACAGTTAAAATTTATGAAATTTATTAAACACCACTAAAATTTACAGCAACTAAATCGATAATTTATCAAACAAACACGACAATTAACAAACTAGATTAAACTGCGTCCAAATTTTCAAGAGCTATTAACTGTACTGTAACAAAAATTTGCACGCCATGCGACCCTCGATATAACTGTCACTTATTGTTTGTTACCAATCGTTATACTTCAAAAACCCCAGCAGTTGCAAAATGTCATCGATTACAACTTAGTTTTATTAACGTTACGTATTAATCGACATGTTTAAAAAGCAACTAATAACGATGAAAAATTATATAAATTTCTATTTTAATTTTCAATCTTTTTTTGGCGTTTAAAAATTTATTTTACGGTTTGTGCGATTCAAAGTGATCTAAAATTAGTGGAAATTACAAAATTAACGTTAATTAATTAAAATAAATCGTTTCTATGTGCCCGTTTACTTGTTAAAAGTCGAATTTTGCCATTTTAGTTTACAATTTCAAACTGGTGAATTTTAGCGCCAGCACAGTAACGCCTCGCCTACGTGCAAACTAAAAGTTCGTTTCCACTTTCCAACATTAGTTGTGTGTGATCGAAGTCGAAGTTGTTTGGTGATTTAAAGTTGAAAAAAGTGCAAAAACGTTTAAATCTTCAAATTTTATGTAGCTTAATAATCTACAGGGGCATGCATTTAGTTTAAGGGTTGTTAATTGTTATAATTAGTGGAGGTGCACTTGGAAAGTCATTTACATCTATATAACCATGAAAATGGAGTGGACACCGCAAGAAAACGGTTTACGTGAAATTTTAACCCTTCTGAAAGAATCACAATCACCAGATACTGCAACACAACGAGCTGTTCAGCAAGTATCCTTTTAATTTTTAAATATTTTTAATGAATTTCTTCAATATTTTACAACTTATTTAGGAAAAGCTGCAGGTGCTTATCTTTACCAATATTTTTATAATTTACCCACCGACTTGTTAAAAGCCGTAATTATATCTAATCTATTTATTATTTAATGATTATTCTATCTACGGGGCTTTACCTTGATTTTAAGATTTTTTCCTCTTCATTCAATATGTGGTAGAGGATTAGGACTATTTTATCAATTAATAACATGTTGACCAATTAATAAATGATAACAAGCTATTGTACTGGTCTTTTACACAATAGACCTTTATTTACAAATTTTTAAGTTATCATAGTCCGTATCCCTGCCTGCAAGGATCGTAATGTCAAGATTTTTTTAGATTTGTTTTACTTGCACCCTCTTCCTGGTTTACATATTTTTTTGGAATTGTTAAATAAAAATCTTAACACTCAATTTTCAAAAGTCTTGATTTACAAGAAGAGGAAATCCTCGGATCAATAATTATCAAACCGGTTCAACTATTGCGGTAGCTTGAGGAAAACCCTTGCTTCTTACTGCACCAAAATATTGAAAAAAAATGATGTATTTCCTTAACCACTCCCACTTTCCAATGTTTATTTTTACATAATAATATAAGATGCTTATAAATTAATGTTTAAATCTTAAATTTTCCTATTTTGCTTCGAAGTTCTTGAAGTTCATATCATCCCCTTTATGACAAACTAACGAAACTGCAATTTTTCAGGAGAGCTGAAACCAATTTTGACTCTGCATAAAATTCATTTTTTTTACTTTTATGGTTTCTTGTACCTGTTAAAGATCACATTTTTTATCATCATGTTTGAAGATAAATTTGAGTTTTATGCTTATCCTTTGTTTAAAGGCAGTTTCGTTACTTTGCCAAAGTAGTTTTATTCGAAGAACTCCATCTGACAAAACCGAGTCATCAGAGCATCCTTCACTGTTTCTGTATACGGAACTTTTGCACAGAACTCGTGGTATGCCTTTGGGATTTATAAGTCATTTCAAAGTGATCCTTAAGTTTGGTATTAGAAATACAAAATCTTTTCAAGTAAGGTTTCACTAGATCAACTTTTGGAAGGTGGCATTTTCATGCTGTCTTTATCGAAACCTCCTCTGGTTTCTCTTTTATTTATCGAAATCACACTTGGCAACAAATGTTTACCTCCCACAGTTACAAAGCCTTCAGTAGTGTATACTGGTAGTTTCTTTGCAACTGCAAACATTTTTTGGTGAATAAAGTTTTGCTCAATTTTTGAATGCCTTTTGATGACTTTCAGACACATATATACGAAATTTTAATTTTGTTGTTGTCCACCACAACCATCTGACATCATCATGACGATCTCAACATTGGATACTTCATGTGGTAAGCATAAATATTCCTCTTCTTCAGTCTCATCCCAACGAAAACATTCCACTGAGACATCACCCAATTACAGACAGTTAAATTATATTCTGCCAGCTTCCTTTTACATAAAAAATAGGCCTTAAATATGTTCAAATTAAATGCCAACAGTGTCTTGTTACATTGAGGCAGGTCTTATCTGACATTTTTCAAATTGCTATCAGCAAATGATGATTATAGTGTTCCATCTCACTTTTGGTTAATTTACCTCTTTTTTTTTCTTCAAATTTAGAATAGGAACGAAAAGTTAGCTTACACTCATGAAAAACCCTCCTGTACTTTTCGCATCTGGCACATTTTTGTGCCATTTGATTTCATACTATTATGCATGATGGACCTGCATCTTCGTTAGTTGCGTTATTATCTTCATTTTCATGAATATTTAACTAATTTGGATATTAGCCGGCATAGACTGTGTCATCTCCAAAAACAGATAAAACTCTGTGCAATTCAAAATTCTCATTAATAGAACTTGATAAACATGGAGCTGGGCTACTTTCTAGTAGAACCATAGTCAAATCGTCGCTATTTAAAATCGCAAATCATTTTTCCCCGTGTTAACCTATTCATTTCTTATCCAATCATTAAAGTTAAATAAAATGTTAATGTAAAATAAACAGTTGATTGTTTGTTAAATAGATAAAATAAACTGCCAATTGCACAATAATTATCAGATCTCAACTACTTTCTATTTTGAAAAGCTAATCTGGCATTTTCGTTACTTTGCCATTGTAAATATTGCCAACTCTGGCAATGACCACCATGGTAAACTAACCAAAATACAGATTCGCTCCTTTTGCATAATCAAATATATCGATTACGCAGTTAGGTAAAAAAAGCCACCGCGCGGGCTACAGATAAACAATTTTGTCAGAGTGTACATCCATACAAAGAGATAAAATTTATAACCTCAGTGCAGATGCGTTAGTTATACACTTTCTCTAGTTTGCCATAGTGGGTACGATAATTTATTCTTGCATGAACAATTTTACCATAAAAAACTGAAACTTCGAATGTTGATTTTTCCTTAACAGAGATTTAGAAATTGGAACATTTGAACAGATATCCAGATTTTAACAATTATTTAATGTTCGTTCTTACTAAATTAGTAAGTGAAGATGAGCCAACTCGATCTCTTAGTGGGTTAATTTTAAAAAATAACATCAGGACTCACTACGATACTTTAGTTCCAAGTGTATCGAACTTTATTAAACAGGAATGCTTACAAGCTGTAGGTGATCCTTCCCCTTTAATTAGAGCTACAGTTGGAATATTAATCACCACCATAGCCAGTAAAGGTGAATTAACTGAATGGCCAGAATTATTGCCTGCCCTCTGTTCAATGTTGGAGTCGCAGGATTATAACATGTGTGAAGGTGCTTTTGGTGCATTACAAAAAATTTGTGAAGATTCAGCCGAAGCGTTAGATGGCGATGTTGTTAACAGACCGCTTGATGTACTAATCCCCAAGTTTCTTCATTTTTTTAACCATTCGAGTTCAAAAATTCGTTCTTATGCCATAGGTTGTGTCAATCAATTTATTATACAACGTTCTCAAGCTCTTATGTTTCATATTGATTCGTTTTTAACTGTAAGTTTGTACGTTTGATCTAGTAATTTTTGCTAAATCAAACTTTTTCCAGAATCTCTTTAATGTGGCAACTGATGATGACCCCGAGGTGCGAAAAAACGTGTGCAGGGCGCTTGTTATGTTGTTAGAGGTCCGTATGGATCGACTTATTCCACACATGCATAATATTATCGAGTACATGCTCGTGCGCACACAAGATTCAGATGAAAGCGTAGCTCTAGAGGCGTGTGAATTTTGGTTGTCACTTGCTGAACAACCTATTTGCAGAGAGACGCTTGGTCCACATCTAAATAGATTGATTCCTGTCTTGGTTCGTGGAATGAAGTATTCAGAAATAGATATCATTCTTCTTAAGGGAGATGTCGAGGAAGATGAAAGTATACCCGATAAAGAAGAAGATATAAAACCAAGATTTCATAAACCCAAAACTCACAGTGTTAAGACAACCACAGCTCATTCGAATACAACAGAAAATGGAACGAATCCTGTGGAGGAAGAAGACGAAGATTATGATGATGGCGATGACGACAGTAGTTTGTCTGATTGGAATTTAAGGAAGTGTAGTGCCGCCGCTTTAGATGTTTTAGCTAATGTATTCAGTGATGAACTCTTACCTATTCTTGTTCCAATACTCAAGGAGACACTGTTTCATACTGAATGGGTTATAAAAGAATCAGGAATTCTGGCTTTAGGTGCAATAGCTGAGGGATGCATGAACGGGATGTTGACACATCTTTCAGAATTGATTCCATATTTAATAAATTGTTTAAATGATAGAAAAGCTCTAGTACGTGCAATTACTTGTTGGACTTTAAGTCGCTACTCACATTGGGTCGTTTCACAACCACATGATTCGTACTTGAAGCCTCTTATGACTGAGTTACTTAAAAGGGTTTTAGATAGCAATAAGAGAGTTCAGGAGGCTGCCTGTTCTGCTTTTGCTACTCTCGAAGAGGAAGCATGTACTGAACTTGTGCCATATTTAGGGTTTATTCTAGAAACTTTAGTTTTTGCGTTTTCTAAATATCAGCATAAAAATTTGCTGATTTTGTATGATGCTATTGGCACTTTAGCAGATTCAGTTGGCCATCACTTGAATAAACCTGAATATATCAGTTTATTAATGCCTCCCTTAATACAAAAATGGAATATTTTGAAAGATGAAGATAAGGATTTGTTCCCGTTGTTAGAGGTAAGTTTTTTGTTTTTAGTAGATATCGCTTTTAGAAAAACTTTTGTAGTAAAAAAGTATGAGACCATTTTTTTAAGAAGACCTTGACTCGTAATTACAGCCTTTTCTGAATATTCAATAACCAGGCTTCCCAGTTATCTTAGAAATCACTTTAATTATGTTTGAATTTTTAAAATTCAAATACAGCTATCTTAAAATAATCCTACAGGCTGTAGCAGGATAAGCATGGCTCCAGCTACCCCTGTACGGATTTAACTGAATTTTTTTCCAGGCATTACTACTATTGTACCTTGACTGTCTTGTAAATATTAGTCGTACCAACACACCTTTATTTGATTAAAAAATATATAAAGGGAAAACGAAAAAATTATATTTTGAACGCCTAGACTAAATATTAAAAAAAAATCCATGTAGCAGATCTATTGTAGGGCTTTCTTAGAAAAACCTTTCATTTTTTCCACTACCGGATCAAGAATTAATTTTTATAGTCACCAATATTTTTTATTGACTAGTGTAAAAATTTGAACATGGAACTAAGGGGGAAGAAAGAAGTGGATGAGAACATCATGGCTATCTAGAGGTCCCCTACAGTTTTATTATTTGATCACGATTGAGTAATTGACCTTTGTAGCTAGCTCTATTTTGTAAACCATTTTGAATGCTATGGACTTTTTAGAAGTGTAGTTACTAAAACATTAACTTGTCAATTAAAAATTTTATATATTTTTAATTACATGTGGTATGAAACAATAGCACAAAACACGTTTGTTCACACAGATATCTACAATTTATAAAATGTAACATAACACCTTCATCCACTCGTGTCTTCAATTATAAAATGTTTATAAATTTTAACAATTTAATGCGTAGCAGTACTTGGTATTCATTTCTGGATGGTACGACCTTATTACAAGTGAAGAGATTTATTCTAAAACTTCCTAAATCCGAAATAGTGATTTCGAGATATAATCGATTTTTTATAGCAACCTACTGAAAGCTTACACGAAAAAAATATTTTAAAATTATCTTAAGATCAGCTATGCAATAAAGTGTATTAATGTTTAATGTATAAAAGCATCGTTTTCAAAAAATATTGCAAACATAATCTAAGTCCACACAAGGGGAAGCCCAATTTAGGATATCCGCAATAAAGATCCCAATTTTTGGGTGATTCTAAAAGCCAAAACAATTATGATGGCCTTTGGATTTTTGCCAATATTGCTTGGTTTTTGAATTATGGATTTTTGAAAATAGGGCAATTCCATCTCAAATCAACTGAAGAATTTACTCGACCCCCCACCAAACCAAACAAAACTTGGTACACACCATCTTAGTAAGAAATAAAAAATACAAATTTAAAGATTTGTCCAAAAGGGCATTTGTTTCCATGTTTTGGTCCTTAAAAAAGTTGGCGTATAGACTTGTAGGAAAACGATTGTAACTTCATCTACAGTGGTCTAAATTTAAAAATAAAAATTGTTCTGTAAAGGTAAATGAACATTCTATTCAAATATTCAACCACATTTTACTTTTTCAACCCCTAACTGGATTAATTTTCTAAAAGGGGTATTTTTTGTACATTTCTTTACTGTTTTTTGTGCAATTGTGCTGAGCATGCGTACCAAATTTGATCATGGGATGAGCATGGGTTCGGTTACTAAAAGTAAATTAAGTATAACGACAGACGGACAAAAACAAGGAGACAAATGCCCTTTTGAACAAATTCTTAAATTTGTATCTTTTATTTCTTACAAGATGGTGTGTACCAAGTTTCGTCAAATTTGGTGGTGGTTGAGTAAATTCTTCAGTGGATTTGAGATGGACTTAGCTTATCTTCAAAAATTCATAACTCAAAAACCAAGCAACATTGGCAAATATCCAAAGACTTATAGTTTTTTTGGCTTTCAGAATCACCAAAACGATTGGGATCTTGATTGCCGATATTCTACATTAGGCTTCCCCTTGTTAGTAACATTTGAAAAAATGTTACTTTTATTTAGCTTTATCGCGTCTATTGTTTTTTCCAAATATTTTTATTTCCTTCGTGCGTCTTCCTCTTGTTGATTTCGTCACATCTGTTTAAATTATAGTCATCGCAAATTTTGTTAGTAAATACAGAAACACGTAATTATTCGTTTAATGCATGAGTAATTGTTTCATCAGGTGAGAATTACTATTTAATACGCTGTCAGCAGGACTTAGTTGGGTTTGCAATATTAATTTTAATGAACTTTTTTTGAAAAAATATTACTATGGATTGGAGCTACTTTAATGTCAAGGAAGAAATCGTTGTTGTTTTAATAAACTCCTATTATAAAACCCTTTTGGGATTCAGATACCGTTACAAAGTTATGCTACAAAGAATAATTATTGTTAAAATTTGTTAATTATAGAATAAAACATAAAATTAGGCATTTCAGAGCATGGCCAGCAAGTAACCAAGTAAACTATTTTGGCTTAAATAAATAATTATACCTACCTACTGTTTTAAAATTTGTTATGCATACTCTTGAGTACTTTAGAATCAAATATCCATCGAATTCTCTTCTTCCATAAGGGCTTCATCCCATAAAATGCAAAGAACAGCCCCCTCTCATAATAAGATGTGTAGTTTTCGCAATTATCTCGTGAATAATGCATCTCATAAAAAAATTTATGTGAAATAAAATTGATGTGACTGGTAGATAACTTCCGCATTTTGGGTGCGTAAATAACTATCAAATGATTTTTGAGGACTTGTGATTTTACAGTACTTTTTTTTTAAATTGCTTTTAAAGGCTGATAGTATTTCCTCAACTTTGAACATTATTTGCAAGAGTTGGAGTGCAGATTAGCTGCATGGTCAATATAACACTTTTAAAGCAGAATTTAATAATAAAGATTTTCATTCCCTTTAATTTTTTCGTACGACTAACGGTTCGGAAAAAACAGCATCAAGTCTCCATTTGGGATGTTTTATTTCTGACGAAATTCAGAATTCATAAACCAAATGTAAATTCATTATAAACTCTCCTGTTCGCCTATTTTTGTTCAATTTAATTGGCCTATATTATTAGCTTTTGCGTTAGAAAACGAAATTCCTTTTTTGTTGAGTTTGTATAATGATGGAATATCCCATATAAAATCCAAAGAAACTAAAATCATCAATAAATACATATATGTTAATACAGGATAACCGATTCAAAATTTTAAGAAAAGGTAGTGGAAATGGTTTTTCATCCATCAGCATTTTCATTGACTAATTTCTAAGAATTTCAAATAATTAGGCCTACATTAAAATACGAACTACAAAAACCATAAAACCTTCCATTTTTTGAAATGGTAAACTTTATCACCCTTGGTTAAGGGTTAAATATTAAAATCAAAATCGAAAATATTTAGAGTCTATTTGGGAGGCGATACGATAAAAATTCGTTCAGACCTGTAATAATGATCATATAATTACTTGAAATTTTTTAAGTAAATTTCTATTTCAGGCTGATATTTAATATTATTTTCATTGCAAAAACATTTGTCCTTTATTAGCGTTAGTACACATCCATGCATTTTAAATTGGTCTTAATGCACTTGTAACCAATTTCATAATATTTATTTATTTATTCAAATTCACTTTAGTTCAAGTCAACAAACTGATGATTTTTATTGCTTAGTTAGCAGTAATTAACCAATAGAAAAGTTCATTTTAACTAAGTGGCAATGTTATGAAATTTCCTGTTGCATTTTTTATATTACCTATTTTAAATATTACATTTTTTAATAATGTTTCTATTCCCTAGTATTTATTACAACTTAAATAAACTATAAATGCGATATATTTTGATTCTTTAATTAGATGGTCCAGGTCTCATATCTTTCAAATAAAAAAAAATTGAACACATTTTCTGCCTACATATTATATACATTTCTAATATTTTTTAAAAATGATGTTTGGTTTTAGTGCCTTTCTAGTGTTGCTACAGCTTTACAATCTGGTTTCTTGCCTTACTGCGAACCAGTGTATCGTAGATGTGTATCTTTGATTCAACAAACACTTTATCAACACATGGTAAGATTTTAATTTATTAAATGGGAAAAAGTTGCGAACTTCATTTTTTACTAGGCCAACGTTCAAAATCCTGAACAGTATGAAGCACCAGATAAGGATTTTATGATAGTTGCTTTAGACTTATTATCAGGTTTGGCCGAAGGGTTAGATGGTCACATTGAAAAGCTAGTAGTCAACAGTAATATGATGGAATTGCTTAACCATTGCATGCAAGACCCCATGCCCGAAGTAAGGCAGTCTTCGTTTGCTCTTTTAGGTGACCTTACCAAAGCTTGCTTTCAACACGTAAGGCCATGTATTCCTGACTTTTTACCTATATTAGGACAAAATTTAAATCCGGAATATATTTCGGTTTGTAATAATGCTACTTGGGCTATTGGAGAAATTAGCATAAAATTAGGTAATTATTCGATCTTTGTTTTTAGTTAGTCCAAAAAGTTTAATTTTATTTACATATTAGGTGCAGATACTCGTCACTATATACCGTTAGTTTTAAGTCAATTGGTGGACATTATAAACAGACCAAATACTCCTAAGACATTACTCGAAAATACCGGTGAGTTACTAATTTATACGATTTTTTTAACAGGAAACATTTTTAATTAACATCAAGGGTTTGGTTTTTATTAATTGGAAAATAATTTTGTATAGTCTAAATTATATGGATCAGTTAGTTATTTGGTTTACTAACATTTTAGGTGCTCAAGGAAATATATGTTGTGGTCTCTTTTCCAGTTGTGTAACTTTTCCAACTAATCAGTTGTTTTTTCCTTTCCATATCTTATGGATCATACCAATATTTTTAGCGCATGCTAAATTATTGAAATAATTCTTTAGGTAACACCTGGGTAATTTTAAGTATTATCAAAACAAACCATTTTCCCATCAATCACGTTCTTTTCTTGTAGTAACTAGGACAAAAACCAGCAGTTGTTTTACTTTCAAATTATAACAGTTTATTAATGTGAACTACAAACCACGACACCAATAATTTGTGTGTAGCTGGGAATCAAACCGACGTCTAATCGATTCCCAGTTCTATCCTTGAGCCACTAGATTGAAATATCTACATATACTGCAGTAAACATAAAAATGTTGGGTAAAACGAATCTTTCTTATGAACTCGCTTATTATAGGAGATCAGCAGTCCAGCAATTATTTTTTGCAATAGAAAAAGTAAACTGAAGCACAGAAATTCAAAAAATTCTAGTTGTTTCAGGAACTAACAGATTTTGTTAAGATCCGTTTTTATGTAACCATTTATTTTTGTCTTGGTGTCCACAGAATCATTCAGTGCTATTCATAACACCTTGGCAATTACCAACAATTGCCAACATCGTAGATGTTCCAACGTCGCTTCTTGAGAATAATCTGTCATTCCAAATGCAGAATTTTAGGTTGTCATTTTTAATTTTACTTGCATTGCTTAATTTCTAGTGAAAAATACAAAGTAAGTACTTATTTTATTCCCAATTTTACTATATTTAACAAGATAAGTGAAACAATCATGTTTTTATGAGAATTTTAATATTTAATTTTTTGGGTCCGGTTATGCCAACATTAATGGCCTGAACAAAATTTCTTCAGCTACACACTAAAGAACAGGCTTATTTTAGTCTGTAGAAACAAAAATTTTCGAGAACCGTTGAAAAACAACCCCAAAATCGACTTTTTAAAAGTACGGGAAATTAGCATCGATTATGCCGCGCCCCCAGGCAGACGCGATGCAATTCATTGACGTTCCCTTCAAATCGCGTAAAATTTTTTCGCTCCGATTTGAATTTTTCTTTGAAATTCGGATAGCTGGGAGTGTGATTAGTAGATATTAGTAATAAGTATTATCAAAAAAATGGAAAATAACCCGTGTATTACCGAAAAAGTGAAAAAATTAAATTTTTTTTTCTTCGATTTTTGGGGTGTGCATTCGATAGGGAGGTTTATCCATCGTCAAAACCTACCCTTTCGGGGCGCCGCTCCGCTCCGCGTTGCACTCCTCCAAGGCGGTTTTGACTCTGGTTACTAGGCTAAACATACGAGAAGGCGCCACCCATCAGGAAAACCGGGATGAATGAAACCGGGAGCTTAGAGACCCTTGAAATAGCATTAAAAAGTATAGTTGCGGTATGGGGCAGTAAACTATTACGTTTCACCCCCAAAATATCGAATAAAACATAAAATAAATCGATGTTACATGTACGAGAGACGTGCTGCTTCTGCCGGTCCGTAAAACGCTAAGTTTAAGACTAGTTCTTTCTGCACGCACCGTCAACAAAATGAGCGACGCGGGGGAATCTCGTTAGTTTTACCACTGAATCTCGTTAAATTAGCCAAGTTCAAATTCGATGTATTGAAAAGTTTGGACCTAATTCTCGAAGATTCTTTTGGCAATTTGCTATATTAACCATGTTCTTTAGTGTGTAGCAGAAGAAAGTATGATTCGAACATTAATGTTTAGGTAACTGTAGCCAATTTTTTTTGCCTTCAATATCATTAAATAAAAACACCTTGCAACCAAGTAACGGAGATTTCAAAGCAGATTACGATATTTGTCAATTTTATTGAAAAACTTTAATATAACCGATTAAGGCTCGTGATGTTTTTAAAGCAAGTCTTGGAGTTTAAAACTGAGCAAGTTAATGTTGTAGATGGGGCTCTGTGTAAGAAAAAGATTAGACATAAATATTAAATTTTTTAGGCATTACGTTGAGTGGAAAGTTCCATGTTCGTATGAAAATTATAAACAGTGAAATTTTTCAAACAAGCCAAGAATTTGGTGAGTTGTAGTGAAATAGGCGTTTTGAACCAAAAACGTACATTTGAAGAAATTGAACGGAATAACTGGATTCCTGTAAGTGTAAAATGTTGAAAAAATTTACTAAGGCTGTAAATAATGTAAAGGAGGTTCTTGTAATTAAAACAAAGCAGAATATTTGAAAATTATAATTTAGCAAAAATAAATAAAAATAAATTTTAGAAAGTGTACTTAATAATACCTTATTAATCTAAAAGCCAATGATTTACAATAATTTTGAATTACTGGGATTGAATAAGTTTTTTAATAACGTCATGAAACTAAAAGATCACATCCCTCACAGAATAATATTTTTATAGGTGGTATTTATAACCATTATAATTCGTTTACAAAATCGCTTTCTAAATACAGTAAGACCCCGTTTAACGCTGCTCCGCTTACCGCTGTTTCGGTTTAACGCTGTTTTATTTGAATAGGGTATTCCCCGAAAATCGCACACCGCGTGGGATTCCCCGATATCCAAAGCGTAACGCGGAAGAGTAGTATGCCGATCGCCGCTGATAAGAGTGCATCGTACATTTACATATAACCCATTAATTAATTATTTAACATTTGATGCCTTATCCACTTATCGACAACTTTTTACACAGCGCAAACGAAAAACGCAAATGACATTAGACACATTTTTGATAAAAAGACAGAAAATTGGAAATGCGGAAGAATCTGAATGATCTCAAACGTAAATGATGACTTAGAGTCTCTTTGATTTTTTCTATTTTTCGCATCGAGTGTTTGTTACTTGACGCACTTTTAAAGGTTGGTTTAAGAGCGCGCTGCGGAAAGAGAGACAGGGAAGCAGTAGATATGATGTTGAAAGAAGCCTCTAATCTTTTGTAGATTTAAAAAATTTAAAAAAATTATTTGCGCCATATCTAAGGGAACCCTTGAACCCTTTGTGCATTAAGTTGATTTTATATAGTTTAAAACTCCACTAAGGGCACTTTTTGATTTACAAGTTTTGTACAAGTTTTCTATAATTGTTGATGAAATCGCTTCAAAATCAGGTTTTGTCCTTATAATGATCTGCAGAAGGCAATAACGAAGTTTCATTAAGATCGGTTGTCATAAAAATTCAAAATTGTCCTTTTTCATAAATTAAATTAACCTCTTTACTTTTAATTTAAAGCGCTCAAAATTGGTTATTGCCTTCAATAGTCTTTGCTTATTAATATAAAAAAAGAATTACATTGATACGACGTTTAGTTTTTTAAATTTGTACAAAAGATTAGAGGCTTCTTTCAACATCATTCCCTCTCTCTCTTTCCGCAGCGCGCTCTTAAAATTAATAATACCGGGTGTATGTTTATTTATGTTTCTATATTTGTAAGAAATCAATTTTTGTTGTATTATTATAAAAAAAACATATTTAATAAACTTAATTGACAAAATTCATATTCATTATTAAAAATTTCCCCTAATCCCAATATTTACATGGTGACATAACCTCGTTTAACGCTGTTTTCTATAACGCTCTACTTTGCTGGAACGTATCCCCCGCGTTAAACGGGGTATTACTGTATTCGTTTATTTAAAAATTAAAACATTAAAATTGTTACTTAAGATTATAAAAATACAGAAATTTTGAAACCAACAATTTTTGTCTGATGACAAGGTGCAGAATCATCCCGAAAAACGCAATTATCAACTCCTCCAAATTGACTTTCAATAGAAGGTAATAATTGAGGGGGTTAAAGCCATAGTGGTGTAGTCATATTTTTGTAAAATTGCCTTTCAATAAATTGACTTAAAGGTATGCCTACAATAAATAGCTCAAATTTTACAAAAATGTGACTTACACCAATGGCTTTAACCCCCTCAATTGCTGGTTCAATATTTATAATCTCGAGCATTCACAGTACCACTTATTATGTGCAATGACCAACCCCTTGGCTGGAAAATCGTCCCCCATGCATTACACTGGCTGAAAACTTCACTGTCCATTTTAAACATTCGTCTTTCAATCGTTCACCATTTCTTCTTCGCAAGTAATTAATACCATCAATTTACATTCTAAAATTGTTCTGTTTGAAAAGATCATAAAGTAGTGTAGGTATAAGACCTGAAAGGGATTTTAAACAATTCCCACCCCCTTTTTGAATACAATAGATTTTATTGCAAAACTGGTAGATTTTCACACTACTAAATAGTAGTGCTACTAAAAAACCTGCTAAATAAATAGTACCAAGTTATAACAAATACCTTGATATACCTGTTGTCAATCCCAGCAAGTACGGTACACCACTTTCTTCGTATCATTTATTGCCATGTTCTTAGTAACAAAATGCTGTTCTGCATTTTTTGCAAATGCAAAAAAGTTGCTATAAAAAAATCTTTAAAATGTATGATTGTTTTACTTATCTTATTAAATATTAACATTGGGAATAAAATAAGTACTTTGTATTTTTCACTAGAAATTAAGTAATGCAAGTAAAATTAAAAATGATAACCTACAATTCTACTTTATTGTCAAGAAGCGACGTTGTTACATCTGATGTTAGTAATTACCAAAGTGTCATGAATAGCACTGATTAGGTTAATTTTTCTTACAGACACATAGTGAGGCAAGACAGCTAAAACCTGCAATTAAATGAAAAACTAAATGCTATTTAGAGATTCCTCTCCATAACGTTTTAATACGACTGCTTCACTAGATCCAATTTTGTTTATTTTCGGAAGCAGTTTATACAGGGTGATCCAAAAAAAAGTTGCGACCAAATAAGCTGTTTCTCGCTTAAAAAATATGGAAAATTAAAAAAAAACTCTGGTTTATTATTATTATTAAAGCTTTATTATAAATTTTATTAAAGAAAATGTTTATCAACTGTATTTGAATCTCGTTAATCCGCTCATGCGCGTCAGTGACTAATGGAAAAAATATCCGATTTTTTTTAAATAAAAACATATTCAAGAATCTATCTATGAATCTTCTCAATACTACTAACAGTCCTCAAAAGTGATATCCAACTTAATAATCAATTAAAATTTGATTTAATCGCAGTTTTAAAGCTCTCTTGCCCCACTGTGCGACGTCACGGTTTTTTAAATACAATGTTTTTTCATGAATTTATTATGCTTGTCATAATAAAAGTCGGAAATTAACATGTTTTACATTTTGGTATAATTAATAGGCACCATTAATTTAATTTCAAGCACAGATAAGTTAAATGTTGCTAAAATTGTATTTTTCAACAAAAAGAATAATTATTATTGCTTATAATAAAAAAATTAACTTGATAATTACTGAGAAAACAAAACGTTGAATTACATTTTAATTTATACTAAAAAATAAATACAGTCGAGTCGCGAAATAGTGAATTAAATATGGCAAAGACCTTTCACTTTTTCGGGGTTAAAAAATTTACAATAAAGTCACATTTTGTAAATGAAAGCTTTATTTTAACGAAAATTGATGGTTACCTACAAACATAATTACAATACGGGTAGGACAAATTATGTTATTTTTGATTGTACTTGTTTTTTATTTAATTTAATACTTAATATTTCAACTTCTTCTGCATTTTCTTCACTCCACTGAATAACATCATTTAAAGATGTCAATGCATGATTTATTGAAATAAGTTTATCGTTAAAAGTATAAGAAACCATCTCATCCTCGTCTTCCTTTTCTGATTCAGAAAAGATCTGAATTTCGTTCCCTGTATAATATTCGTAAATTCTCAATCTTTGGGGGAAGTCCCTATAAATGTAATTCAAACTGCACGATTTAGCACGCAGTTCGCTGTATCGGGGTTACCGCTGTTCGTTATATAGGAGTCCCATATACTCTCAATGTTAAAATTTTTGTGTTCACTATTTCCGGTAGTTCACTATATACGGTATTCACTATTTCGCGACTCGACTGTAGTTACATAAAAATAGAGAAGATTACAATTTTTTTAACACATTTGAGGATTATCCAATATTAAATAAAAAATTGTATAACGTGGAACTGAGTAGGTCTTTGTCTGTGGCATATTTTTAATCATAAAATTGCGAACTTCACAAATCAATTAAATTTTAATTTCGTACGCTGTTTGGAAACAGAACTTCGCACACAAAAATTATGGTTATTTTTTCTTCAACTCTTTGATTGCAGATTTTTATTTCTAATTGAGAAATTTCATCAATATTTTTTTAACATTTTTTATAGTTAAAGGTGTAAACATTGGTAAATAATAACCCAAAAAATTTCATTATAATTTGAACATCGTAGGTTCCAATGTACTGGACGACGAAATTTTTATTTAATCTGACATGTACTTCTTGTACTATAAAACAGGAAGTATAATGGTAAATCGTTTTTTTTTATTGTTCAAAGGTACCAAACTATGTATAGTTCTGGAGGAAAATTACAACGAGTATCATAGCTCGTTAATCCATTCATGTTTCCATAACTTCCTATGGTGTCCATTATATTTTTTCTTGATGTGTCTAATTTGCAGCTTATTTGTAGAACACACATTTTCACTTTTTTTTCTATTTATATGTAACTCTGCTTAGTATGTTGTCCGTTATATTTTTCCTTGAACGCGCACGCTATGAGACTTTTGTTTTCTTATTATTGGAATTATTTCTAAAGCCCCCATCTCACTGTCGACGTTATTTAAGACTTATTATTTTAGAAAAGGCTTCGAAATAAATTGAAGTTCCAGGTTTATTAGAACTCATGCAAAGTGGAATTTATAGAATTTCATCTAAATTTGTATCTTCCCTTAATGGGTGGCGCAAAAAAGGTTCCGATTTTAGGGTGTACCTTGTGAAAAAAGAACCCATGCTAATTTTTATTTATTTTTTATTGTACCCATTTTATACAAAACCAATAATAACTTGCTGTCCGTATAATTTGTAAAAAGTTAATGAAGTAGGTCATGCAATAAGTTTTGCAATATGAAACGAATTTCAGAATATTGATTATTGTAATTATTAATTTTTATATTGCAAAACTTATAAAGTGACTCATACTGTCTAGTTTGTTATTTTTATAGTTAAAAAAATTATGAGGTAAGTAAAAAATATTTTACTGGCAGTTTTGACTTCACCCTTTCCGAAAAATATTTTGGGGTGTCATTAACTTTGTTGGAGGATGTTGAAGGAAAACAATTTTAATTCCCAAGCTATGTTAAATGCGTTTTGCTTTAATGTTAAATTTTATTTATTAGTGAGCTAATTTTATTTATTTAAATATTTTTTATAAGTGATTATTATTAATCCCTTATTTATATTTATAAAATTTATTTCCTCTTTCAAAGTTACTGATTTGAAATGATCACTCGGTATTATGTTTTTGTCTAAATTACGTACTACAAAGTAACAATTCACTTTATTATTTTTTTTGTTGTAGTACGCAATGTGACAATTTAAATTGTTGAATAAAATAGAACATTTATTTGGTTATATGTTTTGGTGTTTTTCCTGATTGTTAAAGTTTTAATTTAGACACAAATTTTTATTTTAATTTACAGTTGTAAGATGTTCTTTTTTTTTCAACAGCTAATAATTTTTTTAATTATTGACAATATTTTCTATGATTGTAATTATTTAAGTGTTGTCATTATTTGGTTGTAATTAAGTTTTGTTTTTTGTTCTTTTTATGTTCTCGGTGGTTCACTGTAGCCATAACAATTGGTCGCCTAGGTTATGTCTGCCCTCACGATGTCGCACCAATGTTACATCAGTTTGTTCGCCAGTGGTGTGTAACCCTCTTTAAATTTATACTTTTTTATTATAATTAAATTTTGTTTTGGTTGCCAGCTAGTTTAATTTAAGTTTTGTATTTTCAAAAATTTTATTGCTTTCACCCTTCCTACGGCTCTTACTATTCAAATTTATTACTTTAACTTGACTAAAGTAACTCGAGCACACAACGTGCATACCAAAGTGTTCAAATAAACGAAAGATAAATTTTTCCAATTGGCAAAATACAAATTTAAAAGTAAAACCACGGTTTGGTGAAACTAATTATTTGAGTTTTAGGTGCACTTCTTTACGTAATATACGTGATAACGAAGAAAAAGACAGTGCTTTTAGGGGAATGTGTCACATGATAACCGTAAATCCTGCCGGGGTGGTTCCTGATTTCATATTTTTCTGTGATGCCGTAGCATCTTGGATCAGTCCTAAAGCAGACCTTAGGGAAATATTCATCAAGGTATTTAACTTGGCAACTTTCATTAACATCACACTAACACTTTTTTTTCTTTACAGATTTTACATAGTTTTAAAGCTCAGGTTGGTGAAGACAACTGGAAACGTTTTAGTGATCAATTTCCAGTTGCACTTAGCGAAAGACTTACTACGCTTTATGGAGTATAGAATTTTATTTTTATATTCAAGGTAAGTTTTTGTTTAGTTTAGTTCAGTCAAACGAATGAAATTTATTTTGAAACTTAGTATTAAAGTAATACAAATCTGCAATTATCTAAGACACAGGGCCATTTATAGTGAAATCTATACATGTAAAGTTGCAAGCCCGCACTCACTCATCGAGAAATCACGGCTAGGATTATAATGCACCAATCAGCAAGCCCAATTTTTGAAGTAATGAATTAATAGCTATCTATGTAATCATATTGTCCAGGAGAATTTAAATCAGGTGATGCTGGATACAAAATTCCAAGATACGAACACCAGGGGTGAATATGCACTATAATTTTCGAGGAGATAGGACAACTCTTCATGCTGAAAATTATTAGACACCCATATAATTGTTCAAAAACGTAAAATATTTTCTAATCTTTAGTTATAACATCTGGTGTAGTTCAATAGACTATCAACAGATGATGCTGATAAATTAGGAGGCGTAATAAATTGCTTTATCACCAAGAATTGCTAAAATAAAAAAAAATTACACCTCCCAATTTAGTAGCACTATCTGATTTGTTGATAATCTTTTGAATAATACCAGGCGTTTCAAAAATTCCTGTAATCCTTATGAAGCCTTATGAATATACGAATTTGAGCCTTCTGCGTCGATTTTTAGGGTTCTTGACCTTTGAAACTTCCTCTAGCAGGTAGTCAAGTCCGGCCAGAACAATAGTGCAGTTTCACAATATGCCAAAAAGGGTATTAACGTTTTTGAATGCACGCTTTCATGTAGATTCCACTATTTATACTGCCCATTGTTACAAAAAGTGGGGATGTATGACCACAAGAGCAAATGTCCTGCCAAACCAGGTATTTTTCGGAAATTTCGACACCTTTTTTGTTTTACATTTTTCGTCAAGTTGTCCTCGAATTCTTGTCTTGGAAGCTGTCGAAAGTCTGCTTTACAGTACGTTTCATCGTCCATCATCATTCATCACATACGAATATTTGCATAAAAATTGTTCATACAATTTCCGAGCTCTAGTATTAACCATTAATTATAGCTCAGCTGAACGATTTGCCACTGTTTGTATACAGCATCATCTATCTATATTCGGTTATGAACGTCTTGCGACATTTTCCCGATACCTCCCTGTCTCTGCTCGTTGCGTGCTGAAAATGTGTGACGAGCACAGAGGACCTACAGCTTAACGTGGATTCCGAACCACGGGAATAGACGATTTTTACACCGCCTACTCCATCAGGGAAGTTTTTTAGCCATAAATAATGTTATCTGGGGCCAGCAGATAGACATTTGGTGAGCGAAAATTTCTTCTATAGATAGCACCTCACAGGATTTGAGCCCGTGAATATTGGCTTGAAAGCGAACACGCTAGCATTTCAGCCATTCGCTCACCTCGTATACAGCATCATCCCTTCATGAAATGTTGGGCTTTTGTTTCAATTCCGCGATTTAGACAAGGCCATAAAATAATTGGAATACCAATATCAAATTATAAATTGATTATAATTTTAAAATATTTTCGTCTATACAGTGTGTTCCATTAAAGCATGGCAATTTAACATTTTCTTATTTTCAATTGAAACTTCAGTTTCACAAGCCCCCCCCCCCCCCCGCGTTGTATCTCTGTTATTTTAAATACAGTCAAACCTGTATAAGTAAAATTTTATCAAATCTCTGTAGGCCACCTCGGATTCGTCCATTCGTTACTTACCACCCTAAAATAACAATTTCAGTGCGGCGAAAAGCTGGCAGAGATGTAAGGTCATAAACGTCGGGAATATCTGATAGAGCATTTGAAAGAAGAATGCCATTTTATATTTTAACGCACTGTTGCTTAGATAATTGCAAAATTTTATAAATATTAATAAAAGTGTTTTTTTGTTTTAGGGTTTGATATGTAGGGGTGGGATGTGCCAATTTGCATTTGCTTCAAGAAGTTGGGTGGGATTATAGGTGTGAAATCTTTTGAACTGGGAAATTTCAAATTTAGTGTTTGGAGAAAATTACAAGGTGCTTTTTTAATAAGCCAATGATAATTTTATTAAATAATTTTTTAACATTTTATTCTTTTATAGTGTTAGAAAAGAATGCACGTGTTTTTCTAACACGATTTTTAATTTTGAATTTGACTTAGCTTTTAAAGTTGGTGTAGTTGTTTTCTCATTGGGGAATATAATACATACCTAGAAATTTTTTTCTGGATTTTGCATAAAATTTATTTTGCCCAGTGGTAGGATATGAAGGTTTTGGAAAACGTTTGAGTAGTCAAATTTAAGACTGCATTTTTGTTTAAATAACGTTGGAGCTAAATTATTAACTTTCTTGCTGCTGTTATCAAAGTGAATAATATTTAAAAAAATAAAACTTAACTCTAATTAGGAAATTTTGGTGTTTGGCGACATTTGTAGTGACGTGTGTGTAAAATGTGATTGAAGCATTGGTGTTTTTTATTTCAAAATTTGTGTACTTTCTTTACAAATTATCTTGTGCAAATTGTATAAATTACATTTTTGGAAGTAGCACCTCAAGTACAAATATTTGTATGCTTGGGCAGCAAGAGAGTTAATTATTTTAAAATTAAATGTAATAAGTAGTCTAATCTAAGGAGAAAATCGAAAAATTACGAGAATTATCTTATTAGTTTGGTTAACTGATATTTTCAAAGAGATATGGAATTCAAATTCGAAATTTTATGTACTTAAATCATAATCAAAACTTCACATATTTGTGATTTGCATTATTTAAACTTGACACATAAACCTAGTGCAGCTCAGTAAAATTTGGTGGAAAATGATTTTAGCATGATTGTGAATTCTCCTGTTTAACATACTAAAAGTCTCAAAGTCAGTGAAAATATGCAACCCAAAGCAAACTTTAGCCAATATATTCTAGTCTGTTCAGGATATGTTCCTAATACCACCGAACCAAAACAAAAGAACGCCGAATTTTCTACAAAAGGGCTTTTATTTATTTTTTTCATGCATCCCAATGGCAACTAATCGTCCCTTAAAGTTAAAATTTTTGATATTAAGAGGAACTAAAATATGAAGAAGCATTTTTGTAGGAAATATGTAGCACGTTTTATTTTGTAGATAAATATTTTTATGTATCTTGAACAATTTAAGAGTTATTTAAGAAAAAACTGTGAATTCTCCTGTTTAACATACTAAAAGTCTCAAAGTCAGTGAAAATATGCAACCCAAAGCAAACTTTAGCCAATATATTCTAGTCTGTTCAGGATATGTTCCTAATACCACCGAACCAAAACAAAAGAACGCCGAATTTCCTACAAAAGGGCTTTTATTCATTTTTTTCATGCATCCCAATGGCAACTAATCGTCCCTTAAAGTTAAAATTTTTGGTATCAAGAGGAACTAAAATATGAAGAAGCATTTTTGTAGGAAATATGTAGCACGTTTTATTTTGTAGATAAATATTTTTATGTATCTTGAACAATTTAAGAGTTATTTAAGAAAAAACTGTGATTACCTTTTACATGTGTCGATACCTTTAGTAATTTGTTGATTCCAAAATTTAAAATTATTTTCCGTTTGAAACTCGCTGCAACTAGGACATTGACATTTACTGTAGAACAAATTCGAGGTGTACATATTTGTACAAATTAAAAAATTCGAAATACGTTTAAATTCGTTTGCTTGTGATCTTATAAACCTACACGATTCACATCGCCCCATTGTTTGGGCCTGACCCAATTACCTAGTCTATCTAAACATAATAATCTAATATACCCATAAATTCCCCTGTGATAACTCGCAAACGATTCGTATTTTGAATGAAAGAGCAATTTAAGAATTTGGTTCTTAATGTGTATATTATTTATAAGATAAAAAAAGACTGAATTAACTACTAACCGAACTGATTTAACTTGTTTATGATATCTTTTTGGAAATATCAATTTATGAAGTGTAACTGCAATGTAAGTTCACTATACTTTTTAATACCTTATCTCCTCATGAGGACTTCTGAAACCTAAACACCCTCGAGCCCGTCCTGTTCCTAGTAAATTGGGTCCTATTGGTATGAATGTGTTAATCGTAAAGAAAAAAAATGTGATAATATTGAGTGATTGCTGTTTTTCAAGTTAAAATGTGATACTTTTTTATATATGATACACATTTAATATTTTTCATTTCATTGTTATAAGTTGTTATTATTATTGCTAGTTAGATGTGGTAGTATGTATATTTATGATATTAAAATTGATGTAATTAGGGGGGTCATGATCCAATAGTAACAAAATCTTTTTAAGTTCTGGCAAAAGCATTTATTTGGGAAATTGTTTATTGTGTCACCAAAATTATTGAACAACATTTTGTTGCGTGAGTGAGTTTCCTTAATGTGCAGAAGTCTTCAATCCTTCTACACTCCAAGAATCCATTCCTTTTGCGTAAATTACGCATTCCTTTCTTTAGCTTAAGATTTTTCTACAAATTCTATGTTGTAGTTAAAGAGAACCTAATTTTATATTACTTTTGTTTCTTTTTTATATAACCAGTGGTTTTACTGGTTTATAAAACGATATGTAATTGCTATATAAGTACGCACTGTAGTGAACTGTAAAACGGAACCTTTCGTTTGTTGCTTTTTTGTATAATTAATATGCTTGAAATGTAATACTAGTCTGGATGAAAAATTTATTTTGCATTAATCTGGATCAGTTTCATTCCTAAAAATATGTAAATCTGTACATTTTTACTCTAATTATATTTATTTTGAAATGTTTGTAAAAAGAATTTAATTTATTGACTACAATTTTAATGTACAATTTTTTGTTTTACAACTTAACGTGTTTAGATACGAACGAACTAGTACAATTTTTTTTAATCTAATTCAAAGCATGACAGGATAACTGTTTTTAACTCTCATCTAAAATATAGAATAGATAATATTAAATGTTATCAAACCACATCATTTGGTCAGTTATTTTACTATGTTGTTTTCTAAAATTCAAATTCTATGTTTAGATGTACCTTTGATTCTATATAAATCATTTAGTGAATATGCAACTGTTATAATTCAAGTGTTTTATGTTGAAAGATTCTGTAGAATAAAATTATTTTTAAAGTACAGCTTTAATTTTTTTTTATTGGAGTGCCCAGTTTTCTAGTTATTGTCAATATAAGAATTCTTTCCTTGCTGTGATGATCAATTCTGTTAATTCATACCTTCCAGTTCCGGCTTGGGGAAGTCTTACATTTGAAAAGTAATAAAAAAAGATAGAATAAAAAAGAAATATATTGTAAATATTATACCAAAAACTGTCTTAAATGCAAAGAAAATGTTCATTGCATCAATGAATGAATATTTCATGGTATTAACGAAAAAGTTCATTGGATTTATTAATTTCTTAATTGTATTTATGTAAGGTTTATAAAATCAGTGAATTTCAACCAATGGACCTGGTTCATTGCCTTTTTTCAGTGTACCTTATCAAATAACATAAGAAGTATTTTAAACAGGAATCCCTTTCAAATATTCTAGAAGAAATTACTAGGCAATTGTTCCAAGTATTTATGTAAGTTCACAACCGTTAGAACAGGTAAGGTAATAACTACGTATACTGATCGGCGATGAGATAATTTATAACACCATCTAAATGATCTTATAGTTATTTCTTGTAAATCAATCGGTTACGAGTTACAACAATAATTTCTATTGCAATAAAAAAAATTTTGCGTATCCCAAAATATTTTTAAAGCATTTCTTGAAGTCAATTAACCGATTTGTATGAATATGCATGAAGGTGCATCTTTTGCGTAGTTTTTCCAATATGGCTGCCAAATCCGGTCGTTAAAGTGTAGTGCAAATAAATACAATAAAACTTATTTCAGCCGCCACTGATGGATAGTAAGTAACAGGAACTTCATTTAACCTTTTAATCTTAACAGACAAGCTTAGTGTTCTTTTTACTGGATAGTGATGATATTTTAGAAGATACTGCTCAAATATTATATTGTATCAGAAATCTCATGGCTGATTTCATAAAACTTTAAATTTAACTAACCAATAGAAAACGTTTGTCAGTACTAACAGGCTTATGGAAATCAGAGACGTTATTTTAAGTATCTCAACAACGATTGTGCGGCTTGAAGGCCGCACAGAAACTTTTCTAGGTCAACTAAATAAACCAATGAAATACTTTGTGAACAGATATATAAACAGAACTGGTATTTTATTATGACGGTAATTTAAGGCCAATTTATCAATCTCCAGTTAAACTTCCAGGTAGACTTAACTGAAAAGTAAACGAGGTTTGGCGTCTTCTCATTGGACTAAAAGACATCACATGATCGATTTATGTGATAGGTAAATTTAACTGGAGATTGATAAACTGGCCCTAAAAGACGTCACATGGTAGATTTATCTGACAGGTAAATTTAACTGGAATTGATAAACTGGTCGTGCAGCCTAAAGGCCGCACTGGATCTTTTGAGCTTGGTAGTTAAAAAATGAGCCAATCAGAAGGTTCACACGGTTACCTTGCTCTTCTACACCTTTTCAACTTCAAATTGAGACTTTCCATTTGAAATTCGAATTAAACAAATAATCAAAATATGCAATAAATGGCACATATATCGCTCATATTCAAAGAACCAATTTAATCTAGATCCCATTAACGCGTTTGGTGGGATTATTTTTGATTCAAAGTTTCCAAAATAAAACATTTTTACATTACAAATAATTTATTAAAATTTTGTATTTAAAAATTTGAAATCCATTGTAAGAGTAATCATAATTTCTAGATATCGCTTTATCACAGGAACAAATATTATTTCGGGAGCAAATTATCCTTTTGTCTGATAAATAAAAATGACAAATCTTAGCAATTTAAAGAAGTTACAACCAAAGCATACCGACAACGATAAATCTCAGCTTTCCCTTTTTCTTTTTTTACTCGAAGATGATGGGGATTCACGATCACCAATTCCTGGTACGTCAATTTCGTCATTTATTTTTTCCATATACTCTTCCATATGCACTGAATTATGAACCGGCTTCTTCGACCGCTTTTTACCGGTTTTCGGCTTCATTTTGGAACTTGATTCGTCTTTTTTATAAGTACGGTTCTTAAATTTTCGGCTCGTTAAAGTTGAAAACATGCCCGGCAAAAGTGCACCAAGTGATGGTTCAATGATAGGCAAAGGATTATCATTTATGGCATTAACGCATTCTTGGGGAATATCGTGGGGAGTTAAAATTGAACGGTTCTTGTTTCTTAGCTCCAATGCGGTTTTAAGATCTCTAATATTTATGCAATAATCCGGATCATCACTATCCGTATCGTCAAAGTCCGGATCGTCACTATTCCGATCTCCACTATTGGAAAATCGATATGCATCATTTAGAAGTGCATATATATAAAAATTTTGAAATCTAATTAATTGGGTAACCGTTTTTGGGTCATATTCTGACACACCCAGTTCCTTAAATATTTCCAATATAAATTCACAATTATTGTCTTCATCAGTTTCTACTTTCAAATTTTTCGAATGCACTTTTTTCAGTTTCTCTATGTCTTCATTTAATTTTATCCGATCAATTTCAATTTCATCGGCTGTCGAATCAGATTCATATATCGAATCAAATTCAAATGAGGAATCCGACTCAGATTCAAATGACGAATCATCCATTTTTTCCGTTTAAATTAACTTGTACACTATTTGTTATGTTTGGATTAGTCTTGTCGATCAATTTATTATTTACATGATCCTTTTTATAGAGGAATTCTTTGATTGGTACTATCGACTTAGAAGATTAGGACCGGCGCTACATATGATTATAAATGCGAGCGCATAACCGAATCACGCAAAACTATTATAATAGATGGCGCGGACTTTAGTAGCATAATGGTGGTATTACACTATGTAATTTACATGACGAAAATTATCAAGTCTTGAAGCGTTGCAAGATGATCTCGAGCAAGGTGAAGAGATGACTTGGAGAAAATAGCGGGCAAGCAGTGGATGGGACTGACAGCGGATAGAGAAATATGGCGATAAAAAGGGGAGGCGTTTGTCCAAAGATGGAACTTTTAGCGCTGGCACATGATGAGATGATCACCAATCGAGCTACGGATAATTGAGTAGCACATCAATCGAATTGCGCGCGCTAAACAAACTAAACCCAAGTAACGCGCCGAGTACATCAGCTACTTAATTATAAAAATAAATGCTCTCTTCTCGTATAAATATGTTTATTTATTTGTTACGCGTTTCGGCATCAAACTGCCATCATCCGACGAACTATATATGAAAAATTAAATTAATATCATCGAAATGCAGCAGGCCCTGGCTAAGATGCAGAACAAGAAGGTCCCGACCAGATTCTGGCAATAATCCTATAAAAGCTGTTCGAAATAGACGATACGATATTCCACAGGTTTAAGAGGCCGAAAAGCATCTTGACTACAAGAAATACAGGATAAACTGGTAGCAAACAACTCATGCGATACTTATTAGGATAACCACTTCTCTTTCAGCGATTAATTTTTGTAATCTGTTTCAGCGTGTTAACTCTGTTTCAGATTAAATGAAGTTCAACCCTTTCTCTCCCCTTTGGGATAGGTGCTATTCGTCCCGTTATTTCTGGGACAGGTGCTATGCGTCCCCATATGATATGATTTTTGGGATAGGTGCTTTTCGTCCCGTTTTTCTTCACGCTTCGCATCAAGCATGGATCATGGACAACCGGGCCTCACCCGGCGGTCTGAAAATTTTTCTTCTCTCTTTTTATTCTATTAATATCATGCCTTTCTCAAGGCATAATGCGACCGGCTTCTACGCCTTTTCAGGGTTTTGACCCATATTACATTTTCAACGAGAGTTTTTATACAATTTTTGAGCGTTGGAGGAGACAAAGCTGGGCTCTGCCCAGCACGTGCTTCGCGAACCGTGCTTGCTTGCTGATACGATATTGCCGGACCTCTTTAATTACCATCTGAGAAGGGGAGAGTACCCGGGGAGCTGGAAGAAATCGAGGCTTGGTTCTGCTCAGAAAAGCAGACAAACCTCCGGAAAATCCCAGCGCATATACAGTCAGTCTGCTTGACCATGTTGGGAAAGTGTACGAGAGGCTCCATGAAGAAATCGAAAGGGCCGCTGGGCTATCGCCGGACAGATAATTCGGTTTTTGGAAAACGAGGTTCATCAGCCAGGTGGTCCAGAAAATCATACAGCTGGCGGAGCCAGCGAAAAGCGGAACGTGGAGGACAAGAAGGTTATGTCTCCTCATCACGTTGGACGTGAAAAATGTTTTCAACTCCGCCAACTGGAAGGAAATAATGAGGGAGTTGCGAATGAGAGAAATAGCTCCATAGTGACTGATAGAAGGAAGAGCCGCCCTATCACTGTCAACTTGATGGGGACAACTGTCGGGTCGAATGAGGTCGCGAAAATGCTGGGCATCGATATCGACAAATATATCAACTTCAGACGCCACCTTACCAGGGTAGCGGACAAAGTCACGAAGCTCGTTCATGTACTAGCCAGGATGCTCCCAAACATTAAGGGTCCCAGAGAAGACAAACACAGATTGTTGGGGTAGGTGGCGGAGTCCATCATGCTCTACGGAGGCCCCCATATGGACGGGACAAATGAAGATAGCAAGACACCGCGCCTATAGAACCATCAACACCGATGCGGTAAGGGTCCTATCGTCGACCATAATGATTCACCTGATGGAAGAAGAAAAAACTGCAAAATTTCACACCGGCGCGAAATATAAACAACTCAGACAAGAAATCATCCGTAAATGGTAGGCATCCTGGGATGAGTCGGAAAAGGGTAGATACGTTTAGACTCATCCCAGAGATTGCACCGTGGTACAACAGAGGCCATGGCGAGGCCAACTACTACCTCACCCAAATACTATCTGGTCATGGCTGCTTTGCCTCGATGCGCTGGTGAGTCTGGCGACTCGCAACAGTCTCAGCCTGAGGTGGGTGCCGGGACACCGGGTCATAAAGAATAACGAAAAGGCAGACCTTCTGGCTATAAGAATGCTGCAAACACCCCCGTAATGGGCCCTGAACCTTCCTACGGGATCGCATACACGGCCGGTAAGGAAAAGATCAGGGATATACTACGTAAACAACACCTCGCGTACTGGGAGGGCCTTTTTGGACTGAGGTAATCGCGGATGTTCATTCGGGCCCCTCGGGTGAGTCCAGGTTTAACTAGATCCTCCAGCTGAGTAGAAATCAGCTGATAATAATAGTAGAACTTTTTACAGGACACTGCTATCTTAAAAGGCACCTCAACATTATGAGGGAAGCTGAAGACCCTACATGCAGGAAATATGGCGAGGAAGATAAATCCTCACGCCACATACTATACGAATGCCCTGCATTAGCAGGGGGAAGATTGGGTCACTTTAGGTTTCCACATCCGGCTACTGAGGAGATACCACAAGCGCCCTTCGGCTGCATGCTTGACTTAGTTGAGGAGACGCTGTTGCAGTGAAACTAGGACTAAGCTTCACTGTAGTGGGTGTCATACACCACAATCCATTAGTAATAATAATAAGGCCCACTTGGTGCCTTCTGAATTTCGTTTGACGCTCTCTGAATATCGGTTGATAAATCTGAATTGCAGTTGACGATTTCTGAATTACTGGTGGAAAAGGTGTAGACTCAAGTTTTAATCCGGTAAATTTGCTATCCGGAAAGGGACGTCTATTTTTTCTGGAATTCAAATTTGTTCAGAAAATACAGGGTTTGCAAGATAAACAAAAAAAACCGTGGAATTTTTCAACATTTCTTTTTTGATTCATAAAATTGTCGAGTCCGTGTTTTGCAGGTTGTCTAACTTTAAGGGGATAGTTTCAAAGTGATTCACACAACTGATCACTCCTGTAGGTTGACTGTACAGTAAAATGTGTTGCATAATGTTCAGGATATATTTTTCTTAAAAACAAGTAATTACTACATTTTAAATCAATGTTTTGTGAATTTAGAATTAATACGTAAATTGGCAAATTTTCAAATAAAAAAATTGTAATTTTTATAAAATGTGTTTATTCTTGTAAAAATAGATTACACAATACAATAATAGTCCAGTTTTTAGTCATGATTAGATCAATTAATAATTTAAAATAAAAAAACCATAATAAATATTTCATCCATTCAAATTTGTTAATTTGAAAAAATATAAAATTAACAATAATTATAGATTTTCAGCATCTTCTCGTTTTCTCTTTAAATGTAAACTATTTTCAATTTCCATAGCGGAGACTTGAGGCAAGAAATCATTATTTTGTTGTATTTGTATTTTAGGTTTAGGCACAGTTTTTTGTGGAACCATTATGTTGGTTAGCGGTTTTGGTACGGTGACGGTTTGCTTGGCTAGTGGAGGTGCAGTAGTTCGCTTAATGTAACTTACCGTAGGTTTTGTTACTGTTTTGATTCCACCTCCTCCGATTCCCCCGACACCATTAGTTTTATTACTTTTTTTATTGCTATTGATTATATAATTTGTCGATATTAAGCAATAGCGATCGACTGGAATTCTTAAGCCACAATGAGATTTTATAGAAGGCAGAGGAATATTATTTTTGATTCGTGAACACTCGGTTAACACTTCTCTTGGAGGTGTACTAATAAACATGCTTTCGTTCGATAACTGAAGTGCTGTACGTACATCTTCAATATCAATAATTTTCTTTTTAGAAATAATACCGATACCACGAGCATCTTCTAATACAGTCGACGCATAACGATACACAAATTCTGTTAGCTGGACGATGGTTTTAGGATCATAATCCGTTATACCCATTTCTTTTATTATTGCCATTATTACTTGTCCATCTTTAGGAATTGCTTTGGTTACGGTGCTTCCTTTAGATTTATCTTTCTCGGCCATTTACCGTTAATCTTACAAAATTATATACGTGTACATAACCTAAAGGTTATGTACAGTGCGTGTGTACAACACAACAAGCTTTACCGATATGTCAAAATTTGATTTATAAAGGTCGATACACACTGATATTTTATAGTTCAGATATAATCTTCGTCGATTTTAGTATTTTCCTTTAAATCTTAAATGCCTGTAAACTCTACGTTTTATTAAACTACCCAATGAAAATCAACGCGTTTATTTTAACCCCAGGGTCGATGGGCCTAACCCAGGGGTCGGCAACCTGCGACTCGCGAGCCGCATGCGGCTCTTTCGATGTCAAGATGCGGCTCTCCAGTTCCATGTGCAAATATTAATAATTATATTATCCACTAGAAGAACTGCTAGGATTGCTGCCGCTCTCAGGGCAAACTCGTGGAGAAGATATAGCGAATGCTGTGCAAAAATGCCTGGAAGACTATGCAATCGATATAAATAAAATCGTTTCCATAGCAACTGATGGAGCCAGAAGTATGACAGGAATACATAAAGGGGTAACAACAATTCTTCGGCAAAAAATAAACCACAAAATTTTAATGTTTCACTGCACAATTCATCAAGAGGCGTTTTTTTCGCAAACATTTCCGGCCGAAATAGTTGAGGTCATGAACTTGCTAATTAATATAATTAACAGCATTTTGGCAAAAGCACTCTACCATCGCCAGTTTAAGGAATTTCTTCAAGAAATAGAAAGCCATATTCTGACCTACTTCTGCATAATAAAGTACAATGGCTTTCCAGGGGTAACGTATATTGAAACGTTTTGCTTCTTGCTTGAGTGAAACAAAAACATTTTTCAATGAAAAAGGCATTGTCCATCCCAAATTAAAAGAAGACAAATGGCTGCAAAAATTCAACTTCATGGTGGATATCACAAAGAAACTAAATGAGCTTAATCTAAAACTGCAAGGAAAGGGAAACCCAGCCTCTGCCTTGCTTGAAGAAGTGGTTTGTTTCGAAAATAAATTACTTCTTTTTGTCGAAGACATGGAGAGCGGTAAATTACTTCATTTCAAAAATCTGAAGCAATATCGTGGAGAAACCAATGCAACTATAGACACGAATTACTTCAGCATGGCTATAAACAAAATGAAGGATGGATTCGCTGAAAGATTTAAGCAATTCAAAACAAACGCAAGTACTCTGGCGTTCATAGTAAATCCTCTCAACACAAATACAAATGAGATCAACATTGAGCCATTTGGAATTGATGCTGGTTCGCTTCAAATGCAATTGCTGGATTTTAAAATCAAACACTTGTGGAGTGGCAAGTTCACAGAATTCAAGAGCAAGTTAGAAGAGTTGGAGGTCCAGAAAAGTATGCACGTCACGCTGCACAAGTGGACAGCTCTAAAAGAAATGCCGCGAATTGAGGCACTCATATTTGATTACTAATTTTATTATTCTAGCAGAGCTAGCTAAAATACTTTAATATGTTTTGTGCGAAACATTTGTATAGGTACCTATTTTTATATGAATAAATATTATTTCATATTTAAAGCTATTTATTTTAAATCAAAAATCGGGGACGGACGCCTAAGGGTATCCACTCCAAATAAATTGAAAATTTCCTATAGCAAAGAGGAAGGTTTATAGAGTATACTGTAAAAATTTCACTTGCGAAAGTATTATCAAAATTTCGAGAAAAATCAATTTGAAAGTACGTAAATTTAGCGCATTTTTCTTCGATTTTTGGGGTGTGCATTCGATAAGGAGGGTAATCCATCGTCAAAACTTACCCTTTCGGGGCGCCGCTGCGCTCCGCTCCGCTCTGCACCCCTCCAGGGCGGTTTTAACTCTGGTTACTATGCTAAACATACAAGAAGGCGCCTCCCATAAAAAAAAACCGGGATAAATGAAACCGGGAGCTTAGAGACCCTTGAAATAGCATTAAAAAGTATAGTTGCGGTATGGGGCAGTAAACTATTACGTTTCACCTCCAAAAAATCGCGTAAAAACAAAAAATAATCGATGTTACATGTACGAGAGACGAGCCGCATCTGCCGGTGCGAAATACTCTAAGTCAGGGTTCCCACTTGTATGGAAAACCTGGAAAACCTGGAAAAGTCAGGGAATTTAGAACTTGTCAGGGAAAGTCATGGAAAGTCAGGGAATTTTAAATTTTTAGCGCCAATGTCAGGGAAAGCAAAAACTTTGTCAAAGAAATATTTTAATTTCTATTTTCAGATAAAATATTTTTAAATTTGAAATAATTTTTTTTAAATTTTCATATACTAAAATGTCAGGGAAAATTAAAATTTTTGTCAGGGAAAACCTGGAAAAGTCAGGGAATTTGCTTTGAAAAATTTAGTGGGAACCCTGTAAGTGTTAGGGTCATTCATATTGCACGTACCGTCAACAGAATGAGGGACGCGCGGGAATCTCGTTAATTTTACATGTAAATTTGCAAACTTCAAATTCGATTTACTCAAAATTTTGATAATACTTTTGCAGGTTTAAATTATATCAGTATACTATATAAACCTTCCTCTTAGCAATAGGAAATTTTCAATTTATTTGGAGCGGACACCCTTAGGCAGCCGTACCCCAAAAATCAAATCTACAAAAATGTTAGTGGCTCTTTAAAAACTGGGAAATTTTGTAAATTGTAACTTTTGGCTCTTCCATCTAAAAAGGTTGCCGACCCCTGATCTAGAATAATCAAAATTAAGAAATCCTGTCATTGCCTAACTCACTTCTAATGAACTAATTTTATAGTTATGAACAGGGCTCGGAACTTTAGGCAATTGCATATTCGTTGGGAAAGCGCATATTGTAATTCTGGTATGAAAAAAATTCGTTTCGTATTACGTACATTTGTAATATAAAAGTTTTTGTCGCATAATTTTGTATATTTTGTTAATTTTTGGACAAACTCGCATATTTTAAGTTTAAGAACATATAATTGCATATTTTGGCGATTTAAAGAAAAAAAAAAATTCGTATCTAAATTAATTGTATTGTACTCGATCACATAAATTAAAAACGACCTAGAAAATGTTGAAGGTGTAAAAATATGTGTATGTAGGTATTGTATTGCGCATACGGAAGCAAAACGACGCGACGTCGACAGTCTGGGGTAATTAGAGTAGCCTAGGTAATTAGGTAGAATTGCATAGTATCATAATATCTTGAAACTTATTGTATCATGGGTGTAGACTTTATAGTTACTAGTCGAGTCTATCACTTGTAAGTAGTCCGGTCGTGCTCTATTAAAAATTTATATAAACCTAAACAAACAAATCAAACAAAAAATTGCACATTTTTTTGTTTTTTTTTGTATTATCCTAATTTTTACTGCATATTATACCGCATATTTTTCTGTTTTTTAACGCATACGTATGCACATATTTCATTGTTTTTTATCGCATCAAGTTCCGAGCCCTGAACCTAAAACTGATCCGGTGCGGCCTTCAGGCCTCTAATCTCACGCTGTTAGAACCTTCTAGTTGTCTGATATTACGCTCAATGAAATATTATAAAAAATTAATCGAACCTTTTCTATGATTTTTAGATATTTTTGTGCCCCAAGCGTTCCGAAAACTTTTAAATATTATGAAAGGGTTCCGAGATCAAAACGTTTGGAAAACATTGTTGTGTCCCTTGTAGTTTTGCATTTGAAGGGTAGATTTTTATTAACTTTATTATTTAAATGGTAAAAGTACGGTTTGGGGCCCCCCTGAAAGAAAGCGCCCTAGGTTGGAGTTCATCCTGCCCACCTTCTGCTTGAGTCGGGCCTGTAGATAACCTGAAAATTTTAAATTATTAGTATTTTTTAGAATTCATAGTTTCGTTAACTATCAGAATGTAACTTTTTCGTAATACCGATATTGAATGATACTGAAAATCATTCGGGATCTCACTCAGAATCCCGGTATTGCTAATCCTAGGGTAAAGAACAGGAAATAGCGTTTAAACCCATAGTTGTAGGTTCGAATCTCATTGTAGGTTTGCACTCATCCAAGAAGCGTGCAGGAAGGCAGGGGCCGTTATAAGTTCCATCTCTCGCCTGATGCCAAACGTATGAAGCCCCAAGCCCACGAGGAGGAGGATGCTAGGCACAGTTGCCCACGCGATCATCTTCTATGCAGCCCTGGTGTGGCACGAGGCAATGCTCGTCGAGAGAAACGTTAGAAGAGTCTTTGTAGTCCAGAGAAAGATGGCTTTGAGAGACACCTGCGCCTATACGATTGCGTCCGGTGAAGTATTGCGAATGTTGACATCCATGCCACCAGTCGATCTCCTGGCGAGAGAACTGGCCAGTACGCACGCGAGAATGGACAAGAACATCAAACAGGACACTCTCGACGAGTGGCAACGAAGGTGGTTAGTAACGGAGACTGGCAGTTGGACGAGGCGACTCATCCCCAATATCGAGCTATGGATGTGCCAGGAATCACTGAGGGCTGTCCTTCCATCTCACCCAGGCCCTCACAAGGGATGGGTGCTTCAACGAGTAGTTGAACCGATTCAAGAAGCTGGATTCTCCGACATGTAGCCACTGCGACGAAGTGGACACTGTGGAATACACCATCTTCTAATGCTGGAGATGGGAGTGTGAGTAGATTCGACGTCGCTGCGCTTCGGGGAGCCTCGTACTTTCGGAAACCTGGTCCTCAAAATGCTGGAAAGTGAAGATGGCTGGAAAGTCATCACAGTCTTTATTAAAGCCATCAGGAAGACCAATGAGCAGGACGAACGGGATGCGCAATCTAAAGCATCCCGAGCAACCAGGTAGTGAAACTCGCATCAACCACGATCTTCGGAAGTAATGCCTAGACCGCGAAATCCCGGGGTTGTAGTTCGGGGTGAGGGTTTAGTCAGTACAAGTCTGATACTATTGGCTTAGATTAAGCTCTCTCGTACGAGATTTCCTCATCCCTGCGCAAGCTAAAAGAAAACAAGGTTTGAATCCCAATATCTAATTTATTTTATTTAACAATATCATATTTGACACAAATGTACCTGCCCAAGTAACACAGTGTTAATTGGGTACTAATTACAAATCAAAATACCTTCAAGTGCCCTATCCGCTTTGGACGTTGGCAATCATCATGGCTCATCTCACTTTGTTAACATTTGTCCGAAACAATGTCGCAGACATCATTCCATTCCATTGCCTCCAACCATGATATTCTGAGCATACGTCTACATTACCACAGTTCAAATGTCTCCAGACATTTGACTGAGTCTTTCCAGAGAAAGGACAGAGAATACGTAACATTTCAGTACTTGAACTTAAAAGTGAATGTTCAGGTTATGTTTAAAATCGCTCCCCTTCGTGTCGTAAATGTGAATCTCACTTTTTTTATTCTGCTTCTAATTTCTTGTTCCAACCCATTAACCATGCATTAAATTTAATAGTATCATCTTCGGACCCCCCCCCCCCCCCGGCGGTCATTGGCCAAGTAGTTAGAGCAATCGACTACTGATGCTAAAAGCATTGGTTCGAATTCAGCAGGAGTCAAATTTATTTTTCCTTCAATGGCGGTCTCCGTGCTTCGGAGGGCACGTTAAGCCGGCGGTTCCCCTAATTATTGACCTAATCTAATATGTCAGACAGGGTAATAAAAATCACCCCTATTCTCCATCGACTACGCAATGCTTGACTTTGTTGGGGCTTCCCGCTGGGTGGCGTGGTCCAGGGACCACCCATCTACTGCACCTAGCACTGGTGGGGTGCGAAACACGGAACTTCTCAGAGCTCGGTCATCAGGCGGATCCCTGGTTCGTAGTGCCGGCCTTTGTTGGGGAATTCTGGTCGGGTGGTGAGGCCGAGAGATCGTCTAACGGCTGCGGTCATACCTACCAGAGTCGGCATTGTGGGTCAGGCTGGGGTGAACAACAAAATGGAGACAGTACAAATATACTTGCCCTTCCCCTGAAATGACAAATCATCACAATCCCCCCCCCTTCCTTTTTATAGACTTAATTAGTATAAAAACAATATATTTTCTCAATTTTACTTACAATCTATATGTGCATGTACACAATAGAATCTACAGCTCAACGTGGAATGCGAACCACGGCACAAGTAATCTTCATGTTATGTGCAAACTTGATTTGAAGTTATTAATATTATTAGATTTACCTATTATACGACGTGTGAAGAATAGATCCAGTACAAGGAGTAAATAAATAATATATAAAATATAATAAATTTACGTTGTGCAACCCCCGACAATGTTGCATAAAAATAATCTCGTCTGTCCAATTTTTAATTAAATTTAAATAAAACAAAATTGCTACACGAGTACTATGTTGACTTATAAATCACCAGCTTTCGCATTAATAACATTGTTGTACATTGACTTGGAGAGCTTTTGAAATTTGATCACCCATTTTTTTCTAATAAATAATACATAAAATTCCTTTTTTTTAAATAAAAAAATTTGTTAACTAAGAAATTTTCAAATTTTTAAAAATTTAATTATATTTTTCAATTATCTTATGCTGGAACATTTAAATTGATTTTTTACTCCCCTATTCCTTTATAACCCCTTTTCTTGCAGAAAGAGAACTAAGCTTTATTAAATCTTTCGACTACCTTAATAGCAAAACAAGACAACTCCTTAATTAATTAACATTTTAAAGATACAACTTTGTTAATTAATTACATAATCAATTAACGCTGTAGAATAATAATTAAATTGTGTTCATAAGGTAATACCACTTTTAGTAGTAAATCACAAATTTTAATTTCAATTCATGAGTGGTTTTTATTAAAATTTATTTATAATAAAACAAACCATTATGTTGGTTAGCGGTTGGTTGATTCGCTGAAAGATTTAAGCAATTCAAAACAAACGCAAGTACTCTGGCGTTCATAGTAAATCCTCTCAACACAAATACAAATGAGATCAACATTGAGCCATTTGGAATTGATGCTGGTTCGCTTCAAATGCAATTGCTGGATTTTAAAATCAAACACTTGTGGAGTGGCAAGTTCACAGAATTCAAGAGCAAGTTAGAAGAGTTGGAGGTCCAGAAAAGTATGCACGTCACGCTGCACAAGTGGACAGCTCTAAAAGAAATGCCGCGAATTGAGGCACTCATATTTGATTACTAATTTTATTATTCTAGCAGAGCTAGCTAAAATACTTTAATATGTTTTGTGCGAAACATTTGTATAGGTACCTATTTTTATATGAATAAATATTATTTCATATTTAAAGCTATTTATTTTAAATCAAAAATCGGGGACGGACGCCTAAGGGTATCCACTCCAAATAAATTGAAAATTTCCTATAGCAAAGAGGAAGGTTTATAGAGTATACTGTAAAAATTTCACTTGCGAAAGTATTATCAAAATTTCGAGAAAAATCAATTTGAAAGTACGTAAATTTAGCGCATTTTTCTTCGATTTTTGGGGTGTGCATTCGATAAGGAGGGTAATCCATCGTCAAAACTTACCCTTTCGGGGCGCCGCTGCGCTCCGCTCCGCTCTGCACCCCTCCAGGGCGGTTTTAACTCTGGTTACTATGCTAAACATACAAGAAGGCGCCTCCCATAAAAAAAAACCGGGATAAATGAAACCGGGAGCTTAGAGACCCTTGAAATAGCATTAAAAAGTATAGTTGCGGTATGGGGCAGTAAACTATTACGTTTCACCTCCAAAAAATCGCGTAAAAACAAAAAATAATCGATGTTACATGTACGAGAGACGAGCCGCATCTGCCGGTGCGAAATACTCTAAGTCAGGGTTCCCACTTGTATGGAAAACCTGGAAAACCTGGAAAAGTCAGGGAATTTAGAACTTGTCAGGGAAAGTCATGGAAAGTCAGGGAATTTTAAATTTTTAGCGCCAATGTCAGGGAAAGCAAAAACTTTGTCAAAGAAATATTTTAATTTCTATTTTCAGATAAAATATTTTTAAATTTGAAATAATTTTTTTTAAATTTTCATATACTAAAATGTCAGGGAAAATTAAAATTTTTGTCAGGGAAAACCTGGAAAAGTCAGGGAATTTGCTTTGAAAAATTTAGTGGGAACCCTGTAAGTGTTAGGGTCATTCATATTGCACGTACCGTCAACAGAATGAGGGACGCGCGGGAATCTCGTTAATTTTACATGTAAATTTGCAAACTTCAAATTCGATTTACTCAAAATTTTGATAATACTTTTGCAGGTTTAAATTATATCAGTATACTATATAAACCTTCCTCTTAGCAATAGGAAATTTTCAATTTATTTGGAGCGGACACCCTTAGGCAGCCGTACCCCAAAAATCAAATCTACAAAAATGTTAGTGGCTCTTTAAAAACTGGGAAATTTTGTAAATTGTAACTTTTGGCTCTTCCATCTAAAAAGGTTGCCGACCCCTGATCTAGAATAATCAAAATTAAGAAATCCTGTCATTGCCTAACTCACTTCTAATGAACTAATTTTATAGTTATGAACAGGGCTCGGAACTTTAGGCAATTGCATATTCGTTGGGAAAGCGCATATTGTAATTCTGGTATGAAAAAAATTCGTTTCGTATTACGTACATTTGTAATATAAAAGTTTTTGTCGCATAATTTTGTATATTTTGTTAATTTTTGGACAAACTCGCATATTTTAAGTTTAAGAACATATAATTGCATATTTTGGCGATTTAAAGAAAAAAAAAAATTCGTATCTAAATTAATTGTATTGTACTCGATCACATAAATTAAAAACGACCTAGAAAATGTTGAAGGTGTAAAAATATGTGTATGTAGGTATTGTATTGCGCATACGGAAGCAAAACGACGCGACGTCGACAGTCTGGGGTAATTAGAGTAGCCTAGGTAATTAGGTAGAATTGCATAGTATCATAATATCTTGAAACTTATTGTATCATGGGTGTAGACTTTATAGTTACTAGTCGAGTCTATCACTTGTAAGTAGTCCGGTCGTGCTCTATTAAAAATTTATATAAACCTAAACAAACAAATCAAACAAAAAATTGCACATTTTTTTGTTTTTTTTTGTATTATCCTAATTTTTACTGCATATTATACCGCATATTTTTCTGTTTTTTAACGCATACGTATGCACATATTTCATTGTTTTTTATCGCATCAAGTTCCGAGCCCTGAACCTAAAACTGATCCGGTGCGGCCTTCAGGCCTCTAATCTCACGCTGTTAGAACCTTCTAGTTGTCTGATATTACGCTCAATGAAATATTATAAAAAATTAATCGAACCTTTTCTATGATTTTTAGATATTTTTGTGCCCCAAGCGTTCCGAAAACTTTTAAATATTATGAAAGGGTTCCGAGATCAAAACGTTTGGAAAACATTGTTGTGTCCCTTGTAGTTTTGCATTTGAAGGGTAGATTTTTATTAACTTTATTATTTAAATGGTAAAAGTACGGTTTGGGGCCCCCCTGAAAGAAAGCGCCCTAGGTTGGAGTTCATCCTGCCCACCTTCTGCTTGAGTCGGGCCTGTAGATAACCTGAAAATTTTAAATTATTAGTATTTTTTAGAATTCATAGTTTCGTTAACTATCAGAATGTAACTTTTTCGTAATACCGATATTGAATGATACTGAAAATCATTCGGGATCTCACTCAGAATCCCGGTATTGCTAATCCTAGGGTAAAGAACAGGAAATAGCGTTTAAACCCATAGTTGTAGGTTCGAATCTCATTGTAGGTTTGCACTCATCCAAGAAGCGTGCAGGAAGGCAGGGGCCGTTATAAGTTCCATCTCTCGCCTGATGCCAAACGTATGAAGCCCCAAGCCCACGAGGAGGAGGATGCTAGGCACAGTTGCCCACGCGATCATCTTCTATGCAGCCCTGGTGTGGCACGAGGCAATGCTCGTCGAGAGAAACGTTAGAAGAGTCTTTGTAGTCCAGAGAAAGATGGCTTTGAGAGACACCTGCGCCTATACGATTGCGTCCGGTGAAGTATTGCGAATGTTGACATCCATGCCACCAGTCGATCTCCTGGCGAGAGAACTGGCCAGTACGCACGCGAGAATGGACAAGAACATCAAACAGGACACTCTCGACGAGTGGCAACGAAGGTGGTTAGTAACGGAGACTGGCAGTTGGACGAGGCGACTCATCCCCAATATCGAGCTATGGATGTGCCAGGAATCACTGAGGGCTGTCCTTCCATCTCACCCAGGCCCTCACAAGGGATGGGTGCTTCAACGAGTAGTTGAACCGATTCAAGAAGCTGGATTCTCCGACATGTAGCCACTGCGACGAAGTGGACACTGTGGAATACACCATCTTCTAATGCTGGAGATGGGAGTGTGAGTAGATTCGACGTCGCTGCGCTTCGGGGAGCCTCGTACTTTCGGAAACCTGGTCCTCAAAATGCTGGAAAGTGAAGATGGCTGGAAAGTCATCACAGTCTTTATTAAAGCCATCAGGAAGACCAATGAGCAGGACGAACGGGATGCGCAATCTAAAGCATCCCGAGCAACCAGGTAGTGAAACTCGCATCAACCACGATCTTCGGAAGTAATGCCTAGACCGCGAAATCCCGGGGTTGTAGTTCGGGGTGAGGGTTTAGTCAGTACAAGTCTGATACTATTGGCTTAGATTAAGCTCTCTCGTACGAGATTTCCTCATCCCTGCGCAAGCTAAAAGAAAACAAGGTTTGAATCCCAATATCTAATTTATTTTATTTAACAATATCATATTTGACACAAATGTACCTGCCCAAGTAACACAGTGTTAATTGGGTACTAATTACAAATCAAAATACCTTCAAGTGCCCTATCCGCTTTGGACGTTGGCAATCATCATGGCTCATCTCACTTTGTTAACATTTGTCCGAAACAATGTCGCAGACATCATTCCATTCCATTGCCTCCAACCATGATATTCTGAGCATACGTCTACATTACCACAGTTCAAATGTCTCCAGACATTTGACTGAGTCTTTCCAGAGAAAGGACAGAGAATACGTAACATTTCAGTACTTGAACTTAAAAGTGAATGTTCAGGTTATGTTTAAAATCGCTCCCCTTCGTGTCGTAAATGTGAATCTCACTTTTTCTATTCTGCTTCTAATTTCTTGTTCCAACCCATTAACCATGCATTAAATTTAATAGTATCATCTTCGGACCCCCCCCCCCCCCGGCGGTCATTGGCCAAGTAGTTAGAGCAATCGACTACTGATGCTAAAAGCATTGGTTCGAATTCAGCAGGAGTCAAATTTATTTTTCCTTCAATGGCGGTCTCCGTGCTTCGGAGGGCACGTTAAGCCGGCGGTTCCCCTAATTATTGACCTAATCTAATATGTCAGACAGGGTAATAAAAATCACCCCTATTCTCCATCGACTACGCAATGCTTGACTTTGTTGGGGCTTCCCGCTGGGTGGCGTGGTCCAGGGACCACCCATCTACTGCACCTAGCACTGGTGGGGTGCGAAACACGGAACTTCTCAGAGCTCGGTCATCAGGCGGATCCCTGGTTCGTAGTGCCGGCCTTTGTTGGGGAATTCTGGTCGGGTGGTGAGGCCGAGAGATCGTCTAACGGCTGCGGTCATACCTACCAGAGTCGGCATTGTGGGTCAGGCTGGGGTGAACAACAAAATGGAGACAGTACAAATATACTTGCCCTTCCCCTGAAATGACAAATCATCACAATCCCCCCCCCTTCCTTTTTATAGACTTAATTAGTATAAAAACAATATATTTTCTCAATTTTACTTACAATCTATATGTGCATGTACACAATAGAATCTACAGCTCAACGTGGAATGCGAACCACGGCACAAGTAATCTTCATGTTATGTGCAAACTTGATTTGAAGTTATTAATATTATTAGATTTACCTATTATACGACGTGTGAAGAATAGATCCAGTACAAGGAGTAAATAAATAATATATAAAATATAATAAATTTACGTTGTGCAACCCCCGACAATGTTGCATAAAAATAATCTCGTCTGTCCAATTTTTAATTAAATTTAAATAAAACAAAATTGCTACACGAGTACTATGTTGACTTATAAATCACCAGCTTTCGCATTAATAACATTGTTGTACATTGACTTGGAGAGCTTTTGAAATTTGATCACCCATTTTTTTCTAATAAATAATACATAAAATTCCTTTTTTTTAAATAAAAAAATTTGTTAACTAAGAAATTTTCAAATTTTTAAAAATTTAATTATATTTTTCAATTATCTTATGCTGGAACATTTAAATTGATTTTTTACTCCCCTATTCCTTTATAACCCCTTTTCTTGCAGAAAGAGAACTAAGCTTTATTAAATCTTTCGACTACCTTAATAGCAAAACAAGACAACTCCTTAATTAATTAACATTTTAAAGATACAACTTTGTTAATTAATTACATAATCAATTAACGCTGTAGAATAATAATTAAATTGTGTTCATAAGGTAATACCACTTTTAGTAGTAAATCACAAATTTTAATTTCAATTCATGAGTGGTTTTTATTAAAATTTATTTATAATAAAACAAAATTTATGTTTACAATAAAAATTTTAAAAAAGTATTATTATTTATGAAAATTTTGTTTTTGCACATTATTTTGGCATTTCCTAGGTTTCGTATTGCCATTTAGTTCAGTGAAATAAAAATTTACCGAAGACAAAAATTAGAATTGCTACAAATTTGGATATTATATTGAAATGTAACGAAAATTTCAGGGGGATAAACAGCTGAAAACGACAAAAAATTTACAAAAATTCGCGCCGGGCGTGCTTTCAACGCATCCCTCGGGAAAACCATATAAGATAGAGCAAAATTGTAACTAATAGTATATTACACACCAAGTGGCTAAAGGAGGCAATTTAATCTCGGGTGCGAATTGGGATCCTGCGGTAGTAGGGGTAGCGGTAGCTACCCCCTCTACCAAGGGATCCCAATTAGCACCAGAGATTTAATGGCGCTTTTTTATTCAATCCTAATAACTACCGACAAAAAAATAGCCGAAAAGAAAAATTGAAATAAACAGGTACAAATTAAAGTACTATATAAATTGAAGTGGCTGTTAAAAAACGCATTGCAAAAGATAACAGTGTATGCAAAAATACTTTGTAATTATGCAATTTATAAAATTGTCTATTAATATATCCCATTACAAATGATAACAGTGGTTGTATATTTAACAGAAAGAGCGCATAATTATATAAAGCTTTGGCGGCATACAACGCCTACACGTCGAAAGAATATCTCATTGCAATGTGATAACGCATTCCTTTGAAGGAAGCGATAAATAATTCTAACGTAAGATAAAATATAGCATGTAGACTTTTGTTGAGTCAATAATTATGAGGTCATACTATGATCCCTTGGGATCAAATGATCCAATGGGAGTAAATTTACTAATAAACAACACGTGGGACTGAAGAAGGTTATTACGAACTGCAGAAGTAGTAATAAATCCATGATAAACACGCTAGGATTGCATAAACAATTTTGTACTACGTAAAATTTCGTACTGAAAAGCAATGAGAAACGTCTGAAAATATAATAATTTTTTTGCATTCGCTGCTAATAATTTAATTACCATCTGACAGCATTGAAGTGAACTGATGAAAAATTCATAGCTTATACTGACATCATAAATTAATTTTTTCCATATTAAAATATTTTTTTTGAAAACTCGGATTTTTCAGATATGCAAGCAAAGCTTTTTTTTCTTATTTTTAGCATAACTCCTAAACTAATTGTCTGACGACATTCAGCTTTCGTGTGATTGTTCATCATTTTATTCTCTATAAATTCTATCTCTTCTGTTTTCATCGTAGAGTTAACCGTTCCGCCATAAAAATTATAAGAGGAAAAACAAAAACGAAAGATACCTACAACTCAGTAAAATTACGGTGAGCTACATTGTCACCATAACTTTACAGCACTCTTTTTTTTATTTTAGATTGAGCAGGGATGAGGAAATCCCATTCGAGCTACCCACTAAAACCTCACCCCCCACCATCGAACGGGGATCAGCCTCTAGGCATTACTTCCGTTCTACGGTGTGAATTGCTCTGGACTTCTGGTTCGTTTGGAGGTCCTGCACAAGTCCTGCATCATTTTTTTTAGTCTGCCAAGTAGACGCATCCTCGTTAATATGGCTGCCTTGTTCATCTTGGGCTTGTTCGAGCCTTTCAATTTTTTGTTTGCCGGTCATGATCTTCTTGACCAATTTTTCTTTCAAACCGTTTGATCTACGAAAAAAATAATGGAAATGAAAATATTTATAATTCAATTCTACATTAGTCATTTTCGCCGTTCGGTTAATCCCCACCAAACTCGCATAAATAATGTTCAAAGTTTCCTCAGTTATAATTAGCACTAAGGTGCAACAAAATAAAATGCTTTACATATTATTATATCGTTTAAAATACTTTCTTCCGTTCATATAATCCTGATAGAAGGCAGCAAAATTTTGAAAATATCGGACCACGGAAATAAATAGCTTCCTATTTTCTTCGATTTATGTGTTCCTGGTAGGGAACAAAGAAATTTTGAAAGTATCGCAATAAAGTGCAACGAAATAAAACGCTTTATATCATTTAAAATACCTTCTTCCGGTCATATAATCCTGGTAGAAGGCAGCAAAATTTGAAAATATCGAACCACGGATTTTAGCGGCTTTCTATCTTCTTCGATTTATGTGTTCCTGGTAGGGAACGAATAATAATTTTTAAATTATCGCGGTAAGGGCAACAAAATAAAACGTGAATAACCCTTTACCCTTTACCCTTTAATAAAACAAACCTAATATGTCATCCATTTTCAACATGGATAATGACATGAAATCGAAAAAAAATTATTTAGCAAAAATTCTAATGCCAACTCAATATATTTTTTTGTATTTTCAAAAGCTGGGGAGGGTCGAGTCCGCCTTTTACCTTTGTTACGCTATTGTTCTCAACCCGAACTCTGAGAAGAGTATCTTGTAGAGAAGAAAACGTTTGTCGAAAGATGCAACAAAATGCGCTGATTAGAGAGAGAATTAGAGACATGTTCGGCTTAAGGGGGTGGGCAAGATAGACTGCAGCCCAGGGCGCTTTCTTTTAGGGAGCGCCAAGCCGTGCTCATACAATTTAAACAATAAAGGCAACAAAAATGACTTCGACTCTCCAAAGAGCTTTTATTGTGATGAGGAAATGGACGACGCCAAGCGTACAGAGATGGACTATGGTCGCCAGGAGAATAGTCAATGTCATGAAACTCAAACACTAAGAAGAGCTCTTCAGACAGCAGGCTAACGGACAGTAGTAATGGTTACACCAGAGAAGAAAAAGGTCCCGAAAGGGCCGAAGAAGCGCAACCATGGGAACAGCGGATGGTAGCGGTAGTAGCGAAATTGGAACAGTAACAACACAACACAATGATGAAAATAATAAAAGTAATGATGATCAAATCTAAGCTAAGCTTGACGCTTAAGGCTTAGCATAGGGCGAAGTGAGAATAGCAAACAATATGCAAGACCTCAATCCCGACACCTTGCTACTGAAATGCTATCGAGTGAGAAAAGGTGGGACACCGTTAAGAGTGGGATTGCTACTATTATATTCAAGAACAAACATGAAGAAGAGTTAGTTCGACAGAATGCCTAAGAAGAACCAAGTCCCGAAAGAGCGGAAAACGAAGAAAAAAGTCCCGAAAAGACATAAGTAGAACGGAAAGATTGACCGATGCGAGCGGATAAAATGCCGAAAGGTGAATCCCGCGGACATACGGATTTGGATAAAATCTTTAAGATTGGAAACAAGGTGCATAGCAGTTCCCCCCCCCCCCCAAAAACAATTTTTTAAATAAAATGGGTGTCAATCGTTAGAGCATCGTTTGAGTCTCAATGAGCTTCCATTTTTCTCATTTAAGCGTCAACCGGAAATTGGGGGGGGGGGGGACTGACATGCACAGGAAATAAAGTAAATACTTCTTCTTAAAGTGCCGTGCCTGAATTTCAGACGTTGGCGACCTCTCTCCTATGTGTGTGTTGTGCGTTTGAAGTATTATCACACACATAGGGGACCTACTGCTTAACGCGGACTCCGAACCGCGGGAAGTGTAGACACTTCATCTCCAGAGAGGCTGTTCCAGGCAGATTACACCTCGGTGGTTTGCCATTGCCTTTCTAGGGGAGACGGTCATAATAAAGTTTTACTGAGCCCAGAGTTGAACCAGGTATTTAGCATTAGCAGCAACACACTTAACCACTAAGCTGGCGACCGTCTCCTAGTAAGTACTACTAGTGGGTAAACCATAAATTACTCCCAAACGGCAACGCCCCAACCACAATAGACATCCTTCTTAACAAATCACTCACCGGCATCTCGTGCTTCCATTCCGTCTCATTACAAGGAATAATCTTAATTAACACGCACTTAAAACTACCTTTTTCAAAAATTAAGACTGGATCAGATTTAGACAAGATCTCGACCAATTCATTCGCATAAATCAAGCGATAAATTCAGAAACGGATTTAGATAGGGAAGTTCAATTTAATCCAATTCCGGATCAAATCGCTCTTAAGCGTTTATTAAGAAGAAGTTTTAACTAAAATCCTCAACCAGACTCTCACGAGAAGCCCCCTTAAAACAATTTTTTATTTATATCTTTAAGTATACGTGACAGCAAAGCTATTGATTTTTGAGTGTAAACCATTGAATGCCTTTTAAGGATCCCGGAATTATTTACAAACTATAGTTGTTCTCAATTTAAATTTTTCTAGAATTAACGTGCATTAGCAGCGTCGCTAAAGGAACGATTTACATAGGCAAATGCGGAAAATTTTGCTACTTTGACTGTTTAAACACTCTAATCTTTGAAACACACTTTAGCTTTTTTACCTTAGGGGTTCAAACTATTGAAATTAAAGCTCATTGGAACCCAAACTATTCCCTATCGTTTAGTATTAATTTTATTAAAAAACCATTTCTACAGCTAATCCCAAATTTGTTCTAAAGAATTGAATTTTTATTAAAAACCTTTGAAGCTCAAACAATTCTCTATCGATTGACACCAATTTTTAAGAAAAATTCGCGAAGGGGGGCTGTCCTTTGCCTCCCCCCAAATTTTGGTGGAACCCTAATATGGCTAAAACGATTTGAATGTAAGCTCATTGGAGCTTAAACTAAGCACAAACGTTTGACATCAATTACATTAAAAAATTGGCTAGGGTGGGGGAGTAAGCGAAATGTACCCGATTATTTTACCTTATAGAGAAATTTTTTCTTTAGGGAGAGACAGTGCGTTATTATTGCTTCTTGTTAACCTTTATCAATGTAATAATTTCAATAAATTCGATTATTGGGTGGTTGAAAGTTGTTTGGACAGTGTTCAACTTTTATGTTCGGTGAAACTTTCCTTCTGCAGGGGAAGGTATGTACGATTGCCACTTTTGGACTCGTCATTCGTTTAGCCCTCTCATTTTTTTTTGGCTTCGAGGTTTAGTTTTGGGAACATCTGGAGATTCAGATTGTTTATTGAATTGTTTATTAAGTCAAATAAGGAACCCCACCTGTCGTTGTGGTTATAGGTAATTCGGGCGAACCCACAGGGTCCTGCATCTTACACAAGTTCATTTTTTTCAACAACGTGTTGATCCACGAAGAACAAACAAGCGTTAGGGTAAGTCTGTAAGTAAGTCTGTAAAACAGTAAAACTGTTTTGAGAACCCTATCATCGGACCATATGTTGTAAATTACCACAATTTTAGCACTATAGAAAGTTGGGCTTTTGGTAGCCTTAGCACGATTATTCAAATTTTCCCGTTTCTTGACCTACGTAATAAAACGGGTGGCGTCCAAATTTGATAAGTTTTTCATTTTTTTTCGCATTAGATTCCTTACCCACGAGTCGCTAATTTATTTGAGTTGCCAGACCTGTAGCCAGAGCTCTAGCAAAGGTGAGGCGACTGAGGCGTTTGCCTCAGGCAATGGGGGCGCTAGACCTTGACAAAACCCAATAAACAATAGTTTAAAATTTTCAAAAAGATAAGAATCTTTTGGGGGGGGGGGTTGCGCATATATTCAAATTTGACTGAATTCGAAAATTTGACCATGATTTTATTTGCGACATCGCCTAAAATTCCTTGTCGGCCTTTTCCACAAATGGGAATTTTAATCCTCTACAGTAGTTTTTCGTCTATAACTCGCTTGCTTTCATTTTTAGTGAAAATTATCATCAAATCAAAATTGAAGAGTACAAATTTCTCTCTAAAACAGATTAACAAAAGTATTTATGAAATAAAAAGAAAATCCAGAATAAACAATTGAAAAAGGTTCTGAATAATTCTTATTCTGAATAAAAATAAAAAACCATCATGTTGAACAAAACAAAACGAGGTTTCAGGATTGACTTCAGATCTAAAGTAAATCCTGAAACCTCTTTTTGTAGGGAATTTTCTCCTCTTCAATTTTGGTCCAATTATAAGACAGGGGATTTTAGGAAAGTTGATTCCATCCTCCGCGTTCTTCTTCATATCTCTTTAACTGACTGGATAACCGGTAAAAATATCACGTTATGATCGCGACAGTTATTCAAATATATTTAAAATTGAAAAAAAAAATTTCTACCGTTAAAAATAATCTCCATATTCAAAGAGGGGGGGAGGGTATTGCGTTACGATAGCATGAAAGCGGTGATTCCGACATACTATGCGTATTTTATACAAGATCTTCAGAAGTTCCTAATGAAAAAAAAAGTTACGAGCCGCCACTGATATTAAATTAAAATTATTATTATTTTATACTTTAAACATTAATTAGTGTAGATACTTATTCGAAATTCAATTAGCATTTTCCGCTTATATGAATTTATAAATACTTTTGGAATAAATATTAAATATAAGAAATCTAAGTCAAGAGTTCACACGCATCAATTAAGCCAAAGTGGCATCAAGTGTTTATACCCAAGTTGTGAGAACTGTCGAACTTAAAGACTAATATAAACATTCATACTAATAAGGTGATAATGTTATGAAGTGCATATCGTGTATTTGTGAATATACGGATAATTTTAAATTCTGATGTATTTACGTCAATAAATAAATCATAAACCACTAATTATGGAACAACATAGTAATTGAATGTCTTCAACAAGTAAATTATTAAAAATAAAAATAGGAAATGCAGGAAATTAAATTGCTTAAAACATTCGTTAATACCATTTATTTAATATTTCGTATGGTTTTAGCAACATTTCCAGTGAAAGTTTACGGAAATTTATAACTCAGCCATAAATGTTTGATTTAGTTCTTACAATCACGTAATTATATGGTTGAGTAGAACTTGTACAAATTTTTAATTTTTCAGATATAAATAGGTATAATTCACACCGTGAGATTTTAGTATCAGTGCTATCAAACAATTTTATTTAATTTGAATTTCATTATTTAATTATATGCAAATGAGTTGCGTTAAAATAATATCTAATCATGTCAAATTGCAAACAACTTTATAAGGATTGAATTTTCGTAAAAAACCACAACAAAATCTTGTATATCGATACTCCATTCATGTTATAGGAATTTTGAGTTTTTTATTTCGACTGGATCCTTTTGTACATTCTTTTGCACATCAGAAAAAAAACATTTTTGATCGTAAATTTACTTTTTCCATTTTAGACGTTCGAAGCCCAATTTATTAGTCTGAATAATTAATTTGGACGGGATAGGGACTTTAAGCTGGCCCGTATTACACCTGGGTAAAGGGGAGTCCATCGTGAAGAAAAATTAAAAACACAAAAATGGTTTCTTTAGGTTGTTTTTTTTTAACGTATTGTTTGTCCATAATTACAAATTTACTCTTTTTGAATAAGGCACGCTACCATGGTATAATACCATGGCACGCTACTATTAAATAATTATTTTACAGCGAATCTTGCACGATCAAACCATACCATGCATGGGAAAATAATGGGGAGCAAATTTAACTAGCGGATTATTTTTTCTTCGGTTTTTGATTTGAAACAATGTCAATTTAAGATTATTATACCTATATTATCTATTAAAAACTTTTCTTTAAAAAACTATAAACTAACTTTTAAGCTATATTAAAGGAATATAATTATCCAAACTGTAATTAATTAGTTAAATAATCAAGAACTACCCAGAAATGTTAGACAATTGAAATTAGTAGGTTATGGCTGTTCTTAGAAACTCGGCGCTCTGCGCCTCGCAAAGGGGCTCCGCCCCCTCGACCCCCGGATTCCTTCTATTTTAGTCTCCGACTAATATCTTTAACATGGAACATGTTTTTCGGTACTAAACCGTTTATCATAGTTTTCCTCGAGATTTAGGGGTGCCTATCTCGTTTCTTCTTCTTACTGTTGGTTATAATAGGATAATCCCTTATAATTTTTGTGTTGGTAATAAAAATTTACTATATATATATAATATATACCTAAGCAAATTTTCTTTTTGCGCTCGGTTTCGGATTTAAATTTTTGGTAATACAAAATGTTGTTATTGAAAATTCATTATTGTGAATGCGAAGATGTTATTCGATAATCTACTCTATATTCAAATTATAAACTATAAATTTGAATTATACATGTGGTGCCGATTTTTGGTGTCGATTTTGGTGTCGATTTTTGCGAGGTAACGACCGTAAAAACATGTTCCATGTTAAAATCGATATTACATGACCGGGGGGTCGGGGGGTATGGAATACCACCCAGGTACACTTATCCTTATTTAGAACCATCAAATTTTTTGCAGTTTTCGTTTGTAATCCGGGAGAGGTGGGCAGCAGGTGATATTTTTCATAACTATCCCAGTACCGTTCTTCTTAATACCGAGGGACGTAAAAGTGAAAATTTATTTTTCGCAATAAATTAAGTGTACCTGGGGGGTATCCCATACCTCCCAGACCCCCGGGTCCCGACAGCTTAAATGAGTTCCTGATAAGCATCCATTTGTTTTCATTACTCTAAGCCGGCACCGTAGTAAGGGTGATCGCAATGGGGGCGCTAAACCTCGACAAAACCCAATAAATATAGTTTAAAATTTTCAAAATGATAAGAATCTTTTGGGAGGGGGGGAGCGCATATATTCAAATTTGTCTCAGGCGCCAGAAGAACTTGCTACGGCGCTGCCTGTAGCCTTAAAAAGGTAAGAGGGTGCTACAAAGTATTCAATAAAACAATACTATGATGGCATTAAAATGACGTTGATATTTCTCAAACAAATTTGTTTCCAAAGCTCTCTTACCTTGGAAACCAGAAACGCTACGAACTTATTCATCAACCTGATAAGAAAATATTAAACGCTCATTATGAAGATCGGATAATAATAATATCTGTTAATATGATCTCTAGTTGCAGATACTTGTCCAGATAGGAAAATATTTTTAGAAAAATTAAATATTGCGAAATACCCGTATTAAATTTTAAACGGTGTCATATACGTACTACATACGTATATATATTATGCATATGCTTTGCTTTGATATCAAATCGATAAAAACGATCAGTTATTTTCAGTTTTACAAAAATGTAATTCATTAAAAATGTAAAATTTAGTAGTAACTATAGAAAAGTTCGATTATTGTTAGACATAGCTATCAGGATATTATATTTGTGATAAGTGTCTTAAGATTGGTATAATCATACTTAAAATATTTTATGGTGGTAAAAAGTTTTTAATGGCTTGGCTGAACATTTTTGTAGTATGAAGAATAATTTTGATATAAAAACGTGACACAAACGATAGTCATAATGTAAATTTTAACATATTATGTAACTACATCTAAATAATTGTCGTAACTTTACATAACTACCACCCCACAAAGAAGACCTTAAAATGTCGACTATTTAGAGAAAGATGTTGACTTAGTCGGAGCTTATAAATAAAGTGATTCAGTGTATGTGTTTGTAGTATTTCCTACCCTTAGCGCCGTTTCCAATGAGGTCGGAGAAAACGTTATTAAGGGATGCGCCGACTTTGAAACAACCCCTTTTTGGTTTACAAAGAGACGCCTGTCGGGCCGCCATAGCAACTATAGAACTCTTACGCAGATTGATATGGCTTCTAAATGTTTCGTGCTAAAAGTGTAGATTTAAAATCTACAAATGCCGTCGAATTAGACGTTCTTAATATCGGTATGGATAAATTAACTCAATTTGTGTCGAGATCGTTTGAAACTAATAATGGTGTTATGAGTGCCGAAAAATGTTTTAATTTAAGTTCTAATTTAATGAAAATTTATCCTCAATCCGAGTCTGAGATAACCGAAAGTGTTATTAAAAGTGAAGATCAATCAGTGCCCAAATCATCCCAAATGGAATTAGATATATCCGTTTCCACCAATAGCAATTTAACACCCGTTGCCAAAAATTGGCTAATATCTGATATATCAAAACAGTGTGGTATTGATTTAAGTATTAATGGTTCTAATTTAATTTACCGCTCGGACAAACCAAAAGATAACGTGATATCTCAAAAATCTTTGTTAAATACTTATTCTAACATCAGCAAGTGTTTTAAAAACAATAAAGATGGACAAGTTCTATCGCCCATTAATAGCTATAGTTCATCCTTATCACCTAAAACTAACCAAGACGATTCGAAATCTTGTACAGAAGTTCTTTCGGAAAGTGCACAGGATAATAAATATAACATTTCGGACGCCGAAATAAACGAAGATATTACAAATTATGATCAAGACTCCACAAAATGTAAGTAAATCCATCTTTTTCCCGCGATGCTCTAAATTGGACATAATCTAAAAAAAAAACCATTTGAAATCTTAAAACAAGTTTATGTGCAATAAACTCGATAACAATAATTTTAGACAAGTTTATTGTTATTTCTTCCTGTCATATTTATCCGATGCTTATCTGATGCTTTAAATTTAAGAAATACCTACATCAGAATTCTATTATTTATTTTTACATTTTACCTTCTCGTTAATTTTTATTTTACACCCTATTAATTTTTAATATGTACAACCCTAGTTTTTTAGCCAAAAACCCAAAAAAATAAATTGGGGGAATCACAACATCTAAAAAATGATATTATTATCTCCCTCTGCAGTGGGTCATGGGTCTTTCATTCAAACTCAGGTTTTACAAAAAGGACACATTTTAATAGAACTTTAAAGTTCTTTAAAAAATCGTTCTATTCGAGTAGGGCTAGGAAATGTAACAAAAAGTATGTTTGGAAAAAAAGCCAAATAAAATATTAACTCTATAAATATTAATTTATTAATTGTGACAATCATTTACTGTTCAAAAATGTTAACGAGATAAAAAAAGATTGCTGCATATTTCAAGTAATATCAGGTGTAATGATTATCTCGCCGAATTCGATTCTTTAGAATTTGAGACGATTATAGGTATTGATGACTACCATCGGGGATTTTATAGTCCACTTTTTTCCAAACATATCAGACGAACGAGCTCCTATGTGCATGTTGACCTACCGATTAAAATGAACTCAAAAATATGTAAGTAGTATATTTTTTGTTTTAAAAACGGCTTCTAAGTAGATAGTGAAAAAACTCTTAGACTTTTAGACCATTTTTTTGGCGTTTTTATTTAATTATTGACCTTTGACTTTCATCTTTTTAAGTATTTTTATTACTTTTTTAAGTTCCATAGATTATTAACAAGAGTATAGATGTAGGGAAAATTTAAGGGCATTTTGGGAATTATAGGGGAATTAAAATTCGGGCCTTTAATGAGCCTAAATCTGTGCCGTGGACTATCTTTACCTTGCTAAGCGCAAAAACCCACGTTTTTAAACCATTTATTAGCCATATTCTACACAATACAGTTGTAATCTTTTAACCTGAGACTCACGTCACAATCATAACCATCCCAATTTAGTTCAATCAAACCAATTTAGATTTTCTGTCGGCTATTTTAACGGCAATTTTGTCGATTGACCTCGAAGCCATTGAGATAGAAAGTGACCTTAACTTTTGGGCAAACATTGCTTAGTTGCAAAATTGCACTTTAAGGTGAAAATTGTTGTTCCTGCCGAAGACACTTATCTTCAAATTATTTACAACTTTACTTAAAGCCGATTGAATTAAGGGTTGATGGACTATTTCTCATTGAACGAATGATCGATTTTAATTTTGAGAATGGATTTGATCACCGATAGACCGATACCAACCATCATTAATATTACTAATATTATTAATATTACTTTCCCCATTTACGTAGTAAAGGAAAGTATTGTTATCGAGTTAAAAAAAAATTTTGAGGTAGCATTTATCCAAAGCCCATACGAATTGTTTAGACTAATTTTGGAATGATGTCCGTATTTGTGTGTGATGTGTGGTCATTCTATCGTCAACGTTTTCAGACAAACGCGTGCACCGCTTGAGTTGAAATTTTATACACTAGTTTGAAGCAGCTCTCTAAAGAACTGATTACATTTTGGTTGAAAACAGTCCATTTTTTACCCAATTTTAGAAGAATGAAAATTGCTAAAGAGCATTTCCGTTTCCCGGTGGAACATATGAGATTAAAAATCATATCAATCGAACGAGATTATTTTTCCGCATCTTATGATACCCCGCACTTGATATTTTCCTCTTAAATTATTGTTAAAATGCAAAAATAAAATAAGCGCTATTAAAAGAATATGGTTTGCCTTGGATAATTTTGGATCTGTCTGTGATTTGTATTGTTTCATTACTATAATTTAATATTTTAACTAATTTACTTTAATAAACATATTATGTAATTAATATCAAACGAATTACTTAATTACTTATAAAAAATTAATTCTGACGTCATTACGACCATAGTTAAAATTTGATTGCATATTTCATCCCGAAAATTTCTAATTTTTTTTGGAAAATGACAATTTTAAAAATTTTTCAATGCAAACATGTTATTTTATTGTTAAAATGAAAATATAAAATAAGTGCTTTTAAAAAAATATGAGTTACCATGTTAAATTAAATTTCGTAATTTTGGTATCTCAAAGTAATTTGTGTATTTTATCGAGTTAAAATTTTTTTTGAGTTAACTTTTATTTTTATTAATATTTAATATAAAATGAAGTGGAATCTACTAAATGCGAAAGTAATGTGTTGTCACATCAGATTTTTTTAATTTGTTACCGTTTTTAATAAAATTAAAAATTGAAGAACCATTTACATAAACTGCCGTTTGACACGTTATCGGTTGTCTTTTTTTACATTTCCAAAGCCTATTTGAATAAAATCGATTGATTGTTAAATACGTATTGATTTGTTTTATAGCAAAATTAAAATTTTTTATTTATTAATAAAAAATATGGAGTTTTCCATTTACGGTATAAATTTCAAAAAGGCGAAAAAGGGGAAGTTTGTTTTATTTTAATTATGTGTCCTTTGAGTAGAATTACTATATTTTTGAAAATTTTCTTTCTTGATTTTGTTGTCAGCAATGAGGGCAATGTACATACAATGGTAGAAAAAATTCTACGCCCAACGATCTGCTGCTTTTCGTGATGGCAAAATTTATAAAAGTTAAAAAACGACTTAACGCAGTCAACTGGACGCAGATCCAACCGGGCGCATCACGTCAATCTCGTATTTTTGAGCAATCTTTAAATAAATTTGTTTCCCTTAAATTTACGTACAATATAATTAGTCCATTATTTTTAGAATTATTTAGAATCCTCTTCCATACAAAATTTGAATTACTATAAAAATATTCAATTTTGTCAATTGGCATTTTTAGTCCGCGTAAAAAACAAACAGGCCAATAAAATTACTGTTTTAAATTGAACTAAGTTCGGACTCAATCAAAAGATTAGATTATAGAGTTAAACAATTTACGCAAACTAACGGTTTAATTGGAGCAGGCGGATTTAAACCAATTTTAATTGGTTTACATTTCAAGTTTGAGCGTCCTAATAATGCACCTTTTTCTCTTTGATCGAGACGTTTTGTCAATTGGTCAAACCTGTACTCGAAATGGAAAATGTCATAAACCGGAACGGTCGATAATATCAGAAATTTAACACTTACGTATTTACTCTTCGGCCATATACCCAGCACCGTAACTAGTAACACTACCCCCCCTCCCGAATTTTCCAATTTATTCCTTTAAACAACTTTTTTTTGGGTTCCTTATTGCGGAGTCTGTGGGCCCCAATAATTGGTAGAAATATATTTTAAATTTAAAAAACTATACTTTGCCACGAGTGCTACGAAATTTTGTCCAAAAATAGATTTGGAGCAACAATTGAAATGATATCACAAGTGGCAGCTATTTGCGAAAATTTTTGCGAAAATTTCAGGGACTGGAGCGTTATTCCAGTCCATTCGGGTCATACAAATAAGATTCAGTTTATTTAAATTTTACCGTTGCCGTTAGAGTTCACACCTCTGCAGATTTAGGTGACGGCTACATTGGGCACGGATTCGGTATTGACGTTTTTTATTACAGTAGTGGCTATACTTGATCGGAACGGAACTGATACGGGCGCAATTGTTTGTAACCGAAACTGAAATGCAGGAATAGACGCAGTTTGAAAAATCTGCAACAGCAATTTTCTCTGCTTGGTTCTTTTTTGTAATTGTACCCTTAATGCCAAAATGTAACGAATCACAACAGGTTCTTGTATATTTTGCATGAACCGGAACGCTCAAATTTTTTTTTTTTTTCGCTAACCGGAACGACGTTCCGGTGCGTTTCTCTCCATTTAGAACACTGGGCCAAAATACTGGGCTTAATATCACGGAATTAAGTAAGTTATAGAACTTATTTTTAATTCCACTGCCATTATTGCGGTTCAAATTCGCTTTAATAAATACATAAAAATTTGAAAAAGCAATAAAATTTCCTTTTTAAAGTTTAATGGGCCAAGTATGGCAATAGGCCAATTATCACACACGAATCACAATTAACTCGTTAGTTTGCGCAAATTGGTTGAACGTCTAAATGCACCTTTTGATCGAATCTGAAATTAGTTCCGTTGAAAACACTAATTTGATTGGCCTAGTAGCTTTCTGCACGAAATCAAAATGACAATCGACAAATTTAAATTATCCAATTTGTTGTTAAAATTTGAATAAATGTACTAATTAGAAAATACTATATTTTTTGAGGAAGTGGTTTCGAACCGTAATTTCAAATTTTTGAAAACTCAAAAATGCCACCCGTAACAAGTCGAACCTTATCGGAAGCTCATTTTGGTTGTTAAAATTTTCTCACAAATATTGCTAACTTTATCGAGAAAAACTGTTTTTCTTTGAAGTTTGAATTGTTATCGGTAAAGGTCATTTTATTTTTCAAATTATTCTCTTAAAAATTTACATCCGAGGAGCCAAATTTAACCTTCTTCTGGTGTTCCGATGAAAAGTTAGTTTTTTATTTTTGTCCATCGGTGAGCATAATCTTATATGTGTGTGTTCTTAAGAACTTGAATTTTTATAGGTAAACGTGAAAAGCACCCAATTGTGGTAAATAAATTGGCAATGATAAACATAATAAATTAAATAATTTTGCAATCACACCGATACGTTCCAATTTGGGAGTAAAATTCTCAAACCATTATGTTGATTTCATGCTAAATCCTTATTATAATAAAGGTTTAGCGACTATTGCGCCCCTCCTTTCCCCTGCCTGGATCTCCGGAGTTATAAAATTTCCATATTCTTGTACAGGAACGGTGCCCATATGTGCCCTAAGTTGGTTGAAAAAAGTAATAAATTGTAATACAGTGTTCTGTAGAAGAAAGTAAATAATATGGCAAATAAAACGACAAATTAGGAAAAAATCAGTTATATTTAAATGGCAGTATATTTTAGTAACATTTCCAAAGTTATGGAATCAAAAAATAACGGTCAAATTAATCTAATTCGTCCCAGTGAGAAATGGAAGAGGTATTAGCAATCAACGGGTACTTATCTTCATCGACTTCCTCATCACTGTCATTCTCTTGACTCTCATTCGTTTGATTTTCATTCTCTGGTGGTTTCTCTTCCTCTTGCTGTTCTCCTTTCTCCTCTTGGTCATGTTCATTGTCCTTGTCAAGTTTTGGTTTCTTTACGTCTTTCTCGACATCTTTTTTAATCAGTTGGTCGTGTTCGTCATATTTACTTTTAACGTAAATAATCTTGTGTCCAGACGGATATTTCATACCCGACTCGTGTTCCTTTATAATTATAACTGGATACTTAGGATCATGTGCTGGTGGGATATTCCCATCATCGGTGCCCTGTAGTGCAAATAAAATAATGTGAATTGGAATTATGGAAGTTAAAAATACTTTATTACCTTTTCCACAGATTTTGAACAACCAGGTTTTGGTTCATTCTCGCTCATTTTGCTTGTCGTCAAGAAATTATTGCAATACACCTATTTGCTGTCAATTGCTAATAAATTATGGTTGACATTACTTAAACAAAACATCATCGGGCGTTGCCTCCTATCTAATATTAAGCTTTAAAATTATATTTTTTGTCAAATCAACGACGGTAAAATTTAAAATTTGTTTTTAATTATTTACTTAATTGTTGAAATTTTAATTTTAAAATTAATTAAATAAAAAAAATTAAGTTATTAAAAAAAATTTCTGTTTAAAAATTTCCTGAAGTGCAACTTAATACATTTTCTTAACTTGATAATTAACTTATTCTGATTGATTAATGCTCAAAAAATTATATAACAAGAATAGGTAGGGTAATACATTTTTCTAAAATTTCAATACCTAACTCTAATGTTGCAATAATTGTAAAAACCACGGCAGTGAAATTTAAAATTTTTTTTAAATTATTTATTTAATTAAATTCGACGCAGATGTTTAGTAGCACGTTTTTCCTAGGCATTTATTTCGGTTTTCTTCCTGATAACACAGTAGTTATAACAACATAAAGATCACTTGCTCTTTTGGATTAAAGGTTGACTCCCGGTATAAGTTCCCAATTATAATTAGGTATGCTAAGCTCCCAAATAAATGATCTAGCAAAATTAAGGCTGAATTAAGAAAGATTGAGGACCAAATCGAATGATTTTTTATTTAATATGTTACAACAAAAAATTACACAAAATATTGATCAAAATAATGACCCAACCTGATCCAAGATGAGGAACATATTTTTCAGCATACCATCTTGCTAAAGGGTCATTCCATCTCAAATCAACTGAAGAGTTTACCTGACCCCCACCAAATTTGACGAAAATTGGTACACACCATCTTAGTAAGAAATAAAAAATACAAATTTAAGGATTTGTCCAAAAGGGCATTCGTTTCGTTGTTTTGGTCGTTCAAAATGTCAAAAAGTTGGTGTGTAGACTTGTAGGAAAACGGCTGTAACTTCGTCCACGGTGGTCTAAATTTAAAAATAAAAAATGTTCTGTAAAGGTAAATGAACGTTCTATCCAAATATTCAATCACATTTTAATTTTTCAACCCGTAACTGGATTAATTTTATAATATTAACCCTATTTCAACCCCTATTTAAAAAACGATTTTTTGTTTGTTCATTATTTTCAGAGTTTCTGTGAAATCGGTTGGTTGCCCAAAAAAATTTATTTGACGAAAGTTGTAGCCCGTTAAATTCCCTATCCGGTTTGGGCCGTTAGTTTTTCTGTTAGACGTTACGTTTAAGAGATACGGGGTTCGCAAGAAAATTTAAAAAAAAACCTGAATTTTTTAAACATTTTTTCCCTTAATTTAATTTATAACTCGAAATCCGTTGATTCTAGACGATAAGGGGTTATAACCTAATTTGTAGACAAGCGAATGATCTTTAAAAAAGTTCTAGTCCATTAACCTTAAAAAATCAATAATATCGGAGCTATGGCCGTTTGAAATCAGAAATTCAAAAAATTGCTTTAAAGGGAGGTACCCCCAAGGGTTTGGACTTGGGCAAATATTTTATTTGAAAATTTGTCTTAGAAAAGTGTCCTTTATCACCACCTCAAAGGTTCTCCACGGTCACGGGGACACCCTGTATATAGTCGGCGCAATCAATAATATTATTAATAAATCAGAAAAAGAGTTTTATCACATTTATAATATTAATACAAATATGACAAAATTCATTAATTTTTAATACTCGAATACGAGCAGTTGGGTACTTATAGTAAAGTTGTCTTCTTCTTCTTCTGCACGTGTTAGGTAAGTATACCCGTTACGACACCATCAATCATTGGTCCCTCCATCTTTTTCTCGGTCTTCCGACACTACGCCGTCCTGTAGGTTTGTACAGGTATAACTGCTTTGGAAGGCGGGTATCGTTCATCCTCATTAGGTGTTGTCTCCAAGTTTCACGGTATTCCTCTATTTTTTCATTCAGGTTGAAAATGTTCAAGGCGTTTCGGATATCCGTGTTTCTTACTCTGTCTCTTCGAGTATAACCCATGATTGATCTCAGAAATCTCATCTCAGCGTGTTGTAATCTGCTTTCCAATTTCTTTGTCATCACCCATGTCTCGCTACCATAAGTAACTGTAGGCACGGACATTACCTTATAAAATTTTAGAGGAGTGGCTTTATTTGTGCATTTATTCAATGTGCGCTTGATCGTTCCATTTAGATAGTTGAACTTTTCGATTTTTTCTTGTATATCTCTCTCTTGGTGTAAGTCTAGCGTGCAGCCCAGCAATTTAAAGTTGTTTACTTGTTCGATAGGTGAGTCTTCGAGTACTATTTTAGATCGTATGTAATCTTGTCCCAGAAACGCCATCGTTTTTGTTTTCGGTATTGAGACCATCATATTGTATTTCTTCATTATTTGCTGGAGTTTGTGGAATGCATACTGGAGTGAGTCTTCACTATCTGCTATCAATATTTGATCGTCTGCAAACAGCATTGTTAGAACCCATTTTTGTCTATTGATATTGGAGGAATAGAGGTGTATACTGTTTTTCCACTCTCTCAGAGCTTCGTCTAAATATATGTTAAACAGTATTGGTGAGAGGCTGCAGCCTTGTCTCAATCCGCTATTGATGTGTTTCAAATTCTCTTCATTTCCGGCCATACATATCTGCGTATCTCGATATATTTCTTTTATGGCATTAATAAGGTGTTGTGGGATGCCTCGTTTGCGTAATATTTTCCACAGTTTGCTGCGCAGTACTCGATCAAATGCTTTGATATAGTCAATAAATAAGATGTGGGTTTCACGGTTGAACTCTCTATGTTTCTCAATTATTTGTTTCATGCTAAACACGTTATCTGTGCATGATCGTCCCATTCTAAAGCCAGACTGTTCCTCTGATAGTATATTTTCGGCTATTATTTTCAATCTGTTAGTTATGATCTTCGAATATATTTTATAGGAAGTATTAAGGAGGCTAATGCCTCTATAGTTTTCGCATGCTAGCCTATCTCCTTTCTTATATATAGCCTTTACAGTTGCTACTTTCCATTCCGTTGGGATCTTTAGGCTCGTCCAACATTGGTTTATCAGGTCCAAAAATCTCTGCTTGAATTCCCTCGACGCGTACTTGATCAGCTCACTACTAACTTTGTCATTTCCTGCCGCTTTTCTATTCTTAGTTACTCTAAGAGCGTCATCTAATTCTTTAGCTTCTATTGGGTCAACTTGTTCAATATTTTCCCCTACCGTTTCAGATGTTATTTCGTTTATGTCAACCGTTTCGATGTCAAGTCGTTATGCCAAAGCGTTTTATAATATTCCAGCCACTCTTCATTGCTTATAATTTCTAATGTTGCGATATCTCTTTCTTTACTGTTTAGGTGCTTTAATATTTTATATGCTACTTTTTGTCTCCCGTGTATGTTGTTTTCAATCCTGCTAATAAAAGTATCCCATCTATTTTGTTGTAGGTTTTTATGTATTCTTTTCGCTTCTCTTTTTGTATCGTTATATTGATTTCTATTTTCTGGCGTTTCTTTGCCTAATAATTGTATGTATAGTGTATTTCAAATTAATTGGAATTAAAAAAAGTCTAGCATCAAATTACGTTGTTATAAAAACATACAAACTTACTGTACACCTGGTACACGCGTCCACGTGGAGTCGCAAAGAGAATTTTCGTAATAGAAATATTATCCAATAATAAGTCCTTATTATAAATATTAACCAATTAGAACTACACTACTCCACGTGGAGTATGAAATGCGGGCTTTCGTTGGCGCGATAATCTTATCTCTTATATTGTTTTTCCTTGCATAGTTTGTATGTTTTTATAACAACGTAATTTGATGCTAGACTTTTTTTAATTCCAATTAATTTGAAATACACTATACGCTATCTTCTTTCTGTTAATAGCTTCTTCTAATTCCGTGCTCCATACTTTGTATCTTTTTTTATTAGTAACTTTTCTTCGACATCCAAGGGCTTCGGTAGCTGCTTTCTTCAATATTCTCTTAATGTTGAGCCATTCTTCTTCGATATCTTGTCCTATTGGAGTGCTTTCATGATATTCATTTAATCTTCTTTGGAAGAGGTCTCTTATCGAGTATTCTTCGAGTAAATGTACCTTGAACAAGTCTTTCCCAACATCTTTTTTTGTTTTCTTTTTGAACCACCTAGTTTTTAGGTGGTTTGCAGTAAGTAATGATCCGTCCCAACATCTGCGCCGCGGTATACTCTTGCGTCACTGATCAATTCTGATATTTTGTTGTTACCCAATATGTAGTCTATAGTTGACGTTTGTCCTCGAGCTGCCCAGGTAAGTTTATGTATCCGTTTGTGCTTAAAGAATGTATTTATTATTTTGATATTATTAAAACACGCGAAGTCACGTAATTTTTTCCCGTTCTCGTAAAGTTGTGCACATTAAAATTGCTAATTGCTGAAAAGATCTTCAAAAATTCAGAAAAGCTCCCAAAATTGGCAAAATTTGCTGATATATTTGTACCCCAAAATTTAATAGTAATTTAATATTTTAATTTTGATTTTATACTGCCAAACATTATTTTGTAAAATTCAATTTTGCATTCCATATTTTTAATTTATTTTTAGCGACCGAACCCATGCAGATCCCATGATAAAATTTGGCACACATACTCTCAGCACAATTACATAAACAAACAGTAAAAAAATAAACAAACAAAAAATCGTTTTTTAAATAGGGGTTGAAATAGGGTTAATATTATAAAATTAATCCAGTTAGGGGTTGAAAAATTAAAATGTGATTGAATATTTGGATATAACGTTCATTTACCTTTACAGAACATTTTTTATTTTTAAATTTAGACCACCGTGGACGAAGTTACAGCCGTTTTCCTACAAGTCTACACACCAACTTTTTGACATTTTGAACGACCAAAACAACGAAACGAATGCCCTTTTGGACAAATCCTTAAATTTGTATTTTTTATTTCTTACTAAGATGGTGTGTACCAATTTTCGTCAAATTTGGTGGGGGTCGAGTTAATTTTGCCTATTTTTCAGTTGATTTGAGATGGAATGACCCTTAAGTCGCATCTTAAAACACTAAATGCCTAATACCAGTATTACAAACCCTAATTATGACGTCATCATAAGACAAGCTCTTGGTGTCTCATGTTCTATCAAATTTTAATTAATCCAAATGATGGATGCACGGTGCTTGATGCATTTGCCTCGTTTGGCCTACCTTAGTCCGGATCTGGTTACACTTATACTGACAGTTTTCCAACTCACGGATTTAAAAAGACTAAGGGGCTTTCCATTAATGATGCCACACAATTTAGGACCAAACTAAACCCCCACCTCGTCACACTTGATCACAAAATGTGACCCCCCCTCCCCCGAAAGGATGTCACAAACCTTTACTGCGGAGAATTCATAAAAATGATCAAATATTTTTATTAGTTTTATATAACTTTGTCTAAAGTTGATAAACCCCCCCCCCCAAATGTGTGACATCATTTTTTATGGACAGTCCCTAATAAGTAGTAACAGTTTTCCAGGTTTATGACTTTTAACGAGGACTGGAAATATAATAGGCTTGTTTCATCGACGAGTTCTCGTTAGTTCTAGAATTATGCGCATGCTCTTTAACTAAAATCTGTTAAGATTTTAGTTAAAGAGCATGCGCATAGCTCTAGAACCAACTAGAACTAACGAGAACTCGTCGATGAAACAAACCTAATATTAGGTTCCATGCGAGGTTTTAATTAACTTATTTATTGGATTTCGTTCTCCTTGGTACCTTCTATGAAATGGAAAACTTCTTAACATATTTAACAGTAAACTGTTAAGACAGCCAAGGAAGTTTAAATAAAATTTGTTAATTTAAGTTAGAATATCTACTATAAAACTCAAAATTTATTTGTATCAAGAAATTGTAACACAGTTCTGTGCAAAGCTGAATTTTATCTACAAATGATGAAAATTTATAAAGCCTGATTTTACAAGTGATCTCATCAATAACTTCCTTAACATTATAGCAATTATTATGTTGAAAACAAGAAAAACCATTTAAAAATTGGTTTCTATTTCTTCTTGATCGATATCCGAATAAATTCTTACAAATTTTTTAAAAAAATTTTTTTTTTTTAATTTTTACAAAATCTCACATAAACTCAATAAAACGAACAAAATTACAAACGTCATCGTAAATTATCCCAGGCCGAAATCATGTACGATTAACAAGAAAACTTTGTAACCAATGTCGAGCTTCCAGGTTGACAAAAAATGCCACTCGTAACAAGTAGAACTTTATCGGTAGCTCATTTTGCTTGTTAAAATTCTCTTACAAATATTGCTAACTTTATCGAGAAAAACTGTAATTTTTTGAAGTTTGGATTTTTCTCGGTAAAGAACATTTTATTTTTCAAATTCTTCTCTTAAAAATTTGCATCCGAGGATCCAAACTGTTTGGGTGTTCCGATGAAAAGTAAGTTATTTCATTTTTCCCGTAGACGAGCATTATTTTATGGCAACTTTTTACTTTTAATAATATAAAGTGCCGACTAAACAAAATTACCTTGAAAAGTTTTTACTTTCTGGATAAATTTCATTTTATTTTTTTTTATTTTTTTTTTTATTGACTTCCTCTTATACTCATTTTATAATAATTAAATTTTCAAAATTCTTTAAGACTGTTTTTCCAATAAGAAAACATATTTTTGTAATATATTTTAGCCTTTCTTCACTAAATCTGCACCGTTTTTCAGAAAAAACAATTTAGGGTGGGAATGGATTTTTATACTTATTTCTTCTTTCATCGATCGACATCCGAATAGAAATTTATACAAAATCGCACATAAAAAATTACCAACATAATCGCGAATTATTTCAGACCTAAACCATGTGCGATTAACGGGCAAACTTATTTGAGTTTTGGGTAACAATTTCTAGCTTCCAGGCTGATAAAAAAGGCCACCCGTAACAAGTAGCTACTTAGAACCTCATCGGTAGCTCATTTAGCTTGTTAAAATTTTTCTCACAAATATTGCTAACTTTAATAAGAAAACCTGTTTTTATTTAAAATTTTGATTGCTCTTGGCAAACGGCATTTTATTTTTCAAATTCTTCTCTAAAAAATTTTCATTCGAGGAACCAAACCTTTTTCAGGTGTTCCGATGAAAAGTCAGTTTTTAAATTTTTTCCTTCGGTGAGCATAATCTTATATATATGTGTATGTCCTTAAGAATTTGAATTTTTATAGGTAAGCGTGAAAAGCACCCAATTGTGGTCAATAAATTAGCAATGATAAACATAATAAATTAAATAATTTTGCAATCACATCGATAAGTTCCAATTTGGGAGTAAAGTTCTCAAACTCATTATGTTGATTTCATTCTAAATACTTACTACAAAAAAGGTTGACCACCACAGTGAAACGTAAGTTGACCACCCTATCTCTGATGAGAAGATAGCCCTACGCTCACGCAGAAAAATGAATTTCTACTTAAATTTGCGTGAAGCCCTGATGTTCGGTCAACTAGCTCGTTAGTAGCGGTGCGCGAGAGTCGTGGATCGTTCAAATGAACGCTCAAAGAAAATCCCAGCGGCAACCTTGCTAGCAAAACAAAAATAGAGTAGCAACCAGATGGTCGTTGCTAGAAGGTGATAATATTTACGATGTCCGATAGTAACTGCATTAGCCGACCAGGATGTACAGAAGTAAAGACATTACCACCAAGAACCTCTTCCCGAATTAATTAAGAGAACGTTAGAGTGGTCGTTAAAATCCCAACAAATGGTTGGGTATTTTGCAGAAGAAAGTAAATAATATGGTCATTACAAAACCACCAATTGCTCAACAAATTATGTTAATTCTTGAAATAAAAAAACAAATTAGGAAAAACTTAGTTATATTTAAATCACAGCATATTTTGATAACATTTCCGAAGTTATAGAATCAAAAAATAACGGTCAAATTAATCTAATTCGTCCCAGTAAGGAATGAAACGGGTTTTAACAATCAACGGGTACTTATCCTCATCGAGTTCCTCTTGCTGTTCTTCTTTCTCCTCGTCTTCTTTAAGTACTTCAGCGGGATATCTGGGATCATGTTCTAGTGGGATATCCCCATCATCGGCACTCACGTGATGGGAATCCATGTCGAGTTTTGGTTGCTGTTCATCTTTATCGTCGTCTTCTGTAATTAATTTAACGTATGCAAAATATTTACTCGGTTCGCGAGGATTCCTGTGTCCAATCGGATATATTATATTCGACTCGTATACCAAAAGGAGACCTAAGATCATGTTCTGGTGAAATATCCCCGTCATCGTTACTCACATCATGGGAATCCATGTTGAGTTTTGGTTGCTGTTCGTCTTTATTGTCGTTTTCTGTAAATAATTCAACGCATGCAAAATATTTACTCGGTTCACGAGGATTCCTGTGTCCAGTCGGATATATTCTATTCAATTCGTGGAACTTTATTCTACCAAAATGAGACCTAAGATCATGTTCTGGTGTGATATCCCCATCATCGGTACTCACATCATGGGAATCCATGTTGAGTTTTAGTTGCTGTTCGTCTTTATCGTCTTTATCGTCTTTATCGTCTTTATCGTCGTCTTCTGTAATTAATTTAACGCATGCAAAATATTCACTCGGTTTGCGAGGATTCCTGTGTCCAATCGGATATATTATATTCGATTCGTGGAACTTTATTATACCAAAAGGAGACCTAAGATCTTGTTCTGGTGAGATATCCCCATCATCGTTACTGACATCATGGGAATCCGTGTTGAGTTTTTGTTGCTGTTCGTCTTTATCGTCTTTATCGTCGTCTTCTGTAAATAATTCAACGCGTGCAAAATATTCACTCGGTTCGCGAGAATTCCTGTGTCCAGTCGGATATATTATATTCGATGTGTGGAACTTTATTATACCAAAAGGAGACCTAAGATCATGTTCTGGTGAGATATCCCCATCATCGGTGCTCTGTAGTGCAAATAAAATAATGTAAATTGATATTATGAAAGTTAAAAATACTTTATTACCTTTTTCACAGATTTCGAACAACCAGGTTTTGGTTCATTCCCGTTCATTTTGTATGTCGTCAAGAAAATAATTGAAATACACCCGTTTGCTGTCAATTCAAAATAAATTATGATTGACATTACTTAAACAAAACATCATCGGGCGTAGCCACCCATTCTAATAGTAAGCTTTATAATTAGTACATATTTTGTCAAATCAACGACGATAAAATTTAAAATTTGTTTTGAATTATTTACTTAATTATATTCGATTAATAAATAAATTAATGAAATAAAAAAATAATTACGTTATGAAAAAAATTCCTGTGTAAAAATTAAAAATTTCTTTGAGTGAACTTATAACCGAAAGCAACTTATTACATTTTCTTAAATTGATTATTAACTTATACTGATTGATTAATGCTTACAAAAATTATATCACAAGAATAGGTCGGGTAATACATTTTTCTAAAATTGCAATAACCAAGATCTACGATCCAAACCGCGAGCATTTCTGCGAGCGTATATGCGATCCGCTCGCTGAAAAGTTGCGATCTTTTCGACGAGCATAAAAAATGATGGCAAAATTATCGTTAAAGATTTACGCGAACCAAATGACGAGCGAGACTGCGAGCAAATAGTTTATAGATTGATGAATTTATACTGCACATACTATGCAAATTAAATAGATACAATGTTTTTGTTTAGTGTTTTATGAGAAATTTACAGTTTCAATTAGGTATCCCAAAACCAGGCAAACCAACGGAAGAGGTATCATCGTATAGACCAATAAGTCTCCTACCTATACTATCCAAGCTCTTTGAAAGATTGCTCCTGAAAAGACTAAAACCGACACTTGATCAACTCAATATAATCCCGGAACATCAGTTCGGATTCCGCGAACATCACGCTACCGTTGAACAAGTGCACAGAATTATCGAAATAATAAATAACACCTTCGAGCGCAAGAGATACTGTTCTGCCGCTTTTTTGGACGTTTCTCAGGCGTTCGACAAGGTGTGGCACAAGGGTCTGCTATTTAAAATAAAAACAAAACTACCGGCACCATACTATCGACTACTGAAATCATATATGACTGAGAGATATTTCATGGTTAAATTCCAAGAAGAAGTCACTCAACTACGCAGAATACAGTCGGGGGTACCCCAAGGCAGCGTTTTGGGGCCAGTATTATACCTCCTATATACTGCAGACATCCCTACCACACCAAATACTGTGACGGCCACTTTTGCTGACGACACAGCAATCCTTGCAACCAGTGAGGTTCCTGCGTATGGGGCGGAGAAGCTCCAGGAGGCACTTGACGATGTTATGGCATGGTTTAGGAGATGGCGAATTAGGGTAAACGAAGCCAAATCTCATGTGACGTTTACTCTGCGGAGAGCGACATGCCCCAGCGTTACCCTAAATGGACAACAACTTCCCCAAGTGGATAGTGCAAGGTATCTTGGGATGCACCTCGATCGCAGGCTCAACTGGAAACACCATATTTTCACAAAACGCAAACAACTCGGACTGAAATTATCTAAACTTTATTGGCTAATTGGTAATAAATCTAAGCTTTCCCTGGAAAATAAACTAACAGTGTATAAAGTTATTCTTAAACCGGTGTGGACATATGGTGTGCAGTTGTGGGGTACCGCGAGTACTTCAAACATCGAAATCCTGCAGCGATTCCAATCGAAGGTACTACGTATAATTACGGACGCTCCGCGGTTCGTAACCAATAAATTCATACAGAGTGATCTAAATGTTTCTACTGTGCTCCAAGAAGCTAAGTGCGCGAGTGAACGGTACTTATCGCGACTCAATATCCACCCCAACCCTCTTGCAGTGAATCTCCTAAACAACAAACAAACTGTAAGGCGCCTAAAGCGCATTAACCCGCTTCATATAGGAAATAGAAAATATGATGTATTATTGATTACATTATCAAAGTTTGATTGCTGAAATGTTGAGCAACGTATTTATTGGTTCTTTAATGTAAGATACTAATCACCTGCTTGTTATGTACTCTGTATAAATAATGTATAAATTATTCGATTATTGTTCTCGAACAGATCTCGAATTATGTACTGGTGTTAAAATAAAAAAAAAAAAAAAAAAAATTAGGTATAAAAATTTATATTTTTCACATTTTTAATAAATAAATGCACTGCACTCGTATTTTAAGACGGCTAAAGCGCCAGTTTTAAGCACTGGTCCCAATTGTGAGCGTGGGTTCGAACCCTAAATTTCATCAACTTTTTTCAAATGTTTTTTTTGACAAAATAATAAATTGGATTTAACATTTTTCTGGACCGGTATTGTTATAAAATCATTTTGTGTTATTATTGTGTCAACAAGCGAATTTTTTATAATGTGCATTGCTTCATGAATCAGAAATAATTCACTTTTAAAATAAAAAACTATAAAAATAGATTGTAAGCTTAAATACGCACAATTCTGCACAGTTCGTCCAAAAGATCGCAAATTTGCTTGCTACTTTGGACTGGATTTTTATGGTTCGTACTTGTAACTTTGTTACAAGATCGCCGAAATGTTCACCAAAAAGATCGCGAAAGCGCTCCGCTCGCTATTTTGAACATAGATCTGGGAGAGGCATAAAGTTACAATTGAAGGACCTAGTGGAAAAATTAGTTAAGTTACTTTTTTTTCAATTTGTTGATTTTTATACTAATTTGTAGAGAATAAATGCCGCAATGTGAAAATGTGCTCAACTACAAATTGAAAAAAAAGTGACTTAACTACTTTTTCCACTAGGCCCTTCAATTGTAAAAACCATGTCGGTAAAATTTAAAATTTGTTTGAATTATTTATTTAATTAAATTTGATGTAGCTGTTCAGTAGCGCGTTTTCCCTTGGCTATTTATTTCAGATCTTCTCCTTGGTCTTTTGGATTAAAGGTTGATGATCAAAATAATGAGCCGATCTGAAGCTAAATCCTTTATTAGCAATCAACCACAACTCTTCCAAATCACTTTTTTCTTTATAACAACAACTCTTCCAACAGTATTGCAGATTATGGCTTCTATCATAAGACAAGCTCTTTGCTGTCTCATTTTCTTTCTAATTTTAATTTTGAAATGACGGATGAACGGTGCGTGATGCAGTTGTCTCGTTTGGCCTACCTTAGTCCGAATCTGGGGACACTTATACTGACAGTTTTCCAACTTACTGATTTAGAAAAACTAATAAGTAATAAAATTTTTCCAAGTTTATGTAAATTTAAATTTATAGAACTCTTAAAATTCGGATTTACCTAGTTTGACTTTAACGAGGACGGAATTTTCTTGAAATATAGCATTAGGTTCAATGCGAGGTTTTAATTTATTTATTGGATTTCGTTCTCCTTGGTACCTACTATGAAATGGAAAACTTCTTAACATATTTAACAGTAAATTGTTTAGACAGCCAAGAAATTTTAAATAAAATTTGTTAAAACTCAAATAATAATAAAACTCAAAATTTATTTATATCAAGAAAATAACCCAGTGCTGTGCAAAGCTAAATTTTATCTACAAATGCTGAAAATTTATAAAAGCTGATTTTACAAGTGATCTCATAAATAACTTGGTAAAATAGCAGCATTTATTATGGCGAGAAAAAGAAAAACCATTGAGTAGCACGTTTGTGAGTTATTGACAAAACGTTTTTTGTTTGTTAAACGCTTTGTGTATTTTCGGAAAGGATGGGTAGGACCGAAAACTAATCATTTTTTTATGATCAAATGCAATCAAGGCGTAATATAAAATATTTAAAAACGCAGCGAAAGTCAGCCGAAAGAATTAAGTGGCATGCGCGAAAGTTTGCTAATGCGTAATAAACAATTTATTGCTATAAAATAATATGTATTACACGAATAACAGAAGAGGTACAGGGCTGGACGATAAAGGGGTGAAAAGATCTGGTAACATAAATGTTAAGTTTTGATCGCAATGTTCAAAATTGTTGGTTTCCGGATTGATGTTTAAATGGAAATATTATATAATAAATTAAAACTTTAACTTATACAAAATTTAATTTAAACCCTATCGAGCCGAAATTATGTTTTGTCTGATAATAAGATGATTTTTTTTTAAATTAAAATTGTTTGATATCCGTATTATATACCGAGTTAATTTAAACTGGGAGTAAAATGGACTGAATGAATTAAAAGGGGATGCGTGTTTAATTAATGTTGCGTTTGAAAATCTGTCAAGAAATAAATGTTCAAACATGCCATTTACTATATTTAGTAAAATGTTATGTTCAACTTTGGCAATAAGTGACATTTGACAATAAAATTAATTTCACCTCGAAATATTTTTTTGATGTTATTTTGCATTTGGGCAATGTAGAGGCAATTAACTAATTGTGATATTAATTAAAAACCAGTAAAGAAAGTTTTAAACAAAACCTCTAAGTTAGAATGTTTCTCTTAAGAAATGTAATTAATTAATGTCACGAGCGAAAATGCTGTTCAGAAATTACTTAGGCGTGAAAATGTTGAAAAAGCCTAAAGCTGTTTCGGTAAGTAGATTGACTTTCTCCATAAGTAGAACGAACCATGACCACCTTGAGTAAGACGAAGGAAGAAGATCGGGCAAGTCTTCCCCAGGGAGGAATTAACACAGACAATACCCGTATTTAATGCTAGTCCCGCCTCTTAGGGGTAATAAAGCTATAGCGAAATAGCTCCTAGATTAATTTAATTCAATTACATTAATGAAGATACACAATTTGCAGCTTCATTCAAATCAAACGAAAGCTGTTCTAATGTACATAAAATCTCGATAAACTTATATAACGATCCAACCTGCAGTTAATTCACAATTTTATTTTAATTAACACCTAATACTACCGAAACAGCAATAACAATATTTTTATTCGTGAACTTTTTTAAATTTGATTAGTTTTTAATTACCTATATTAATTAAAATTATAAAGGCGTTACGAAGTAATTTAACGTAAAGAGTTAAGTACTACGTTGGTAGCTTATATCAGTATAGCAGCGTATAGGGACAATGATTGTTGCTCGGAGCACCATATAATTTAAAATATTGCTTCATCCCTTGATGATTTCATATTTACATGACTGGAATGATTAAAAATGGGTGTAGGTATTTTTAAGGCAGAAAAGTTTTCTCAATGAAATAATTAAAACTTTATTTTTATAGCACATAATTTAATAAAGTAAGATACATTTTATAAATCATTATTTACTTGAGGAATTCCACCTATTTGGCAAAGTTTTAACCTTTAGCATTTTTGGGCATGTAAAACCTCGAGGTGTCATAACGTTTACGGGTTTTGGTTTTGATGTAGTATCATTTAGATCAACTTTTTCGAAAATTCTCATTTGACTTCCAGATGGACGCTCGCGGTCAAGGACTACATCCATGGTAGTACTTGATGCTTCCTCTCTTTGCATTTTTAAATTTCCTAAATTATAAATTTCTCAATAAGAATTTTAAATTATAATGCAGGTACTACTACTTACTCAAATTCTCCACAAATGCACAAATTTGATAAGCTATATTATCGAAATCTTGTATAGTAATTATTACTCTGCAACAATATTTTAAATTATTTAAAAATCACCCTTCTACAACATAAACCAAACTGAAAGAAATGTTTACCCGCAATAATGTCGACTTGCAGAGCTTTATTATCAATTAATAGTCATAGCTTCGCGATTTAGTCAAGGTTAAAATTGATAATATACCATTCCACATACCTCTGTGGCATTAAGCATAAACATAAAAAATAACGTACAGTCTGATACCTTTTATCAAAAATTCCTTTTCATCAATTGTTTAAAATAATTTTGAATCAATTTTCAGTAAATTAGGCTTCTGGTAATTTCTCAGCGAATTAATAAGCTGACAACAAATTACTTTCCCATTTAGTAGATTCCACTTCATTTTATATTGAATATTAATAAAAATGATGTTAATTCAAAAAAAAATTTTAATTCGATAGAATACACAAATTATTTTGAGATATCAAAGTTACGAAATTTAATTTGTAATTTAACATGGTAACTCATATTTTTTTTAAAAGCACTTATTTTATATATTCATTTTAACAATAAAATAGCATGTTTGCATTGAAAAATGTTTAAAATTGTCATTTTTCCAAAAAAATTAGAAATTTTCTAGATACCGTGCCGTCTGAAAAGTTGCGATCTTTTCGACGAGCATCAAAAATGATGGCAAAATTATCCTTAAAGATTTACGCGAACCAAATGACGAGCGAGACTGCGAGCAAATAGTTTATAGATTGATGAATTTATACTGCACATACGAGGGGTCGTCTTTATATTCCCGGACTGGGCTGTTTTGAATTTTGATGCAATTTTTCATTATGCTGTTTTTTAATCACATATGCCTTGGTAACCTGTGTGGCAATTTACAAAACAATTGCATCATTATTAATTTTATTATCTGTCAGTTTGTGTCGTCGCGCGTTGTATAGTATGTATCGAAATGAATAAAATCGAGACCTGTGAACAATTCTTGGCGCGCTGTGGAGATGAACCAGATTTAATTATCAATCGATTTGTCACTGGAGATGAAACCTGGGTTCATCATTATGATCCTGAATCGAAACAAGAGTCGATGCAGTGGCATGTTAAGGGTTCCAGCCATCCCAAGAAGTTTAAAGTCACCCCTTCTGCAGGAAAAATAATGGCAACAATTTTTTGGGACTCTCAGGGAATTTTGCTGATTGATTATATGAATAAGGGTAGTACGGTAACGGGAGAGTATTATGCAAATCTGATGCATCGCCTTAGAGATGCTATTAAAGTGAAGAGACGCGGAAAACTGACGCAAGGTGTCTTGTTGCTCCACGACAATGCACAAGTGCACAAGTCCAGACTTTCAAAAGCTCCTGTAGCTGATTGTGGCTTCGAAGAAATTGAACATGCGCCTTATACCGGTACCGTGATTGAAAAACTGAACGAATTTAAATTCAATTTTCACCAATAAGAGCTATTTTTTTTAAACAAAATTCAAAGTATTCCATAGAGCACGCGATATGAACTTATCGATGTCAATTTTGTTTTTCTCTAATGTCAGTTACAAACATGGTGTTAACTAAAGAGCAACAAATCATAATTTTTAAGCTTTTAAAACAACAATGTAGTTTTGCTATGATACAAAAAAGGTGTAAAGACCAAAATTTTTGTGTTTCGAAAGGTACACTCTCTAACTACAAAAAAAATAGAATCCCAGAACTTAAATCCAAAATCCGGAAGAAAGGCAGCGGAAAGAAGCCAACTCTGACAAATCGACAATTATCGAATTTAAAGAAAATGGCATTAAAAACGAATCCTCCGACACTACAACATATGGCTAATCATTTCAAAACATCTGAATATATCATTCGGTACAGTGGCGTAACTACCAGTGTTCCGGGTGTTCGATGAAACAAGGGCCCGAGACTTCACAGGGCCCGAGACTTCACTGGTGCCACGCTTAAAAACAAGTTTATTATTTTCTACAAAATATTTTTAACAAACGCGGCTTTTTTTATTAGAAACAGAATGAGCCCTACAAAATATTATATTTGGTCAATAAATTGTCCCTACAAAAAAAAACAATAAATTCTTTAGTTGTAAAACTGTTACTTCTCCAAATGAAAAGATAAACAGATGGTGATGAGTAACAATATATACCTACCACGGTACCACGATTGATACCTACTGTTTCCAACTATTTTAAATAGTTTTAATCCCTTTTACTTTTACAAAATTGCAAGCAAATTTTATGCAAATACCCTTTTTGATCTGTTACCGTTTCCGGTGGTAAATGCTGAGTTCATATTGATAAAGAATTTTTCTTCGTGCAGCAGTTTTAGTGAAATTTTAACTGCATGCTATATATTTCTAACTATTCCTGTATCGGTAGCTTCGGCAGAAAGGTCATTTTCTAAATTAAAAATAATTAAAAATTTTTTAAGAAGCACCATCAGTGAACAAAGATTGTCTGCGTTATCAATCATATCGATAGAAAACCAAATTGCGAGGACAATAGATATTTCTAGCATTATATCTAGTTTTGCTCATCTTAAAGCAAGGAAAAAAAATTTTAAATAAATTTATTATAATTATTTATAAGTTTATATATTTATAATAGTAATTTATTTATGTATAAAGTTTATTGTGCGTCCTTTTCTTTCTCTTTTTGTATAAACATGTAAGTCTACAGTATTTGGTGTAAGTGTTAAAAAATATTCGTTTTGTTTTTGTTTTCGTTTTTTTATTTATTATTTTTTATATAATTGTTTTTAATTTTTTAATTAAATCTATTTTATATTATTTGCTTTTTTTTTGTTTAAAACAACCAATAAATTGCCAAAATATTAATTGTGAATTTGATTTTGTTTTGAAAATATAATGCCCAGCTTATACCCATTAAAAAATTTTAGCGTTATTTTTATTAACTACTTTGGGGCCCGGTTTGTTACCAGGACACAGGCCCGTGGCTACCTTGTTACGCCCCTGATTCGGTATAATCTAAATAAAAAATTAAACCTGAAATTAATGAAGAAACCAAGGAGACATCATATTTCTGAAGAAACAATTATTAAACGGCACCAGCGCTCACTAGGATTGTATCACTTACTAAATTGTGATAAATGGCAAAAATACATCACTGTCGATGAAGCATGGTTCCATCTAACAAATGCTGATGGCCAACGAAAAGTTCAGTACTTGAGACGTGAGCAATCGGCAAAAGAATTGGACGTATTCACAAAACAGTCCCATCCGAAGGGAGTTATGGTGTTCATGGGAATATCGAATAATGGAACCACAACGCCAATATTTGTTGAGCCTGGTGCTAAAATTAACTCGGAATATTACATTAAGAATTGTTTGAAGCCACTTTTGACTGACGCAAAAAGATTATATCCTGCTGGTGATTGGATATTTCACCAAGACTCGGCACCAGCTCACGCTTCTAAGAAGACTTTAAATTTTCTTGAACAGAACGGCGTATCTTTTATTCATCCGGATATATGGACGCCATCATCACCGGACCTTTCACCCTGTGATTATTTTTTGTGGGGCTATTTAAAATCTCAGTTAAATAAGTCAAAAGTTACAACCCTTAAACAGCTAAAAAAACTAATAAAACGTGAGATAGAAAACATTCCTCTGGAAATGATACAACGATCGCTAAAATCGTGGCCAAAACGTTGTCTTCAAGTGTACAGGAATCAAGGACAACATATTAAATAAAATTATTGAAAGAAAATAAAAATAACTGTGACTTATTAAATTTCAAAATCGTTCAATTTTTCATTCACGGTAGCTGTAGTCCAGATCTAGCACCCAGTGACTATTTTTTGTTCCCGAATCTCAAAAAAACACTAAGGGGGACAAAATTTAGGGACAATGACGAACTTATAGCAGCTGTTGAGGGCCATTTTGCGGAAAAACTAAATGAATATTTTTATACTGGATTAAAGATGTTATTGAAGCGGTGTTATACCTGTATTCAAAAGCAGGGGAACTATATTGAAAAATAAAATTTTGTTGTTGCTCTAGTCCAGTGGTTCCCAAAGTGGTCCAGGTGGACCCCCAGGGGTCCATAGGAGACCACACGGGGGTCCACGTAGACGTGAAATTTAGCCCCAATTTAGCCCCACCCCCAATTTAGGGTGATATTTTTTAGGAGTTTTGGGAATACAGTATTAGAAATGTAACAGCAGGGGGTCCACGAGAAAAAAGTTTGGGAACCATTGCTAGTCTTTTATTTTCATGCCTAGTCCGGGAATATAAAAACGACCCCTCGTACTATGCAAATTAAATAGATACAATGTTTTTGTTTAGTGTTTTATGAGAAATTTACAGTTTCAATTAGGTATAATAATTTATATTTTTCACATTTTTAATAAATAAATGCACTGCACTCGTATTTTAAGACGGCTAAAGCGCCAGTTTTAAACACTGGTCCCAATTGTGAGCGTGGGTTCGAACCCTAAATTTCATCAACTTTTTTCAAATGTTTTTTTGACAAAATAATAAATTGGATTTAACATTTTTCTGGACCGGTATTGTTATAAAATCATTTTGTGTTATTATTGTGTCCACAAGCGAATTTTTTACAATGTGCATTGCTTCAAGAATCAGAAAAAATTCACTTTTAAAATAAAAAACTATAAAAATAGATTGTAAGCTTAAATACGCACAATTCTGCGCAGTTCGTCCAAAAGATCGCAAATTTGCTTGCTACTTTGGACTGGATTTTTATGGTTCGTCCTTGTAACTTTGTTACAAGATCGCCGAAATGTTCACCAAAAAGATCGCGAAAGCGCTCCGCTCGCTATTTTGAACATACGATAGATCTGGAAGAGGCATAAAGTTGCAATTGAAGGACCTAGTGGAAAAATTAGTTAAGTTATTTTTTTTTCGATTTGTTGATTTTTATACTAATTTGTAGAGAATAAATGCCGCAATGTGAAAATGTGCTCAACTACAAATTGAAAAACAAGTGACTTAACTACTTTTTCCACTAGGCCCTTTAATTGTAAAAACCATGTCGGTAAAATTTAAAATTTGTTTGAATTATTTATTTAATTAAATTTGATGTAGCTGTTCAGTAGCGCGTTTTCCTTTGGCTATTTATTTCAGATCTTCTCCTTGGTCTTTTGGATTAAAGGTTGATGATCAAAATAATGAGCCGATCTGATTAAAAATGGGTGTAGGTATTTTTAAGGCAGAAAAGTTTTCTCAATGAAATAATTAAAACTTTATTTTTATAGCACATAATTTAATAAAGTAAGATACATTTTATAAATCATTATTTACTTGAGGAATTCCACCTATTTGGCAAAGTTTTAACCTTTAGCATTTTTGGGCATGTAAAACCTCGAGGTGTCATAACGTTTACGGGTTTTGGTTTTGATGTAGTATCATTTAGATCAACTTTTTCGAAAATTCTCATTTGACTTCCAGATGGACGCTCGCGGTCAAGGACTACATCCATGGTAGTACTTGATGCTTCCTCTCTTTGCATTTTTAAATTTCCTAAATTATAAATTTTTCAATAAGAATTTTAATTATAATGCAGGTACTACTACTTACTCAAATTCTCCACAAATGCACAAATTTGATAAGCTATATTATCGAAATCTTGTATAGTAATTATTACTCTGCAACAATATTTTAAATTATTTGAAAATCACCCTTCTACAACATAAACCAAACTGAAAGAAATGTTTATCCGCAATAATGTCGATTTGCAGAGCTTTATTATCAATTAATAGTCATAGCTTCGCGATTTAGTCAAGGTTAAAATTGATAAAATACCATTCCGCATACCTCTGTGGCATTAAGCATAAACATAAAAAATAAAATACAGTCTGATACCATTTATCGAAAATTCCTTTTCATCAATTGTTTAAAATAATTTTGAATCAATTTTCAGTAAATTAGGCCTCTGGTAATTTCTCAGCGAATTAATAAGCTGACAACAAATTACTTTCCCATTTAGTAGATTCCACTTCATTTTATATTGAATATTAATAAAAATGATGTTAATTCAAAAAAAAATTTTAATTCGATAAAATACACAAATTATTTTGAGATATGAAAGTTACGAAATTTAATTTGTAATTTAACATGGTAACTCATATTTTTTTTAAAAGCACTTATTTTATATATTCATTTTAACAATAACATAACATGTTTGCATTGAAAAATGTTTAAAATTGTCATTTTCCCAAAAAAATTAGAAATTTTCGGGATACCGTGCCGTCTATATGCAATCAAATTTTAACTATGGTCGTAATGACGTCAGAATTAATTTTTTATAAGTAATTAAAATATTCGTTTGATATTAATTACATAATATGTTCATATAAGTAAATTAGTTAAAATATTAAATTATAGTAATGAAAGAATAGAAATCACTTTGACAGATCAAAATTATCCAAGGCAACATATTTTTTACTAGCGCTTATTTCATTTTTGCATTTTAACAATAATTTAAGAGCAAAATATCAAGTGTGGGGTATCATAAGATGCGGAAAAATAATCTCGTTCGATTGATATGATTTTTAATCTCATATGTTCCACCGGGAAGCGCCAATGCTCTTTAGCAATTTTAATTCTTCTAAAAAATGGGTTAAAAATGGACGGTTTTCAACCAAAATCTAATCAGATCTTTAGACATCATAAAATTTTAACTCAATCGGTGCACGGGTCACACACACATCCGGACATCATTCCAGAATTGGTCTTAAACAATTCGTATGGGCTCATAGACCATGGGAAAAATGCTAACTCAAAATTTTATTTTAACTCGATAACAATACTTTCCTTTACTACGTAATGGGAAAGTAAAAAAGAGTGTAATTATACTAAACTACACATATGCACATATGCATCGCTGCTACTGAGCGAAAACTACGTAACTTGCATCAGATGTGACTGATCGAGTTCCAATCCAGATTCGTCAAATTGTAAAAAAAATTTAGGAACTATTGGAATAAATTTAATCAGGATCTTGCGAAATGGAAGTTCAAAGAAAAGCGAAACAACGAACAAGCTTGAAATTTTGTTGCGAAGTTTCCAAAAGTTGCGGCGCCCGGAAAACTGTGATATTATATTTATTGTGCAACATTTTCCCCTTGATGATTTAATCAGCTTATGCCAGGCGTTTTCCACCATGTTACGTACGCTTAGTTTAACCTATAATGTTTTACACAGACGATTACATTTTTAGCACAATAAATGCAAGCGTTAAGAAAACATTCCAAGTGTTTTTATTTTTCTTGTACCGACTGCGCCATTTCAAATAATTTTTAGTATTTCAAATTTTAATATTAAATTGAACTTGATAACTTGCGTCGTTTATCTGCACTGTAAAATTTATAATAATCAAAAATATATAAATTAACGAGAGGCAGTTTAGAAGGGTGCTATACTGAAAATGGTTAAATTAAATAACAAACGTATTTCAATTTGAAAGGAACAACGTGATTTGTATTTTACTTTAAATTTTATTAGGATTACCCTTATATTATTAGGAAGTAAATAAATGGGGAGAACAATTTGCTTGTCGCAATAAGCCAAAACCATGGGCACTATCGAATTAGCATTGATTACTGCCATATCGATCGGTTTACAATTCCTAATGCAGGGCGACCCTTCCAGCAAGTCATTCATGATGCTATTTACTTATACTAAAAATCTGACAACTGTGTTAAGTTTAACGAAGCGACACATGAAAACAATCCAATTAATTAATTAAATTTAACACCAAATTAAAATTTTTAATTAAAACTTTATGGAAGTCAGGGAGTTTGAAGGAATATTATTCAAGAAATGCAGAAAATTAAGGTGGTTGTTATATTGAGCATACTATTTTCTTTTTTTAGTCTGGTTAACGATAAAATGTCAAATAGTGTTCGGACAAGACTGGGCAACATGTCGAGGGACATAATGTGCATCGAAACATAATATTGTTTAAAATGGCCTGTATTTCCACGCACTTGCGTAAATTTGAGTGGGTATATCTATTAACGTCGGCTGTTAGCCTGTTAAGCAATTTACATAATATAAGCCTTCCCCATTTGTGACCTAGTAGCAGGCCATCGGATGGTCTTATCCAGCAAACAGTAGGTCCCCCTTCATTTTTTAAGAGTGGATGGAAGTTACTTATTAGGAGGGGTAAAAAGCACGTATTTGCCATCCCGGAATTTCAAAATTACCTATAGTGATTCGGAAAGATAACGGTTTATATAATATAATTTTAAAAAAATGCGGTAAATTCGTAAGTTTTTGAATAAATCAAATTTGAAGTTTGACAATTTTCACATTCAGTGACGCGCATAAGGACCATTTACGGAATCTCGCTGCATTCTGTTGACGATACGCGTAGATTGATATACCCTAACACTTCGAAATTTTCACTTCGTCAATTGCACCACAGCCCTTGTACGACTAACATGTATGAAATTTTAAAAGCTATATGCCGGTTTTCTAAGATCCCGGTTGGGGTGTATGGATCATCCTCAAAGATGTTTTAGCTAAGTTCAGCGTTGTCAAAACCGCCCGGAGCGCCCGTACCGGAACGGACAGTAACGAAGGATAGGTTTTTACAACGCAAAACACATCAGAGTAGAATTCGGATCTAAAAATGCTCAAAAGGTCCTAAAATTACACCAATTTCTTTTAAATTAAATGGTGGGCGTGACCTACACTTTGTTCTTAACAAAAGGGTTGTTTATGACATTTTTACTAATATTTATTGCTAAATCGACTATTCAAACCTTCAGCTTACCGAATCTCTATAGAAAATTTTAAAAGTCCGGGTTGGCAAATCCGGGCTCTCCCCCATTAAATATATGACTGTAAATCCATTTTGGAATGACCTTTGGGAATTTTGGGGTAATCTGCCATGAAAATCCATCTCAAAATGAAGTGTATTACACTTCCCGTGGTTCGGAACCCACGTTAAACAAGTAGGTCCTCTATGTGTATAAAAAACATAGAAGAGAGGTCGCCTACGCCTGGAATCCAGACACGGCACTTGAAGAAGAAAAAGCTGTTATTCAGCTAAAATTCGGCACTTATGTCCAAGTAAAGCAAATAAGTAATCGTTCAGTTGCACGTCCTGAATACTCACGGTATGACGATTATATGATTAGAATGAAAAGAATTAGGATGAGAGTTCGGGGTCGATATCGTACACCCTTTAATTCAAGATTAAGACGACAACAAACTTAGGCCAGTGATCCCTTTTAAAGTGATATCGGTTATGGAGTTTCGTGGCCCGTGGTTGAATGATAGCCCTGACTCCGCACCGTCATCTCTGATAACACTAATAAACGAGTAGCAGCCCACCTTGAATTTTGGGCAAAAGTCATATTAGTTTTCTTAAAGGCTTTTTTGTTTTGATTTTGTCGATTCCGGACCATGGAAACATTTAGATTAGTTATGATGTGACCTGGGGGGCGAGCAGATAGACATTTAACGAGTAAAAAATCCTAGTAAAGACGATACGCCACGGGATTGAAACCCGTGAAAATTAGCATGAGAAATTAACAAGCTAACCATCGCGCTATGCCATTCACTCATCATCAGATCACCAAATATAGTTTTTAAAATAATATAAAGTATATGGAAATATGGTAGAATTGAAATCCACAGTTGTGAATGTTTTGATGTCCCAATACTGACGTGCATTCCATAAACTGTAAGTCCCCCAAACCCAATGTTAGCGTTGAAGAAAAGTAAATGGAACAGCAGCAATAGTGATTTACCGGAAATGCTTCGTCGTGTGGAAGCAAGGCAGTTAGGCTTCTATTTCAATTTTGCCAGACTCAATAGTTCGAAGTTTGGATAATAAAATAGTCATAATTTACAAAATGAATGGTGGAATTTAATATTAAAAAGGCTTAAGGTTTTATTTGACGTTTTAATCTGTTCCAGTCTCAATTCTTCTATTTAAAATATTTAATATTTGAACCTTATGGACTGATTTTAAATTAATTTATTCAGGGATTGATCAAACTTTTCCTAAAACTTTTTCCAAGGAGCTCGAGGCTTTTGAGATGCGGGTGTACAGATGCTGGATGGGTAGAATAACAAATCTTGAAGTCTTAGGGCCGGTTGTATAACATAGGTTCAACCCATGGATTTTTGGCGTATCAACCAATCATATAGCAGAAATCCCTGGGTTAACTCTTACTAGAGGTTGAACATCTGCTATACAACCGACTCTAAAGACGAGATAGCCTTGAGGTAAGGAAGTGGAAGTAATTAAAACCATTAAGACTAGAAAACTTATTTACTACCGCACGTTGTGAGACACCCCGAAATGTACAGTATATTGATTCTTATCATTCAGACGAAGATAAAAGGTAGAAGGTCACACCGATACGTTCCAATTTGGGAGTAAAATTCTCAAACCATTATGTTGATTTCATGCTAAATCCTTATTATAATAATTATAATCCTTATTATAAGGTTTAGCGACTATTGCGCCCCTCCTTTCCTCTGCCTGGATCTCCGAAGTTATAAAATTTCCATATTCTTGTACAGGAACGGTGCACATATGTGCCCTAAGTTGGTTGAGAAAAGTAATAAATTGTAATACAGTGTTTTGTAGAAGAAAGTAAATAATATGGCCATTACAAGACCACCAATCAACAAATTATGTTGATTCTCGGAATAAAAAAACAAATTAGGAAAAAATCAGTTATATTTAAATCACAGCATATTTTGCTAACATTCCTATAAAGTTAAAGAATCAAAATATAATAATCAAATTAATCTAATTCATCTAATTCATCTCACTGAACTCAAGGAATGGGAGGGCTTTTATCAATCAACGGGTATTTTTTATGATCGAAATCCTCATCATCACTGTCACTCTCTTGATGCTTATTCTTTCGACTCTTTTTCTTTTTCTTTTGATCCTTATTCTTTTCATTCTTATTCTTTTGATTGGGATTCTTCTGCGGGTCGACATGGTTTTCACTATTAATATTATGAAAAAGATCAGGTTGAGCATGTTCAAAGTAAATGTGTCCTGGTATGAAAGGAGTTCCTGAAATGAGACACATAGTTTCCTTACTGACAGTTTTCTTAATCTGATAATCTCGAAACTTATTCAAACGAGTAGAACATGCCTGTGGCTTAAAATACTCGGGAACCATATTTGGTAGGAGGTAATTGGCAGGTTTAGTTATTATTTCATTATTGGGTAAGTACTCAACGATAGCAGCCTCGTATGGGGAACTTTCTATGTCTTCGAGTTCCTCTTGCTGTTCTCCTTTCTCGTCTTCTTTAATTACTTCACCGCGTAACTCAGTTCGACTGGTGAAGTTTTCAACAATACAAGAGTTGACTTGGGAAGCTCCTTCAACTACACTTATGAGTTTGTGTTGCTGTTCGTCTTTCTCCTCTTCTCCTGTAATTATTTTATCGTATTCATAATACTTACTCTTTACGCGAGTAATCGTGTGTCCAATCGGATATATTAAATTCCATTCGTGGATCTTTATAGTACGAGAAGGAGCCCTAAGATTATGTTCTGGTGAGATATCCCTATCATTGGTACTTACATGATGGGAATCGTTGTCGAGTTTTGGCTGCTGTTCGTCGTTTTCATTATTAAAATCACGTCCTGGTGAGATATCCTCATCATCGCTACTCACGTAGTGGGAATCGTTTTCGAGTTTTGGCTGCTGTTCGTCTTTTTCATTATTAAAATCACGTCCTGGTGAGATATCCTCATCATCGCTACTCACGTAGTGGGAATCGTTTTCGAGTATTGGCTGCTGTTCGTGTTTTTCATCATCTTCTTCAATTAATATTTTGTATCCATCATTATTACTTTTTACGTATTTAATCCTGTGTCTTGACAGATATTTCATTCCCGATTTAAGTTTCTTTTTAATATCATACGAATACTTAAAATAACGTCCTGGTGAGATATCCCCATAATCGGTACTCGAATGATGGGAATCGTTTTCGAGTTTTGGCTGCTGTTCGTCTTTTTCATTATTAAAATCACGTCCTGGTGAGATATCCTCATCATCGCTACTCAGGTAGTGGGAATCGTTTTCGAGTTTAGGCTGCTGTTCGTCTTTTTCATTATTAAAATCACGTCCTGGTGAGATATCCTCATCATCGCTACTCACGTAGTGGGAATCGTTTTCGAGTTTTGGCTGCTGTTCGTCTTTTTCATTATTAAAATCACGTCCTGGTGAGATATCCTCATCATCGCTACTCACGTAGTGGGAATCGTTTTCGAGTTTTGACTGCTGTTCGTGTTCGTCTTTTTCATCATTTTCTTCAATTAATATTTTGTATCCATCATTATTACTCTTTACGTACTTAATACTGTGTCTTGACAGATATTTCATTCCCGATTTAAGTTTCTTTTTAATATCAAACGAATACTTAAAATAACGTCCTGGTGAGATATCCCCATAATCGGTACTCGAATGATCGGAATCGTTGTCGAGTTTTGACTGCTGTTCGTCTTTTTCATTATTAAAATCACGTCCTGGTGAGATATCCTCATCATCGCTACTCACGTAGTGGGAATCGTTTTCGAGTTTAGGCTGCTGTTCGTCTTTTTCATTATTAAAATCACGTCCTGGTGAGATATCCTCATCATCGCTACTCACGTAGTGGGAATCGTTTTCGAGTTTTGGCTGCTGTTCGTGTTCGTCTTTTTCATCATCTTCTTCAATACATTTTTTGTATCCGTAATCATTACTATTTACGTGAGTAATCTTGTGTCTTGACAGATATTTCATACACGATTTGAGTTTCTTTTTAATAATGGAAGGTTTCTTAAAGTCATGTCCTGGTGAGATATCCCCATCATCGGTGTTCTGTAATGCAAATAAAATAATGTAAGTTGGAATTATGAAAGTTAAATAGTATGTTAAATTACAAGAGACTAATTCTAGCCATTTAATCTCGCGTTCTAAAGGGATTCCCACAATAGCGCCAAGCGCCAGCAAAACTTTGGCTGTATAATTTGGGTATTCACACAGCAAAAAAAAAATAAGGGTCATTGCTATCTGTGGTTGGAAGGTGAAGCCGGACGAGGAGCTCAATAAGTAGGTTCCTGCTTGTTTAGGCATATTATGCAAGATATGGATGCCTCCTGTACACATTTAATACTGTGGTCGGATAGTTACGGAGCGCAAAACAGAAATATTAAAATGGTTTTAATGTTAAAAGCGATTTTTGATGCCCATCCGTCACTAGAAAAGATCACCCCGATTTTTGACTTATGGGCATAGCTTTCTTCCCAATGACACCGATTTTGGTGGCATTGAATGTGTCTTGAAGTTACAGCAAAGATTATACACTCCAGAAGATTACATGAACGTAATGAAATCCTGCAGAAGAAAGAACTCGCTTATTGTTCATAAAATGGAAAAAGAGGATTTTTTTAGTACAGCGGATTTAGAATAATCTGTTCGAAAAGTAGATGTCGAAAATAATAAAATAAATTGGCTTAAGTTTAAAGAAATCGAAAGTCGAAAAGAAAATCCTCACAAACTTTTTGTTAAATGTAATTTTGGGGATGAAGCTCAAGAAATCGATATAGAGAAGAAACGTGGAAAGCCGTCAAGAAGACAAGCCAAGAAGAATTTTAGCGAGCTACTTAAAAATCTTTGGCCAAATGGTAAGCCCATTCCAGAAAAAAAATTCATATTGAATTTGATTTCACATGATGCTAAATATTTTTATGAAAATTTATTGGGTAATCCGAATATCGAAGAAGATATAGAAGGGTTGAATGGAGAAGTTCATTTTGATATTAAAGAAGATTGATTTAAATAAAAATAACATTTTGTTGTATCAGTATTAATTTTTTAATTTTCAATAAATATTTCACTCATTTATTCATAAAAAAATTAACTAATATTGGTGAATCTAATATATTAATTTTGCATAAATTGACTAACTAAGTGACAGTTTTCGTTCATAGTCAACTTATGCGAAATGTATAAAATTGATTGTGTAGTAAATGCAAAATTCCTATGCGCCATTTTTCACATTAAAATCGAAAGTTTTTCATTTTTTGCTTTAGTTCTTAGATATAATAGTTATTGACACTCTTTTTGACTAACATGCGGAAAATCACCTCTAATCAAAACGATCATCTGATTTATAAGAAGGTTATAAAGTTTATTGCATTTTCTCAAAAACTCACATTTGGCGCTTGGTCAAGTTATGCATAACGCGGTCCAATTATGAGGTCATATTGGGATCCCTTGGGATTAAATGGCCCCACAGGAGTAAATTTACTAATGAACGCCACGTGGGACTGAAGAAGGTCATTACGAATTGCAAAAGCTGTTATAAATGGTCAATTATCGCGCTAGGATTGTATAAAATAATTTACCTTTTTCGCAGATTCCGAATGTACTTCGCATTTTCGTTGATTCCGATTCCTCTTTGAGCTCTGTAGTGCAAATAAAATAATGTAAATTGATATTATGAAAGTTAAAAATATCTACTTTATTACCTTTTTCACAGATTTTGAACAACCAGGTTTTGGTTCATTCTCGCTCATTTTGCTTGTCGTCAAGAAAGTACTGAAATACACCTATTTGCTGTCAATTGCTAATAAATTATGGTTGACATTACTTAAACAAAACATCATCGGGCGTCGCCTCCTAGTCTAATATTAAGCTTTAAAATTATATTTTTTGTCAAATCAACGACGGTAAAATTTAAAATTTGTTTTTAATTATTTACTTAATTAATGAAATTTTTAATTTAAAATTAATTAAATTAATGAAATAAAAAAATTACGTTATTAAAAAAAATTTTTGTTTAAAAATTTCCTGAAGTGCAACTTAATACATTTTCTTAAATTAATAATTAGCTTATTCTGATTGATTAATGCTCACAAAATTATATCACAAGAATAGGTAGGGTAATAATTAATTTTTGCTTCAAGAATTATCGTTCTGGATTAAAAAGAAATCTTGTTAGCTTAATGAGTAAATCACCATGTTTGACTAAATGTGTCGCTTAGCAAAGGGACGCTTAACTATAAGGTGCACCTTAATTTAGGTTGCATTGCACGACTCGTGTTTAACGTCCCCTTAGTTAAACCTCGGCAACACCGCATTTGTCTAGTAACTTTGGTTATGTTTTAGGGATATTTCGTAGAATTTATGTTTAGATTAGTTAAAATTTTAAAGATGTTTTTTCATTTGAAATTTAAACGAGATTCGTATGCCATAATAGGAAATCTTCGTTTCCATACCCCAAAAAGTCTTTCCGCAGCATTTCTGGTGCGAATATGGAATTCATTATATCGTTGTTGTGGTGGTATTTTTGGATTCAGAAGAGGAGATAGCAAATATGGTCTAATATTGTATTCGCTATCCCCTAAAAGTAATGAATTATGAAATGCGTTACTTTCAAATTCTTCTTCTTCCACTTTTATTAAAAAGTCTCCCTCTTAATATAGGTCCAGGACCTGTTTTTTTACTAATTTTTGTAATTAGTTCTGTGAGCATTTTTGAATTTTATATCTCAGGTAGCTTGAGGCTTGCCGTTCGATGTGCCTGCATCCTGTTTTTTTTATTGTTATGATATACCCGGAATCGAACCGGGGAGCCCTACGTTAGCAGTTGATCGCGCTAACTATCAGGTCATGACCGTCGTCTTTCAAATTGTCCCCTTAAAATGCAATTGTTAAAAATGGTAACATCGTGTGCTGACCCAGGCCATCGTGCAACAACATTTACAAATTTTGAATTTGCGCTTTCTACGCCCTGAACATTAATGGAGAAGTAACATTTTCTATTACGTAATACTTCAGCAGTTTCTCCTCCAGGTGACAGAATCTTTACCTGCGTGCCATCAATTGCACCGACTACCCGAGTAAATTCTGCAATATCGTAAACATTTCTCTGCGCTTGCATAACTTCCTCATTTGTAGTTGGAAATTTAACATAACGTTCATATAAACCTGCAATCGCTTCTGAAACGCTTTTAACAATAAACCACCAATATCGGCTATTGCCAGCAAGTGGATTCCCGTTGCATAAATTCTTAGGGGAATTAAAAGTTGGTTTACAGGAGATACAGAATTATTTCTGTCATGTGGATATTCAAGGAATCTTTTAAAAAATGATAAATCATCCATACTATGAATATAGTGAGCCCTTTCGTAAATTTGTCTTGGAAAACTATGCTTAGGATTTTGAAAATTTCTAAATCATTATTAATCAAGTCATTCTCCATTTCTATCATTATCGCAAATTCTGTCACTTTAAGGTTAAGTTTAAGTTTAGACGATAGATTTCTGAGGCTTAAATTTAGGTGCTCAGTAATAGCTTAAGGGACCCTTAATTCAGTGGTGCAACGGAATAAGGGGCCTTTAACGATTTAAGGGACCCTTAAATTTTAAGTGTAGGTGGTGCAATCGGACATAAATGAAGGGAAAATATCCGTTTTATGTTATTTTTCATCTTCATCAACTCGATGTTCTTTCAAATATTCAGTCCACTCTTTTTTTGTGTTAGCTTGCGCAGGGATGAGGAAATTTCATACGAAACACCGGCTTAATTTAAGCCGGTAGTGTCAGACTTTCACTGACTCAAACCACGACCCCGGGATTTCTCCGTTTAGGCATTACACCTGGTTCTTCGGAATGCTTGAGATTGTGCATCCCGTTCGTTCTGCTCCTGATGGTCACGATGGGTGTGATGACTTTCTAGCCATCTTCGCTTTCCAGCATTTTGAGAACAAAGTTGTCGGGGGTAACAGGCTCTCCGAAGCGGAGCGACGTCGTCACCCGCTCACGCTTACATCTCCAGCTGGGAAAGGTATTGGTTGAAGTACCCGTGTCCTGTGAGCGCCTGGGTGAGCTGGAAGAACTCTTCGTGCTTCCTGTCCACCCATAGCTCGATATTGGAGACGAGTCGCCTCGTCCAAGTATCAGTCTCAGCTGCTGACCACTTCCGCTGCCACTCGTCGAGAGTGTCCTGCTTGATATTCTTGTTGGCCGCATGGAGCCAAGACTCTTCCAACGTTTCTCTCGACGAGCATTGCCTCGTGCCACACCGGGACTGCGTAGAGGATGATCGGGTGGGCGACCATGCCTAATATCCTCCTCTTCGTGGACTTGGGGCCTCCTACATTTGGCATCAGGTGGGCGATGGAGCTTATCACCGCTGTTCCCTTCCTGCACGCTTCTTGTTCAGGTGTTTATCCACCTTGACCCCCAGGATGGTCCAGTCCACTCCTGGACTATAAGCATCAGGTTTAGGCCATATACGCGGTCACCTATCCAAGTGCAACTTTCGTAATCTATTGACCACGGGCATTTGGATTGCGATACGTAAACTTAAACAAAATTCGAATTATAAATTAATTATTATTTTGATGTGGTAAAAAAGAGTTTCTGTTAAATGCGTGTGCTGCAATCTAGTTAGACATCATCCAGTACACTTAATGTTCTTAAAATTCACAAACGGAAGAAAAATCTTTACCAAATAATTATATAGGTAACAATGGCATGTAGGAAATTCAGAGCGGAATGGGGTGGTTCGTGTCAGTGTAGTTTTTTATAGTTAGGAAAATTACATGTTGTATAATATATCTAATATATTTGTTTTGTTAGTTTTAGTAAGCGACGATCAAGATGAAAATAAAGTTAGCGATGAAAAACTTAACTCTCAAAAACATTCACCCTCAATAAACAACGTCAAGTCGTCTACGAAGCAAAGAAGGTCGAGAACTAACTTTACGCTGGAGCAACTAAACGAACTGGAAAGATTATTTGATGAAACACATTATCCTGATGCATTTATGAGAGAAGAACTTAGTCAAAGACTTGGTCTTAGCGAAGCTAGGGTACAGGTGAGATAATTGTTTATTATATTAAATATTAAATTAATTAACTGATATGTATAGGTCGGGGTATAAATTTCTATTGTGTGTAGAAAACGAGAATTTCCTATAAATAATAGATTTATTGATCTGATAGACCGATTTAGAACGTAGTGGTCAATTTGCTTTCATAGCAAGATATCGATAACGATACCTGACAGGCCAACCAAATCTAAAATTATGTTTTATATTATAAGGTAAGACATACCAACGCATCTAAAATTAATTTAAATTATTGTTCCGTATTGGATAATAATTTTTGATTAAGAGTTATACCTATACCTTTCAAACTTCAAAATTGGTAAATCATAAAATGAGATATAAAAACCAGGAAAATATTTATGTGCCGATATACTTTAACTGAGAAAAAGGGAATTTTTTTTTGATGTTTCAATTTAACTACTGAAAATTACATAGAACCAAAGTGTTATATAAAATATACGTAGATTAAACGTTACGACAGAATTGTTTACTTATAGGCAATAAAAGACAATCACTTAACAGATTACCTCGCACTTTAGGTTATTGCAAGACATCATGAACGCAACAGATGGAGAATAAAACGAAATCAGCCCACTTTAAAAGCATCAATCAATAATATATCGGTTGTTAATAGACACCGATTTTGTCAATGAATTTATTACACCATACCTAACCGAAGGGTCCAATTTTCCATTATGTAATGAAAATCCCACATTGTATTGCATTGCAATTTTGCAGTGCCAGAAGACGATTTACAAATTGCATTTCATTCGAGTTAATCCAGGATGACAATTGAGTCGTATGTGAAATCGTCCAACTTTCGTTTCTATATTTAGATACCATAACCTCAACTGTTCTACCTTTAATTAAAAAAATAATGTTGTCTGATCCGCATATTATTTTTTTGTCTCAACGGTTATGAATTTAGAGATGCGATTTTTAGGTCGTATAAATGTTATACCATAGAGCGTTAAAGGGTTAATTGAAATTGGCTGGAATATTAGTATGTAAAAACTAACATTTAATTTATTTTCATACAGCATAACTTTCGAACGGGGCCGTGTATCAATTAACCCTTTAACGCTCTCTGGTATAACATTTATACGACCTAAAAATCTCATCTCTAGTTATGATTTTCAAACAGTGCCGCAGATGATTTTCGGGAAGATTCGAAAACCCTAATTGTTTTACAAGATATCATGGGAATAGACTATAAAGCAACCATTTTTAGAGTTTTGGCTGTAATGGTAACAAAAAGGCAATAAAAATAAAATAAACAAAAGACTGGACTGTAAAAGTAAAACAAAATAGCAGTTAAGTACGTGTCGATAAGACCCCTTACAAAGAGAATGTAATCAGTCAGTCGTAATAGTCAAACTATGTCGTTAATCTACCACTTAATTGTGGAGATTTCTATTCCCCGCACATCATACGTATTCATTAAGGAAATTATCTGCTACTAGTAGCATTAGCTGACTAAATCGCGTGGAACCAATGTCACTGAAGAAACAACATATATTTTACTACACTTAACCATCAGGCCAAATCGGACTTTTATACGGGTAGTTCGAGAGTAATTGAATTTTATCGATTTCCTAATGGCAATATTTATGATTCAAAGCTTTTCGAATTGAACTTTATTTTACAAAAATACATTTAGTGCCTTCGGGTACTTACCCTAATGTATTACCTTTTTCATTCGTTGATTTAGGTTAAATTAACGCGAATTGATTAAAATACCAATAAAACTAGCTTAAATATATAAGTAGAAAACACTTTACAATAATAAAAATTTTACTCAATGATAATTTAGTTAATTACTCAGATGATAACTCCGTGCACGGCGTGAATAAGTTGATAAGTCGAAAAATACGATAATTGGGATTATCTTCTTAAACTACGCTAATTCACCATTGCCATTATGTAAATAATTGAACAAGTCGAAAGAACAATATTTTGCCCGAGATATTAGTATGTGAATATTTGAACATATCAGAAATGGAGGTGTAAAAATAAATAAACCGACATATGTACTTATTCAAAACAGTTCTATAAAACAAAACATTGATCAAAAGAGTTGTTAACTTGTTCAAAGTTTCATTTAAGAAATGTAATGAGATAATATAAACTGATTTAAGAGAAGGCGTCAAACTTTAAAATCGCTGCCCTGAAAACTAGGCAATTTCAACTTGTCAATTTATTCACGCCATGCACGGAACTAATCAGCATGAAACACGTGTAATGTTAAATTATCAAGATGGCATATTTTTAATTTTTAATATTCCATCAATAATTGATTTATATTAAATTCTTGACATTTTAGATTGTAATTTCATATGCATGTTGCTTAGCAATGCAAGAAAGCTATAACTTAAATGCACTTATTAAAAACACTAACAGTACAATAACGATTTTCCTTCTTCTCTGCATAATTGTAACCTAATTTTCAGGTTTTCTTTCTTCTACTGTTTACATCGCGGTTTGACTCAACCTCATCTTGGGTGCTGTCAATACAACAACTCACTGGAGTTATAACGTGGCCGGGGGGGGGGGGAGTCCGGTTGATCTAGAACATTTTTTCGGGGTGATTTTATATTAACAAAACAGACGGTTTCAAAATAATAAAAATAATTCACTTTGATTTTACAAAAATGAAATTTACAAGTCGTAAAACTGCCAGCCTTTGTTAATTTACAATTTAATTGTAATATACAAAAAATTTATACAGCGTGGGGCTGTATATATAAATTCCTGACTTACAGATGAATTATTAAGTTGGAAGCTCCACACGGTGTATTTACAATATTTTTAACCCCTGACAAGATTTATCTGCACCGGGTTTTTGGAATTCTGCACTAGAATTTTAACGGTAGCCAAATAAAGAAGCTATTGAATCTTTAAACTTGCAATACGGAAACGCAACGAAGATCATAATTTTCATGGTGGGAGATTAGATGAGGACTTCTATTATTTTAAAGCACATCTCGTACCAGAATAAGAAATTTCTACTTTTAGAATCCTATAAATTTTTAGCTACCTAGAGCAGGTGCAAGTTAGTTCCCCCTCCTAATTCGAATTTTGTTATAAAGATGATATCAAACCTTAAAGCATCAATGAGCATCCATTATTTTTGTTTGAGCTTCAAAGGTCGCGGAGTTATTAGCAAAATCTTTGGGGGGGGGGGGGGCTGTAAACATGATGGCTCCCCCCGAGTCGAATTTTTGGGTGAAATTGGTGTTAAACGTTTAAAGTATAGTTTGAGCCCCAATGAGCTTCCATTATTTTCGTTTGAGCCTCAGAGGTTGCGGAGTTATTCGCGAAATCCTCGGGGGGGGGGGGGCTGAGACCATGTTTTTCTATTTCCTTCCTATTTTGAATTTATGTGTGCCATTGATGTTAATCGGTAGAGCTTCAATGAGCTTCTATAATTATGATTTTAATTCAATTTTTTACAAAGTTATAGATATTTTAAATTTTCGAGCAAACTCCGAGCAACATGTAATCCGAGCAATTCAAGGTTAAATCCAATTTTGTTATAATATTGGTATCAAACGTTAGATCATTAATGAGGATCCATTTTTTTCGTATTCGCGAGAATATATGGGGCGGCCTTCCACATGAGGCCGCCCCCTAGTCAAATTTTTCAAATTTTTCCCCCCCTAGTCAAATTTTTGGGTGAATTTTATGTCAAACGTTAGAGTATATATAGTTTGAGTCACTATTTTATTATATAAGCTTCCAGTAGTTTATTTTGAGCCTCAAAGTTCGCAGAGTTATTCGCGAAATCGTCCGGGGGGGAACATATTTTTCGTCCGAAAGTTTATTTAATCATTTGAAAATCGTATTTTGTACGATGAAACATTACCAATGTCACTAGATGATTTTGTGAAAGTTCACGTGAATATAACATAATTGAATTCATGATCTTGGTGAGATCCAAATTTAATTTGGATTAACAAAATGGTTTTATATTACTTCCAAAGCAAGAGGACAAGTTTCAGTTTCGAATCCGAAAGTGTCACAATTTTTATCATCAACTTTCTTATTAAATTTTCTTTTGTAACATTCATTTGGGTCTTTTCTCAATGTCTTCGTGTACCGCAATTTCTACGTCAGTGTACTCTTGGTTTAGAAGATATATAGAACCATCACTGTTTTTTGTGATAGTAAACTGAAAGTTTATGATTAAATAAACTTACGGGCGGAAAATATGTCCCCCCTCCCGAAGATTTTGCGAATAACTCCGCGACCTTTGAGGTTCAAAATGAAAAACTGGAAGTATATATAATAAAATAATGGCTCAAACGATGCTCTAACGTTTGACAATAATGTCTACGCCCCCCCCCAAAAAAAAGATTTTGTCTGATGCCGAGTTGTCTGGTGCCGAGTTGTCCGGTGCCGAGTTGTCCAGAGCCGAGTTGTCCCGTACCGCATTTTTGGTCATACAAGACGTTCTTCTTATTGCATAACAGTACTGCCGAAAGAAGCTTCCGTATTTTGGTCGATTAGAAATCCGTTGGGTTGGGTCCCCCAAATAGAATTTTGTTATAAAAATGGTATCAAACGTTAGAGCATCAATTTTTTTCGTTTGAGCCTCAAAAGTCGCGGAGCGGTACGGGACAACTCGGCTCTGGACAACTCGGCACCGGACAACTCGGCACCAGACAACTCGGCATCAGACAACTCGGCACCGGGTAAACTCGGCACCGGACCAACTCGGCACCGTACATCTCGGCACCGTACATCTCGGCACTGGACAACTCGGCACCGTACATCTCGGCACCGGACAACTCGGCACCGGGCCAACTCGGCACCGAGACTATAGGGTTCCGTCACATTTTTTGAAAACCTACCACCTTTCATCAGAAATCGTTATTGTTACCGCAAAAAAGTTTAAATTAAAATACTAGTACCTATTAAGTTGAGTTTCTTTATTTAAAAAAATTACATATTTATTAATCCATAACATAATTGTAAGATAAACCGCGCAAATACTCCCACATATTTGCTTGCTCATAGTTGGAAACTTTGTTAAGTATACGCTCATCTGCTTCCTCGTAACGTTTTCGTTTTTGTGGTGCTTCATACCCCGCGACATAACGCTCGTAATCCGCATCGTATGTTTTTTGGATTTTTTTTAAATTGCCAATAAATTTGAATAATTCTGGATGTGCGACACCATATCCCTGTTGCAATTTTTTGTGGCATGCTTCGGCGAAATTATTAGTTCTATCAGAACCAAGCAAAGTACGTTCATATACCGACCAGACTTCATAGGGAAACAGAGGTGGGGCTCTTGTTCCGTTATTTCTAAGTCTACCCACATATGTATTTGTAAACCAACTGATAATTGGTTCTAGTTCTGGTGGAAGATGATTTTCAAGCATTGTAAGGGCGCTTACAACATCATTTTCCGGAACGAAAGCTACTGAAGTAACCATGCGACATTTCAAGACAAAACTAGAGTCGGTAGTATAGAGACTGAGCAGCTGTACTGCTGAAAGATGCTTCCGAAGATTTTGTACGAGATGAAAGAAGCAACCTCTAATGGTAACATTCGCAAATTCTGCACGCAAAGCATTGTGTATACCTACCTCATAATCTACATTGACAGAATCTGGATTAAATTCTGGCCACATATTTTTAATCATTTGGAAAAGTTTACAGTAAGTCGCTTGTAACTTGTTTGGAAGAAGACAAAAGAGGATTGGAAAAACAAATCCGTGACCGTCACCACGACGAGCAAGCAAAACAAATATTTGACTAAACAACGGTAGAGTTAGCAAAAATGTACCATCCATAAAAACTTCGCGCATTTGTTCACTTCAGCTTTTATGGTATTCTCGGCCAAATATCAAAATTCGTTGATTATCGCCAAATCCTGAATCTTCTAATAGAAAATCTTCAAACTCTCCGGGATTGGTTTCGTATTGGGTGAAATCAATTGGCGTAACTATATCTTGCCGTGTTTGTGGATTAGGCGTTCTATTGTCTCGACGACTTCGGTTGATCAGTTTTCTCATCGTATCTGTTGAAGGAAATTGTCCCAGAGCACCATCCGAAATATTTTGAGAAACCGCAGCTCTAATTTCTTGGGGCCTTTCCATTGTGTCGTTTGCTCTTCTCTTCACAGCTGTAATAACTTTTGCAATTTCGACTTGAACGGCATTTCCAGTATTACTACACGTATGTGGAATACGTAAGGAATGAAACGACCCATCAGATGTATTTGTCCATATACGCCCATTGCAATAAGTCCTGTTTCCAGAGTCATTTTTCCCATTATCTTTTTTATGACAACGCCAATAGCATTTTAGACCATCTTTACTTTCTTTATCTTTAACATAGATATAACCGTCGTAATTGTATCGTTCCACTGCTCTTTGAGATAAAATTTGGGCATTATTCATTATGTTTCTTCACTATTTTTTTCTATGCTATTCTTTCTGGTGTGTTTTGCTTATATAGTAAATATTAATCTAAATCTTCTTAATCCCTTTTTTTAATCTCTTAATCGGATAATTCGAGAATATTTTTTTTAAAGCCCCACCTCTGTTTCCCTATGAAGTTTGGTCGGTATATAAACGTACTTTGTTTGGTTCTGATATAACCACATATCTCCCACGATATGTGGGAGTATTTGCGCGGTTCATCTCACAATTATGTAATGAATTATTAATGAAAGAGTGGAACCGACGCTAGTCTCGGTGCCGAGTTGGCCCGGTGCCGAGTTTACCCGGTGCCGAGTTGTCTGATGCCGAGTTGTCTGGTGCCGAGTTGTCCGGTGCCGAGTTGTCCAGAGCCGAGTTGTCCGTGTCCGAAAAAATTGTGAGTGGGTGGAACGTAGCTCAGGCGTGTATTTTCAACATTAAAAACACACGCCCAAAAAAGTATGTGCCGGGGTATGTAAATTCCTCCGATGGTCATGTAATTTCTTGTAAGGTGACCGTTGAGTCTTAAAAATTGCTTTCGGAAATTAACATGATTTAACTGAAAGAAATTGCATTGAATGAACTTAATTTATAAAATTTAAAATTGATCTATACTTCACATTGAAGATATCTAAATCAAATTAATGTCACCTGTTGATCAAATTTAAATTAGAATTATTTTAATCATCCCTAAAATTTTATTTATTTAATTTTTATGATATGATTAAGTCAAAAATAACAATTTCCTTACATTACAAAGGCATATGTCGTATATTAATATAATAGATAAATTTATAATTAATGTAGTGAAGATTGATAATGTCTATATCTGTATTTTAGAATAACCAAATAATCTACTTGTGAAAATTTGTGCTTTTTATATACCTACAGATATGGTTTATATTAATAATTATAAAAATTTATTATGATGTGATGTAAATTTAATACATTTAGGCCAGTCGGCAAAAGTTGTATGGAAGATATAATTGGGGGCAAGCTGGAATAAATTTTGGTATTCTTATTTTGATCTCTAAAAGGACATACAAATTTTGAATAGTCACGAGACCCCACCCCGGATTTGGCCGCCTATTGGAAAATCGCGCGAGAAAGAATGTTTCCTGAATATTCGTGAATATCTCGGTTTCTATTCACTTTAGAGCAAAATATTAAGTAATCAAAAATGAAGTAGATTAAATTCTCTACAGAAAACTTCTTATACTTTTTTTTTGTTAATTGATCGGTTGGAGAGTTATTGTAATAAGAGACAACGGTATTTGCCATTATTTATTAATTCAATTCATACGGATAAACCGTTTTAACATCAGGATAAACAAGCCAGTAATTGTTACTTACTGACTAAACATAAACAAGAACTTACAGATTAACGTTGATTCCAAACCACGGCACAAATAATTAGGCAGCCATATGAATTTGAACCTTAGAACTCTACGGTCGTAAGTCTAATTCTTTATGCACTGCACCAACTATCTGTACTGTGTTCACATCATCATTCTGTGTTCTAATTTTTTTTTTTTATTAATAATTGCTTTAATTACAAGACCATATTTATCACTGTTGATTGTGTGAAGTCAAAAATATTACAACTCTCATATGCTTAAAATTAATTAAGATTTGTTCAGGATTAACCGATTTATATTTATATGAAACTAAAATAGTCATGAAAATCTATGTTCTCGCGTAGTTTTTCCAATATGGCGGTCAAATCCAGGGTCACTAGACCATGCAGTCATTGACTGCAGGTTGAAGTAAATTTTATTTCCTTAATTTGAACTTTAAACCTTTCAAAAAACATACTAATCTTACACAGTCTAGCGACTCCGAATTTGATGGAAAATCCACGCAAAAATTGCATTTTTACGAATTAGCATAAATATCTCGGTTTCATTTAAATATGAATCGGTTAAATGGATTAACAATATTTTAGAACACAAAGAATTTTAGAATCACCTACTACTCACTTTGATGACTGTAACTCTGCAACCGATCGATTTAAAGGAAAAAAGTATAAGATCTTTTCTGTAGAGAATTTAGTTTACTTTATTTTCGATTACCTAATATTTTGCTCTAAAGTGAACCCAAACAGAGATATTCACGAATATTTATTGAAATTTTTTTTATCGCGCGATTTTTAAATATAACTGCCAATCCGGGATCGCTGGACCATGAAAAATTAGTATGTGATTTTAATGGTTCAAATAAAGATAGATTAGTTCTGAAATAGTTTTGTATAGTATTTTTGAGATTCAAATTTTTGCTTACGAGAAAATCATTGGATTAGAAACTTGAATATTTTTAAAATGTCAAGTTGGTGATATGTAAAGCGATCATATGTTTTTAGCTTCAAAGTTCAAACAGTAAATCCGGAGTCTCACTGTACCATCCATCGCCACCAAATAAAATTTTAACTAATGGAAGTAGCTGATTTATGGGTGGGTGGGTCTTTGAACTCGGTTTTAACCTTTATTTCGTATTGGTAGATGGTGTGGTGAGACTCCGGCCTTATAGAACTATAATAACTGAACTGGTGTTAATTACATATCCGAAATTAGCATTAAAGATTTTTGCAAAAATGGAATGAAATCAATTTTTATTAATCGAACATAACCTCAACTACTAACAAATAAAGTTGGCGTCAAAAGAAAACCCCTATCTGTTTGGAGAAGGGTCAAGTGGTGAACAATGCCAAATTCATTCACCTGATTGATTCAAAATTTTCCAAAAATATGTCTCAGCTTCGCAAGACCAAATATTTCCAAATTGGAACTAACATCTACAGCTTATTTACCGAATTCTAGAGATTACAAAATCCTTTTACATTTATTACATTTATCCATGTAAAATTTGTGGTATGCAGTTTTCATAAAAAGGAACTCAGATAATTCATTCAAACATTCATCCTCAAAATTTCACTAAAATCAGCATTGGAATGCCAAATTTGCGACAGGACAATTTTAAGGGACCACAACATGCAATATCATTTTAGAACACAACGTGATGAAAAACCTTATAGATGCACATTTTGGAACAAACAATAATTTTCACAAAACTTATTGTTGGAAAACTATTCAAGAGTTCATAGAAGCGGAAGAAATTATGTACTACTATATGAATTTGCTACATTTAAGAAAACTGGTGGAAAATCTTAATATGAAAAACTTCCAAAAAGAAATATGTACTATTAAAATAGGGCACGAAACTTCATGAAAACACTTTTGAGGAAAATTACTCATCTTGAATCGTCATTTGAAAATTTATATATTTAAGAGCAAAATTAGGTAAAATTTTTATTTTTGATCAGTTAAATTCGGACTGTAAAATTTTTGTTTTCAGTTGTATTTTGCAAATCTTTAAATTTAGGTGTCTGTGCTTCCTTTACTTATATTTTTTTAACTAAGGTATGAATAATTTGTGCAAAAAAGTTTACTGAAATTTTTTTCAACAGGTTTGGTTTCAAAATCGAAGAGCGAAGTGTAGAAAACACGAAAGTCAAATCCAAAAAGGTAAGTTATGAACTACACTTTTGAATTCATGAATGTTAAATTAACGAAGTTTTTATCTGTGTTGCTCATCTCATAATATAAAATAAGTAAATTTAGTGTCCGTGATTTCAAAACATTTACTGAATTTGAGATCCGACGGCGAAATTGAATAAACACGTGCTAAAAACAAACATGGCAACTTTTCAGGTTTTTCAGTGAAATTCTTTTATTTGCGTGAACATGCACATTTTATTCAATTTTTTTCCTACTGAAAAATCAACAACCTTCACATTTTCAGACAATATTTTCTTGAATTCGCAAGTGCTGATTTAGTCGAGCTTTAGCATCCCCCAACTGCTTCGCAATATGGCCTCTATTGCAGATTAATTTTGTTAAGATGTTTATTTAAATGGTCGTTTCGTTAAAAGGTTTTATTACGCAAATATCGACTTTGGCAGAACAAAATTTTTTTTTAAACTATTATTCTGAATAGACAATGTAATCCAATTAAAAGTGGTAAATTACATGGATATTATAATTTATAGTGCAGCGAAGAAGGATCATAATTAAAATGAAATGCGGTTAAATGGTTTATAATAACTAAGAGAAATAATGACATTAAGTTGGAATGCGAAATATTTCAATTGAAATGCGCTATCATAAATCTTTGTTAAAATATTAAATTATTTAGAAGTACCAGCAATTTGTTACAGAAATCATCTTTAAACCAAGTCTCGACCCTCATAATTTTAACCGGTCATGAATATATCATGGGTTATGTCCCCTAACAAATCTGCGGTGGATAATCGAATTTGTATGTAAGATTGTGTTAAAAAATGCTGGTAAGAGAAAGTTTTCAATCAAATCAAATAATTCCCCTTGAGAGCAATTTAACGGCGCTCAGTCATTCAAACACGGGCGCGAAAGATGACTGGTCCAGGATACGGACACACCCAGGAGGACACTAAATTACACTTACTGCCAAGCACTCACATCAACACTGCACGCTCCCCTATGCATTTGACCAAATTACATTTGCAAACAGGGGTTAACGCCACTTTAACTTATTTAAAATATAAAATAAACCTACCAGCAATTCCGAATGAACTCATGTTGATTTTCAATAAAATTACTCAAATTTTGAACCTCTAATTTTTTAATTAAAAAATCTCATTTAACTAATTAGTTTCTTTTCGTAAAATTCTCTCTTATTTATTAATTTGATCCGCACAAAACTAAACCTGAAGAAATTTAAAACGCAATTTAAATAAGTGCACTTATTTTGTTTCCCCTTATACAGAGGGTTAAGCAAGGGGTTAAGCTAGTTTAAGCTTTTTTAACTAAATCAAAAACCCTTTAAGGTTACGCCATATTTCCAGAACTAATATTAAATTAAATGCACTCAAAATTTAATATATTTTATGAAAATTAAATTGCCAGGGGTGATTTACTCGGTTATACTAAAAACGTATGCTAAACTGCCTTTTTTTATTTAAGTTTAGCGGGATTTGTATTTTATGTAGCTGGCGCTGACGTTGAAGTATACAAATTACGTATTTCAATTTATAGATACGCTGAATTTTAAATTTAACACCTGCTAACAAATCAATTGAGTACAACCTATGATATTCAATATTAACTTAAAACAATTTTTTAAGGGGTTATGTCTAGAAATACTTTGTAATTTACATTTTGTAAATTTTTATACATTTTTCGGTAATCAGTACTATGCGGAACCAGGTTGTCCGAAATTAAAAATTCATAAAGATTTAGTAAATATTGTAGCGGTCCTAGAATTACTCCACGAGATATATAACTAATCGCCTAGGCAGCGCAGTTGTTAAAGCGCGCGTATTCACAGCTGATACTTCTGGGTTCGAATCCAAGTTAAAGAACAGTCCAAATCTTGATTTTTGACCAAATAATCTCGATGGGATTTAACATTGGAGAGTAAGGTACCAACCTTAATAATGTTGCTGACGTCATGGCAAGGTGCATTATTATAGAAAATAACTAAATCTGATAGTTCATTCCCCATGTCCTGCCATATTTCTAATAATCTTGTAACCCAATCATTGGCTAAAATTGATGTGAATGAACCTCTCCGACGTTCCATTGCAACAACACCTGTTGTCGAAATTGCCCCTACCAAATAACCATTTGAACCTCTTGCTGCGGATAGGATTTGTACTGATCTGATCCCAGCTTAAGAGCGACCTCTTGTTCTACGGCAAAATAAATTAAAATTGATTTCGTCTATCCGCACGATTTGTTTGCCCAGCTCTATATATTCATTAAGAGTCCGAACATATTCTGCTCGTTTCCTTTTATTTTCTTCCTAATTCATTGTAACTGGTTCAGTATGGACCTGCTTTACAGTGACAAGTTTGCTTTCAAGATCATTTCCAATAGTTGCTAAAGATGCCTCTACTTGAAAAGTATCCAGTACTTTTTCTTTCAACTGTTTTATTGTATAACCACTACCTTCTTCAATCCATGTAATCATTATATTGATCTGTTCATCGGTAAAAATAAAAAATAAAAAAAAAAAAAAATTTTCTCACGCCCGGATCGCACATAATAAAATGCAGTCTTATATAGGGTGTTTTTTTTAGCTGCATGAGATCTTTCAATAGGGCTAACTTTTGAATGAAGTTTGTCAAAGTGACAGTTCTTTAACATTTGTGTTCAGAAAGGTTTGCCATTTAATTATGAATAAATTAACACTTGAACAAAGCTATCAAATTGTGGAAATTTATATTCAAAGTCGGAGTTCCGCTCGCGAAACTTATAGAGCTCTTCACCCAATTTATGGTCGACATAATCGGTGATGGATAAATTTCGTACCACTTCTTCATTGCATGATGTAAGACCAACAACAAGACAAAGAAATGTGCGTACCGAAGAAAATATCGCTTCTGTGAGTGAAACTGTGCAAGAGAACCCAAACATTTCAGGTCGCCATCGTGCTCAACAAGTTGGGCTTTGTCCGTCCATTACATGGAAAATTTTACATTAAGATCTTGGTTTACATCCTTACGAGATCCAGTTGGTTCAAGAATTGAAGTCTAATGATCATCGATTGCGTCGTGCGTTCACAGATTGGGCTCACAACCAATTGGAAATGGATTCATTTTTTTACCGCCAAATTTTGTTCAGTGACGAGGCACATTTCTGGTTGAATGGGTATGTGAACAAGCAAAATTGCCGTATATGGACTGAGACCAATCCGGAACATTATCTTGAGACTCCATTGCATCCATTAAAATTAACTGTTTTAAAATTGACACGCCAACGGCATCAGTGTCCATATTTCTTTCGAAATGAGGAAGGAGCCACCGTTACGGTGAATGGTGTAAGATATCGACACAGCTCAATACATTTTTGTTTCCAAAAATCCAAGAGTTACACATCGACAACTTATGGTTCCAACAGGATGGTGCTACGTGTCGCACAGCCACCGAAATATTCGATTTATTGAAAGGACAATTTGGTGACAACATTATTTCAAGAAATGGTCCTATCAATTGGCCTCCAAGATCGTGTGATTTGACGCCTCCAGATTATTTTCTTTGGGGTATGCTAAATCCATGGTTTATGCTAACAACTCTGGAAGCATTGGAGGTTAATATTCAGCAAGCCATTTATGAAATAAAGCCAGAAATATTGGAAAAAGTGGTCAAAAATTGGACTGATTGAATGCGCTTCGTAACGATTAGTCGTGGTGGTCACATGCCGAAAATCATTTTCAAATCATAAATAGCATTAAATTTACTTTCATAAAAAAATAATTGATGCTTTCTCAAATACAATTGACAAATCTGAATTTCAATTGTCGCTTTCTCAAATACATATGTGACCGCTTCTGTAATAAAACTGGAAAAGGTGTAGTCTTTAACGAAGTTGTTTTCTGAAAAATTGAATTTTGACAAAATGGCAGCTGTGCAAAGTTGGCATATCGATTTTCGTAATAAAAAAGCGGTATTTTGCGTCCATAAAATAAAAAGTACGCATTAAAATAGAAAATCCCTCCGTTAAAGACCAGATTTGGATGTCTAACTGAAATACACAAAATTTGAAATAGATCTGTGCACTAACTTTTGAAATATCTTGAACACTGACTTTGAAAATGTAGTTTTGAGAAAACCACCACAGAACTTTTGAGCGTATTTTAATCCCATTGTTAGTGTCCTCATTGCAAATATGAAACAGCGATTTATTTCATATGATTGTCTAATAAAAGGGCATGAAATAATATCATAAGGTACGCATCACTTATTGTACATCAATATAATTTTAAAACTGACGCCGCGCGTATTAGAGAGCTTTGGAATGCAATATTTCCATAACACTTTTTGCACTTGACAAAATTTGAAATTTCCATAAAGATGGTGATAAAATTTTATATTCTATTGTCTTGTCATCCGCCACAATAATATCTTTTTGCATTTTAATTTTTTTGCAGTTTTCACTGCACCCCAGTTTTAGCCTTACAAATATTCTTTCTATTGCTCGGTCGTGATTTAAAAATTTTTCAGGTTTTTGCAAATCTCGCGGACATTTTTGTACGATCCATTTAAAAAGTTGTAAATTATAGAATTCTAAGCTTTATTTGTAACTTACAAAAAATGAATTTTTGAAAAACTGAATGAACGAAAAACATACTAAATTTGGAACAAATCGTTAAATATCAAGTTTGCCGTACAAAAGACTAAACATAAAACAGGTGACTAAAATTTAAAAATATTGACATACCAACAAACAATAACAATAATGTGGATAATTCCATTCAGGGTCAAATTTTGTCGTTTCGACCAATCAGCGTGCGTTATTTTACATTGTAGTTAAATGGGTACAACGCATGCACAGTCGAATAATATCCGAAAATAAAAAATATTCCAAATACCCTACCAGAATATCGAATATTTGTAGTGGAGCGTAAAAGAATTCATACGTAATAAAAAATCTCTTCGAATATTATAATTTATGTAGTTTGTATGACTAACGCACTCAACAGATGCGATGTAGGAAACCGGTTCAACGCATTAGTTCCAACCCGACTTCACTTAAAGCAATGTACTTCTAACGAATTTTATAGTAACGAATTTTATATTACAAATTTAGTGCGATTATGCTTCCATTTTTTTCGGTACTTACGAAATTTTTTGTTTGATTTTTTTTTGCAATGATTGTGATGCGATATGGTCAATTTGTTTCACAATTTTCGACATTAAAAATGGCGTTTGAAATGTCGATTTTCGTATGTGATGTTGTGCTTTTAAGTTGTGGCGTTCCTTCATGGAATTATCACCGCAACAGCAACGCGGGTTCGGACAATACTCAAAGATTCAGCGAGTACAGGTTTCAGCAAGGAGATTGCACGAGCGAAGCGCAGCGGAGCGAGTGTCAATCTCCTTGCTAAAACCTGTACTCGCTGAATCTTTGAGTATTGTCCGAGCCCTTGATGTGTTGTATCGTGCGAATACCAGTTTTACGGTCGTTCTACGTTTTATTACTTATTATGACTAGTAATTTTTTTTTTAAAGGTTCACGTCGTAAAATTTTGTGTTCTCAAGTTCGACAAGCAAACAAATTTACTATTCTTAAAAGGATAATAATAAATTATATACAGAGATTTAATTTCATTATTTTAATGGGTAAAACAGTGAATATTAACTACAAATAAAAATTAATAAGTACACAATTCTGCATAGGTACAATACGTATAACTTTGTAAAAATAAATCAGATCAACGTGAAACTTGTAGGTAATATGGTTAACATTATTTACTTCAAGAAAATGTAGTTTCTGAAAAATCGATTTTATTGAATTTCTAACTAGGCAAAACCCCTTAAACGGTAACCTCTGCAGTGGTTACAGTGGTTAATGCAAATGCATCACTAAATATTGGACAATCCGATGTCGCTTGAACCATAAACGAAGGCACAGATTTTAAAAAAAGTGAAAAATGTAAATGTAATCATCCCCTTCCCCCAGAATTGCCAACCACGAGTCTCCACTGATAAGAAGATTAGTTAAACAACGTATGGTACCCATCAAACACCCAACTTTTGAACTTTGCCCATGGAATGCAAATGTCGTACGATAGTTGATCGGTCATAATTCTTCATATTGCCCAATTCCCTAGTTGATTGACGTGGATCATAATAAATTGAAGCATTTAATCAGTCTTAATCAAAGCCGGATGGTCTCCCTGAACGTGGGAAATCATTCATATCAAAATGCCCCTTTTTGAAACGAGAAAACCATTTTCGTGTGCAGTACTTTCCACGATGGCGTTCTCTCCGTAAACGGCACAAATGGTTCTAGCGGCCTCCGATGCCTTAACTCCTCGGTTAAACTCAAACAAAAGGATATGTCGGAAATGTTCATTTTTAGTAATTGACACTCCATTTTCTTTAGCCAACAATTGCCCCTAACTTTCTACCAATTGAAAAATTCAACAAGTTTTTAATAAAACTATACTATGGCAATAAAATGAGAGTGATATTTCTCAAACAATCGTGTGCGAAACTTACCATGCGAACTGATTCGCATGCGAACTGATTCGCATGCGAATAAATTCGAGTGAGTTCGAGAATAGGGCCCCTGATCTATTAATTTCTTTTGGATTCACTGATATTGATACTGATACTGATCATGAGAAATTGAGTTAACAATTGTATTTTATTACCGAAGATAACTTCGCATTTGAAACTGTAATTCTATAATTTTTATTTTCTTTTGCAGGAATAATGCTGAACAATCACAGTCCACCAACAAGTACACCTTTAGAACCATGCAGAGTAATACCATACGTAAACGTTCCAACATTAAGAGGACTGTCTCTCCAGCCTGGTTCCATATCATTATCGGGATACGAGCGTTTGGCCCCGTCGTCATTTCCTCAGCCTGCCCCTACGTTTTCGGCGTTTGATCCAGCGTTTATTTCGGCAGCACATCACGTAAGGACAAATCCAACAACAGCCAGTTATAATAAATTAATAATTTTTTTTTCAGTATGCTGCAGCAGTTGCAGTCGGAGGGCCTCCACCTACGAGTATTTTGTGCCATCCTCAATATCCTTTAGGACTAGCAGCTCTCGCAGCGGCACATAAAAATTCTAGCATTGCTGATTTGCGGTTAAAAGCAAAAAAACATGCAGAAGCTCTAAGTTTAGCAACGGAGAAGAAGGAATAACTGATCTGTATAAATAAAATAAAATTGTTCATATTTGCATTATTTAATTTTTCGTGCTTCGTATTAAAACCATTGCTGGATTTGGTTGTGCAAAAACGAAAAATTCGACAATATATTTTTACTTACTTATATAAAAATTTCTAACGTAAATGTACATTCAGTCAAATAGATATTTTTAATTACGTCAGACGTACCTAACTTTATGTAATTTAATTATCTAACTGCGTTTTTTAAATGATGTTATGTATTTTTAAGATATTACTTTCTGTACTTATAGGTAAAATTTGCCAAAAGTCTACCAATTCTAAAAAATAAGTATTACGTACTTGATAGAATTTGTAAAAAAATTACATTAATAAGGTTAAAAAAAAACTGTAAAAATATTAGCAACAATAAAAATATCTTACGAAATAATATTAATTAAAACAATAATTGATCAAATTAAGTATAATACAGCTTTTTCACCTATCTGTGTACTTCCCTTCAAAATTTTAATAAAATAAAGAACAATATGGTGGACCAGATTAACAATTTGGCAAGACGGAACTTTTTCTACATAGATAAATGTGCATTATAAGGGAGAGATATAGTAATAACCACGAGAGATCATGTGTTCAGTTTTTCTATAATAACTCGACAACGGTGTAACATTTCAAAAAATATTTAGAACAAAATATATTTGCAGTTTTATCCTGAATACTTTTTGACTTTTCGACTTTTTTGATATATTTACCCGTTTTCGAGTTATTAGCGAAAGAGTGGGTAAAGTCGTACTCGAGCTCTCGAGGTTATTGTAAGTTTACTTTCCCATTTACGTAGTAAAGGAAAGTATTATTATCGAGTAAAAAAAAAATTTTGAGTTAGCATTTTTCCCATGGTCTATGAGCCCATACGAATTGTTTAAGACCAATTTTGGAATGATGTCATGGTGTGTGTGTGATGTGTGGTCATTCTATCGCCAACGTTTTCAGACAAACGCGTGCACCGATTGAGTTGAAATTTTATACACTAGTTTGAAGCAGCTGTCTAAAGAGCTGATTAGATTTTGGTTGAAAACAGTCCATTTTTAACCCATATTTTAGAACAATGAAAATTGCTAAAGAGCATTTCCGCTTCCCGGTGGAACATATGAGATTAAAAATCATATCAATCGAACGAGATTATTTTTCCGCATCTTATGATACCCCACACTTGATATTTTCCTCTTAAATTATTGTTAAAATGCAAAAATAAAATAAGCGCTATTAAAAGAATATGGTTTGCTTGGATAATTTTGATCTGTCAAAGTGATTTGTATTGTTTCATTACTATAATTTAATATTTTAACTAATTTACTTATATAAACATATTATGTAATTAATATCAAACGAATTTTTTAATTATAAAAAATTAACTCTGACGTCATTACGACCATAGTTAAAATTTGATTCCATATGGACGGCACGGCATCCCGAAAATTTCGGATAAAAGAAGGGAAATTATAGATGACAAGAATAATAAACAGTTATTTTATAAATAACAAGGATAACAAAATTAGGTAGGTAAATATAATATAATATATGGATACATTAAAGGAAACTGTATAATCTATTTTGAGTGTGACAATTTCACACAATACAAAATGATAACAGAACGTAAGATACAGAGATTTTGTAAATGAGTGTTGTATTTAATCGCTGACCCTTGTTTGTACAGCCACTAGTCAACCGCTAATTTGATTACGTCCAATCAGTAAACTCAAACTCTCTAACAGTTCGTGACAGGCACAAATCTAATGATTTCATATATAACTAACTTAATGTGACAGTATTTCTAAGCTTGATTATTAATTTATCAGCTGGAAGTAATCCTGTTGTATTGAGCATTACAATTTTAAAATTCTCCTTTTATATTACAAATAAAATTTTACTGAAGAGTTCATAAAATGATGAAACACTTTATTGCGTTACGTTTACTACGTCTATTTAAATTTATTTTTTTATTGCATGCAAGTATATCCGTATCGGTTTAGCAATTTGGGGTATCGGGACTTAGCCTCCCACCTACTTCATCGTGAACGATTTAAACATAAAAGTCATTTGACTACATGCAGCTGTAAGTTGCATTCGGGGGCCAAACGTGTTTATAGTGGAATCTGTTTAATGTACGAAATCGGGCTGTACATAGAAGGGAGCGGGGGCGGGGGTTTGCTCGCCACTATCTGCACAGGATACCTAATTTTTTAACGTGAAATCGAATCATATAACCTCTCTATCCAGGAGCATCCAGAGTGGCTCTATCAGTTTTAAAGTGGAATGCTTGGCAATTCAAATGGCATCGTTGAAAAGGATTTTCAAAAGTAAACTAGCTTTCTAGGGGAAAAGTTTTGATTTCCCCTCACCCCATAATACTAGCTGGACAAGAAGCTGAATTGGGGAAAACATTTACAAATGAAACTAGAGAAAGCGAGAATGGCCTTCTGGCAGTGTCGGGGAGCAATGGGACGGTCGTGGGGTTTATCCCCCAAGATCACCCTCTGGCTCTATACGGCAGTCATTAGACCCATGCTCTGCTACGGATCCCTTGTATGGTGGCCCAGAACCAAACAAGTAACAACAGCGTCCTCCCTACACCAGACCCAGAGATCAATCTGTCTGGCTGTAACTGGAGTGATGCGAACGGCCCCAACCGTAGCGCTTGAGACCCTTCTCTGCCTCCCTCCACTTGATCTTCATGTGCAGGAAACGGCGGCCAAGGCAGCTCTCAGGTTGCGCAGTTGGAAAGCCTGGACTCATAGGCGAGGAACTGCGGACCATATGCAGATCTTGGAGGAATATTCCAAAGTAATACCTCTTCTGCTACTTGAATCCGACAGAATCCACCCTAAATATATATTTGACAGGAAATACAATGTATTGTTAAATGCAAACGAAACATTCGATTACGATATACATTTGTTTTCGGATGGCTCCAAAAATAATGTTGGATCGGGTGCAGGAATTTTCTCTGCTGAACTTGATCTAAACATAAGTATACCGCTGGGTAAATATACATCTGTGTTCCAGGCGGAGCTTGTGGGTATACTACACTGCGCAAAAATAGTTCAGGATAGGAGTATTCTGAACAAAAACATACAAATACTATCAGACAGTAGAGCGGCTCTTGTGGCACTTCGGGGCCATAAAGTCACTTCTGGTCTGGTGCTTGATTGCATCCGGGCACTGAATGATATATCAACTCAAAATGTCCTTTCTCTCTGCTGGGTTAAGGGACATAAAGGTAACGAGGGTAACGAAAAGGCTGATGAGCTGGCAAGAAATGGCTCCAATGGTCTTCCCTGCGGCCCGGAGCCGATGATTACGCCCGCCGTCAAAAACATAGATACTCTCCTAAAACACTATACCCTAGAACTGCACACCAGCAGATGGCTACAAGGAACTACATGTAACCAAGCTAGAGCAGCAATACGCGTGCCTTCGTGGAAACATGCAAGATACTATATGAAGCTGTCCAGAGTCAATCTGCGGACAATTGCAGGGATACTGACTGGACATTGCAGATTAAATAAACATCTCCACAATATGGGGTTTGCAGATGACCCTTTATGTCGTGGATGCAACGAAGAGGAGGAGACAGCTGAGCATCATGTGCTTTGTTACTGCCCAGCTTTGACTTCTATGAGAGGATCCATATTGGGAGACTTCTGGCCCGACATGGGCAGAATCAGTGGCACCCCACCCGCCAGGATCCTGGAGTTCATCCTCCAGTTGGGATGGCTTGGGGAATGACGGGGCGCGGGGTCGCTGAAATTGGAGGTAGCACAATGGGCCCAATTTAGTGGCCTAAGTGCGTGTGAGTTTTCTTGCCCTCCACCTATAATCCAGAATCCAGAATTCCCCTCACCCCTTTCGAGAAATATTCTATTAAAGTTAAATTGGACATTGAAAGATCATAGCTTTCATCCGTACCACATCAACATGCACCACGGGCTAAGTTTTTTTTTTATTGACTACTTATATACTTTACAATCTGTTTCAATAAACATTCAGTAAGTATTATGATTGTCATAAGGGGCCGTTCATGTATTACGTAAGACGTTTAGGGGGAGGGGGGGTAGCTGACATCTTATTTTCCATTGATTAACATTAACATTTACTTATACATTTTCTTACTAGGGAGAGGGGGGGAGTCTAAAAGTAGGAAAAAACGTCTTACGTAATACATGAACGGCCCCTAAGTTAACTTGTGAGAGTGAGTCCAGTGACACACCCCCTTATATAGTCTTAATGTTACATTATTAGTGTCCATGATAACATAATAAATTAGTGTTTTTAACGGAGTACACGTGATATTAAATTAAATTAAATTAAATTAAATTTAAACTGTCTATTCACTAAATCTTTTCCTGAGATCAGAGGGCCTGAACTTCTTCAATCTGCTCCCTTCACTGCCGCTAGTGATGTAGCCGAGTTTTTCCGCAAGTGGATTTGGGTGGTCTACGAGTCTATTATGATGTTTCACCGTATTTTGTAATCTCTTCTCTAACTGTGGGCATTCCTAGATCGCGCTGTATTATTTGATTTGTGACGTACCAGGGGGCATCAACAATCATTCTTAAAACCTTAGACTGAAAGCGCTGTAGGATTTCTATGTTTGAGTTTGAGGCAGAGCCCCAGAGCTGGATCCCGTAAGTCCATATTGGCTTCAAGATTACTTTATAGACTAGCAGTTTGTTGTCCGTTGTGAGTTTTGATGTTCTACCCATCAGCCAATACATCTTTCGAAGTTTATGACCCATCTGCTTTCTTTTTCTAAATATATGCTTCTGCCATGTCAATCTTCTATCCAGGTGAAGCCCTAGGTATGTAACCCCATCCGTCTATGGAAGTTGGCGATTGTTTAAAAATAAAGGTGGACATATTTCTTTCTTCAGTGTGAAGGTTATCTGCAATGATTTTGTCTCATTCACTTTAATTCTCCACTTTTCCAACCACTTTTCTATTGCGTCGAGGCTTCTTTGCAACATTTGCGATGCTATGTTTGGATATTTATGAGCGGCTATTACGGCTGTATCGTCCGCAAAAGTGGCAGTGGTCGCAGACCCTAATGTCGGCAGATCCACCGTGAACAATACATACAATACAGGTCCAATTACGCTTCCTTGAGGTACTCCAGACTTTATGGCCATCAGTGGTGTGATCATCTTGGTACTTCACCAGAAGATATCTGTCAGTCAGATAGGATTTCAATATTCTGTAGTAGTTATGCGGTAGTTTCTTCTTTAGTTTATATAGCAGGCCTTCATGCCAGACCTTATCAAAGGCCTGGGCAACATCAAGAAACGCCGCCGCACAATAGCTGTTGTTTTCGAATGCTTGGTGGATTTTTGCCACAATTCTATGAACCTGTTCTACAGTACCGTGCCGCTGCCTGAAGCCAAACTGAAGATCGGGAATTAACTTTTGTTCCTCTAAGATTGATCTTATTCTTTTTAGGAACATTTTTTCAAACAGTTTTGACAATACTGGTAGAAGACTAATCGCTCTGTACGATTTTACATCCTCAACAGGTTTACCCGCTTTTGGAATGAGAATCATTTGGGCGATCCTCCATTGCGCTGGGAAGTATTCCAGTCTTAATGCGGCATTAAACAACTGAGTTACGTATTTCAACCCCTTCTCTGATAACTCTTTTAATATTTTTCCAGTTATGAGATCGTAACCCGGGGCTTTTTTTGTGCTTAGATCGTTTTTAATGATAAATTTAATTTAATTTATTTTAAAACATCTTATTGGTAGTTCCAGCTGATCCGGTGCATCTAGAAATTTTCTTACTTCTGCTTCTTGGACTAGGTTTTCAGGTTTGTACGGAGTAAAAACTTCAGCTAGATGTCTTGCAAACAACAGCGCCTTTTCACTGTTACTCCTTGCCCAATCGCCATTTTCCTTTAGAAAGGGTGGATAAGTATCTTGACGACGTTTTAATTTTCTTGTTGCCCTCCAGAGTGAGTAGTCCGTAGCTTCAGTTGCGGCTAAGTTCTGCAAGTATTTTTCTAAATTTTCGTTTTTGTAGTTGCTAAATAAATGTTTCAGTTCTTTTATGGCTTTGTTTAGTTTGTTCTTATCGTGTGGAGCTCTTGTATGTTGCCATATTTTCCTTAGTTTACGTTTTTCAGAAATCTTTCGTTTTATGTAGGCTGGGCATTCATCTATTTCTTTAGCTTCCTTATGCAGTGATGTTGAATTCCATGCAGCACTTTGTATGACTTGAGTCAGATGAGTCAGATTGAGTCAGAGTCGGTTGCTTTATCGATATCTTCGCTAGTTTTCAAGGGAATTTCTAGAGATAGATTTTCATCCAAGAGGAGTCTGAATTTTTCCCAATTTTCCCAAACGGCGGTTTCTCTTTGTTTATCTACTGTTTAGTGTTACTATTACCGGGGAATGATCGGATGAAAGGTTCAAACAAGAAGCAGCTTTGAGACGGTTAGTTGGTATACCTTTTACCACACAAAAGTCAATAAGATCCGGAAGTTTTCTTCGGTCCGTGGGCCAGTATGTGGGTTCTCCTGTTGAATTGTGAACAAGATTGTTAGCTTCCATCGCTTTAAGTAGTTCTCTACCTTTGGTTGTGATTATTCTTGAGCCCCATTGCGTATGTTTGGCGTTATAGTCTCCCTCGGCAATAAATCTAGGGCCAAGACTCATATAGAAGTGTTCATATTGTTCCTTCTTAATTGTATGTTTTGGAGGGCAATAGATTGAGGATATTATTATTGGTCTATTCCACTCTTCTACAGAGATGCTGGTGGCCTGTAAGTGTTCATGCTGATATTTTCCAGCAAGGTGATGTTTTATTGAGCTTTTGACGATTATGGCTGTACCACCATGAGCAGTTCCATCAGGATGTTGTGTGTCGTATATTGTGTATTTGGGGATTTTCATGTAGCTACGCTTAGTAAAGTGCGTCTCTGATATTAAAATTATGTCAATGTTGTGTTCAGCAATAAATGCTTTTATGGCTTGGCCGTGTTGCGCTAGGCCATTAGCGTTCCAATGTGCTATTTTAATTTGTTCTAACATTTTGATTGTTTGTCACGAGCATTGTTAAGAGATTCAATATTGTCCCCATTTGTTCTATTAAGCTCTTCATCATCTTTTTCAACTCTTGCATGTCATTGGATTGTGATGCATTTTCAGTATGTTTTTGGTCATTTACATTAGTAAATTGTGTACCTTGGCTTTGTTGTGCTTGCGATTGTAGTACATTGGCATTGTTAGTCGGGTGTGGAGTTTGCAGTACAGGCTGTATGTTTTGATTGGGGCTCATCAATACCTGTGCGTAAGGAACATAAGGTTGGATTGGTTGTTTTGGAGTTGTGTATGTTTGGGTGACATCTTCTGTGCGCATTTTCCTTGGTGGTGGAAATTTTTTCTTTTGTAGATCTTTATATATGGTACAGCCCTTGTAATTTGCTGGATGGTTTCCATCACATAAGACACATGTTGGGATTACAAGTTAAGTTTGGAAGTTGTATTTTATTAATCAAATATGATAAGCTTATATAGATAACAAAATGATAATCATATTACCAACATAAAAATAAACTTTCGATCAATAATCATAATACAGGGTGGTCACTACATTACCCCCTTCCTAGTGAGATCCTCAAAAAATAGATAAATAATATCTGGCTTGCATTAGAGATCGAATGATATAATTATTATCATATGTAGTATTCTTTTATTAATTCGCAGTACCTTTTGGGGAAACGTACTTTTCGTCCTGACTTTGTTATTATTTCTTTGTTCACAGTATGTTCAATTGTTGTAGTTGGTTTCGCATCGGTATTGTTTCCTTCAGGCGTTACCAAATACGCTGGTTTCAATCGATCGATAGAGACTACGCGTTCCTTGTTGTTGATTAGTATCGTGAATGTTTTCGAATTTCTACTAACTACTTCATACGGGCCATTGTAGGGTGCTTGTAGCGACTTCTTCACTGCGTCATACCTTAGAAAAACGTGGGTGCAGGTTTCTAAGTCTTTGGAAATAAACAGTTTTCGTTTGCCATGCAGAGGTGGTTGAGTTGGTCGCAATGCATTGAAATGTTCGCGTAACCGAGTTATTATTTCAGCCGTATTTTCATCTTCACTACTTGATGCGAAAAATTCACCAGGCAATCGTATTCCTTCTCCATACACCATTTCTGCTGCTGTTGCTTTTAAATCTTCTTTAAACGATGATCGGATTCCCAGAAGTACGATGGGTAATGATTCTGTCCAGCTTTTGTTTACATGGCTTTTAATCGCGGCTTTTAATTGCCTGTGGAAACGTTCTACCATGCCATTTGCTGCTGGGTGATACGATGTTGTTCGTATATGTGTAATTCCTAGCATAGAAGATAGATTTTTAAACAGGTTGGATTCGAATTGTCTTCCTTGGTCAGTCGTGACTCTTAACGGTACACCAAACCTTGATATCCAATTGTTTATAAACGCCTTTGCGACTGTCTCGGCAGTAATATCTTGTAATGGGATTGCTTCGGGCCATCTGGAAAATCTATCGACGCACGTCAAACAGTACGTAAATCCATTGGAACTTGGAAGCGGTCCGACCAAATCGATGTGTACATGTTCGAATCTTGTTGAAGGTAAAATGAATGTACCAAGTGGTGCTGAGGTGTGGCGTTGGATTTTTGAGTGTTGGCAAGGTATACATTGTCGCGTCCACATTTTACAATCCTTGTTCATTCCGGGCCATACAAAACGAGTCGTAATTAGCTTTGTTGTTGCTTTTGCACCTGGATGTGCTAATCCATGAAATTTGTTAAAAACTTGAGCGCGGAAGGGTTTCGTTACATACGGTCGAATAGTACCTGTTGAAACATCGCAATAAATATTGGCATTATATTCTGGTAGCTGCATTTTCTTAATTTTTAACGCTGTTTTGGATTCGTCCAAAAATGTTTTTAATTCCGAATCCATGTCTTGTGATTTCTCCAATTCTTTATAATCGATAGCTTGCATTGTATTGTGAACTTTGTTAATGTCTAATCTTGATAGGGTATCGGCCGGAATATTTTCTAATCCTTTAACGTATTGAATGTTCGTCGTGAACTGTCCAATGAAGTCGAGATGTCGACTTTGTCTTGGAGTGCTTTTATCAGATTTTTGCTTGAAGGCGTAGATCAACGGTTTGTGGTCAGTGAAGAGTATAAATTCCTTTCCTTCTAGCAGATGTCGGAAATGTTTGATAGCGGAGTATGCGGCCAAAAGTTCGCGATCATACGTGCTATATTTCTGTTGGGCGACATTGAACTTTTTCGTATAGAAGGATAACGGTTGCCATTCTTTACCAATTCTTTGCTGAAGTACTCCACCGACGGCGTCGTTCGATGCATCAACCATTAGCGATAATATTGCGGTTGGTGATGGATGTGCTAATAGAGCAGCTTGCGCGAGTGCTTCTTTAACTTCTACGAAGGCTTTCTTACTTTCATCGGTCCATTTTATTGTGCTGTTATCCGACTTCTTACCAATCAAATATTTGTTCAGAGGATTCTGAATTGTTGCGGCTTGCGGTATAAATCGTCGATAAAAATTCACCATTCCCAGAAATCGTCTTAATTGTTTCACGGTATTAGGTAGGCTACAGTTTCTAACTGCATCTACTTTATCTTGCAACGGCTTCGTACCATTCTTGTTTATAGTGTGTCCAAGAAACGTAATTTCATCTTTACCAAAAATGCATTTTGCTGGATTAATTCTAATACCATATTCTTGTAGACGTTCAAATAATTGCCGTAGGTGTTTTATATGTTCTTCATGCGTTTCGGAAGCGATTAGTAAATCATCAATATATGCGTAACAAAAATCGAAATCGCGGATTACTTCATCAATGAAACGTTGGAAGGTTTGTGCAGCGTTTCTTAATCCAAACGGCATTCGTGTAAACTCGAATAATCCAAACGGGGTTGTTACTGCAGTTTTGTGAATGTCCTCTGGGTGGACAGGAATTTGATGGAAGGCTTTAACCAAATCGATCGTGGAGAATATTTCTTTTCCAAACAGTGATTGTGCAAAATCTTGGATATGCGGAATTGGATAACAATCGTGTATTGTTCTTGCGTTCAAAGTGCGATAATCACCACATGGTCTGAATTCCTTGTTTTTCTTTTCCACCAGATGTAACGGGGAGCACCAATTGCTTTTAGAAGGTCTAATTATTCCCTGTTGGTTCATAAAATCGAATTCTTGTTTGGCGATTTTCAAGCGATCTGGAGCCAGTCTTCTCGGGCGACATGTGATTGGTTGCCCTGGTATCGTCTCAATTCTGTGCGTTGTTTTCGATTTAGTCGTAATAGCGTTTGTTGCGTTTGGTTGTGTGATCGAAAGGTATTCTTTAATCAACGCGTGGTATTTGTTTGTTTGGTCCAACGTACGCACCGTACACTGTGCAGTCGAGTTTACTTGTCCAATTGTACCTATACGTGTCGTGTTGTCGATCAGTTTGCTACTACGAATATCCACTAATAAATCAAAGTGGCTAAGGAAATCCGATCCAATTATTGCTTTACCAACGTCAGCGATTAGAAATTTCCATGGGAATTGTCTTCGTAACCCAAAATCAATGTTGATCGTTATTACTCCATATGTGTTGATGGTAGAGTTGTTGGCGGCGTACAACTTAAAATTCTGTACTTCGTGAAGTCCTTTACACAACGTTTTCGGATAAACACTTACGTCCGCCCCAGTATCTATTAGAAATGGCACTTTCGTTAATCTATCGGTAATTACTAGGCGGCTGACTTGGATTGGAATTGGGGAATCGGTTGCAGCGTTTACCGAATCCCTTTTTAGTTTTCCTGCTCAACATACGAACATGGTTTAATACATTTTCTTGCGTTATTCTTGAATCTTTTGTGATAAAAACATATGCTCGAACTAATACGATTTCTTGAGCTACTGCGATTTCTGTACCTATTCTGCGGTTGTTCTTTATGCCTAGAGTTTCTTGTTAGTTCTTCTATTTTCGTCTTCATCTCGTTGATCTCGTTTAACAACATGTCCATATTTTTGTTTTCTTGAACGTTAGCTGCTGCGACGTATCCACTTGGTGTGTTTTCGCTGATTTTGTCAGCAATTTTCGCAATATCGTCCAATTCTTTGTCATCGAATGCGGTGATTACGTTCTTAATGTTTCCAGGAAGTCGTCCGGTCCATAATGTTCGTAATACGTTTTCGCTTACGCCATTTCCAGCAAGACTCTTCATGTGCCTTAAAAATTGCGATGGGGTACGGTCGCCAAGTTCTTCTCGTTCCAATAATTGTTTCAATTTTTGTTCATCCGATCTTGAAAGTCGGTTCACCAGTTCGCTTTTTAAATATTCGTATTTATCCTTTTCGGGTGGATTCATAATGATATCAATTACTTCAGAGGCGAATTCATCAGTTAAGTTGCTTGCTACATGGAAATATTTGGTTTCGTCTTTCGTAATCCCTGCTAACTGGAATTGCATTTCCAGTTGTCGAAACCATACTGCGGGCTCTTTTTTCCAAAATTGAGGAACTTTGATGCTTACGCGTTCAATTTGGTGCGGTGCTTGTTGGCCATTATTTGTTTCGGTCTCATTTGGGTTAGTCATGTTCAAAATGTGCGGGGTCACCAATGTTGGGATTACAAGTTAAGTTTGGAAGTTGTATTTTATTAATCAAATATGATAAGCTTATATAGATAACAAAATGATAATCATATTACCAACATAAAAATAAACTTTCGATCAATAATCATAATACAGGGTGGTCACTACACACACTTTACCAGATTGTTATTCTCCTTTCTCTGGCAGCTGCTGGTGATGTGATCCCCCGCACATTTTACACAGCGTGGGCTATGATGACAGAATCCTTTAGTGTGACCATATCGCTGGCATTTAGTGCATTGTGGAATTTCTCTTTTTGGGCGGGGTGGTTCAAATTCAATTTGGCTGTTATTGACTGTCTTGAGTTTGAAGATATGTTTATTATTTTCTTGTGGTTTTAGTTCAATGTAGAACATTGGGAGTGGGGTGTTAGTACTCCTTTGTCTAATATTACATACTGCGATATCGAGATACCACGTCAATGGAAGTACGTTATTTAAGTTTCGGTAAAATTTTGTTATTAATAAAGCATGTGACTTATCAAAGTAATCAGAAAAACTTCGTCCGATACCAAGAAATTTAGTTCAAAGTCAAATGATTTGTAAAAAAGGACATAAAGCAGGTTTGAATAAAATAAATTTAAAAATGTAACTTTTAATAATTGTCTTTGTTAAAAATGTTTAGTTATAGTAAATGAAAGATTGTTTAGTAATAAGAAAGGTATTTCAAAAGTTAGAATTTTGTTAATTGATTGATTAATGTAAAAATTTATGTTAGCGTTAAATTTAAATAAGTTTGTTAAATCATTACGTGAGTTCGACGTGTCACAAGTTAATGAACTGTGTATGGAAATTTCATGTCCAGCATCTTTATTTATTCAACCACGAAGCACTTAGGAAGAAGTCAATCCAATCTGAAAATATAAAAATTTTACTTATAAAATTTCAACGAGTCACAATGTGCTTAATACAGACCTGTAACCTGAAAATTTCGATAATATTGATTTTTCCGATCAACCAATAAAATGCGTCTACACAAACATCGAGATGGCTATGAATTTCGAGATAGAAAATTTAAAAACAATCGAAGAGGTCCTTGTGTTAGATTTCACACGAAAATGGTGGCGAATTTTAATCGTCCTAATAAAAATTGATCTTATAGTGAAAATAATTTGTGAAAGTATAGAATACGAGTGTAAAAATCAAGAAATTAATTACTTACCTACGTAAAACTAAAAATAAGTTGAAAAACGTAAAGGATTGATAATATTTCAAGAGAATTAAAAATCGACACAAAACGAGGTCAATAAACTGCAAGTGTAAACTTTTTCATGGTAATAAACCCATCCGAGTGTAATTTTGGTGCGCAATTGTACCATCTCCAGTTCAAATAACGAAAAGATCCCTGAATTTACTAAGGTAACGTGCACATTAAACTACAATTTTAAAATAACTAAGTGAAATTTTCGGACTCCATACGACACGTGTTTTCTTTATTTAACGTTCAGAATTTTGATAATTAGATTTAATAATAGAACTTTTTAATATAACAAAACCTTTATTTACATTTGTGTGCTAAATAAAAACATTATTAATTTTGTAACGAAGGATATTTATTTTGACCTGTTCCGCGACATAAATTTATTTACAGTATTGGTCAAGGAACGAACTCACCCTGTACAAGGTAAGACACATGCACTACGAACCAGCTAAGCCGAGGCAGATTATTTCAATTTATTTGTATTTACTAAATTTCACATACTTTTCCATTGACGGGGTACATTTCTGTACACTCGTACAAACATTAAATATTAAAAACGTTTAGCTCCAGTGAGGCAGAGGCCTTCACAGCAATTTTGGCTAGCCCAACGTGTGGCAGTATTAGGAGTCAAAGCTCATTACAATTTTGGCGTCACAACGTGGAGGCACGAGTCACCTCGAGTAACCTCGTACCACGAGTAAAATTAGGTTATCATAACTAAAAAGACTAGATAGGTTAATTACAACGAGAAATTTTTAAAAATATTTACAACGTTAACATTAAAATTAAAGATTTTCTTAAAACTAAAATTAAAAATATTCTTATTACTAAAATTAAACGTACATTGTCAATTACTTAATAACTATTTCCTTATAACTAAATTGATCAAATATAAATCAAAATGGCAGAAAAATCTGATAGGACGTTAAGGTACGAAAAGAAAAATCAGGAAGTAGGAGAGACAGAAACGGAAAAGGAAGAAGAAACGTCAGAAGAGGGTGTATCGATAACCGAAGAAGCTACAGGAAGCGAAATGTTAATACAATTAGATGTCGATGAGACACCGAAGGTGGAAAAGAAATCAGAATTGCAATTGATGCGAGAGATGATGATGGAACAAATCGAAGTACTAATGAAAAGAAATGAAGAAAAAGATCTCGAAAAGGAAAAGAAAGCTGAAATAAGATCGATCAAAAATGACCAGAAAGCAGCAGAAGATAGAGCGAAAGCAGAGGAGAAGCATAATGAATTGAAAGTGACCATAAAAGAGATAATACAAGACACCAAAAAGGAATTGAATGAAACCAAGAAGGAGTTGAATGATAAAGCGGAAGAAAAAAGTAAGAGATTAGAAAATTTAATCAAGAAAGGCGCAGAGGACTTCAGTATTAGTTTACAAAATTTAAAATTAGAAATTGAAGGCAAATTTTCGGATGAGGTCAATAACACAAATAAAAATGTAATAAGGGTAGAAGAAAAGGTATATGAACTAGGTGAAGAACTATCAGAAATTAAGGATAAAATTATACTGGAAAAAGAAATAGACACGAAAATAGAAAATTCAAAAACGGTTATGAGTCAAGAGGTGTGTAAATTAGAAAATCGGGTAGACCTGAAATTAAATAATCAGGGGGAAAAGTTAAAATTAATAGAAGAAATTGCGCGTACAAAAAGTGAAAGTGCAAACAGTTCAATAACTTTATCGGCTCTACAAGACATTACGTGGCCGACAAATAACGGTCAGGCTATTAAATTCTACGAAAAAGGGGACTTTAACCCTAAACAGTTTATAAAATACGCGAACCGCAGCACAAGTCACATCCGCGATGTGAATAAATTCAAAAATTGCATCTGCTCAATGATGGGTGGTAATGCTAAAAAGTGGTTCGGATGCGTGCAAGATAAATTTGAAGATTTTGTCGGTTTCGAAAAACTATTTCTAGACCGTTATTGGGACAAGCAAGCTCAGGGGCGAATACGCAACGAGTTAATGAACGGCAAATTTAAAGGGTACGGTCGCCGCAATGATTACGCGGAAAACATCATTAACGAGGTAACGCAACTTGAACCGGAAGTATCCGAGGAAGAAATCGTTGAACACTTATCTAATCATTTTTGCCAAGACATAATCAATCGGGTAGCTCTTGAAAATATTAATACTATCTCGGAATTGTCAAAATTGTTAAGGAGAACGGATGCGGTTAACATGGACGAGAGAGCCAATAGGCCAAGTTATAATAACGCGACTAGAAATTTCAATAATTATTCAGGGGGGCAACACGACTCAAATAACCAGCGTACTCACTACAATAATGGGAATGACAACCGCTATAATCGGGACAACAGGTACAACCGGTATGAAAGATCGGGAAATTATAATCAAACTAATAATAATAATCATACGGGGTACAACAATTTTGAAAATCGCAGGGGCGCTAATAATAATTTTACTGCAAACAATCGGGAAAGTCAGGATGATCGTAATGCGGGATACAACTCTAACAGAGGTAATTTTGGTCGAGGTAACTATTACGGAAATAATCTAAATTATAATCAGGGTTATCGTGGACGTTTCCAGAGAGGAGGTAGATTTGAGTCAAATTGGCGTAGCTATGACAATCGCACGAACGATCAGAACAACCAACAAGGGGGCGACGAACGATATCCAAACCGTACGTCAGCTAATACAAATGACCGACCGATTAATAGTGTTACGATAAATAGGACACCTGCTGTGGAGGAAGAAGCATCTTCTCCACAGGATTTTCAATAAACGGCGTGCCAAGGAATATGCAGATAAGCTCTTACCAGCATCCCAAAGAGTTTATAAGCATAGAAAATACTGGGGGGTTAAATAATGAAAATAAATTCGATTTGTTGCCATATATAATGGTGAATATTAATAACGTTCAGATAAATTGTTTAATAGATACAGGGGCAGAAATTTCATTAATAAATCAGGGGGTAATTTTGAAAAATCAAGAAAATTTTAAAGATTCAATTTTAAAAACTAAGATAGTAAATTTGGTAACGCCAAACCAGAAAAAGTTCTCGTCTGCGAATGAAAGTGTACTCGCAACAATTAAAATAGGGGATGTAATTATAAAAGAATCGATTTTAATTATAAAGAATTTATCCATGCAATGCATACTCGGAATCGACTTAATTAATAAATTTAATATGACCATTGATGCAGAACGAAAAGTAGTAAAAATATTAAACAAAGAGATCACTTGGACAAACAATTTAGGTAATCAAATCACTAATGGGAATGAACCGGAAATGTTAGTAGACAATTTAATAGAAGGGGAGTATAATATTAATTATGTTAATTATGACAGGGAAAAAGGTTTAAGAAATGTTAATTGGGATACACAGTTAATAAATAAAAACAAAGGGGATTTGAAAAACATAAAATTAGATTGTCCAAATGATTACACCCACGAAGTCATAAAATTATTCACGAAATACGATGCATTGATAAATCAGGAGTCGGGTACCGCGAAAAATTACGTGCACAAGCTGCAAATCATCAAGGACAAGCTATTCCGCTGCAAAACCTACCCTATCCCGCAATGTTACAAACATCAGGTACAATTAGAAATTCAAAAGATGCTAAAGGACGGCATCATAGTAAAATCTCCGACAGCTTATTTAAACCCACTCGTTATTGTTAAAAAGAAAGACGGGAGTTTAAGATTATGTTTAGACGCGAGGGGGTTAAACGCGGTGACAAAACCTCAGTTCGAGAGTCCGGAAACTATGGAGTCATTATTATCAAAATTGGGATCATCAAAAACTTTCAGTAAACTCGACTTAAGAAATTCGTTTTGGCTAATTAAATTGCATGAAGACTCACAACAATACACAGGTTTTAGCGTCGATGGTAACACGTATATCTTTAGAGTTGTTCCATTTGGATTATCCACTAGCAGCGCGGCACTCATCGGTGCATTACAAGTCATTCTCAACCAATTTAGTCATTTTTGTGCACACTATGTTGATGACATAATAATCTTCAGCGAAAATGAAGAAATTCATAAAGTTCACTTAGATAAAATTTTAAAAGCATTAAATGACGCAGACTTGAAGCTCAACATAGAAAAGTGTGAGTTCTACAAGACGCGAGTTCAATATTTGGGTTACATAATTTCAAACGAAGGTATTAAGATAGATGATGGGAAAATAATAGAAATCAAAAACTACCGTAGACCATTTAACTTAAAGTCATTAAGATCATTTTTAGGGTTAATGAATTATTATAAAAGGTTCGTACCTAACTATTCCAATTTAACAGTTCCGTTACTTGTGCTATTGAGGAAATCGGTAAGATGGAAATGGGACGATGATAAACAGAAGGCTTTTGAGCAAATGAAAAACACGTTATATGAGAACGTCAAACTACTACATCCTAATTTTAAAGAAAAGTTTATATTAAAGACAGACGCAAGCCATTTTGCGGTAGGAGGCGCCCTAATACAGATGCGTGACGGGGAGGAAGAACCAATAAGTTTTGTTTCGCGAACTTTAAAGAAATCGGAGCTTAATTATTCCACGTCCGAGAAAGAAATGTTAGCTATCGTGTTTGCGCTCACAAAATTAAAATTCTACCTAATCGGCAACCGTTTTGAAATACACACTGATCACTCGGCGTTAACATTTTTAATGCGTACAAAATTCACGAATAATAGAATTTATCGGTGGAGCTTGCTCATTATGGAGTACACATTCGACATCGTACACATAAAAGGCAAAAATAATATTGTGGCAGATGCGCTTAGTAGAAAAGATAACCCGGTCAATAAGCCGAAAGAAATTTTAATTGCATTAAACCAACTGGTTGATGACGAAATTCCGTTTACACGTCAGGATGTTTTACTAGCTCAGGAGAATGAATGTTTTGATAACTTAAAAATTAAATTAGACAATAACGACCAAGAAAATACAAATTCATTTAAATATAAAGATAACATGATCATAAAAACTGTGAGAAATTTAGAATTATATGTGGTAGATGAACCTACCACTGTAAAAATTACAAACGCGTTACATTTAAAATTTGGGCACGCTGGGATCAAGAAAACATGGCTTATGTTTAGGGAAAATTATTTCTGCCAAAAGGATTTAAGCATTATAAAGCGTACCATTAACCGATGTGAATTATGTCAAATGGGGAAATTTAAAAATTTTCACAACCAAAATATCGTGCAAAGCTTAAAACTAGAACAACCTGGGGAGTTAGTCGCTGTCGATTATATCGGTAATTTAATATCCAGTAGTGAGTTTCATAACATCTTCGTCATAGTTGACGCCTTCACAAAATTCGTCCAATTATATCCAACGGTAGCATGTACAACGGACATTTCACTGGAATTTTTGGATCGTTTCTGTAACGAAATCATTAAGCCAAAAAGAATTTTAGTTGATAATGCAACTTACTTCGATAACCAACGTTTTAGGCAGCATTGGGAAGAACGTGGTGTGAAAGTCACGTATTGTTCCATACGACATCCACAAGGAAACATCTGTGAGAGGTATGTCCAAGAGACGATTAAATTCCTCAGACTCCTGGTACACAATGATCAAACTTCATGGCATAGTAAACTTGAAATGGTAGAAAATTTCATCAACCATACCCCAAGCATAGCAACGGAAAGAACACCACACTTCCTCATGTTAAATCAGCAACCGGAACGACCATGGGTGTATGACCAGCCTGAAAAAGAATACAATGAAATACTTGAAGACGTTAGAAAAAGACTCAAGAAAAGGAGTCAAAAATATATTAGAAAAATGAACAAGAAGATAAAGAAAAAGTGCAATTTTGAAATAGGTGAATGGGTGATAGTTAAAAAGCTACGATTGGGACGTAGAGAACACAATCAGTGCAAAAAACTTCAACTTCCCTATGAAGGACAATTCATCGTTGATGAAAAGGTAGCCGAATGCACCTATCAGCTAAGACATCCCAATTCGGAACAAATTCGAGGCCGATTCCACATCGACCTGATTTATCGATGGGACGATGGGGCCATTATGAATAATAATAATAACAGCGAAACTTAAAGTAAAAAATGAAATTTTAACAACTTCTATAGTAAACCGCGAAGAAAATAGTAAGATAGGAACACAAAAGACAATTGTAAATATGATTTTGTCTGAAAATATAATTTCACCAAGATGATAGAATTTTTGAAAGAAATGCTACGTTTAAATAAATAGTAAATGGACGAAAGGAAATAATTATTAAAAATTTAATTCATTTGATGATGTTAATTTAAAAATGCGGGTATGAAAATTTATTTAGATAGATCAGATTGAATAGGTGAATTTATTCGGTGACAAATGCAAATGGAATAGGAAACAACAGTTTGAAAGAAAAGGGGTTTAATAAATTGGTATCACAAATAAGATGTCTAATATTGAAATATGTAGAATTATTATGAATTATTATTGTGAGGGAATATGATGAAGAGAATTTATAAATAAATATTATGAGATATTATGGGGGGAAAATGATTATGAAATATGATAATGATGTAGAATAAGGGAAATATTATGATAAAGAATTAAAAATAGGGGATACCAAAGACAGTTATGAAATAAAACCAATTAACAAAGGGGTAAGAAGTAAAGAGATTTAAGTCACCAGAGTAAATAAAATGAAATAAATTTAAAAAGATATTTAAATAAAGACAGGTAGAATGGATAAAGTAAGGAATAAATTGTTAACAAGAGATTAAAATGAACAAGTAATTAAAAATTTAAATAAAAGAAAAGTTTAAAATGACAAACATTCATAAACATATTGGTAGATGCAACAATAATTAATCTTGGTCAGATTCTATAATTAAGTTAGTACATAGGATAGTTTATAATTTGAATATGATTAGTTAGTTTTATTAGTTAATTTTTGAACATTGGATATGATTTATTGATTTAATTTTGATATCAGTTATAATTGTTAGTTAACGATATATTAAAAAGTTATTTGTTGTTATGAATAAAAAGCACATAAATGTTAATTATGGAATTTAACAAAAAAATAGGTATTTTTCTTTTAAATTACAAATTAACAGGGGGTAAATGCGATATCGAGATACCACGTCAATGGAAGTACGTTATTTAAGTTTCGGTAAAATTTTGTTATTAATAAAGCATGTGACTTATCAAAGTAATCAGAAAAACTTCGTCCGATACCAAGAAATTTAGTTCAAAGTCAAATGATTTGTAAAAAAGGACATAAAGCAGGTTTGAATAAAATAAATTTAAAAATGTAACTTTTAATAATTGTCTTTGTTAAAAATGTTTAGTTATAGTAAATGAAAGATTGTTTAGTAATAAGAAAGGTATTTCAAAAGTTAGAATTTTGTTAATTGATTGATTAATGTAAAAATTTATATTAGCGTTAAATTTAAATAAGTTTGTTAAATCATTACGTGAGTTCGACGTGTCACAAGTTAATGAACTGTGTATGGAAATTTCATGTCCAGCATCTTTATTTATTCAACCACGAAGCACTTAGGAAGAAGTCAATCCAATCTGAAACTATAAAAATTTTACTTATAAAATTTCAACGAGTCACAATGTGCTTAATACAGACCTGTAACCTGAAAATTTCGATAATATTGATTTTTCCGATCAACCAATAAAATGCGTCTACACAAACATCGAGATGGCTATGAATTTCGAGATAGAAAATTTAAAAACAATCGAAGAGGTCCTTGTGTTAGATTTCACACGAAAATGGTGGCGAATTTTAATCGTCCTAATAAAAATTGATCTTATAGTGAAAATAATTTGTGAAAGTATAGAATACGAGTGTAAAAATCAAGAAATTAATTACTTACCTACGTAAAACTAAAAATAAGTTGAAAAACGTAAAGGATTGATAATATTTCAAGAGAATTAAAAATCGACACAAAACGAGGTCAATAAACTGCAAGTGTAAACTTTTTCATGGTAATAAACCCATCCGAGTGTAATTTTGGTGCGCAATTGTACCATCTCCAGTTCAAATAACGAAAAGATCCCTGAATTTACTAAGGTAACGTGCACATTAAACTACAATTTTAAAATAACTAAGTGAAATTTTCGGACTCCATACGACACGTGTTTTCTTTATTTAACGTTCAGAATTTTGATAATTAGATTTAATAATAGAACTTTTTAATATAACAAAACCTTTATTTACATTTGTGTGCTAAATAAAAACATTATTAATTTTGTAACGAAGGATATTTATTTTGACCTGTTCCGCGACATATATTTATTTACAGTATTGGTCAAGGAACGAACTCACCCTGTACAAGGTAAGACACATGCACTACGAACCAGCTAAGCCGAGGCAGATTATTTCAATTTATTTGTATTTACTAAATTTCACATACTTTTCCATTGACGGGGTACATTTCTGTACACTCGTACAAACATTAAATATTAAAAACGTTTAGCTCCGGTGAGGCAGAGGCCTTCACAGCAATTTTGGCTAGCCCAACGTGTGGCAGTATTAGGAGTCAAAGCTCATTACAATACATTTGTGACTGTATGACCGTGCTTTTCGATATCTTTCTTAATTACTCCGGTTGCGGTTGAGTGGTGTATGTTTTTTAGAACGACTCGATAACTACGTTCTTGTCTGTTTTGGTACGTATGAAATTCCCTTTTCTTCTCTGTCAAAGCCTTAACAATTGCGGTGTAGTTCTCACCAGTTTTCGGCTGTATCTTTATCTCATCTTTTACAAAAAGCTTTGTATCATATCCATCCTTTGCTATTTCGTCCAGTACCTGATGAAGTGGAGCTATGCAACCCACTCCTGTTACGAATAAGGGTGGAGGCTTAGGTATTCTTTCTTTGTAAAATCTGTTTCTTGACCCACATTCCATTATCTTCTCCTTCATTTGGTGCTAGGATTGAATATTTGTTTGATGTTTGCGGCGCATTTAACCAGTAGTCAGCTAGTGTAGACTGTTTTGGCCTTCTTGTTCTCTCCTCCGGCCTCCGGGCTGTCGATTCGACCTCGTTTGTTATAGTGAACACGCTTCCACTCATTAGGATTGGGTCTTTCTTCACTGTAATTAGTTAGAGTGCTTGCTGTTGGCATCCACATGTGATGCTGCTGTTGCAATTGTAAGGGATTTTGTGCGATCATCTGAATTGGGTGGTTTCCATAACGTAGTGTTGCGCCAGGATATGTAAATTGTGCTTCCACTGGAGTAACATACTTATAGGGGACACTGGCGGACTCAGGAAGTGGCTGGATTATTGTCCCGTTAAGTGATTCTTCAGCATTCTTGGATGGTTTTTCACCTACTCCCGGAGCTGTTTGTTGTATCTGGGACAAGTACTTTCCCAGTGGTTGCTGTTGCAGCAGTTGTATGTTCTGGATATCCAATTGCGATAAATTACCTTTTTTAGGCAGTGCTCGTTGCATATTAATTTATGACGTTATCATTTTAACCTAACTTTATGTCAACCAAAAAATAAGTCCTATAATTGCGTTATTTTAGGATGTTTACGGTGTATAACACTTACACCACTAATTAATCAGTCACTCAGAATGGTAAGTGCTGTATGGCTCACTAAAACTCGTTAAATCGAATATTTCAACGAAATTCCTAACCAAAATTAAATCAACGTCAGTACAGGACCGTCTCTTCATAACTCCGGGCTAAGTGAAAATGATTTTCAAAGTCGATTTATTTTCTGTATACCTGGATATTAAATAAGATCCTTCACTTTCCCAGGATAGTTTCATAAAGCGACGAGGATACTACTTATAAAAGTACTGAAGAAGTCAATTTGCAATTTACATTAATCAAACGCCATCATGCGGGAGAAATTCAAATTAGTAAGTGACGTATTAAATGAAAATAAAAATTCGTTCTTCAGGTTCAAGACATCACATACTCAACTAATCAATAAAATATATTACAATAAATTTAACGCCATACTGAAATGTTTGCAAATTTTCATCAGAATATGACTTTGAATTTCGAAATATACGTCCAAACACGGCCATGCTGTTGTTGTTGCTGGTGTCGCAGACAAACCCTCATTGACTGCAAACAAGTGATAATCAACATATTTGAAGTATCTTTGCACGGTCTACTAGGAGAAAAAATCATGGGCCGTTATTTTTTTATATTCGGGGCGGAACGGGATGTGGGCAAGCTTTTTTTTAATGATCTATTTTTCAAACAAAATTATTGATTTTAGGCTTCTATACAAAGTATAACAAGAAGCCTTATGATCTGGCTCCGTGTCTGTCCGTCTGTCCGTCCGTCCCTCCGTCTGTCCGTCCGCATAATTCAAAATCATACAGAGCGTTTCAAATCGTGTTGGAAATACTCTGTGTGTATAGAGGTCTAAGAACTGGGTAGCCAGTGCGCTACTTTTAGGCTTCTATACAAAGTATAACAAGAAGCCTTATTTAGGCTTCTATACAAGGTATAGAAAGAAGCCTTATGGTCTGGCTTCGTGTCCGTCCGCATGTTTCAGAGCCAATCATAACGTTGATCAACTGATACGTTGTTATATTGTAAATACTTCGTCTATATAGTATTGCGTTAATCTGTTAATCCGTTGTTTCGATTCGCTAATGCAATTTATAAATACGCAAATGTTCGAAAGAAATTTACTAATAAGTTAAAGATATTTTCAAAGAGGTCTCCCTATATTATAAACTACTTGTTAGGCTTCTATACAAAGTATAGCAAGAACCCTTATGATCTGGCTCCGCGTCTGTCCGTATGTCTGTCCGCATAATTCAAATCTAATCAGAACCTTCGAAATTGTGATTGTAACCGCAAAAATTTAATTAGTGCAGATTATCTGATATTACATTATAATAATATGGCGACCAAAAATAACAACTTTTTTCAATGCAGACCAAATATAAGTTATATTTTATTTACCTACATAATTTTTCACCTATATAGGAAATTTAGATACGTTGAACTGTTGATACGTTGATCCGTTGATCTGTTGATACGTTGATCCGTTTATCCTTTGATTCGTTGATCCTTTGATCCGTTGATCCTTTGATCCGTTAAGACGTTGATACCCTAATAAGAAGTTATCTCAAAAAATTTAATTGGTGCAGGTTATCGAATTATCTGATGTTACATTATAAATATTATGTCGACCAAAAATAACTAGCAACAACAACTTTTCACACCAGAAAGGTAGCTGTATAGAAGCCTAGGAACTGCCGCTAAAGCGAGTTCCACCTTGTTTTTAATCTAATTTAAATAATTATGTGCCAAATATAATAAATAAAGGATACAATGTAATATTTTTGTTACTTTGTTTTTATTGTTGACATAATTTTAACTTTTTCGTTAGCTACCCCATTCTGTCCCTGGTTCTCCTTTATGGTATATTTTATAATTTAACCAAATTTATGTAGTTTAAGTTATTAAAGGTGTGTTTTTTGAATTTTTGGAATGAAATAACGCGGAAAGCAATCATTATATACTTTTTTCTCTCCTTGATTTTTAGAAGCATGTGCTTTGGGGCACAATGGGATGGTACCCGTTCTGCCCTGTATACATAAACACTATACGAGTAGTATTTATATTTTGATCAGCTCGTAGTTCAGAATGCTTATATTGTAAAATACATTCTTATAGCTTTTCTTTTGTTATAAATGGTCCGAACATACAAGAGGAAAACTGACAGACAATGTTGGCAAACAGAGTCGATGGAATGTGCTGTAAATACGATGATTTCTGGGAAAATGGGATATCATAGAGTCAGGGATGTGCCCATGGGGGGGATGTGGGGCAGCTTCCCCCCCCCCAATATTTTAAAAAGTTGGCAAAATCACCCAAAAGTTGGTGAAGTTGGCAAAAGCCAATGTAAAAATTTTATCAACTCAAAAAAATTTCAAGTAATAAAAAAATAATATGCCTATTTTCTCCAACTGTACTGTGCATACCAATTGCACAAAATAACGTGTTTAGTTATATTTTGTAACTATTTTAGTTATATTTTGTAACTAAAATAACGTGTTTAGTTACAAAATATAACTAAACACGTTATTTTAGTTACAAAATATAACTAAAAACGTTATTTTAGTTACAAAATATAACTAAACACGTTATTTTAGTTACAAAATATAACTAAAATAGTTACAAAATATAACTAAACACGTTATTTTGTACAGTTGGTATGCACAGTACAGTTGGAGAAAATAGGCATATTATTTTTTTATTACTTGAAATTTTTTTGAGTTGATAAAATTTTTATATTGGCTTTTGCCAACTTCACCAACCTTTGGGTGATTTTGCCAACTTTCTAAAATATTGAGGGGGGAAAGCTGCCCCACATCCCCCCCATGGGCACGTCCCTGACTCTATGATAACCCATTTCCCCAGAAATCATCGTATTTACAGCACATTCCATCGACTCTGTTTGCCAACATTGTCTGTCAGTTTTCCTTTTGTATGTTCGGATCATTTATAACAAAAGAAAAGTTATAAGAATGTATTTTACAATATTGTTTATGTTCCAATTTATACCCAATGTATTACTTACAAAAAGTTGGCAATTTTTAATTGATTATAATTGAGGATTGCTCCCCCCTGAAAAAAGTTGGCTGAGCACGTCCCTGGACAAAGAGCATCCCTTATTTTTTCTATGCCATCGAGCATTTTAGAAAGATATGTGAAAAAAATGAGATAACTCATTCTACCCCGAGTGCGGGGCGGAACAAGATGTGGGTAAGATTTTTTTAATGATTTATTTTTCTTGCAATATTTTTTTTTTCATGTAATTTAAATAATTATGTGCCAAATATAATAAATAGAGGATACAATGTAATATTTTTGTAATTTTTCTTGTATTGTTGATATAATTTTAACTTCTTCGTTAGCTACCCCCATTCCACCCCGGGTTCTCCTACCTTTCATGTACCTTTAAACACTTTTGAGATCTTCTGGTAACACTATCAGTGGGTCTAAGAATCTTAAGAAGCTTAAGATACTCCATTTCAAGAAGAGCTTCATGGGGTACAATTCGCCACCTCTCCTCCCATCGGGAAATTTTAATAAAATTGGTGTCTTGAGCTTCAATGAGCTACCATTTACATCGTTTGAACCGCACGCATTGAGAAGTTATTCGCGAAAACTTTTGTTTAGGGGGGGGGGGGGCAGACATCCACAGTTGTGCCGTCAAATACAATAATTAATTCTAACAGGTCCATCCCGAGGGCGCCATCTGTTACCGCATAAGAGAACGTTAATATTTGTAATCACAAATTTTAAATTGATTTTATATTACGGCTTAAACCAAATAGGCTTACCACCAAAATCTAATTTTGAAAAACATTTTTGTGGTGTCACAAAAGTTTGACCTTCACATCTACGTAACAAAAAGTGTCTCAGTATCCGTCTTCAAGCTGTCAGTCAATAAGTCATCTTGATTTGTTTATCCTTAAGTTTTGAGTGATAAGTTTGCAACTTAATTGTGATTTTGTGTTATATCGCTGAGTTTTATTAAATTACACCTTATATTTCGATTATAATTGAATTGTTTAACTCTAATTCCAGTGTAGTCATACTATGTGTCAGTTACATTAATGTTTTCGTTATGATATCATTAATTAATGTAACTTTGATTTATTAATTAGCGTCAACTAATTAGCTTAATAAGATAATTGAGTGATCTTGTGTAAAATACGTAAAACAATGCTAAATCGGTTAAAAAGTGCGGTTATAGGTGCTGTTACTGGCATCGAAGTTAATGGATTACATTTTAATTCTGATAATCTACAAAAAAATCAGTTGGCTCCTAAATTTCCATACGCACGTCCTCACTTCTTAAATTTAGGAGATGAGGAAGTGCAAATGTCAGCTGACCACAGATTGAGGCCTATAATTCATCCGAACCGGCCTTTACCTTACAATTCGGGTTATGCCGAGTGTGTGAATGCTGGAAAGTCAAAGTGGAACGAAGATCAAGCTGTTTATCGACATGGTGTTTTGACTAAGGTTACTACTAATGATATCTTAGGACCAAGGAAGTACACGGTTCCTTACACATATTATGGCATTTTTGATGGTCATGCAGGAGTTGGTGCTGCCTTATGTGCAGCCAATCAGTTACACCATATTCTGCACGTAAGTCATCTTACAAGTAGTAATTTTTAGTTTTAATTTTTCTTTCCGCAGGAAAAATTGGTAGATGCACAAGACGATATATGGTTGGAGTTTGATGACAAGCAACAAATTTACCAAAAATCAAGGGATCTCTTAATAGTGGGGGCACTTGAAGCTGCCTTCAAGGAAATGGTATTTGTTTTTACAACATCTTTTGCAAATTTACATGTTTCGTTGTAGGATCAGTTAATAGCTGAAGATCGTAATAAATACCAAGCTGCTGGAGGTTGCACCGCTTTGGTTTCTTTAATCATTTTGGGACGATTGTACGTCGCTAACGCCGGCGATTCAAGAGCTATTATTTGTAATGGAGAAACATATCAACCCATGTCGGTTGATTTTACTCCAGAAAACGAGAGAGAAAGAATTAGAAGACTTGCTGAAGAGCAGCCAACTTTACTAGGTAATTAAGTCTTAATGTTTTTTATATATACAGTGACTCCCAGTCGTAATCGTACGTCAGTACATGCAAATTCCCATTACTTATTTATTATTAAAATGTTCAAAATATTCTGTACTATTTTTTACTAATTATCGTATTAGTCCATATCTTCCTTAGTCTTCAATTTCAGCTCTTTTACGTTGGAAATTTTAAATTGACAAATTTGTTTTGCCAACTCGTGCCATAAATTCTCTATCGTGTTAATGTTCGGAGACTAGGGAGGTGTTTCCATAACTTTAGGGCAATTGTATAGCAGCCATAGTTTTGTTAGTTCAGCTTTGTGCTTAGGATCATCTTGATAAAATATAAACTTGTTTTTTTATACCTAAACGAGCTGAACATTTGAATTTAAAATGTTTATGTATTTTATTTAGTTCATTGTCCTATCAATAAATTCTAGATTTCCAACCCCAGCCGCTAAAAATTACCCCCATAACATCGTAGAGCCAGTCAGTAAATTTTCTAATTTTAAAGCTTTATTTGGTTTTCTCCACACCATTCTTTGTCCATCTAAACCAAACACGTTAAACTTGCTCTCATCAATAAATAATTCTATATTCTAAAAATCTAAATCTTCGTTTTTAAATTTTTTAGCAAACTGAATACTTTTCTTTCGTTTAACCAGGGCTTTTTTCGAACTACTCTGCCATTAAATCATAGTAAATTAAACAGTTTCTGATCATACATCCTTATTTAATTCAGTTTTAAGTTTAGTAACTGGTTTTGGAGCACTAATTTTTGAATTTTTCTTTACTTTTAATATTAACCTTTCTTCTTTCACAATAGTAGCTTTCTTTTAGCATTTCTCAGAAAATTTTCCTTTCTATTCTCACATTTAAATCTTTCGTTGAAAAACTGTTGGAACAATTTTGCTAATGTGGTTCGAAGATTTTCCATCTTTATGATGTGAAATAATAAGTTAACGAATTTGATTGAAGTTTCTGTTTGCTTTCAGCCCATATTTGAAACAATTTAAAAAATAAAACCTAAATGCTAAACTTGTGGGTTCTTAAAATTTATTTAATATTTGCTCTGATGTACGAATACAACTGGGAGTCACTATATATAACGGATGTCTCTCTGTCTCCAGTTACCATTTCCTCTATTATAACAAACATCCTCTTCAAGCTCTCTTAGTCCAGGCCACGAAGCCCAAAAGTTGGCTTGAGCTTGCAAAAACCCAGGCAAACTGAAATTTCATATAGATTTATATTGAAGTGTCTTAATGGATTCCCTAAAATCCCCGAAAAATAAAAATTTTTCGCCTATAGCTCGCTTATTTTATGCCTACAAAAAGATTATTAAGATCAAAATTAAAGATCATAAAATTTTCTACAAAATATATTTTACAAAATTTTCATATTACATAACTTATGGTCCAACTGGCAAAATGGTGCAATATTGATTTGTTGCATGAAGAGAAATGTTTTGAGAAAGGTGAAATGCCTTTAAGAATAAACGAAATAAATTAAAACGAAAGTTTTAAATTGAAAAGCAAAATAGATTTTTTAAACTTAGCCTGGTTCTGGTTCGTGCAAAAAACCAAAATATTGACTAGAGTTTACAAGAAATCTGAGCGAGCTGAAATTTGGTGGACAAGTATACAGGAGTGTCTTAATGATTCCCCCAAAAGGCGCCTGAAATCCCATGTTGGCATTTTTTGCAATTGAGGAGTTTAGCCTTCCATCGCGATTTTTCGCATATAGCTTGCTTATTTTCATTTTTATGAAAAATTATCATGAGATCAAATTGAAGAGCATAAAGTTCTCTATAAAATGTAGTTTCTCCAAATTTTTCTATGGCACCTAAATTCCTGAAATAATCTTTGCTGCCATATAGGAAAATCGCTACCAAAATCGCATTTTAACATTTATTTCGGAAACCATCCATGTTATTGAAAATTATCTGAAACAAAAAATGTTTTATGTAATATTTTCTACATCTTTTGTTATTAAGTTATTATCATTATCTCATCAGAGCTCTCGTTTATCATATTCGCGTAGATAGAAAAAGACGCACATAGCATTGGTTCATATTTTAATAGTAGAAGATTTCATTTATGGATTAATGGCAAGTTTGATCAAAAAACCATTAAGAACAAAAGATGTAGATAATACTATGTAAAACATTTTTTGTTTGAAAAATATTTTGATAACATGGATATTTTTCGATATAAATATTAAAAATAGGATTTTGATCGTCATTCTCAAAGATGCCAGTCAAAAAACTATAACGTCAGTACGAGAACCTCTGTGAATTTTAATATGGGTTTCCCTAGGGTCAATAGAGTCCCTAAACCAAAATTCAGCTTTATGTAAATTTGTTCAAGGTTTCATAACAATTTTACTTAGAATGTTTTATAATTTGAAAACATGAATGGTTTCTGAAATAAATGCGATTTTGGCCGTCATTTTCTAAGGTTATTTCAGGATATTATGCTATAGGAAAATTTGAAAAAAATATATATTGTAGAGAATTTTGTGCTCTTCATTTTGGTCTAATGATAATTTTTCACAAAAGTGAAAATAAGCGAGCTATAGTCGAAAAATCTAATTGGGGGGGGGGGGGCTAAAACCCTTAATTAAGATTTCAGCTTGCCTGAATTTCTTGTGAGCTCAAGCCAAATTTTAGGTTTCATTACTTGAACTACATTATAACCATTTTAAAGGTGGACCGTGTTTTCGGTAAGTTATTTCAGGAATGGTATGCCATATAAAAAAATTAATATCTTGTCAAGGATTGCATGGTCTTTAATTTTGATCCAATGATAATTTTTTTTAAAAGTAAAAATAAGCCGACTAGTGTCAAAAAACCGCATTAGGGGGATTAAAACCGCCAATTGGGGGAGAAGCTGGCATAGAACTTTGAGGAGTTCATTAGAACATTCCAATATATATTTCTACCAAATTTCAGTTTGCCTAGATTTTTTGCAAACTAAAAATGTTCCTTGCCTGGCACCCTCTTCCTTATTTCATCTATCCAGCTTTTGGATCTTTTTGCCGAAATCCATTCTAAAAAAAATCCTTCCAGGTCACCACTTTGCATGTCCAAACCTTTCCACCTCTTTAACTTCTTATGGAGATGGAATTAATTATTTACTGATTGTAAATTTTTATTTGTAGGAAACGAATTCACTTTTCGTGAATATTCTCAAGAACCTAAACCTGTAGATTTGGGTAAACCAATTATGTATAGAGATGCTCATATGAAAGGCTGGGCTTACAAGACTCTACAACCGGATGATCTCAAAAGACCTGTAATTACTGGAAATGGAAAAAGGGTTAAAATTAAAATTTTTATTGTAAATTGTTTTTAAAATCTCTCGTCTTTTAGAGTCGCGTCATGGGCACTATTGGTGTTACTCGAGGTTTTGGTGATCATGATTTGGTAGCAGTATATCAAAAGACACCCATAAAACCCTTTTTATCTCCCCATCCAGAAGTTCAAGTGCATCGTCTTGATAGAACTGAAAAGGATGAAGTGTTAGTGATGGGAACTGATGGATTATGGGATGTGGTAAATGGAAGCAAAGCATCAGAAATTTGTGGCAAAGCTTTAGATATGTTTAATGAAAAGGAACGCTATGTTAGTGCTGCAACATGTTTAGTTGGATATGCTAAAGGTAATTTAGTTGAGCATTCTTGGCAATTAAAATGTGGTAAACAATCATCAGTAGATGATATCTCAGTTTTTGTTATTCCACTTGTGTTCTATAGAGAAGAGCACAATGAATGGAAGAGTCATTATCTAGCTAATCCTATGGATTACGATGAAAACTAATGATTCTATTAGTGTTCTATTGTTATCTTGTTAAATGTTTCGTTTATCAAAGTCTTATTTTGTACCGTTTAACTTGGATATTTTATTTATTAGCGAATTCGTTTCGTTCATTCTAATCAATTTAGTCACTTGAAAATTATTACTTAAAAAATGTGACTTAAAAAATACATTGTATATACTGGGGGATGTGCCCACTTTTATGCACAAGACTGAAGTGTAATTCCACCTCTGTAATTTAAGTGCATTTGTTTTATTATAACACAATTGGAAATTATAACATTTCTAATAGTTATCTATTTTTTACTAGAAAATATAATCGATGTGAGCATCTGCTTGTAAATTTACGCACATAATTACAGACACTGGGTATATGTTTCTAAAACCAATTATCTTGCACATATGCCATGCCTGCATGGTGCAGCATAATTAAAATATCTCAACCTTTTACTAATTGTTTCCTAAAAATAAAGACAATATTTAGATTAGGTCTAAAGATGTTGTGGATTCCAAAAACTTGAATAATTGTTAAAATAAATTGACAATTGAAATGCATTGAATATACTTTTTAATTTATAAAAAATAGATAACAAATTTTTATGTTACAATGTGTAATTATTTCTTTATATTTTATATGGAAAATTATATACTTATTTAAATGAATCGTATCAATAAATATTAAGTTAATATTTTATTATGTTTTGTTGAGTTGAGGTGGATTTATTTAGATTTAAGCTCCTGCTCCATGAAGTGTCCTAAAGCAAAAATCTACCAAAATTGTAATAGTCCAGTCATTAGGTACATTTGTATAGAAATAATTCGGAAATACGATTTTTTTTTGCTTAAACCCTTTATAGTTTGCCATGGTAAAAGAGCCCCTAAGTTTTCAACATAAAGCTAGAACCAGAACAGGGGTAAATTTGCTGAAGAAAATCCCAGTCATGAATTGGCCGTCTCAAAGTAGGTATAAGCAAAATTAAACTATGTGAAATTTTAAACAAAAAAAATTCTTCTAGTGCCCATAGTTTTTGAGATGCATTGCAAACAATATTGTTTTTTATCGATTTTTGCTCAAAATAACGTAGTTTTCAGATTTTCATTTAGAAATTTTTACCTGTCCATCTGATACAAAAGTGATCCGTAGATGAGTAAAACTATCCTGAATTAATTATAAATTCCCCTATATAACAACATTGTAAGCCTAATGAGACGCTAGCTGTGAGCTTTGATAGTTTTTAACCTTTTCTGGTACTTATTACATTCGTGTTTGATGCCCAAGCGAATTATTCCGCCTTCCAATTTAGTAGCGCCATCTGTTGATAACCTTTTGAATTTCACCAAGTGTTTCCAAAATTCCCATAGGGTTTGTTTACCTGATACTACATAATCCAAGACTACTGCAATTTGTAGGAATGACACGGAATAATTTTATTTAAAATGTCAAGACATTAGATCGAAATTAAATGTCTTAAATCCATTTACTTTTGGATCTACATTTCAAAGTTGGACACTAATTTATTCAAAAATTGAACTTGGGAGCCCCCTCCCCAAGGTTTTTGCGAATAACACCGAAACAGTTGAAGTTCAAACGAAACCAATAGAAGCCTTAACGTCAGGGGGGGGGGCTAGAGATATGTTTTTCTAGTTTCCTTCCCACTGGAATTTTTGTGTAAAATTGATGTTAAACGCAGTGGCAACATCTAAATTTGATTATTTACTTACTAATAATTTAATTCTAAAAAAGTTATAATTTATACTATTATTTTAACCGGGGGGGGGGGGGGGGCCCATACCGGTCTCGCGCAATTTTGCTTTGTTTAATTTCTTATATTAAAATTTTCTATAAATGTACCTGAACTTTTTACACTTTTTAAAAGACGATTTTATAAAGATACCAAGGGTGCAACAAGAGGGTGTAATGAATTTTCAAATTAAAATAAAAAACTAAGCAAAAGACAAGTTTTTTCAGTTAAATCCGTTATATAGGTGAACTCAAAAGTAGACAATAATTTTTTTATAAAATTTCTTGCATCAAAATTTTCTCTGATGGCTTGCATTTTCCTTCCCATATTTGACTCACGCTATGGAGGCTTTAAGCTTTAAAACAAATGTAAAGTTACAACTTTACAAAGATTTGCCATGTAAATTTACATGATAAAACGTAGGCTTTCATTTAGTATTTTAAAATAACAACCAATATATTATCATGTAAATTTACACGGCCAATCTTTGTAATTTTATAACTTTGCATAGATTTATCATGGAAATTTATAACTTGACATAGTTGTACCATATAACTTTACATAATAAATTATTTACTTTTTTAATTTTTAATAATGTAGATATTTGTGTGGACTATTACGTTAAACGGAGTCGATAAACTGATCCCTCAGTGCGGCCTTTAGGCCGCACAACTTGGGCAGTAACGAATAAAAGAATCACATTCTTCCTATCTATTTGTTCACAACACATCCTCATTGGTTTATATTTTGGTTACTAACTTAAAAAGGTCAACCATGACAATCCAGCACGAGTAAAAAAGTAATTAATGAGAAAATAATTCATATCAAAATAATTAATACGATATTAATATGAATATTATGTTTTATTAATGTGGATTGTGAAAAACGGCCAATCACAAGAAAGTGATTGGCTTGGTTGTGCGGCCTATCGGCCGCACTGGCGGAGGGATTAACGGATCAATTTAGCATTATAGACATCAAATAGTTAGATAAATTAATAAAAGGGTTACTTTAGGTAGAGATAGTTTCCAAGGTCAAGAACCCTAATCTGCGCAAGGAGCCAAGAGGGCGAAATAATTACATGTACGAATTTGAGCCTTCTGCGTCAATTTTTAGGGTTTGACCTTTGAAACTATCTCTACTTCTTCGTAATATTTTTTCATAGATGTTATACTTTTTTTTAATATTCTTTATTTCAACAAATTAAGGCTAAATACTATCTTTTAATAATTAATTTGTGAACTGAATATTGAATTAAAATTTTAATTTGATTTAGGGGGCTGGACGTAAAAAACAATTCAATTTTGCGAATATATCGTGGGCATACTGGTAAAAGCGACCAAGTCAAACAACAGAGTTTCTAGATAAATGAAATTGAATGTTTAATATTTTGTGAAAAATCAGATTTTTTAAAAGTTTGTTACGTTATCAAATTTTAATATTATTTTTCGAACAACGACAATTTTCTGTTTCCAAATGTTGTAATATTCAATTATATCCCACAGTCATAATTTTTATTTTATTTCAACATTCATAGAAACTACCCCTATTATAGTAATTTATTTGTTCCGATTTTGACAAGAAGAAAACAATTTTAAAATTAAAAAGTATTCTGGGAACACATGTTATATACAAAATAATTTTAGTGAATAGGAATTTACAAGTATTACAAAAAATTCAATTATTTTTCACAGAATTTTTAGTCGCCTGAAATAAGTTAACGTCATATAGCACCATTTGGATACCATAAATTGATCTATTTATTGTCAGTTTTGAACGGTTTATCGTTACGTTATATCTTGTTCAATTCAATTTTCTGTTACGTGAAGAACCAATTTCTGTGATTGGCTATAAAGAAATATGTTAGTATCATTGGTTCTTCTATTTTAAAAAAGGATTTCTTAAATTTTAAAAAGAAAAGATCTCTCTCTGAAGAGGTGAGATGTAGAATTTGTACATCTCACATAAAAATCAACTTATTCAATTTTTAACAGTTCTGACTATTTGTTAATAAGTTAATCAATGACTAGAATATACCAATAAGAAAAGTAATCAACAAATGTGCAAAACGCCAAAATATAATAAATTTATATTGGCTAATAAAACGCGTTTCTAATGATAAAAAAGGAGATAATTTGAATTTTTCCTAATTGAAGTGAAGCGAGAAAATTATAAATTAATAATTAATAAATGTGCGCGACGCTAAAATAATAATTTAGTGGATACAAGTGCGAAATAAATAAATAAACAATATTAATTAAAAATATGTTTCCATTGTGAAAACAAAGACAATTTTAAACTTTTGCGTGTTGGAATAGTGCAAGCAATAAGAACTTTCGATTAATGAAAATTATTCTAAGTTACAACATTACAAAAACTTACCAAGGTAAATTTTTAATTTAATTTTAAGATATATAGTGATGATAGAACATTTTTTAAATAATTTTTAATATTAAATTTTTAGTTAAATTATAAACGCCACTGAGGCATACTTTTATAATTATAATTGTTTTTGTACAACTTAATTTTTATTTATTTATTATATTTAAATTTTTGTAGTTATGTTTTTTATTCTTCATAAAACCTCTCCTTATTTAGTGAAACTTATAAACATAAGAGCCTGAGATAATTAACAACCGGTGAGTATTTTAGCCAGGGTATAATTCACATATGTGAGATTATTAAAATCTCTGATTGCCAATTAAAGTCAGGGGTTAGTAACAAGTTTTAATTTTTGTTTTAGGAAAATGAAACTTTAACAATACTTCTTATTAGGGCTTTTGCTAATTTTAAAAATACTGAGCGAACTTAATCAACAAAGTTTGTCGTGACTGAGAAAACTGACTTGGTCACTTTTACCAGTATGCCCACGATATTATCTTGGAGGGGGGGTTGTTTAACTAACCTGCTCAGAACGACCACGGAGACTCGTGGTTTGCTAGAATGGGGGGGGGCGACTACTATAAATTAAATTTTTTTGTGAAATGGTTTAAATCTGTGCCACAGTTTATGGTCCAAGTGACGTCGGATTGTTCAATATTCAGCTGCCCAACTACTTTGTTGTGAGGGGTGTATTCGCATTATTATTCTTATTCAATATTATTCCGAGTAAATTCTATTTTGATAGGACGACGCCCCGCCGCTGGACAATTAAGCCGTAATGAGCTTCCAATGTTTTTATTTTAACTACTACCGTTGCGGAGTTATTCGCAAAATCTTTGGGGAGGGACCATCAAGTTGAAATTTTGGGCGAATATAGCAATTCTGAGTGCAGAAATTGCCTTATTACATTAAACTACATACAATACAATAATTAAGAAAAACGGATTTTTAATTTTGAAAATTTCAAATGCTCATAATGCGCTTAATATGCTAGACAGAGCAATTTCTCAGTGAAGAAATTTCTTTATTCCATCAAACTAAATTAGATTAAATAGAAATACGGACTTTTAATTTTGAAGCTCATATAACTCACTTAATATTCTGAGTGCAGAGATCGCTTTATCACTTCAATTAGCAATTTACATTAAGCAACCGCCACCATGCGGGAGAATTTTAAAAATTATTAAGTTACGTATTAAATGAAAATAAAAATTCGTTTTTCAGGTTCAAGACAAAACAAAATCAACTAATTAACAAAGCATATTACAATAAATTTAAGACCATACTGAAATGTTTGCAAATTTTCACCAAAATATGACTTTGAATTTAAAAATATACGTTCAAACACAGAATGTAAATCGCCAATAGTGGGTTCATGTACTTAACACATAAGACCAGGTGTATACTCTCAAATCATTTGCACAAATCAACCGACAAATTTTATGACTGAAGCCAAGTTGGGCAAATTATTTGAGAGTATAATTTAATCTAAAACTTTTGAAAATAATAAATTTAATATGAATAATATAAGAGAGCATATACAAATATACACAATAATAAATACTTAATAACGCTAATATTTATAAATATATAATCATATAAAACGTTTCTTAATTAAAATCCCATTCTTAAAATTAGACTAGGTTAAGAGTCACTCCATAGTCCAATATGTAAAACCTTCATTCCATGGTTTCAATACAACCATGGATGAATTTCTAAACAATTTTCTTTTATTAAATAGAAAGTTTTAACAAAATAAAACAAAATCTTTTATTTTAGAATCTCAAAAAATAAAAAAACGACTAGAAATTGAACCCAATGAAGTAAAACTTGAAATCTGCGTGTTCAACCAAAGATTCCCATGATCAAAAATAACAATTATAATTTTTTTTTAACTTTTCATGTCTTTTCTGATATCACATTTTGTTAAAAATCACTAAATAAGGTTTTTTTAACATTTCAGACATTGTTTATTAAACTGGCACAGTCAACTCTGTGCTAGTTTAAGTTTTGGAATAATTTCTGAAAATGTAAGTGAATTTTGTTTAAAGAATTAATTTATAATAATTTTGTTATGAATAACATTTTAGTTTGGACTAGTCTTACATATTATAATGCCGATCACACATCTTTGTGTGGCGCTTTATTGTATTCTGCTTCCGACTGCGGGCAAAAATTTAACTAGGTATATTACATTAAAAGAATCCTGGGTTAGTATGCTCAATAACGCATCTTTTACAATATTTTTTTACCGCTCTATAACCCTCCAACGAAATTTGGCAGTCTTGAATATTTAATTGCTGAAGTCCTCTGCAATAATAAGCTATGCATTGTACTCCTCGGTCAGTTACCAAATCACAATTTCTTAAGCTAAGTTTTTTTAAATTGGGACAACTTTCGGCAAGCGCGCGAAGTCCGGCATCGCTAACGTCACATTTACCAATATCTAAGGCACGTAATCTAGTACATGATCGAGCTAAAACTGTGATGGCATCGTCTGATACAGCTTCGCAACCTCGTACGTTTAAGTATCTAAGTTTGTAACATCTTTTAGCAACCACTTTTAAACCTGCATCACTAACTTGATCACACTTGGCTACAGAAAGATAGCGTAAATTGGCACCTAGCTTTGCTAATTCATACAAACCGAAGTCTGTTATATTAGAACAATCGCTAACACTCAGTTCTCTTAATCCACAACAAAAACTTGGAACAAATTTCAAACCAGCATCTGAAAAATAAAATAAAAGTCAGAAAGTTCAAATTTTGTAATATGGAAATAGTCCAGGCAAGGAAGGTTTTGAGTTTGTAAAAAATCCGGGCAAGCTGAATTTTGGCAGAGATGTACATTGGAGTGTTATAATGAACCCCATAAAATCCCACGCCGGCGTCCCCCACAATCGGGGGTTTTAGCTCCCCCAACGCGATTTTTTGCCGATAACTCGCTTATTTATGCTCGTATGAAAAATTATGATCAGATCATAATTGAAGAGCATAAAATTCTCTATAAAATAGTTTTTTTTTCATATTTTTCCATGGCAAACTAATACTTAAATTATTGACCGATAACACGACCCACGAGAGGGTCGAAGCTGAAATTTTGGTTTGAGCTTACAGAAGGTCCGCGCAAGCTGAAATTTGGCAAAGATGTATATTGAAGTGTTCTAATAAACCCCCAAAATGTCTCATAAAAATCCCAAGCCGGCGTTCCCTCAAATGTGGATTTTAGCCCCCAAAGTGCGGTGTTGCGCCTACAGCTTACGTATTTTTACTTTTACGAAAAATTACCATTAAGCAAAGTTTAAGAACATAAAATTTCTATAATTTATGGCACTGCAGTAGGTAGTACTACAATACATACTGTAATAGGCAAATTAAACTTTGTTTAATGGTAATTTTTCGTAAAAGTAAAAATACGTGAGCTATAGGCGAAAACCCGCATCTAGGGGGCTAAAATCCTCATTTGGGGGAACGCCGGCTTGGGATTTTTATGAGACATTTTAGGGGTTTATTAGAACACTTCAATATACATCTTTGCCAAATTTCAGCTTACCCGGACTTTCTGTAAGCTCAAACCAAAATTTCGGTTTCGTTACTTGGAAGATACTATAACTTGGGCAAAATTTATTTTTCTCTTCATTTTCCAACCTTGGCCACAATTTCAATTAATTTATTATTAAAAGCATTTCCCGTGCCCGAAAACATTTCTCTCCATGCAACGAATTAATATTGTGCCATTTTAAGGGTGGGTTGTGTTTTCGGTCAATAATTTAAGTATTAGTGTGCCATGGAAAAATATGAAACAAAACTAATTTATAGAGAATTTTATGCTCTTCAATTATGATCTGATCATAATTTTTCATACAAGCATAAATAAGCGAGTTATCGGCAAAAAATCGCGTTGGGGGAGGTAAAACCCCCGATTGTGGAGGACGCCGGCGTGGGATTTTATGAGACTTTTGGTTCATTAGAACACTCCAATGTCCATCTTTGCCAAAATTCAGCTTGCCCGGATTTCTTGCAAGCTTGAGCTAATTTTTCGGCTTCTTTGCCTGGACTAAAAGCCTTACCTGTAATTTGAATACATCTGCGGAGATACAGATAAGCAAGTTGTGGACAGTTACGAACAATAACCCTAAGTCCGTTGTCTTGCAACGCTGGACAATCTGTTAAATCTAAATATTGCAATTGTAATTTCCTAGGTGGTTCTGGACCTGCAGTAACACTAATACAAGATATTTGCACACATCCTGTTACATCTAAGTGTTGTAAATTATGGCATCTAGTAGCTATTTCAAACAAAGCATTGTTAGTTACTTCCGTACTTCCTTGTATTTGCAAATGGGTTAATTCCGGACACCTCCGAGCAAGTAACATTAAACCTCGATCGGAAAGTTTAGCACCATCCGTTAGATGAACTTTTTCCACACTGGGGCAAGCCCCCGTTCTTCCTTGACCACATAATTGTCGTAACACTCCTCTTATGGCTCTATCCCCACTAATATGTTCATTCTCGAGAGTTATGGTCTGCCAAAGGGCAGGCGTCCATGCAACTGCCTCAAATCGTCTGCACACCCTTGCACAAACACTTAAATCCAAACTTGTTAAAAAGGAAAATATTCTAGTAACGAGCTCATCAGACAACTTATCAAAGGAATTATTTTTATTTTGAAACTTTTTCCCTTTGTAGATATTGCCGTCGTTCCATAACGTGGATGTTACTGGTCCCGGACTAGGCGAAACTAAAGTATGATATCCTTGATCTAAACTTGGACTAGATTTTCCTAATCTTGAGAAGCTATTTAATAAATAATTTGTTTCATTCGTTTGATTCGTATGAGGAATTGATTGATTCATCTCTTGTCTGTTGTCTAAATAGATTTTATCAAAGGATAAAGAAGACAAGCCAAGAGAATTTAACGAATGTGTGGAATTTTCTTCAAATTTTTCGGTAGTCTCAGAGTTGGCATTATTTAGGTACGAATGTTTGTGATAATATTGTTCATGCATGTAGTTTGATTCCGATCCTTCTCTTTGCATAAAATCATTTTCTAACCGTAACTGGTTGGCTCTTCTTTCCGATTTAGCAGTATTAGATGAAAGAATATATTTTGAGCGATAGTTAAATCCATAATCAGAATTGTGGGTGTGATTTGAAGAATTGGTTTGTTCAGAATGAGTTGAACTACGTCCCAAGTGAACTAATGGGCACACCATCGGCCGAGGAGATAGTCTTTCCAACAATTTTGATGGATCATTCATATCTTTAAATACTCCTGAAACAATATAACAACAATTACTATATGTAAATAATTAAATTTAGTACAAAATACAAAATAATAATTGGGAGTTTTGTAAGGTCGTATTGTTCTTTACTGAAATGTTTTAATATATGATTTATATTGTTGATACATGATTCAAGTGTAGCGGTCCTAGAATTAGTTCACGATAAATAGAAATTCCGCGCTACATAAACTAATCGCCTCAGCAGCGCAGTTGTTTAAGCGCACGTATTCACAGCTAATACGTCTGGGTTCGAATTCAAGTTGAGGAACATATTTTTCAGCATACCATCTTGCTAAACAAGCTTCAAAGTAGATTTATTCTTGTACTTATATTGGGATGAGTGGCACACATACTATACCTAGTTGAAAAGAGTTAATTTTTACGACTCCATAGGGTTATGATTTTACAAACAACCGAGTTATGAATAGAAATACATAATATTATTATATCATAACAAGCTTGTGCGGCCCATAGGCCTACTCCATCATCATTTTCTATGTCTTTGTTCTACTTTAAATTATTAATAATTACAAAATACCCGAAGAATTCTTACTCGCTCATCAGGCAAATAGAATTCTTTATCTCTCTCATAATGAAATACGAATTTTCCATTATTCAGGAGCGTTCGCAATCCGCCTAACTGAGGTCGATAACCGAACTACTGCGGTCTATTATACGTACGGTTGCCATCCTCAGAGTTTAAATCTCTCTGAGTAAGGTTGAACACCGCAATCTCCCTGAGTGAACATTTACACGTGATTGTAATCCTCTAGATAGGTCAAAGAATGAAAACCCATAGGTTGCAAGTATTGCCGTAATAACCGCACACGTAGTTTGGTGTGATGGCAAGGGATTTCAAATGTGGATCTGATTATCTGAGTTCGAATCCCACCCACTCCAGAATTATTTTTACCGTGGTTCGGATTCCACGTAAAGCTGCATGTCCTATTATATACATGCACGTAGAGGGTGTACGTAAAACTGTGAACTTATAATTTATTCGTTAAGGTGGGTTTATCCTTAAAGAAAATGGTTCATCCGTTGATATCGTAAAACATACAAAATCACTTTGGGCAAAATCGAGGTCGAAACAACCACGGTTTCTACACGCAAAGCTTTTCCGCTTCATTCGGAATGTTACTACTTTGCTTCTCCCCAAAGTTATCACGATCCATGTTTTCAATTTTTTTCTTTACTTTACAACTTAACTCATCCACAGTGTTGATGTTTACCGGAGGGCCGCGCTAAGAAATTTCGTCAAGTCAGAGATTCGAACCCACAATTTCCACGCTGTAACTCAACTGACGATCACACCAAGCCGTAACCTTCAATTGTATCTGTTATTAATTTATCGAAAAATCAACAAGCCCCCTCCCCATTGCTGTATCTAATTTTTTGTACAAGAAAGGAAAGAACCAAGATCTCCCAGCAGACCGTGGATGTGACCCTCAACAATACCGTCTCCTAGGTACGAGTATATCGTATACAGTGCCAGTTAAAGCAACAACAAAAAAGAAGATTCCGCCCCCCTCCCGAACCACAGTTTATTTTACAGTCCTTCAAGCAAATGTACGCCCGACGCTGACTTTTATTAAACATTTACTTTGAAGTCCTCCCAAAAAAATGCAAATCAAATGACATAACCGCCCCCCCTTAATTTTCAACTTTCTCCTACAGGCCATAAAAAGAACAGCTGTAGATTAAGGTTAACCAGATGAAGACTTCCCGGATCAAGAAAACTAGGTCGCACATCTTGGTAAATATGATTATTTATAAAGAAAAATATAAATAAGATTGCGAAGTCAAAATAGTGACTAATTAAGTTTCATCAATTTAACAAAACAGGAATAACTTAAAACAAACTATTTTACCCTGTTTATAATTAACTGCGTTTTGCCTGTCTTTTTATTCTAAACTAGTTTTTCCTGAAATTGATTGGTAATTTCAGGCAAATTTAGTTTTTCCTAAAATAAACCAGTCTTGCCCAACTCGTCTAATTTCGATTAGACAAAGGTAGTTTTTCCTCATATATCATATAGAGTTTTGCCTGTAAACGTTGATATGGAGTAGCGCAGCTAAGGGACTGAGCTTTCTTCAAACATGTGAAATTTTGAAAAATTTTAAATAATACAATTATGTAGTTCAATGCTTCTTCCCGTCAGCGTTGCATTACAACGTCCCGGATGTAATTTAATAGGGGCTTGTCAAGAAATTAATTTTAATGAATAAAATTATTTAAAACTCCAGAAATTAAATAGGCCCGAACCTGTCAACGGCTTAAATCTCGATGGAAACAACTACTTTAAAAAGGGTTTTTGATCACAATAACCGAAGATCTTAATAAACGAAACTGATCAAAAAATACAAATTTTTATTGTACAATTGCGAAAGCTTGCAAAGAAATTTTTTCTGATCCTAGAAGAAATTACTAATTCAATAACGCGTAAGGATTTGATACAATATTATTTATAGACGCGTGTTTATTTAGCGTCAGGTAGATTTTATACAAATAATTAATAAAATGCTTGTCTAAAGCATGCTAATAAAAAGCAAAGAGGCTGGTCCAGGCAGATTACACCTCGGTGGTTGCCATTGCCTTCCGAGGGGAGACGGTCAGAATAAAATTTTATTGTGCCCGGAGTCGAACCATCAGGCATTCAGCATTAGCAGCAACGCACTTAACCGCTCTAGCTAATGACCGTCTCACCTCACTCACTTACTCATTCGAAAATCAGAATTGGTTTATTATGAACTAATCAGCAAAACTAGTAAATTAAGGCATTAACAATATAAATCTATACATACAAAGCTAAGGGTTCTCACTCACTCAATTATCAGAAATGGTTATCAAAGAGCTCAATTTCCTAAGTCGTAAATAAAGACATTGTTAACATAGAAACTCCCATATTGTGAAAAAATTTGCTACTATTCTCACTCCGAGTGAGACCGCTTTCACAATTTGTGATTGGCTAGCGTATCGACTGCCATGCAAAAATTTGGTGCTTATTTGTCCGTAAAGCACCTCTTAGAGTCAGTTGTATTACAGAGGTTCATCTTCGAGAGCGCCGTAGCAAGCTCTTCTAGCGCTTGAGGCAAATTTGAATATATGCGCCCCCTCCCAAAAGATTCTTGTCATTTTGAAAATTTTAAACTATTGTTCATTGGGTTTTGTCAAGGTTAAGCGCCCCCATTGCGATGGCACCCGATTCTCGAAAAAAGGCTAGTGTTCACTTGAGACAAAACAGTCTCAGAGACAAGCAGGCGCAGGTATCAGAGAATGCACGTGTCACAAATGGACATGTTCATTTCTGCTCTCGTGACTTAGTCTCCAGTTTTCCGCAATTGTTGGAAGAGCTGAGACTTTCTCAAGTGACGCAAGTTTTTAAATTTTAAACTAATTTTAATTTTTATTATGCAATAAATATAATTTTTCAAAATGAGCGTGAAGAATGTTGACAAGGTTATACCAGATAAACGAGAGTGGACTGATGAAGAAGTTTTTGAGTTAATTCATCTTTATGAGAAACAAGAGTTTTTATGGAATGTTAACTTTCCGGAACTTGCGCCGTTGTAATTTATACAACAGACTCACTATTTTGTAGGAATTTTGAAAAGGAGAGAAATTATGGCAAAGCCTTGTATTTCTCAAGTTGAAAAAACACAGATATTAATAAAAAAAAAGCTTGCGATCAAGTCACACAACTGACCACAAAAGACTGCGAGTTGACTCCCAAGTCGACACGAAATTTTGTTGATCACGAGACTGTCGAGTCTCTACAACTGTCTCGAGAGCGTAAGTGATCTCAAATGGACAACACCTTGTGAGACCAATCTTGAGACTTTCCCTCGAGATTTTATCTCAAGTTAATCCAGGGCTTTTTGTTATTTGATTGACCGATACACAAAAAATCCCTGGGTTAACTCTGATTAAAGAAACGCTTCTGTTATACAAGTGACTCTTATTTGTTAGTTACTGGTCTAAAACAATTATTCAAGTGCGGCGTTTAGGCCGCACAACCACGGCAATCGCGCATTAGAAAGTTATGGTAGTTCCTTTACAACATCAAATTGATACTAATAAAGTTTAAATTGGAAATAAACAATTTCAAATTGAGGAATTTCAATAATAAATTGCATCTTTTTGAGTTGAAAACAAATACTAAAATAGCTGAAGATGTTAAGTTTATTATATTATTAATGAATTTCTTGATTATTTCCGTAATTGCGATATGAAGTTGTTAAGGTATAGTTTTATAAATAATTGATAATTGAATATTAAACTAACGGTCATTGTTTTAATGCTTGGTTAAAGTTCTGTTAAGGATAACCAACGATTATGGTATGCAATTGTATGTTTAGTTAATCATTGATTAATATAATCGAAGTTTAACCGAGCATTGAGCAGAACACGGCGGCCCTAAATAAAACAAACAAAACAGCGAATAGTTGTAACTCGTAAATATTTAATTATGTTATTGTTATTTTATCCACCCCACCCCCTTAACAAAGTTATGACGTGTTATTAATTTAAATTACATTATTATTATCAATATTTAAAAGGTGCCAACTTAAACAATAATAAAATTTTACTAAATTTTTGACAATTCGGTTTTGTTTTGTTTACTATTTACTTATTAATTATTTATAAAACGTGCATTTTTACCTGAAATTCGGAGAAATTGAAAAATTAATTAGCACTGTAGTAAAGAACTGTCGAAAAGAGAAAGAACTGTTTACCACTATGAGCGCCACTCGAATGATATAAAATAAAAAATTTACTGGCAATTTCTTGAAGTATTTTTTATAAATAAACGGTGAACAAATTTTCCCATTGAACCAAATATTTTTTTCTTCGTGCACTGCATTCTTATTCTGAATGCACCACCTTTGCACCATGCGTTTCTTTGTAGATATTTATTACATAACATACATTTGTATTTTTTCCAGTTACGAAGTTTTATTTAAAATAATTTATTTTGAGGTGAGAGGAAATTGTGATTAAGAATAAATTTATGAGGTTTCTTGTAGAACCTAACATTTAAATTTCCTGTAGTTTAAAGAAAATTTCCCAATTTTGAAAATTTGGCACCATATAAAGTAACGGTTGAATTGTAACAGAAAATGTAGTCAGATATTTCGATAAATTTTAATTAAAATGGTAATAATTTAATTTTACGACAGTTTTGCAATAATTGTGACATGTAGAACCGCTCGGATTCGTACAGCATTCCTGCATCAGTCACATGATGAAGGCTTGGCATATTTCTTCATAATTTTATTATTTCATACCCATTTTGTAAATATTGAACTTTAAAACAAAAAGGAATCGAAATGGAACGTTTGAAAAATTTGGAATAATTGGACAAATTTGAAACTAAAGCACCTAGTTTTAAAAAATTTCAGGTACCTACATAGGTACTACTATTATAGGTGTAAGGTCGTCGACATTTTGACATACCAATAACTAATGTCTAATTGTGAAAATTTTAACCAAAATTATTAAATACTTAAAAAATATGACTAACCTGATAAGTTTTTGTCCTAAATATCCAGTAATCCATTGTTTTTATGATACTAAAACACAGCTGCAGAAAACAGCGTGAGCGCAAGAAGCGTAGCGCTCATGACACACTTCGACTTAACGAAAGAACGAAGAACGACTTGCTTTGTTAAAATCCTCAAAGTTAAAATGTATTCGATACCGTGAATGGTGGCAACCAGCAAGACTTGGTGCATACCTTTACCTGTACCAGAACGGTGGCTGTGTGCATGACTGCTTCATTGCCTTTTAACAGAACCGCAATCTAAAGTTACAAACACAATTTATAATTTTAAGCTCCGCGTTATTACTTTCCCATTTCGACTTTTTTTTTCAAATATTCATTTGCGGTACTGTTATAATATTTATATATACACACTTATTTGTTTACGTTTATAAGAGTATAACAAAATAACACAATCAATTAATTTTATACCTCATTAATTTATTGTTCAGTTTAATGTAAAAAGCTAAGGTAGTACCTAATTGTTAATTAATTTTAATTACAACACAAAATGTTTATTACGAAATTTTTGATCCGCTAACAACTCGAAAATATTCACTGTGCTGCGCTATATCCGAGTAGGTACTATACAGGTATTAACGAACATTTATGAAAAATTACTGATTTTAACAAAGAAATTATTAACAGTCTAATTAAAGGAAGAGATGGGCACCGGAACAGGATATGGCCTAAACCAGGGATGAGCAACCTTTTTTTACAACGGGCCAGCTACAAATTTAAAAATGTTGTGCGGGCCGCATGTAAGAAACTTATTAGGATTAGGTACTATTCGGCGCAACCGATTCGATTATGATCATATAGGGTATTTTTTAGATGCATGAGAACTTCAAATTGATGGAATGTGTTTTTAATTATTTTGTATGAAAGTAAATTTAATGCCATTTTTGATTTGAAAATGATTTCCGGCATGTGACCACCACGACTAATCGTTACGAAGCGCATCCGATCAGTCCAATTTTTATAATAATAATACTTTATTTGGTAATTTACTACCACTATTTACATCACAAACAAACAAATCCATACAAACTCCCAAAAAATAAAAAAATTAGTTTACAAAAAAAATATATCCACCCTAAACAATAAAGAATAAACATTAAATCATTAACCCCTTCTAAGTAAAATGCAAACTAACGTAATTCTTAACATTCCTCTTAAAAATTTCAACTCTTTTCTCCATCTTAAGAGATAACGGCAAGTCATTAAATAATTTTAAACCACTATATAACAACATATTTTGTGTTCTATTATTCCTAAACAGATTCAAACGAAAATCCTGGACATTACGCACTGGATACCTATTCACATCTGCCACATAAGTAATATTGTCGCACAAATACGACGGAAGCATCTTATTCTTCAATTTGAAAACAAACATCAAAACATTAACCACAATTCTTTGATAAACACTCTGCCATTGTAATGTGTCTAGCAACATACTTTTGGATATAAAACGACCTACTCTTAAAATTGTTCTCATACCCCTATTCTGTAGCTTTTGTAACCTATCCAACATGCCACCATTGCCCATAAACAGAACAGACGAACAGTACTCAAAATGAGGCTTTATCATCACATTAAAAATCCTAATTGCGCTCAAAACCGATATATTCTTCCTAATTTGCAAAAAAATGCAATTTCTTCGCTACTTTTTTACATACATAATCAAAGTGACTCTTAAAGTTCAATTTATCGTCAACAACTACATCCAAGTATTTCATCTGACTAACCACCTCAATCCGAGTACCCTCCATCATAACATCACGAGTTCTCGATTGATAACTCTGTGAACCAAAAGATGATGTGGTGGTCTTTGAAGTCATTTGTCTTGGGTCATCAGCGGGGTGATATTGGTGAGATTATGTTTGATAATGAAAAGTGTGTTGACAGTTTAATAATCGCGAACAATTTCACTAGTTTCTTTGTTGATAGTGTGGTTGAAATTAGGAATAGTATTCCTGTTAGGCAATACGTGAGTGGGATTGTAGATTTACGTGTTAGTTTTGAATTTAAATCGGCGAGGATTGAAGATTTGGAGCTGATATTGAAATCAATGAACAATAAGAGAGACATGAATTTTGCCAGTGCTGGTATGTTTAGAGATATCGTTGACCTAATAGGTGAGAATTTTTTGTCTATTATTAATGAGTCGCTGGAGTCTGGAGTTTTTCCTGATTCGTGGAAAGAATCTATGGTAGTTCCTATCGAAAAAGTAAAGAATTCGATTAAATGTGAGGAGTTCCGGCCAGTTAATATGGTATCGGTTCAGTCAAAGATTCTGGAATAGCTAGTTAACAATCAGTTGATTTTACTTGGACAATCATGGTGTCATTTCTGAATACCAATCAGGCTTCAGGAAGGGTCATAACTGTGAGTCATTGGTTACGTTTGTGGTGGAAGATGGCTCTTCATGATGATAAGAAGGTATTGGCGGTTTTCTTGGACCTCCGTAGAGCTTTCGAGACAGTGGATAGAGAAATTTTGTTGGAAAAACTTAAAAGTTATGGAGTTCGGGGTAATGAATGGAATTGGTTTAAATCATATTTATCTAATAGAAAACAGAGAACTAGAGTTAATGGAGAGGTTTTGGAGGCTTTCGATGTTTCTTTGGGAGTTCCTCAGGGAACGGTTCTTGGTGTGGTATTATTTCTGTTGTACGTAAATGATATGCATAATGTAATTAATAGGGCAAAATTAGTTCTTTTTGCGGATGACGCGCTCTTGTATTTTTGTGGTGATGATGTGGATGACTGCGTTGGGGTTATTAATCAAGAGTTAGAGAAACTTAGTGTATGGTTTCAAATGAATAAACTAAAACTTAATTTGTGTAAGTCAAAATGTATTATTGTAAATGACAGTAGGGGTAGAACTAGTGATGTTATGATGGAGGGTACTCGGATTGAGGTGGTTAGTCAGATGAAATACTTGGGTGTAGTTGTTGACGATAAATTGAACTTTAAGAGTCACTTTGATTATGTATGTAAAAAAGTAGCGAAGAAATTGCATTTTTTTTGCAAATTAGGAAGAATATATCGGTTTTGAGCGCAATTAGGATTTTTAATGTGATGATAAAGCCTCATTTTGAGTACTGTTCGTCTGTTCTGTTTATGGGCAATGGTGGCATGTTGGATAGGTTACAAAAGCTACAGAATAGCAGGGTTGCCACAGTGTCACTTTTTTCACTTTTTTGAAAATCATACACTTTTCTTCACTTTTTTGAAAAATATTCACTTTTTTCACTTTTTTTACGATTTTACCTATAAAAATGTAAGTTTTTAATATAATACCGATATAATACTTAATAAATAATTTTTAATTTTTCAAATTAAAATTTTTTAAAAGATTTTTGTTGGTACCTTTTCTGGATATTTTTGTTGGTATTAAGAGCGCGCTACGGAAAGAGAGAGAGGGAAGCAGTAGATATGATGTTGAAAGAAGCCTCTAATCTTTTGTAGAGATTTAAAAAATTTAAAAAAATTATTTGCGCCATATCTAAGGGAACCCTTGAACCCTTTGTGCATTAAGTTGATTTTATATAGTTTAAAACTCCACTAAGGGCACTTTTTGATTTACAAGTTTTTTACAAGTTTTCTATAATTGATGATGAAATCGCTTCAAAATCAGGTTTTGTCCTTATAATGATCTGCAGAAGGCAATAACGAAGTTTCATTAAGATCGGTTGTCATAAAAATTCAAAATTGTCTTTTTTCAAAAATTAAATTAACCTATTTACTTTTAATTTAAAGCGCTCAAAATTGGTTATTGCCTTCAATAGTCTTTCCTTATTAATATAAAAAAAGAATTACATTGATACGACGTTTAGTTTTTTAAAAATTTGTACAAAAGATTAGAGGCTTCTTTCAACATCATTCCCTCTCTCTCTTTCCGCAGCGCGCTCTTCAAGATGAGCAAACATTATAGATTTCAAATATCAAATAAAAATACCAAGTAAAAACTGTTATGTACGATATTAGACAGGATTAAGATCAAGCGGATTAAGACATTAATGTGTTTGGGTTGGCAATGACAAATGAGTAATTACTATAATATAATGAATTGTATAGGTATATTGTTTTATTGATATAATATTATATGTTTTGGTCTCAGAAAGTTTGGTTCAGTGGCAAACAGAAAAGAAAATGGCTCGAAATATTAAATTTAATGATAATTGCACTAGAAGCAAACGTGCAACTAAAATGAGCCTATCGTTACGTAGAGCGATGCAGAAATCGCATAAACCTTATCGATGGTACTGTAAATTTAAGAAAGGAAGCAAGGTTTCAGAAACAGTGAAAAAGTCATTGAAGCGAAAAGATCAAATGATTACAAACTTTTTTAATAAAAAGGCAAAAACATTCTGATCATTAAATTACTATGAACTTATTTGTGTTAATTTATGTAAATAAAATCAAAAATATTACACTTTTCGTTCAAAGTTGCTATACACTTTTTTCACTTTTTTTTGAAAATCAATACACTTTTTTCACTTTTTTTGAAAATTAATACACTTTTTTCACTCACTTCTTGCTTAGATCTCTGTGGCAACCCTGGAATAGGGGTATGAGAACAATTTTAAGAGTAGGTCGTTTTATATCCAAAAGTATGTTGCTAGACACATTACAATGGCAGAGTGTTTATCAAAGAATTGTGGTTAATGTTTTGATGTTTGTTTTCAAATAGAAGAATAAGATGCTTCCGTCGTATATGTGCGACAATATTACTTATGTGGCAGATGTGAATAGGTATCCAGTGCGTAATGCCCAGGATTTTCCTCTGAATCTGTTTAGGAATAATAGAACACAAAATATGTTGTTATATAGTGGTTTAAAACTATTTAATGACTTGCCGTTATCTCTTAAGATGGAGAAAAGAGTTGAAATTTTTAAGAGGAATGTTAAGAATTACGTTAGTTTGCATTTTACTTGGAAGTGGTTAATGATTTAATGTTTATTCTTTATTGTTTAGGGTGGATATTTTTTTTTGTAAACTGATTTTTTTATTTTTTGGGAGTTTGTATGGATTTGTTTGTTTGTGATGTAAATAGTGGTAGTAAATTACCAAATAAAGTATTATTATTATTATTATTATAATTGGTTGTGAGCCCAATCTGCCAAAGCACGACGCAATCGATGATTATTAGGCTTCAATTCTTGAACCAACTGGATCTTGTAAGGATGCAAACCAAGATCTTGATGTAAAATTTTCCATGTAGTGGACGGACAAAGCCCAAGTTGTTGAGCACGATGGCGAATTGAAATGTTTGGGTTCTCTTGCACACTTTCACTCACAGAAGCGATAGTTTCTTCGGTACGCACATTTCTTTGTCTTGTTGGTGGTCTTACATCATGCAATGAAGAAGTGGTACGAAATTTATTCATCACCGCACCAATAGCCTACCCAGAAGGTCGATTATGTCGACCATAAAATGGGCGAAGAGCTCTATAAGTTTCGCTAACGGAATTCTGACTTTGAAAATAAATTTCTACAATTTGGTAGCGTTGTTCAAGTGTTAATTAAATTTATTCATGATTAAATGGCAAACCTTTCTGAACACAAATGTCAAAGAACTATCACTTTAACAAACTTCATTCAAAAGTTATCCCTATTGAAAGATCTCTTGCAGCTAAAAAACACCCTATACAAACACTGAATGAGGAACTCAAATTATCTTTTTATTAACAAAATAAACCTAACCCTAAAAGTCAAATTGTAAAATCTTTGAAGGGCCGCATGAGAGAGTGTGGCGGGCCTCGGGTTGCTCATCCCTGGCCTAAACCTTGAAATGTAGTTCGCAGTAGAATAAGAAAAAAGCAGTAAAATATTTAAATTATGCATTGATTTAACATAGTATTACATCGTATCGTAAAAAGTACTTTAATACCTAGTATAAACATACTTTTTTTCAGTTAATATTTTCATGAAATTGTTTATTTGTTTATTTTAATTTTTAATTATTTTAATAAGTACTTTAAATGGAAATGAGTGGGGAGAAAAGTGCCACAAGCAAGAGGTGTCATTTACAATAGAATTTCAATCGAAAATCGCACGAATAATTAATAGTCCAGGCAAGGAAGGTTTTTAGTTTGCAAAAAATCCGCGCAAGCTGAATTTTGGCAGAGTGTTCTAATGCAGCGCTCCGCAACCTTTTCTCACCTACGGCACACCTAAGTTCCTCCTAGAATTCCGCGGCACATCAAAAGAAAATTTTGATGACTTTTTTTTTTTAGGGGTTGCACTCAGGGGTCGGGTGTCACCCCCAGGCGGTATCACGTACTTACGCCTAACACACTTACGCCTAAGTCAATACGCCTAATCCTTTACGCCTAAAGGAATTTATGCCTAACGGTTTTAATGCCTAAAACCGACTACTCCTAAAACTTGAACGCCTAACGCAATTACGCCTAATCCTTTACGCCTAATGCTTAAAATGTTCTAAAAATCGTACAAACATAAAACCACTGCTCCGATTTTGATGGAATTTTGGCTATTATTTTTACTATGTTCAAAACGGTTACTTCTTGTTACTTTTTTTTTAAATAATCGCAAATGTTTTTGTTTTTCACTGAAATTAAAAAATCAAATTTGAAAATTTAATTTTTTTTAAATTTTTTTGTGTTGGTTAGAAATTAATTTACTTGGTTAAATATAAGACCTACATAACTTTTAGTAATAAAAGTAACTCATTCCTAGCCCTGATTAAATTTAAAAAAATGGTTCTTACGTTTATCAAAAGTCGAAAAGGGAATGATGAATTACTACACAAAAGCTTCGTGTATACTAAAAACAGGAATGTTAACGATAAAATTATTTGGAAATGTGTTGAATACAACAAAAGTAAATGTCTAGCCGTTGTTCACACAAAAAGTGAATTAATCGTTTATGAGAGTGCTGAAGAGCACAACCACGGGCAGCGGAGGTCAAAACCCAGCAAGTCCTGGCAGAAATCAAGGATAAAGCTCGGGACAGTCAAGACACACCTCACCAGATTATTGCCGCAACCAGTATTGGACTTCCAGCTGCGGTAAAAGCCGCACTTCCTTCGAAAGATCGGTTGAAGCGCAACATTCAAAGAGCGCGTCAAGTGGCTGGGGCTGCACTTCCAACACCTTCGAACCTTACGGAACTTGAAATTCCAGATTATAATTCGAATGGAACCATTCAGCAGTTCTTTATTTTTGACAGTGGACCTGAAGAAGATCGCATTTTAATATTCGGTACTCAATTGGGTTTAGATTTGATGGCAAGTTGTAGCCATTGGTACGCTGATGGTACTTTCAAGACTGTGCCGCCATTATTTGAGCAACTTTTCACAATTCATGGTGTCAAGTACCACAATGTGATTCCTTCTGTGTTCTGTCTCTTGCCAAATAAGCGACAGCAGACCTACGTCCGAGTTTTTGAGGCACTAAAGAATATAAAACCAAACCTTGCTCCAACTTCCATCATGACAGATTTCGAGAAGGCTCAGATTAACGTTTTTCAACACGTATTTCCTAATTCACAGAACGGGGGTTGTTTCTTCCACTTTAGTCAAACTTTATGGCGAAAAATTGCGTCAATACCTGATCTCAGAGAAAAATATTCCGATGTGGAGAACCCAGATTTTTCTCTTCATGTAAGAAAGTTGGCTACACTTGCTTTCGTCCCTCCCGATGATGTAGTTATGGCATTCGTACAATTAACTGAATCTCCATTTTATGTTGATAATGGAGATATTCTCGATCCTTTTCTTGAATATTTTGAGGATAACTGGATTGGCCGGCTTCGTAACAACGGAACCCGAAAAAACCCCAAGATTGGTTCAATCCAACTCTGTAACTATTACGAGGCCAATTTGAATGACCTCCCCAAGACAAACAACTCGGTTGAAGGGTGGCACCGGGGTTTTCATTCTTTATTAAGTGCATGCCATCCCTCTATTTGGAAATTTATAGAGGTGTTAAAAATGGAACAGAGTGCAAACGAATTGAAAATTGAGCAGTACGTGGCAGGATTGGAACCTCCAACAGGTCGTGTGCGCTACCGAACAACCGCTGCCAACATCAAGAGAATCGTGGAGTCCTATGGGGATGGTCTAGGTCCATTGAACTTCGAAATTGACGTTTACCTTCGAGGCATCGCGCACAACTTTGAGCTTCAAGCTGTTTAACATTTATACTTTTCTTGCTTGTAAATAAATTATTATTACGATTAATTAATTATTGTGAATTATTGAAAAAATAATAAACTATGAAAATAAGTATCAACTGGTAAACATTAAAAATTTTGATTAAGTATACATTTTTTAGAAGTAAGGGCTTGTACTATTAATAAACTTTTTTATCTCGGCTTTTAAATTTTTTTTATGTTTGTATGATTTATAGAAAATTTTAAGCATTAGGTGTAAATGTTTTAAGGCAGCCACAGATTAACAGCTTTGTTCGACGAACAAGTCTGTCGAACAAGTCTGTGGCAAAGCTGAAGGTGTGTGGCAGTAACTCCGTCGTACTTGTTCGCCAACAAGAACGACGGATTTGTTCGACGCTTTTGTTCGACGAAAAGTCAGTCACAAGTCCGTAGTGTGTGGGGTAAACGTACTTGTTCGACAGACTTGTTCGTCGAACAAGTACGTCGAACAAAGCTGTTAATCTGTGGCTGCCTTTAGGCGTAAAGGATTAGGCGTAATTGCGTTAGGCGTTCAAGTTTTAGGTGTAGTCGGTTTTAGGCATTAAAACCATTAGGCATAAATTTCTTTAGGCGTAAAGGATTAGGCGTAAGTGTGTTAAGCCCGCATTTCATTACGGCTTCTACCAGCCAGCTTCTAGAAGCCCAAAATTTGTAATGCATTGGCTTATATGGAACCAAACTCACTTCGGCTGGTAGAAGCCAGGTAGAAGCAGGTCATAAAAAGTATCGAATTTTAGCAGCCCGGCTGCAAAAATACTCCACGTGGAGTACTGTACTTCTAATTGGTTAATATTTAGAATAAGGACTTATTATTGGATAATATTTCTATCCGGTTATTTTGTTATATTTAAGTTATTATGAATCACTTCACGCTTCCACGAAAAGCCGAGCACTTTGAATTACATGTTTCGGGTACAAGTTTTATAATATTGTAAGCATACGCTGAGAAACAACGTAAAATTTTTCCACGCATTGCAAAAAAAAAATTGAAATTACCGAAATCGACGTAACACAAACATCAGTAAGGGCATTGTAAGGGACATGACCGATAAAGTCGGTACATCGAAATCTAATGTTAAAAATATAAAAGCTCGTAGTGGATTAAGAAGTTATATTATAATGTACAGAAAATCGCTAATAGGTCCAAAACTTAAAAATCTACAGCGAAAACTAGAGCGCGAAAATTGTATGCCGATTTTTTAACAAAATTTGAATGTGTAGTAATGGATTATAGGTGAGAGCATTTTTAGAGACCTTTAAAAAATTTCTTTTTAATTTTTTAATGTTAAATACTACCCGGTAAATTTAATAACTAATAATAAATTGCGTTTAAGAAATTTTTACGCTTTTTAATTTAGCACAACAATACAGGAGGTCGGTTTTTTTCGTGGACAAGTTTATTTAAAAAAAAACAACCAAAAATAATCACCTTCTTTTATTGCTTTTTATTATGGGAATGATTAAAAAATTAGTATAAATATCTAATTAACGATGGCATCGAATAACCAAAATTGTGTTACAACACATATTATCTAATAAGTAGAAGTATCTGGTTTGTGCAGCTTCAGTTGTAAAAATTTACAACTCCTGGCTGCACAAGCGGCCTGGTTAAAATTAATCTTTTATCAGGTAAAGTACACAAGTCCACGTGGAGTCGCAAAGACATTTTCGTAATAGAAATATTATCCAATAATAAGTCCTTATTCTAAATATTAACCAATTACAACTACGGACCATTTTATATTATCCAATAATAAGTCCTTATTCTAAATATTAACCAATTAGAAGTACAGTACTCCACGTGGAGTATTTTTGCAGCCGGGCTGCTAAAATTCGATACTTTTTATGACCTGCTTCTATCTGGCTTCTACCAGCCGAAGTGAGTTTGGTTCCATATAAGCCAATGCATTACAAATTTTGGGCTTCTAGAAGCTGGCTGGTAGAAGCCGTAATGAAATGCGGGCTTTAGGCGTAAAAGTTTTAGGCGTAAAGACGTGGATCCTTTTTTTTGATACTAAAATAAAACTTATACTCGTTTCCGTAGGTGGCACACCGGTTGCGGAGCGCTGTTCTAATGAACCCCCAAAAGTCCCATAAAATCCCACGCCGGAGTCCCCCACAATCAGGGGTTTTAGCTCCCCAACGCGATTTTTTGCCGATAACTCGCTTATTATGCTTGTATGAAAAATTATGATCAGACCATAATTGAAGAGCTTAAAATTCTCTATAAAGTAGTTTTTTTCATATTTTTCCATGGCACACTAATACTTAAATTATTGATCGAAAACACGACCCACCCTTAAAATGGCACAATATTAATTCGTTGCATGAAGAGAAATGTTTTCGGGCACGGCAAATGCTTTTAATAATAAATTAATTGAAATTGTGGTCAAGGTTGGAAAATGAAGAGAAAAATAGATATTTTCAAAATTTGCCCAAGTTATAGTATCTTCCAAGTAACGAAACCGAAATTTTGGTTTGAGCTTACAGAAGGTCCGGACAAGCTGAAATTTGGCAAAGATGTATATTGAAGTGTTCTAATAAACCCCCAAAATGTCTTGAAACGAATATCTGTCCTCCCTATCTCTAATGAGAAGATAGCTCGGATCAAACCACGTTCACGCAGAAAAATGAATTCCTACTTATATTGCGTGAAGCCCTGATGTAGATGTCAACTAACTCGTTTGTAGCGGTAGCGAGAGTCGTAGGACGTCCTAGATGAACGCCCAATAAAAGCCCCAACGGTCAACTTGCTAGCAAAAGAAAAATAGAGCAGCAACCAGGTAGTCGTTGCTAGAAGGTAATAATATTGCGATGTCCGATGTAACAGCATTGGTCGACCAGGATGTACAGGAGTAAAAGCGCACCACCAAGAACCTCTTCCTGAATTACTTAAGAGAACGTCCGAGTGGTCATTAAAATCCCAACAAATGGCGAACCACGACGAACCCCCAGATAACCAACCAATCGGAAGCCCCACGATGAAACTTTCCACCACTGTACATTGTCGTGCATCGCTACCTCCTTTCTATATTATCTGATTGAAATAAAAATACACATAAATAAAAATATCAAGCATACAAATTCAAATTATCTGAATAAAATCACATGAGCGGAAACCAAAGCAAAATGTAAAAATGGCCAAACGTGGCCGCCTGCAATTGTTGATATGAAATCTCCGAAAATGAGATTGTCCACCAAGTGTACCCCATCACACAAAAATGAAAGATGCGAATAATTGAAATTAATTATAACACAATTAATTTCTCAAACAACAAAATAATACACAGTACAATTAAATAAAGCAAAATGATACGAAATTACCTTAGAAGTCTGGTCAGGTCCGTACTTCCAAAATTCTGAGTCGGAGCCCAAAATATCCTCAATAAAGACGGGACCTCAGTGATCGAGAATTGATGAAGTGGAATCAACAGAATCCCAAAACTACGGTGGGTGGTTGATTTATCCAAACAAACGCGGTTCCACCACTATCACTCCAATTTGATGCACTGTCGCAAAACACAACCTCTTGAGTTTACATCCCTGACCAGAATGACCGTTGCGCCGATTTTAACGCGCTTATCTTTTCCCAGTTTGACCGCTCCAAACTAGGTGGCGGGAGAGGTACCAATAATTCAAAAGTAGGTAATGAATCAAAAATTCGTTACAGTCTCATAAAAATCCCAAGTCGGCGTTACCCCAAATGAGGAAGTTAGCCCCCTAGGTGCGGTTTTTGCCTATAGCTCACGTATTTTTACTTTTACGAAAAATTACCATTAAACAAAGTTAAAAATTTGCCTATTACAGTATGTATTGTAGTACTACCTACTGCAGCGCCACAAGTTATAGAGAATTTTATGTTCTTCAACTTTGCTTAATGGTAATTTTTCGTAAAAGTAAAAATACGTGAGCTATAGGTGAAACACCGCACTTAGGGGGCTAAAATCCTCAATTGAGGGAACGCCGGCTTGGTATTTTTATGAGATATTTTGGGGTGTATTTACTCCGACTATCTGAATCGCTGATTATCCGAACCGCTTACAGAAAAAAAATTTAAGACGGGAACGTACTGCGATACGCAAAATAATAATTTTGCGTCAGGCCGAGTGGGACCACATGCAATTTCTCACTGTCAAGCGGATGCGCGACTTGGCTACCCGAAAGCGGACAGTCAAACAGCTTACTTTGACCGAGATGTTTAGCAAGCAATGACTTTCATTTACAATACATACTAATGTACACCACTTGTAAGTACGCTATATAACTTGTAACGAAAAAAATCCAATTAACCGAATTTTAGATTATCCGAATGAGGTCCGGACCCAATTGATTCGAATAATTGGAGTTCTACTGTACATCTTTGCCAAATTTCAGCTTGCCCGGACCTTCTGTAAGCTCAAACCAAAATTTCGGTTTCGTTACTTGGAAGATACTATAACTTGGGCAAATTTTGAAAAAATTTATTTTTCTCTTCATTTTCCAACCCTGGCCACAATTTCAATTAGCATTTCCCGTGCCCGGAAACATTTCTTTCCCTGCAACGAATTAATATTGTGCCATTTTAAGGGTGGGTCGTGTTTTCGGTCAATAATTTAAGTATTAGTGTGCCATGGAAAAATATGAAAAAGAACTATTTTATAGAGAATTTTATGCTCTTCAATTATGGTCTGATCATAATTTTTCATACAAGCATAAATAAGCGAGTTATCGGCAAACACTCGCGTTGGGGGAGCTAAAACCCCCGATTGTGTGGGACGCCGGCGTGGGATTTTATGGGACTTCTGTGGGATTCATTAGAACACTCCAATGTACATCTCTGCCAAAATTCAGCTTGCCCGGATTTTTTGCAAGCTTGAGCCAATTTTTCGGCTTCGTTGCCTGGACTATACTGAATTTAGAGGAAAATTTTGCAGACAAAAGTTGTAGCAAATCCATAGCTGAATTCAGAAAAATGTTTAAATTTTAAAATTTCTGAAAATTAGGTTGAACAATTATTGATTAAAATTTTCTGTGTTCCTGGAAAATTACACGAAATACTGAATTTAGAGGAAAATTTTGCAGATACAAGTATTACGTCACATATTCTTGAAGCCCCCCCCCCATTTTTCAAATTTATTTTTTTTAAGGGTAGCACCCCAGAGGAAACATCTATGAAGGGCGGTCCGCCTCCCCTAGCTACACCACTGGCTTCAGTGGCGTTCTTCTTCTTTCAAGTGCCGTGTCGGGTCTCCCTGACGTTGGCGATCACTTCAGCTAGTGCACCTCGATCTCGTGCTACGCGGAATAGTTGTTCCATAGAACGCATTCCAGTCCACTCTCTGATGTTTCTCAACCAGGATTGTTGCTTTCTTCCAATTCCACGCTTTCCTTCTGTTTTGCCTTTTAGTATCAATTGTAGGAGGTGATACTTGGGATTTCTCAGTATATGCCCAAGATATGAAATCGTTCTGCGTTTGATTGTTGTCAGAAGTTCTCTATTTGATTGCGCCCTCCGGAGGACCTCTTCGTTAGTTATATGTTGAACCCATCAAATACGCAACATTCTTCTCTGCAACCACATCTCGAACGCCTCAAGCCTATTCATTGTTCCGACCTTTAATGTCCACGCTTCCATTCCATATAGTAGGACGGACCATGTGTAGCACCGATTCATTCTCTGGCGAAGATTCAGATTTAAGTTGTCGTTACACAAGAAAGACTTCATCTTGTTAAATGTGTTGCGGGCCATTTCAATACGACACTTAATTTCGTTACCAGGGTTTAGGTCTTCAGTAACTATACTTCCGAGGTACTTGAACTTGGAGACACGCTCAATTTGTTGTCCATTTAGATATAGTGCAGCATTGTTGTAATTTTGACGGCTAATTATCATGAACTTGATTTTGTTGATGTTTATTTTTAGCCCTAGTCTTTCTCCGGTTTCACTAATTATGTTGATAAGAAGCTGGAGTTCGTCCAGAGTGTTTGCAAGGACAAGTAGTGTCGTCTGCATATCTGATTGTCACAATGGCTTTTCCGTTTATTTTGACGCCTAGTTCGGGTGTATTTTCTAGGGCTTCATTGAATACCTGGTCTGAATACAGATTAAAAAGTAGAGGTGAGAGAATACATCCCTGTCTAACTCCTCTTTGTATATTGATATCGCTAGTTATTGTCTCTCCTAGTTTAACTTTCGCTGTCTGCCTCCAGTATAGATTTCGAATTATCCTTACGTCCTTGACATCCACGCCGACTTCTTCCAGTCTCCTTACCAGTGTGTCATGCTGCACCCTATCAAACGCCTTCTCATAATCTATGAAGCAAGTAAATACATCTCTCCGTTGGTCACGACATTTTTGTAAGAGGAGGTTTGCTCCGAACAAGGCCTCTCTCGTTCCAAAGGCGTTTCGAAAGCCAAATTGCGTGTCATCCAGATCTTCTTCACATTTAGTTCTTATTCTAGCGTGGATTATGCGGAGGAAAGTTTTAAGCATGTGGGACATGAGACTAATGAGGCGGTAATCATTACAATGCTTGGGTTGTTGCTTCTTAGGTATTGCAATGAATGTAGATTCCAGCCAATCGTCAGATATATCTCCAGTATCGTATATATTGTTAAATAGTTCCACTATTGTGCCGATATTTTCGTCATTTATCAGTTTTAAAACTTCTGCTGGTATTCAATCCAGGCCTACTGCCTTTCTGTTTCCTGCTATTGTTAATGCGTGTTGTACTTCAGATTTTAAAATCTTTGGTCCGTCCTGGTTTGTTTCATGATCTTCCAAGTTGTTTCTTCTATCTTGAAACAAGTCTGTGACGTATTTCTCCCAAATGCTCTTCAACTCTGATTCTTCCAATATTGGCTGGTTCCCTTCATCAAGCAACATCATTGGTTTTTGTTTCCTGTAGTCGCCTGTTACCTCTTTGGTCTTGCGATGCATACTGTAACTGTCATGTTTCGAAATCATATCCTCTAATTCTCCGCATTGCTTCAGCATCCACCCCTCCTTTGCATTTCGTATCTCCGATCTTATCAACCTTTGTAATTTATTGTATTCCGCTTTATTGTTCTTTACTCGCCTGCGTTCTTCCATAAGATCCAACAGTTCATCAGTCATCCATTTATTCCTTTTAATCCGTTCGTCGCTTTTAAGATGTTGGTCACAGACTCCCATTATACTTTCTTTGATGTTACTCCATCTAGTGTGTATATTTTCTTGCCTTTTATGTTGGAGTTCGGCTAACATGTTATTGAGATCATTTGTTGTCTTCTCTCGTATCTCTTCATTTTTTAATTTGGATAGATCTATTCGTCTTATTTGTTGTCGTTTCTTCGTGATTTTTAATCTAAGTTGTACATCGGCTACAACGGGATTATGGTCGGATGCAATATCAGTACCGGGGTATATTTTTGCACAAATTTTGTATAGTATATACAGGGTGTCCCACGACCGAGGTCCACTACCTAAAGGACACTTTTCAAAGAAGAAGTTTCAACTAAAACCTTTGTCTGAATTCAAACCTTTGCGAGGAGAGGGTCCCCTCAATGCTATTTTTCAATGACCTTCAAATGGCTATAGCACCGAATATATTGATTTTTTAGTGTAATTGGTTCAATACTTTTCTAAATGGCGTAAAATGATCTACAAATTAGACTCGAACCTTTTATTTTATAATCAACAGCTTTCGAGTTCTGAATCAAATTATGTCCATTTCAAAGCTTTTTTTAATTTCTACCTTGAAATGGCCGTAACACCGAAAATATTGATATTTTTGTGTAAATGATTTAATACTTTTTTAAGCAGCGTGAAATAATCTACAAATTATATTGTAACCCTTTATTGGCTAAAATCAACGGCTTTCGAGTTATGAATCAAATTATGTAAAGAAATGTAAAAAATTCGAAGTTTTATTTTTCTGTTTTTCTTGCAAACCTTGTAGCTTGTAAACGAAACGATCTATTAAAAAAATTGACCAGCTCTTCGGATTGAAAATTTAACTGGCTACAACTTTAATGTAGTAAACTTTTTTGAAAAATCAAACCATTTCATAGAAAAATTAAAATTGCTTGTTGATAAAGTGTGTGCAATTTATCACTAAATCGTAGTTCTTACTGGAAAAAATCTATATTTAGTCGACTCCTTTTATCGGCGTGTTCAAATTATTATTTCTATAGCGTGTTATTGATACAAAAACCCTTAATTTATTATATTTTAACTTATTTGAATTCGCTTTGTTTCACTTAGTGCAGTGTATTTCACTTAAAAACACATTTCCCCCTCTAATTTCAGTATAGCTCTGAAACGGATCGGTTTTTCAAAAAAGTTTACTACACCAAAGTTGTAACCCGTAAAATTTTCTATCAAAAAGGTTACATCAATATTTTTGTAAAATGTCTTGTTTAAAAGATACGGAATAAACAAACAATTTAAACGTAGAATTTTTTAACATTTCTTTCATAATATGAAAGTCGTTGATTTTAGACAACAAAAAGTTATAATTTAATTAACAGATATTTTCATGGTCTTTAAAAAGTTCTGAACCATTAATACTAAAACATCAATAGTTTCGGTGCTACGGGCATTTAAAGGTGGAAACGAGAAGAATTGCTTTCAAGGGGGCTACATCAAATGTTTAAAGTTGGGCACAAAATTTTTCTTATAAAACTGCCTTTTATTACTATTCCGCGACCAATGTACCCCACATTGGTTGCAGGATAGAAAATAATTTTGACAAAAAATATTGACAAAACTAAACCAATACGTTATTTTGAAATTTTATAATTAATATTTTTCGCTAAATTAATTTAAAGTATTTATTTAATTACAAAAGAATTTTCTAAATTTCCCGTTGTAATTAAAATCACTTTTGTTATGATCAATGGTTATGATAAACAAAATCAAAATAGTAGGCTGGTTATGGCACAACAACTCTCACTTGTTTTAAATTCTATTTGGCGTGTGACATTGGTTCGTTAATGACGTTATACCAATTTTATTATTTTATTTGCTTTTTTTTGAACGAAAAATGAAGTTTTACGAACCACCTCGTGGTACTCCAGAGGCCGTAAACATGGTAAGTGTTGGGAAAACTTTTGTAGTTATTTAATACGATTTTAAATTGAATTTGATCGACGATACGGACACGCCTCCAGAATACAACAACACTCCTATCATTACTTATGAATGTACGACTTACAAGAAAGATGACGGCATACCCTTTTATTGGTACGAACCTGGCACTCAAAATTTGGTCATCGAAGAAGTCGCCAATACAAATGGAAATGTTTCCAATGAACCACAGCCTTGGTGTTCGTCATCCAACCAGCATGTTGAACCTAAGAAGGACAATATTGGAACTGTTGTAGACGCAGAAGATCTTCAAGACAGTTCCAAGAAATACATTGATGCAAATTGTTCAGACGCCTCCATTCCTGATGAAGATGATACCCTGGTGGGTTTTTCTGATGGTAGTAGTGATTCCGACAGTGATATAGCTAACTTTGACAGCAATTCCATGAACGTTTTGAATACAAACGACTCCTTCTCACACTCATCGTCCGATGCAGCTAGCGAAAAAGATCCTCCTCCATCACTATGTAGTGGTGACGGAGCTTAAAAAATTAAAGTAATAATTATCATTTGTAATTTATATTATTATATGTTACCAAAATTATTGAATGAATTAATAAACGGCCACGCTTGACTTGTTTTTTTTTTAAATTGTCATTTTGCTTCAGTATTAGGATTATGGTCAAAGGGGGTAACTGTGCACCTCCTTCCTGTATTTTCAAAACAAAAAAACAACGATTAAATGTACCGATTGCTAAAATTTTGCATTATAATGATCATTATATCATTCTTTCGTAGGTTCAAAAACTGAAAAAATTCACCCAACGATCTTGCCTTCAAAACGTTGTGACAACGGTAAGGTACAACAATATTTGTATAGGAACAATTTTGCAAAAAAAAGTCCATTACAGCATAATATTATTTAGCTTTGATATAGTGAAACTAAATCTTTCCTTACTACTCTTATGAGAAGCAGTTTGGAAAAGATAAAGTCCACTCAGAAGGTAGGAACCTTCTACTTTTAATTGCGTGGAGCCCTGATCTTAGGTCAACTATCTCTTTGATGGAAACGTCGGTATGCGAGGGCCATGGGTCGTGTAAAAACGCCTAGGAGAAACTCAAGGAAGCAGCTTTGCAAACACACACAAAATAAACTTAACAATAAAATAAAAATAAACAATATGATGTTCATTGCTCAAAGGCTTAAGGATAAAATCGATGTTTATGGTGTTAATATGGCGCCAGTGGAACGTAACAACAGTAGTCCACTACAGTAGCCGACCAGAACGGCACAGTAGCGACCTCATTGCCACCAAGAATCACCACCCCGACAAACAATCGACGGAACACTCCAATGGTCATATAAAAAATCCCATAAAGGTAACCACATCGAGCTTCCGACGACAAAACCAAGCGGCAGCGACCCCGGTGCAATGCCGCACCCTGTATATATGTAGGTCGCACATCGCAGCCTTGATAAAAATAATATTAAACCAAAATTAAACACAAAAAAAATAAGAAACATAAAAGTTCAAATACGAGGCTCGAACATAGAACGATCATTCTGGAATCCGATCGCCGATGCATTATGCTAACGTCGCTTGATGTTATAACGTGGAAATAAAACTCAGTCGAAATACATATTATCAAACATTTTAAATCAAATAATTATTAATTAAAATAATTACATAAAACCAAAATTCAAACATAAATCTACTTCCACGTTTGCGTACGTCAAAGAGATTAGATACTGCCAATCACTACGATGCAGAAATACAACTGCACCGCAATCATAATCTCGCTCAACACTCTGTAATAAAAAAATGCACGACAAAAGGAAAACCAGAATGTTACACATAATTAAAATAAAAAACATTAAAAGGCCAAGGGTGAATCTCGTCATCGAGCTCCTGTTGTAAAAATATTGGCCAATCGATTAACAGGTAGCTGTGAAGTAATGGCAAAAATAATTAGGTAACTCACAGGATAAGGAAACATGGTACGGCAAAAAAACCCATCATCCTCCAATCACGAATCAAATCCCCTACTGGGATGGAAAACAACATATTCCATAAAATATTCGGACTGTCGGACTGTAAATCCCATAAAACGTAACCATTATCCATTAAAATCGAAAACAACCCCAAAAATCACTTCACAGCACCAAAGACATGACCTTCTCGTCCGACACTTTCCCCAAGACTCCCGATGCAGCGCGCAGGTCGATTGCGCTCCGGAAAAGATGATAAAAATGGAAGTGTCTACACCACCATCTCATTCAATTTGAAATGAAATGGCAGTGGCCAAACAAATTGATGTATAAGGTTGATCATAACGGATGTAAAGTCAAAAATCCGTTATAATAGTTTTAGTGTGGGAGGCATCGAAAGTCGCATTAGTTTACTCGCATAGAAAATATTCCCGGAACGATTTCAACCGCTCCTTCAAAATAGAAATTTAATTCCAGACCACCAATTTGGTTTCCGGCATGGCCATGGAACGAACCCTGCTCCACTACCCGTCAGGTAGTAAAAACGATTCAAACCAACCTGGAATGCACGAGCTCTACTGCTTTTCTTGACATTTAATAAAGTGTGTACGAAGGATTAATATACAGAATCAAAAAGCACCTACTTTATTTAACTTGGTCAAAAATGCTGAAGTTTATACCAACTTACTATCCATTTTATCTAGAATTCCTCAAGGCAGTATCCTTGAACCTACCACCTTATATTTACATCAGACCTGCCGGAAACTAAAAATACAATGTTAGCTACGTTTGCAGACGATACTACTGTAATGGCATCTGATTAAGATCCAAACCTTGCTTCTCGATTCTTGCGGTACCACCTTCATAAAATTGAAGATTGTTTTAAGACTTGGTGGCATCAAAGCCCACACCTCAAAATCGGTGCACTCTCAGGAGAGGAACCTGTACCAGTGTAATGATGTTTGCCAGCATCCTTCCGGAGCACCATAGAATTAAATACTTAGGCTTCCACTTCAACCGACGTCTAACGAAGCTGAAGCATATTTGGTACAAGCGTCTTCAATTAGGACTCGTTAGTTAAACTAAATTGTTACTAAACTAACATTTAAAAATAAAACCAACAATACTAAACTAAATTGGCTAACTTTTTTTCTTTTTTTTTCGTAGTGCAGGGAAGGTGGAAATCTTCAAAAGACACCACCCCGGTATTCTGGGGTGGTAGTGTCGGATTCTTACCGACTAAAACCCCCTCCCCGACGAGCAGCGGGATTTACCTTCTCGGCATTACTTCCGCTGTCGTTTGCGATGGTCTGCGGCATGGTTGTTTTTTTGCGGCCCCCCGTCATCACTGGTTAGCTGGCTCCCTTAGCTGGTGGCTGGCACCAACGGAGTTCGTGGCCCGGGCTGATCGCAATGACCCCCCGGCATCACCCGAATCGCTTTGGACTGATGCGTGTTGGGAGCCACTAGGTAGTGGCCCGCAAGGCTCGTCTCTCTGCACCCTGGTGTGCAGAGTCTTGACCTGGTCTGCCGGGTCTACGCCACTGTCGGGTCGACTTCCCTCAGCTTGGCGTTGGGGGGAGACTGGTGTTCGTCTCCTTGATGTTACCTCTCACGTCAGCCTTGCGGGTTTTTGCACCTTGCCCGGGGTCGAATTTCATAGATATAACTTTTGTTTATTTAATTTCAAAAACCTAATTTAACTGGCCTAGATGTGATCCAAGAAGAAAATTTCTATTTCCTTTGCTATGTTACAATAAAGAGCTAAGCAAGAAAACAACGATAAACAGAAAAGCATATCAAATTAAAAATAATGAACTTGGAATAAAAATAAAGGACGTAACAAAACAACTATTGGCAACAAAATTGTCTTCAAACAGATATCTTAATCGGTGGCTCTAGATCAACAAAAGTTGGAAGTTTGAGTGCATACAAAGAATTACGATGAACAGCAGGTATGCCGTTAACGTAAGTATTGAAATGAAAGAATGGGAAAAAGATTACAAAAAACTTTTGATGGAGTAGAAATGAATTTATGGAGAGTTCACAGCCCACTCAAGAAGAAATCAAAGATGCCACAGAATAAACCACCGCAAGCGAGGTCTAAACGACCATAAAGTTAATGAAAAATGGTGGTCCAGGTGGAATACCAACAAAATTAATTAAGAATGGAGGAGAACCACTAAGGGAGAGAATAGCGCAATTTATGGAAAAGAGTTGGAAGAAATGTAGGGTAGGGGAAGGTGGGGCGGAATGGGGGTCGGGGCGGAACGGGGAATCAGGTTTATTTGCTGATAGTAGCACTGCAGTTCGCTGCAACTCTCTATACACCTTCATTATGCATCTGTGCAGTAATAAGAACGGTCGTTGTGAATTACCAAGTGTTTCTCCTTTGTTCATTAAACACCTCCCTGAAATCTGTATAAAACTACAACTTTATGAATATTTGAAAACAAGGTAAGATATATTTCACATTACTTTTCGTTATTCCAATTTAGTCTACCGAATTAAGCGTTGTTTAAAGTGTCTTTTCACGTGTTAACATGTCTTGGAGAAGTAACATGGCTGTCGCTAACCTTGCGATGTTTGGTTTACCAACACTTGGGGCACAACGGGGTAGGGCAGAACGGGGTACTACTTTCCGAGGTTTTCGCCTGAACATATACTTCCCATACCCAGAGTAAAGCCGGGGCAAAAGCGAGTGACGAGGAAACGAGGCAAAACGGCAATCCTGACAGCTTCCCCTTATAAGAATGAACTCGAAGAAGCGGCTAATAATGCTAAGAAGATCAAGGAAGCCAAAGAAAATAGACTTAAGAAAAAACTGTTCACCGGTAACGAAAAAAGGAAGGAGAATACCCAGAAAACTGTTAACAAAATAGAAAAAAAAAACACAGAAATTGTTAACAAAATAGGAACTTTGCCAGCCATAAAACATGATTTTGTTTCACCTTTTAATGAATACACCGTTCTGCCCCAAGCATGGGGCAGAACGGGAATATAACCTTTTTTTTTCAAACGTTTAAAATAAATACAAGTATTTTCATTATTTTAATTTAAACATCGGAGATGTTAAACGACATGTTAAATAAATTTATTCACACTATAATAGATTTTTACCTCTTTATTTACACCTTCAAATACTGTCCCAACCACATCGACCCCCGTTCTGCCCCACCTTCCCCTACCTAATAAATAGAGAACATCCTAGCGCAGGACTCATTTATGACCTAGACCCTAGACTATACACCGAATATGAAAAGTGGGGACTACAAATAAGTTTTAATACGACAGAATATCTTGCCGTTAACACCGAAGGTAATTCTGAAATCTTAATTGACAAAGAAGTACAAATCAAACAGGTGGAAGAGTTTCAGTATCCGGGAGCGATTATCATTAACGATGGCACTTGCAACAGACAAATTAAGGAGCAGAAATATTGTGGGAGCATTGAACTCCTTGTGGTGGGACAACAATATCTCAAATTAAAACAAAGGAGTCCGAAAAGTTATGCTGACATCGGTTGTTTGTTACGGATGTGAAGTTTGGAACTTAAATGCGAACATGCAAAGAAGAAGCAGTCGAAATGGACTGCAAAGAAGTACCGATACTTCAAAGTATGCAGATTGCAACATGTAAGAAACGAACATGAGAAATCAAATGAAAGCATATGGAGTTATAATCCAAAAAAAATGAGAAACGGAGCTTGCATTGGTTTGAGCATCTACTGAGAATGGATGACAACAGATGGCCAAAAAGGCTGTTAGAATAGGTTCGTCCAAGAAGAAGGAAGCGTAGAAGACCTAGAAGATCTTGGCCCGATAGAATAAGGAGGGATATGGCAGAAAGCAACCTAGAAAAAGTTCAACAAAATTTACCTAATGCAATTTTAGCATCACACGCTATTCAAACTACCTTAATTAATTTGACTTTCATTACTTATAACTACATGAAAATGAATTTCGTTAAACAAATCTAAAAAAATTCACATAAGTGAATTTATTTTTAATTTTATGTTTCAATTGAATTTTCAATTAATGGCATTAATTAATTTAATCATTGAATTTAATTAGATACGTCTTAAATAATTAAAAAAATTTTAAATTTTACAGCCCGTTTTAAAAATGAAATTTCAGAGCAATTCAGTAGGCTTTGGAATTCGCGATGATGATTTGTTTTATAATACAAAGTGTCATTTGCAATTGACTACAAATAGTGTACTACTGAATTAATTAATTATTTGAAGTAAGAATGAAATTTTTTGAACCGAAACGTGGAACTCCAGACGCAATAAATATGGTAATTCATTATTTTTAATGTGATTACTTATTAAAGTTTTTTTTTGTAATTCCAACTTACACATCAATTTGCATTTCAGAGTGACGACAATTCCGACGGGGTGAGTACCGATGGGGGCACCCCACCACCAGAATATGATCCCCATTATCGCCACGCTCAGGCGTTGGAAGAAAATAGTGCCCAAAACAATGAAGGCATTGTTTTGTATTTAACCAGTCAAACCGCATCACGTGAAGATGTAGTATTTGAATCAGACGAAGAAAGCGAAGAAAACACTGACGAACGCCCAGTTCTTCATAATTTCTCCCCACCAGATAGTACTTTCGATCAGAATATAGGACAAGATGAAAACAGTACGGCCGATATGTATGCAGGTTTCGTCCCAAGCTATACATTCTTGCCGACTCTCTCAAGACTTTCACTACGAAGAGTTATGCTACCACCACATCAATTTTTTTTCGATGACGATGGACATTCTATACCTCCCATCGATACAGAAGCCGAAAACGACACTCAAGAGATTGACAATAGCGATACCCGGGACCCAAATAACAATGACGACGCTTCTTGTAGTCACAGGAACAAAATGGATGAAATGGATTAAATGTTGTAACTTTCAAAACTGTACCAAAATTATACTGTGGTTTATATATATGACATACTTTGTTCCTTGGTGTTTGTATTTGAGAAATCAATATAATTTCATAACAAATGTGGTTTTTGTAATGGCCATATTCGGGGCCGAAGTTATATAGCTACAAACGGACTAGACTCGTGCCTACAAGCACCACTCGTGAGAGAAGCCACATACATTTCAAATATTTTAATATTCCTGTATAGCATTGTCAGACGATAACTGCTTAAAGCCGAAACGAGTTACAATTAAAATATTTATGTACCTACGATAGTCCAGCATGAAAATGGTATTTTTTTGCTCGAGCCCTATAATTTAGCATCGGAACATAGTCCCCGAGTTATGGACATCATACTCGGACCGGAACAGGGGCAAGTTTGTCAAAGAAGATTCCAAACATCAGGAAGTCGTCAATTGGCCGACTTTTCTGCCACTTTTGTGAATAGCAGCTCAATTTCAGTGGACCTGAAGTGGAAATTGAACATTCCTTCAAATATAAAGCATAAAATTTTACGGAAACTTAAATTTTTAGAGATACGACGTTTTAAATAACTCCAATTTTCCATTCTGTTTGTGCCGAAAACTGGGTAGGATTGGTTAAAATAATATTATACACAAAAATATGATGTTATTTTTAAAAAATCCATCACAAATTTGTATGTTGGAACTACTACTTGATCCACTTGGACTACTTTTTTTAACTCGAACATTGAGCGCATTGAGCTGTGTTCCCTAAAATTGTAAACCTCATAACTCGAGTTACTTGCTTTTTGTCATGTATTTGTTATAATGCCTTTTTTAAGAGTTTTCACATGCTAAAATGATTTATAACTGTAGGTTTTGTGCTGATAAGGTTCTGAATATTTATTTGTTAGTAGGTACAGTAGTAAAATATGGTAAGTAAAATAAATAATCCCCCCCCCGCGCTTTTTTTTTTGGTGTTTAGCTCTTCTTGACTGACAAAGGGTTGAATTTACGAAGGAAGGATAAGGGAACAAAATTTTATAGAATTTTTTTATCAGGTGGTAAAATATTAAAAAATGTTTTATAATATTGTTTTACTTTTCTGCTGGAGGTTTTCTATACTCGCCAGATCCCCCCCCCCTCCCAGTTGAAATAATAATATAAAATAAAACTTTTTTGGAGTTAAATTATTTTTTAAGTAAATAAGCAAATTTATATAGTATTTAGTTTTTATTTATATTCTTCCATTGGAACAAGTTGCCACTGTTTATTCTTAATTAATTATAATTATTTATTAATTTACATCAAATAAAAAAATATATAATATCTGAGGGATAACTGCAAATTCGATAGTAAATTGCACACAATTCAAATTTTCTGTGAAATGAATAGGTTTTTATTGGGTTTTTAGAGGGGGGGGGGGATTTTACACCAGAAAATTTTCTCGAAGAAACTTGGAACTTAAACGATCGCAGCCCAAACAGCCCCTTCTAAAATTGTTCTACAGAATTACAACTTTTATTAAAAAGCTTTGAGGCTCAAACGATAGGAATTAAAGCCCATTGGAGCTCAAACGATGATCGATCTAATTTTATAAAAAAAGTCGTGTTGGAGGGCTGCCGTTTCTACAATCTCCCCCCCTTCTCAAAGTTTTTGCGAATATGGAGCTCAAACGTTTGAAACTAATTTCATTAAAAAAGCGTGTTGGGGGGGGGGAGAAATGTAATAACTTCTTAGGCGTAAACTAGCAAGTAAAAATTTATATTCCAAATTTTATGCATTACATCTATTACGCATAAAATCCTTTTGGATGTAAAGACTTAGGTATTAATGGCTTATTATTGACGTGGAATCTATACACAGTTGACTCGCGATAATCCGACAGTTACGGCACCGAGAGGGTGTCGGATTATCAAAAATGTCGGATTACCGAAGGTTGATTTTTTAAAAGTGAATTTTGACTTCTAAGGCAAGAAAATTTAAGTTGAACAAAACAAAATGAATAATACAAATTTATTACATATTTATAACATAAAACAATACAAATTGCAGCAATTACCTATGTACCGACAGTACATATTTACGGCTTAAAAAATCTGTAATCGTTTTCTGTTTCTTTTTACGTAAAGAGTAAGATCCGACGCGGCGTCGGACTTTACCGAGCGTGTCGGACTGTCAAATGTCGGATTACCGCGAGTCAACTGTAGTAGCTGATTGGCTAACCTTATGGAAATTTTTGAAACACCGGTTGTAGTTCAAAGGGTTATCAACAGATAACTAATTAATTAAATTAGCAAGTAAGGTATTAAATAACAATACAAATTCGGTCTTCAAGTTCAAGATATAATGAAGTGAAATAATTAACAAAACATATTATGATTAATTTGACAACACACTAAAAAGTTTGCAAACTTTCACGATAAAAATAACGTTGAATTTCGAGATATACGTCTAAACACAGCCATGTAAATCGCGAATAGATTGCTTTATTACTGCAATTTTTGGATTATTGTATTGTTGCTCAAACGATTGGATTTATAATTTATTCCGGCTACCAATTTAGTAACATCATCTGTTAATAACTTGTAGAACTGTAGATAAGGTGTTTTCAAAACTCCCATAAGGATTGTCTATCTGAGGCTACATAATCAAAAGTACAGTTGTAGTACGTGACTTTTTCAATGGAATGGCACCAAATTTAAAGAAAAAGGAAACTTATTTAAACCTACTTCAAATTACTATTTTTGTTAAGGTTTGTTTATTAACGGGGTCGTCCATAAATTACGTCACGCCATTTTAAGCAATTTTTAATCCCCTCCACCCCTATCGTCACACAAACCTAGACCCCCTTCCAGGTATTACGTCACATATTGTTGAACCCCCCCAATTTTTCAAATTTTTTTTTTAGGCGTAGCACCCCAGAGGAAACATCTATGAAGGGCACCCCCCCCCCTAGCTACACCAATAACTTCAGTGGCATAGCCACTGAAAAAATACTTTTTTAAATGCTTATAATAAAATATTTAATCTATAAATATACTTTGTGACATGACAATTTTGAAACCCCCCCCCCTAGGAGCGTGACGTAATTTATGGACGACCCCCATGCTTACCCTGCAATGGAATTTAATTTTTTTGGCATTTGCCTATGTAAGTCGTATGTTTAGTGTGGGTGGCAATATACCATAATTCTTAGGTAATTTAAATTGAAAGTAACATTATTTTATATTAACACGCGAAATGACATCAGAATTGTTATTTAGTAGTAACGACGTTACCTTGCGAAGCACCATGTAGAGGTGTGGTAAAATACTTGCAGTCGAGCGCTAGAGCGTCATAATGAACGAATTTGTTTCTTCCGATTTTGGGGGGGGGGTAGATTTTATTTTGCAAATTTATTAGCAGATCGTAGTTTGCTATAGTAGGGAGGTGGGCTTCGACAATAATTAAAATTTTTCTCAACATTTTAATAAAGCACTTAATATCCATTCCGCCGTTTACTGTCTAATCGACGCTGAATTGTCCAATATCCTGTGGCATAAGTTCGCATGAAAAATATTAATTCATATTGCTATTGTCTTCTGGAGGGCGGTGCCCTGTGGCCCTCCCCGTACCGGCCGCCACTATAGTGGACCACCCTTTATAGATAATATGACTGCCTGAGTTGAATCTAGCTTAATAAAACAAAAGCAAAAAATTATTGATTATGACAATTTTTTAAAATTTTATTTGGATTAATTACCAACCAAAATAAAAATTTTTTTTACATTATTGACAAGAAATATTAAATCTTTTGGAATAATTTTGAACTCAAAATTTATATGAGATAAATTTTTATCAGGTATAGTGATAATTTAATATAACGTTACAGTTGTCGGTTTATCACTCCAATAAAATGGAAGTAAGTAAAGTAATTAACTGAAAATAATTAATTACTAATTTAAATTTAATTTATTTAAGATTTTATGCAGGATTTGCGGTCAGTGTTTATGTTGTAAAAAGTGTCGCATAAAACATGAAGAAATTAAACACAATGTGCACCCAGAATGTGATATTTGTGTATATGGCAGATTTATTTTGAGCAATCCTGGTGCTTCTTTGATTGAACATATTAAAGAATTTCATATGCCTGTACACTGTTTGAGGTGTAAGAAGGTATTCACATCGGCAACTGATTTGGTATCCCATGATAAGTGCATAGTCAAAATAGAACGAAAAGAAACGGTTTCTGATAAACTCAATTTAACAAGTGATATAAATTACGATTCTCCACCAATTACGGCCTTTATGTGCAAAAGTATCTTACGGTCCAATAAGTCAAATTACAACAGTGGTGGTGACGTCACCACAAGTACGCCAATGCAGAACAATAATGATCGTGATTTGATGTTGGATAATATACAGGAGGTGATAACTCCTGTAGACGCGGTGGAAAACAACGACAACGTGAAAAATCTAAACTCTGTTATTAAAATAGGAGTTACGCCATCTATTACTGAGCAATCAAAAAATGGTGAAGGGGCCCTCAAACGAAGAGTTACTTTTATTGAAACGCCTACCGAATATACCAGTAAAAAAGTTCATTCGGCTTATGGTCATGGGTCGGAAACGTCAGGAAAACAGTTTTCTTCAGGTAATGTAGATTCATTAAAAAGAAAATTAAATTATTAACAAAATTTTCTTTTTATGAAATTATATTTGTATAAATAAATAATTCCCCCCCCCTCGTAAATAAGTTTTAGTTTAGCTACTCGTGAAGGGTATGTTAAAAGTTGAGCAATAAGCTAGGAATAATTTTAAAAACTCCGTTATAAGGGTAAAGCAGTAGCGACAAGCAGCGCTCTTAAATCGGTCACCCATCCAAGTATGAACCGCTCTGCGCTACATTGTTACTCAAAGAGAATAATTAAATAAAAAAATTAATATTCAATAACGTGTATCTTTGCGCATCGTTGCGCATCTTTCTCAAATGTACAATCAATAGTTTGGATATTACATATTAAAATCAATTAAATATTTAACTTTGAGCATTTTGCACTTGTTTGTATGTTTTTCTTAAATCTAGAAAATCAACCTCAGCAAAGTCTAAATGTCTCCCCTATCAGGGCCGCACCAGAGTATTTTACCCTATTAGTAAAATATTTGTTGCCCCCTTCGTGCCTGTTTCGTTATTGTTTTTGTATTGTATTGTCGTGCGATTTCATCCGAATAAAACCAAAATTGATTTGATTTTTTTCTTGATTTATTAAATTAAAATTAGAAAATAAAATTTTTGGATTTGTCACCTTGTGTTTTGAACCACTTAAACCTCGGATTAGCGAGGCCCTTTGTCCTCCAGTAAGTGGAAAGAATACTGAAAGTTGTGCTCACCACGTAAAACAAAAATCAAAGCGGGCCAGAGAAAGAATACACAGGAAAGGTACACAGAAGGGCCCCAGTTTTGCTTGCTTTGAATAATTAAGGGCGTATGACACCATACTTATTTTCATACTTAATTGTACCCAATTCTGCGCAGAATGCAGTTCGCACTGTGCCAACGGACGCCGGATATAAAATCGCGAGATTGGGATGCCAGAGACCTATCTAAACCGGGAAAATCTATATGTGGTATAGCTTGAGAAAACTTTGCTGTATTTCGAGGTGCCACAATATTTAACATGAGGCAAGTCAATAAAATGGTGAATCAACCGATAAATTACGGCCTGAACGCATAAGTAATACTTTTCAGTGCGCCCTTTAGGCCGCACAACCTAGTACCACACCTTTTCCAGCAGTAATTCAGAAAACCTCATCTGCTGTTCAGAAATCGTGAATTATAATTCAGATTTGTCAACTGATATTCAGAAATCATGAATTGCAATTGACAAATCTGAATAATCGTTGACGATTTCTGAATATTAATTGACAAATCTGAATAACGGTTGACGATTTCTGAATTACTGGTGGAAAAGGTGTAAGTGGCTAAACTGAACTGTCATAAATACAAATGGGCTAAAAGTCACTCTATTTTTGAAAAAGTTGATTTTATTTATGAATCTGTTCATTTTATTTTTAAGGCCATCCCCTGGGCTTAACGTAAACCCCAAATCGGAATTAAATTCAAAGAAAGCTGGAAATTTACTTTAATTGCTTTATTTCCAGTCTATAGGCAAGATACTAAGTTTTCCCCCTCTTATGAGACCTGCGTTAGATGCAGTGGCGGTTTTATCAAATGCATGTTAGGCCTTGGCCTACCCAAAAAATATGGACAAAAATAATATTTGTTATGTACTTATATTATACCTAATACAGAAACTTGCAAATTTCTCCGTATTTTCCTATGCAAATCGTTCTTTTAGCGACGGTGGTGACGCACCATAATTATTATAGATTCTAAAGTAATTTGCATTGAAATCTTGTAAAATTACAGAAAGCTTGTAATTTAGCGATAGATAAGTTGCGCGACCACCGCTTTAGTTATTTAAAATGAATGATCGGAATCGATTTTCAATTAATTGTATAGATTTTCATCATAAATATTTATTATCTGAATGTAAGTTTACCACATCATCTATAATGTAGCATAATACAACACAGCAGTTAATTCACAAATACATTATTTGATTTTTTTTGTGAACTTAATTTGTTTGCATGTTTAATGCCAGCTAAATGTGACATTTTTCAGTTTACACCCTCAAATATCAGGGTGTATAACTTTGGAACTAATAAACATAGTGCGCGGATTTATTTTCAACAAACTTATTAGTTTAGATTGCCGGAACAAATATTTTTTTAATTGTTAGTTTTGCACCCCCTCCCCTTACGGGTCTATTTTTTTCCCTAAAAATTAATATATAGTATTATTAGGCCTAACATAGTCGACATGTGTACCAAATTCTATTTTGGGGCGACAATTGCAGATTGAGAAAAAATATATAGTATATCACCTATCATTTACTTATTATTTGATAACTTATAGTTATAACTTATAGTATATTATATTTTTTTCTGAATCTGCAATTGTCGGCCCAAAATGAAATTTGGTGCTCAGGTTGACTATATTAGTCCTAACAATATATATTAACTTTTAGGGGAAAAGAGACCAGTTTGGGGAGGGAGTGCAAAACTATCAATTAAAAAAATATTTGTTCCCGCAATCTAAACTAATAAGTTTGTTGAAAATAAAACAGCCCATTATGTTCCATTAGTTCCAAAGTTATACACCCTGATGTTTGAAAGTGTAAACTGAAAAGTATCACATTTAGCCGGCCATAGCATGGAAACGAATTAAGTTTACAAAAAAAAACAAATATTATATTTTTGGTTTATCTGCTTTGTGGTAGTATACTAAAATTTTTATCAAAATTATAGATGATGTAAATTTATATTCAGAAAATAAATATTTATGATGAAAATCTATACGATTAATTGAAAATCGATTCCGATCATTTTAAATAACTAAAACGGTGGTCGCGGAACTTATCTATACTTTGAGCGGTTATTGCTATGTTAATACAAATCTGACGAAAAATTTGTATAAATATTTTTTTGTAGAGAATTTAATTAGCTTTAATTTTCTATTAAACTATTTTGTTATAAAGTTCAAAGAAACTTGAGAAATCGGCGAAAAACTGATTTTTGTCTGTTTCTCGCTATATTTAATTTATTTTTAGTGACCGAACCCATGCTGATCCCATGATCAAATTTGGTATGCATGCTCAACACAATTGCACAAAAATATAGTTAAAAAATGAACAAAATAAAAAAACCGTTTTAGAAATAGGGTTAATATTAGAAAATTAATCCAGTTAGGGGTTGAAAAAATAAAATATTGTTGAATATTTGAATAGGGCGTTCATTTACCTTTCCAGAACATTATTAATTTTTTTAATTTAGACTACTGTGGATAAAGTTACAGTCGTTTTCCTACAAGTCTACATACCAAGTTTTTGACTTTTTGAAGGACTAAAACAAGGAAACGAATGCCTTTTTGAATAAATCCTGAAATTTGTATTTTTTATTTCTTACTAAGATGGTGTGTACCAAGTTTTGTCAAATTTGGTGGGGGTCGAGTAAATTCTTTAGTTGATTTGAGATTGAATGACCCGTATGGAGGTTCGAAACTCACTACATATTCATCAATTGATTTCAGCTTATAAACTTCTTTATTGGTGTCACTTGGTTTCAGATCGACATAATGCATCGGAAGTGGTATTTTGGTCACTCGGTGTTTAATGTTCCACATGTTGGTTACTTCATGTCCGGCATTTAGTAGGGATTGTTTTATGGTATCAATTGAAGGAGAGGGGTGTATTCCTCTAAGAACAACTCTAAAGTTTCTGTCCTGTTCAAATTTATAGGAATGATATTCTGTTTCTTTGTCATCGAGATCCTTTATTACTGCATTGTAGTGTTCGCCGTTTGTTCTTGCTCGAAGGACTTGTTGCAAAGGGTTAACTTCCTGTACCTTGTATATTGTTATAGGTGGTGGTTTTGGCTCTTTCTTTTGCTGTTCAAGGGCCTCTTTTGTGATTGTATCTACATCTGATAGCGGTGTGAAACGATTCCGTGTAGATATGGGTTTACTCAGCCAATAGTCACTTAACCTTGGTTGCTTCTGGATTGGTAGATTTCCCGGGCTATGTAGTCCCTTTTTGTTAAGGACCACCTAAAATGCATCGTCCACCTGTTCAAGTGTTATGTGGTTTTGGTTAGATTCAGTTTGATTGGTTAGAGGTGAATCTTGCTGATTAAGATCGGTCAAGGCCTTTTGTGCTACAATTGAAATATTGGTGCCATTCAGCAGAGGTAACAGTTGCGCAACTGTTGGGGATTTTTCTACTGGCACGTCCGCTACCTGCTCGATTCTTATGGAATTTCGCTACCTTTACTCAACTGTTGTACAACAGTTACACAATGCTTTTTCTGCTGAATGGCACCATTAGTTAGTTGTACTTCCTCGTTCTTGCTTACCGCTGAGGTGATTAGGGATCTGTTTGAGGTTATGTCCGCCACTTCGCATCTGCCACATATCCACTGGTTTACCTTTCCGCTATTATTTAATTCGTGCAGTGTATCAATGTCCATTTGTATGCATTCTATGTGATAGGTAGTCCTGCATTTCATTTTACATTTGATCAAATCTTCGTATTTTGATATTGCTCTCTCGCATATCTCACACGTCAACATCGTGCAGGACCGGACTTGACCCTGAATATGACCATTTAAATAATAACACTTATTATTAGTTAAGAAACTACTATATTAACTACATATTATATTAATTAGTGTAGAAATAGAAATTTAACATACAAGCTTAAAATAACCAAAATAATTATTACAATTATTCCTATTTTTATAATATTACGGCAAATATCATTGCCGTGGTCAAGATTGGCATGTTGTGGTGGAGATCTTGGATTCTGAGATACTAAGCCACTGGTCGTTGGTGTATCTTCCGGTGGTAAATTTTGACTGTCATCGGATTCGTTTGCTTTCAATATGGTTTCGGGGTAGATGTAGACGTACTTCGGCTCATAGGTTATACGTTTGGGTTTGTTCGGTTTGTCTTTATTCTGAAATACAAATTGATGCGTCAGTTGAAATTACGAAAAAATAACTTTAATATAAGTAATCACGTTAAAAATAATTAATTACCATGTTCACTGACATCACTGCACTAGTTATTATATGCAGTTAATATTTGCAATTGACACCTTTTATAATGAAAGGTTATAATGAAACAAAACCTAATCGCGAGTGCCTAGAGAAACTCGCGATTAGGTTTTTGTTTGTTTCACTTGCAATTTTTGACATCATATAAGAAGTAGTGTACTCTTAATAATTACTTGATTGAAATTCACTTCAGTTAGTCAGTGAACATGGTAATTAATTATTTTTAACGTGATTACTTATATTAAATAAGTTATTTTTTCGTAATTTCAACTGACGCATCAATTTGTATTTCAGAAAAATGACCAACCAGACAAACCCAAACGTATACCATATGAGCCGAAGTACCTCTACATCTACCCCAAAGATAGAGAGAATTTACCACCGGAAGATATACCAACGACCAGTGGCTTATCTCAGAATCCAAGATGGCCACCACAAGATTCCATTTTTGTCTACGTCAATATTATCTTTATACTTAATTTAATAGCTATTTTAATATTTTATGTGGTGATAATTGTAGGCTTGTGGACGAAACTTGTGGAATTGTCTTCCCTTGAATAGCACCATGAAACTTTATAAAAAAAAATTAATGTAATTTAAATTCATGATAATGTTTGCTAAATGTGTGATTTAAATAAACAACATTACTTATTTGCTAATTGGTTTTTATATTTCAAAAATTAAGTTAATAATAAGTGTTATTATTTTAATGGCCATATTCAGGGTCAAAACTATGTAACTACAGACGGATTAGAGACCCCAAATTAATCAGCAAAGGTTGTAAAAACGGGCTACTACTTTGTAAAATTAAAAAAAAAATTTTAAATATTTGGAATTATTTAATATGTACCTAATTAATTTCAATGATTAAATTAATTAATGTAATTAAAAAATTAATTGAAACTTCATATTAATAAAAATTCACTTGTGTAATCAACAACGAAAAATTATGAAGGCATTAAAATAAAAATATGAGTTCTTCATAAAGAATCAAGGAAAAATTAAATTTTGTAGATTTTCTTTTAGCGCAATTCATTTACGTGTTATTAAATAATGAAGGTGAAAATAATTAAAGTAGTTGGAAAAGCGCGTGATGTCACTGTTGCTAAAATTGCACTGGGTAAATTATGTTCAACTTTTTTCAGGTTTCTTTCTATCGTTCCATGATCTTCTACGCTTCCTTCTTCTTGGGGGTACCCACTTCAACAGCTTTTTTGTTCATCTGTTGTCCTCCATTCATTAGGTACCCTGCTGTACTTCTTCCAGCAGTTTTCCATAAATTGCGCCCTTCTCTCCCATAGTGCTTCTCCTCCATGCTTAATTAATTTTGCATATCATCAAGGGCCGCGATGCCAACCATCCACCATCGACATCTTCCTCCTCCAAGGTGTCGGAGGATACACCGCACCAGCGGTCCTGGAAGACCTCTCTTCAAATCATTACCCGGTGGTGATGACCCTCTTTCTCAACTGCGACCTGCACGAAAGAGACATCCGTACCACCGACTGGAAAAATATAAGCAGCTCTGCAACGATAGAATAGCAATCGACACAAACATTGTCACCAACGCAAACATCGAAGAAGCCATCACAAAATTCACAGTGGCAATGCAATCTCCGTTCAAAGATGCAACCACAATAAAGAAAGTAAAAGAAACCTACAATGTGGATCCAGAAATTAGGAGGCTCAAAACAATTCGTAACTGGGAAAGGAAGCAGTGGCTCTGCACAGGAGATCCGTCACACCGCATCAACAAGAACCATGTCACCGAACTAATTCAGCAGTTGCTTCAAGAAGAAAGAAAAGAAAAGTGGAGGAAGGTGACAGAAAGCCTTACGCTCCGTGACAACTCCCTCTGGCAGGTCTACAAATGCCTAAAGAACAAGCACGAAGAAATCCCGATAATCAAGACCAGTAACAATGTCAAATTATACACGGACAAGGAAAAGGCCGACGTTTTTGCAAATGTTTTTCTGGATGCCCACGGTAAAACCATCAACGACGTCTCTCCAATGGACGACGAAGTAAATGATTCATACGACAGAAAGCCTTCTCAAGACAAATCCAGCAAAAATTGCAAAAATTATTCGAGGCCTGAAAAACAGAAAAGCTCCTGGTCTGGACGGCATCTCGAATAGGCAGATTAAATACCTTCCCAGGAAAGGAGTTTGCCTAATATATTACATCTTTCGTGCATGCCTCTCTAACTGCTACTTCCCTACGCAATGGAAGCATGCCAAGGTAATTGCACTGCCTAAACCCAACAAGGCAAGAAATGTGGCGACAAACTACAGGCCCATCAGCCTACTCGCAACTCTTAGTAAAGTGCTGGAAAAAATCATATTAGAGGAGCTCAAGGATCACTTAACCGAACACGGAATCATCATAAACGAACAATTTGGTTTCAGAGCCGGACATAACACAACGCATCAAGTGGCGCGCATCAAGGAGAAAATTGTGCATATGAGACATTTAAATAAAGACACGGGCATGGTGTTATTGGACTTGGAAAAAGCTTTCGACGTTGTTAATCGCAAAGCACTTATATATAAGTTAGTGAAATTAGTTAAAGCACCCATCAATTTAATCAGCAGGCGTCCCGCAAGGTTCATTATTGGGTCCGATCCTTTTTTCTGTTTTCATCAACGATATTCCCCGGCATCCCAAAACAAGTATAGGTGTTTATGCTGACGACACAGCTATTTTCGCCCATTCCAAGAAAACCAGGAAATATGTAACGTATCTAGAAGAACACACTAAATTAATTCTTGAGTTTTTCAATATGTGGAAACTAAAAGTCAACATACAAAAAACGGAAGCAATCCGGTTCACCTTCAAGCGTAAACCTCCGGACGTCGCAGGAGTTCAAGTTGGCAATGACACCATACCGTGGCAGACAGTGAAATACCTGGGCAACACATTGGACTCGAAGCTGCTATTCAGCCAGGAAATACAGGCTCGGCTGGACAAGACCAACTTTGTGATTCAATTGTTGTATCCTTTCATAGGTCCCAACGCCAGAACACCGAAAAGAGAAAAAATCACTTTGTACAAAGCCTGTGCCAGGTCGATACTTACTTACAACGCACCTATCTGGGCCACCGCATGCAAGACGAAGATGAAATCCATCCAAGTCATGCAAAATAAATTCCTACGGATCATTGGCCAATACCCTAGGTATACTACAAACGATTTCATGCACGCAAACCTGGAGATCGAAACCATCGCCACGTTCATCAAAGAGAAGACCAGGAAGATCATTACACAAATGACGACACATCAGAATCCACTCATCGCTGAAGTGGTTTCATACGACAATGATGTAGTATTGCTCATTATGTTATTTTTTGTTTGCTTTTTAAATATTTTTCAAATTTTTATATTCTTCAATTCTCCATATTTTTCACAGCAGGTTTTTGAAAATTTTTTCCTGCATGCAACTTACTTTTGTTTTAACTAAACTTTTACATTTACTTTAATTAATTAAATATAGAAGAGATGTGATCGGGCCTTTTGATTTTTTCACTGTAAAAGTGTACGGCTGCCGAAATACTTCTTGATTGTATAATAACCGAAGGACCAGTTGTGATTTGATGTCAAAGACGAATTTAAATAACGTGATTATTATAAAAGTCTTCATTTACACTATATTAATAATTAGTACAACTGCACAACTCAATTACACTAATGAATAAACCCTTTTGTTCTTTTTGTCAAGTGACAAGAAAAGCGTAGTGTTTCCTTAGGTGTCACTTGGCAGAAGCTAGTTGAATACTGAGGCGCGTCCGACAAGACGGCCCTTTTATGCACAAATTACAACTAATACAAATTTACAGATTTTAAATGATTTACAATGGTACAAAGTTTAGGAAATTTTCCCAATTCGTGGGAACAAAATTGTCTTGAAATCACCATTGTCATTGTCACGTACAACTAGCTACCTCTTCCAAGAAGGGAGCTTACCTTGTACAAAAGTACCTCATGATTTGTTTGTCGGTTAAGTAAATTACAGACTTGGTCACACAAATTGACAATGGTGCTTTTAAGTTTATGACTTAATCTAATCCTATAATTCTAAAAAGTTGTTGCCGTCGCAACAAGATGGCTACCAGCCCTAATATCTGTAACATACGAAATGTTAAGGTATCCTCATGCCTAGTACTAAATTAATAAATGTTATTTGATTTGATCAATTTTGTTGGTATTCCACCTACACCTGCAGATTTACCACTTTTCATTAACTTTATGTTCATCTTGACCTGGCTTGAGGTGGTTGCTTTACTGTGGCGGCTTTGATTTCATAACGTATCTCTCATTGATTTATTTTTTTAATTTCCAACCTGTAATAGGTTTGTAACAGGTTTATTTTAGCACTAGCTGGCACGGGCGGCCTAGCCATCTAGACCCATGATAGATCCGTGAAGGCTATAGTTGTTCGGCCTTCGGCCTCACAGGGCGAGGACCATAATAGATCCGTGAAGGCCATAGTTGTTCGGCCTTCGGCCTTACAGGGGGAGGACCATAATAGATCCGTGAAGGCCATAGTTGTTCGGCCTGCGGCCCCACAGGGCGGACCATAATAGATCCGTGAAGACCATCGTTGTTCGGCCTTCGGCCTTACAGGGCGGACCATAATAGATTATATTTATATGCCTTCGGCTGCCTTGACTGCTAGTAGGTGATTGCCAGTGGTTTTTCGGCATTCGGCCTCACAGGGGGAGGACCATAAGGATTTCCAGTGGTTATTATAGTATTATGCCAACCAACCACTTTCCGTACATACAGGGTGGGATAACTGATCGCTTTTAAAAAATACAACCACTTTCCGTACACTACAGGGTGGGATAACTGATCGCTGTTAAAAAATATATTTAGATTTTTGCCCACCAATCAGTACACTTATATGATAGATTAAGAGCACCATCTAGCGAAAGCGTAGTGAGCAAGAATGGCCAGGCAAAGTAAGGGTTTTCTACCTGGCAAACGAAGGGTTTGCCAGGTATTATATATATATATCCGTATAGGGTGTTTCAAAAAACAAGCTCCTGGCTGTATGATTTGTGTAATGAATATATTTTGTTTTTACTAACTCAGATCTGATTAGTATTAAGATTTACCGCTAATTTTGTAGTAAGTACAAATATCTCCACTGTCGAGTTTATTTTTTTGAACATTTTACACGATTCTGCGATTTGTGACTTGTGGCTACTGATTTTTTTTATATAATAATTAAATTGTTTTATTTTGCAATTTTGTTTTACTCGTCACTGAACCTGCTACTTGTTATCTCAACTTGATTAGTTACTTTCTGCTTTCGCGCTTTCGGTTATTTGTTTTCAGAGACGACAAAAAGCGCGTGGCGCCCGTTTTTTTGAGTTTGGATCAGGTCGTAGCGGTCTGATCGCTGACCCACCCCAAATTGCTCTCTGTAGAGTAAAGGTAAGCGTTCATTTAATGGCATCGTACGCATCGGACGCATCGGACGAATCGTATCTTTTTCGTCGAGTTCGTTCACTTGTTCGGATCGTATGAAACGGCGTATTCTGCACGTACTAGAACTAACAACCGTGTTTGATATTTGTTACAAAAATTCAAAATAAATTCAAAATATGAGTGACAGTGAAAGTGAAACAGTAATAATCAGCTGTTTGTTAATGGAGGAAGAAAAGAAGAAAAAGAAGAGACGTAATAAAAAAAAGTTTTGGGTGCATAATATATGGAAGAAAAGATTACAGTATGGAGAGTTCCATACATTGTTTCCTCATATTGTAGATGATGATTCAAAACTAACGAAATTAACATACCATCGTCCATGTTTGCAACAAATACTGTGAGAAATGCGAACACTGCAGTCGAGCCGTTGCGATTACTATCGTTCATTTCTCGGATTTGTCGATGACATCATCCGAACGCATCGCACTCATCGGAAAAGTTGCCTTCCAAAGAATACTGATCGGATTTACCGAGATGCGATGCGTACGATGCGATATAATGAACGATAGTTCATTAAAAACAATGTAAAGAATATTTTATTCCGATGCGTCCGATGCCGACAAATGAACGCTTTACTTAAAGCCGCAGCGTCGTCCTACCAAGTCGGGAATTGCAGGTAAGTGGAGAAGGGTCAGTGACCGGTATTTTGTTGACAAGTATTGAGAAGGTCACAGGTTCAGTGTGGTCCCGGCATCAACCGCCACTGTAACCTAGCACATTCAAAATAAATTATAGCATTCGCCAGCATTCGCCGCAAGTACTTATTTTTTACTAATTTATTTGTTCCATGAGCCCTTTCATCACTTGCTTTAGTTCTTGGATGTCATTGATTGATTGTTGTACTGTTTATTGTTGATATTGTACGGTGGTGTGACCAAGTTGGTTTAGCGATGGGGTTTGTTGAAGTTCTTTCCCAAGCACAGAGGCATACGGTTTTTCAGAATGACTTGCACGTTGGGGAGGGGTATTGTTTGGCATTTCTTTGTTTCTTAGGGGTAGAAAACTTTTTTGCTGTAATTTCTTGAATACTGTACATCCCCTATAATTTGCAGGGCGATTACCAATGGGATAATTAAATGGAAAAATAATGTAATATAAAAAATTGTTAAAAATAGATTAAACCTTACCAAAGAAGCAGGAAAAATTCACCCTTTCACCACGAGGTTCTTCTTGGTATTTCACTCAATTGTTCTCAGGAAAAAAAATACAGATACTTTGAAAATACTTTTCTTTTATTAATATCATCATACAAAAATTCTATATGGTATTCAAAGATGATTTATTGCATCACTATAAATATTTTTCCCATACACTATTATGGATAAAATATAATGCGCTCACATAGGATCCAATTATTGAAAAACATTATAGTGGGTGTGATAATGTGTGCACGAAAATAAAGTACAGTTTAGTTAAACTTGAATCGAAGTTAAAAAATTATCGGCGGTTATAATATTAAGGGATGGGAAACTTTTGGCCATAAAACTCGGGAGATTTTCACCTTCTTTGTTTTAGAGATAGTTTCAAAGCTCAAGAACCCTAAATATCGAGGCAGAAGGCTCAAATTCGTATATGAATGTATTTCACCCTCTTGGCTCCTCCTCGAGCAGATTAGGTTTCTTGAGCTTTGAAACTATCTCTGCATTTGACCAAGATTTCCTACACGTAATACAATTGATCCAAAAATATAAATCCGATCTAAAAATCTGAAAGCTTCAAGTTAAAATCTGCAAAAATTGCAACCCTCCCTATTTTTAAAATTACACCGTTTTCTAATCTTAACAATAATTATTATTGGTGTTATTTTTATTAAATAAATTTCATTTTATAAAATGAGACAACTTCCAAAATAAATAATACTTACATGTTTTGCAAATACATTTTTAAATCTATAGTAATTAAAAGTAGAAATATCACTTCAAAATAATTATGTAGTATGATCGTACTCCTCTTCTGCTTTATAAGGTAATTTATAAGCGTATCGGCGTTCTCCTTCCGAATAAATCCTCCTTTCGGGATTCTTCTTAGCTTCTCTAACGTTCAAATCTGTCGATACCTTTAAGGGGTAAGGTTTTGGGCGTTCACTTTCCGCTTCGTGTCGAGCATTGGAATAATAAGGAAATGATGGTTTATCCAATCTATATGAATTACTTTCTGGTAACAATGAAGGATAATCTACATAACCTTCATCGTATCTATCACGATAATTATATCTGTCTCGTAAATTGACATTCGGGGGTGTTCTCACAACTTCTGATGGTAAAGTGGCATAATAAATAATCCGTCTTTGCCTGTGACTGCTAAAATCTGGTCTGTATAAATCATAATTGGTTTCCGATTTTTTGAGAATTTTAAGAAATTTCCAAGAATTTTTGAAAATTTACAAGTTTTTAAAATTTTCAGAAATATCCAAGATTTTTTGAGAATTTACAAGCATTTTTGAAAATGTACAGAAATTTACAGGAATTTTAAAAATTTTTCAAAATTTATCAAGATTTGATGAGAATTTCCAAGATTTGTTGAGAATGTTAAGAAATTTACAAGAATTTTTGAAAATTTACAGAAATTTACAAGATTTTTTTGAGGATTTAAAAGAATTTTTGAAAATGGACAGAAATTTCCAGGAATTTTAAAAAAATTTCTGAATTTATCAAGATTTTATGAGAATTTCCAAGATTTTTTGAGAATTTTAAGAAATTTACAAGATTTTTTGAGAATTTACAAGAATTTTTGAAAATGCACAGAAATTTCCAAGAATTTAAAAAATTTTTCAGAATTTATCAAGATTTTATGAGAATTTCCAAGTTTTTTTGAGAATTTTAAGAAATTTACAAGAATTTTTCCAAATTTACAGCAATTTACAAGATTTTTTGAGAATTTACAAGAATTTTTGAGAATTTACAAGAATTTTTGAAAATGCATAGAAATTTCCAGTAATTTAAAAAAATTTTTTTAGAATTTATCAAGATTTTATGAGAATTTCCAAGATTTTTTGAGAATTTTAAGAAATTTACAAGAATTTTTGAAAATTTACAGAAATTTACAAGATTTTTGAGAATTTACAAGAATGTTTGAAAATGCACAGAAATTTCCAGGAATTTAAAAAAATTTTCAGAATTTATCAAGATTTTATGAGAATTTCCATTTGCCTGAGGCAAACTCCTCAGTCGCCTCACCCTTGCTACGGCTCTGGTTCCAATTCTCATAAATATGAATGGTTGCGCTTAAGATTTATTGGAATTTCTTCCTTTATCAGTCTGCCTTAGATTACCAAAGGCTGTTCGTGTAAATTAGACTCTTCTTATGATTTAAGCGTCTTGATTTTCCTTTCCCAACTTGATTGCATGACCGGACCAAAACCCGGGGGGGGGGGGGGCGCGGATCCAAAACATATTTGGCCAATTCTTTAAAATTTGTTAATTATTATATTTTTTTCAGATGGAAATTTTTATTGCAAAAATTTATCAGATGATTATAAATATAAGAGTCGAGTAATCCGTAATGACAACTTCGATACTCCAGGTAAGCAGATCGATTGAATTAATCCATTAAATTTTAAACAACAACCTTCTAGCATCATGTAATAGTGAAAACACAACATACGTAACAGCATCAGAGAGTACACACGTAGAAATTTTGCAGTCGCCAAAAGAAGAAGATGAAGATCTATACGATAGTTGCATAGATCCTGTGGAAGAACAAGATTCAACTTGGAAAAGTGCTATGCTGGATCTGGATTCTTCTAGTTTTTCTGAATCGGTAGACCAAGTGGTACAATTTAGAGGGGGGGTATCAGAACCAAGTCATTTAGCAGACTTATTTACAGGCAATATTCAACATGAAAATATAACAGAATTAGAACCCAATCCAAGTCCGTAAAATTATACCTAATATGGGCGATTTAACGATGGTTTAAAATTTTGTGTTCTTTTAGGCATCGTAAGAAAAGAAGGAATTTGGTCTTCGATGACAAATTTAGTCAAAACCGTTATACATGGCTTTACATCTTCAGAAAATTTGGCAAACCCAAGAAATATTTTAAAAAGACCCAGGGTCGATTCAGATTCAATAATTAGTCCAAGGAGAAAGAGGATTAAGCTTTCGCGTATTGAAGGTCGTAAACCAATCCATGCATTAAAACCTGATTTTCTTCGATATAGAAGAAAAATTGAACGTCTGGATAAAAGCACCCAAACCGATGATTAAAATATTTTAAAATAGAAACAAAATTGTATTAAAAAAATTATTGCGTTCTTGCAGATCACAAGTTAATGTTCATATTGTTTTTATTAATTCTGTTGGTATACGTATTCAAATTAATTATTTTATGAAGCAAAATCATTTTAGTTTTACTAGTTTTAAAATTTATGTGGTAGGTGTAGGTGATAAAAAATTGCCAAGAACACATTGCATGTGCAAGAATCCAGTTCTATTCCTGGGGGTTGTCCATAAATTACGTCACGCTCCGGGGGGGGGGGGTCCGACCCTTGTGACAATGGGGGCGGGGGGGTTAAAAAATGTTGACGTCACAAAAATATAGATTAAATATTTTATTATAAGTATTTTTAAAAAAACTATTTTTTGAGAAGGGGGGCGGACTGCCCTTCATAGATGTCTCCTCTGGGGTGCCACCCCTAAAAAAAAGGTCATCAGCCGAGGTGGGGATGACACCCATGAAATCCGTCCCGGGTTTCTTTTTATTATATAAATTTTAAATTTGAAAAATTTGTGAGTGGGGGGGGTTCAAGAATATATGACGTAATAATTGGAGGGGGGGGCTAGGTTTTTGTGACGAAGTGTGACAATCGGGGGGAGGGGGTTAAAAATTGCGTGACGTAATTTATGGACGACCCCTGGTCGCACAGACTTCACCCCCGGAGATCTCAAGTCTAAATTGATGATCTGCGCGATATGGGAAAGGCAATAGGGAAAACAACTCCATTAATTGCATTTCCCTATCTAAGTCATCTTGGTTTGGGCAAAGTTAATGAACGAACGTCAGTTACGAAATTGATTTTAAAACAAGTGAAGATTTTGGGTTTTGGCTTAACCAGCCTACAACTAGCGACATCCCTTTTTCGCAAATGTTTTCCATTGCACAAAGCGGGAATATTTAAAAATTCTCTTAATTAGTTTTTATAACATGCTTTATCAGAGCCGTAGCAAGGGTGAGGCGACTGAGGCTTTTGCCTTTTCACTGAGGTTTTTGCCTCAGGCACCATTGCAATGGGGGCGCTAAACCTTGAGAAACCCCAAGAAATAATAGTTTAAAATTTTCAAAAAGATAAGAATCTTTTGGAGGGTGCACATATATTCAAATTTGACCACGATTTTATTTGCAACATCGCCTAAAATTCCCTGTCGGCCTTTTTCACGAGTGGGGATTTTAATCCTCTACAGTAGTTTTTCAACTGATAGATAGATCATAGACTATCAAAGACTATCATAGAGGGTAAAGTCGAAGGCAAAAACCCCAGAGGAAGGCCCCGCCTAAGATACATAACACAGATCATGAAAGACATTGAAACGGACAGTTATGAGAAAATGAAGAGATTGGCTTCCAACCGGGAAGAATGGATAGCTGCTTCAAACCAGTCACCCGACTGAAGACTTCGACAAAGAGTAGTTTTTCGTCTATAACTTGCTTACTTTTATTTTTAGTGAAAATTATCATCAATCAAAATTGAAGAGTGCAAAATTCTCTATAAAACCCTCTATAAACTTTTACTATTATAAAACTATAAATACAGAGAAAACAATTGAAAAAGGTTTTGAATAATTCTTATTCTGAATAAAAATTTCGTACATTTAATCTTCACCATCGAACTAAACAAAACGAGGTTTCAGGATTTACTTCAGATCTAAAGTAAATCTTGAAACCTTGTTTTGTAAGGAATTTTCTCCTCTTCAATTTTTGTCCAATGATAACACAGGGGAGTTTAGGAAAGTTGATTCCATCCCCCGCGCTCTTCTTCATTTCCCTTTAGCTGACCGGGTACCGGTAAAAATATCACGTTATCATCTCGATAGTTATTCAAATATATTTAAAGTGAAAAGAAAAATTCCTACCGATAAAAATAATCTCCATATTCAGGGAGGGGGGGGGGTATTGCGTTACGTTTCCGTGGAAACGGTGATTCTGACACACTATGCGTATTTTATATAAGATCTTCAGAAGTTCCGAAAGAAAAAAATTGATATTACATGACCGGGGGGGACCATAATTGAATAGCATAAAATTCTCTATAAAATAGTTCTTTTTCATATTTTTCCATGGCACACTAATACTTAAATTATTGACCGAAAACACGACCCACCCTTAAAATTATTGATTCGTTGCAGAGAGAGAAATGTTTTCGGGCAAAATGAAATGCTTTTAATAATAAATTAATTGAAATTGTGGCCAAGGTTGGAAAATTAAGAGAAAAATAGATTTTTTCAAAATTTGCCCAAGTTATAGTATCTTCCAAGCAACGAAACCGAAATTTTGGTTTGAGTTTACAGAAGGTCCGGGAAAGCTGAAATTTGGCAAATATGTACGTATATTGAAGTGTTCTAATAAACCCACAAAATGTTTCATAAAAATCCCAAGCCGGTGTAACCGGGAATATTTACCTCAGTGAAATTTTACCCCCCGGTAAATATTCCCTAGTGAATATTTACCGGGGGTAAAAATTCACTAGTGATATTTTACCCATCAGTAAAAAATATAAGGGGGTAAAATATCGCTAGTGAATATTTACCGGGAGGTAAAAATTATTAGAATTTTCTTTTTTACCCCCTGCATAAATTGCAATTCCACATCATTTGGTTTTAAATTATATTAGATCACTACAAAAATACTGTGATCTGATACATCACCGCTAGTAAAATTAACATTAAAATTGTTAGATCATACATACAGAGTGGGGCACAGAAACTATTTTTTATTACGTATGAATTATTACTACAAATATTCGATATTCTGGTAGGGTATTTGGAATATTTTCGTAGTATTTCATAAAAACTGGATATTTTACAGTATTTGCGGGTATAACCCACGGTGCACGAATTGTATCTGTATAAGTATCATGTAAAATAAACGCACGCTGATTGGTCGAAACGCCTAAATTTGACCCTGAGTGGAATAATCTTTGATACAAGTATAAAATGACGAGAATGTCGAAAAATCGCGCTAACCGGGGTTACAGGTTTCCGGAGATTTAATAGTATTTTATTGTGCGTTGGTTAGTGGTGTATTGAAACGTTATGAAGAAGAATTTCGAAATTTCATATTTGAAAGTTCAAATAAGGAAGTTCCTCTGCTCCACTCTGTATAATATTTTTTTACCAATTCAAAAAATTAAGAAAAAATTACAATATAAATAAAAAATTGTAACAGTTGTAACAAAAAAGAACCATCTTGGAAAAACGTATTAATATCGAAACAAAATGTCTAATAGTTCAGTGGAAAGCAATGATTTCGTCAACGAAGATAAAACCTAGTGCAGTCAGATCATCAAAGTACATCGCATTGGATTTAAATATGGTTAGTGAATATTTAAAAAACAGAACATATCCTGAATATATGAAAACAAAAAATGTAAAGTCTAATTTTCGAAGACAATGTAAGCCTTACAAAGTGGAGAACGATACATTATTGTACCAAAAGAAAATTATGAATAAATCTGAACGCACCACCAGCGGTGGTGTAGAACATAGGTGGTTGCCAGTGATAATAAACGCAGGGGCGGTCCTAGCAAGATTTTCAGGTGGTGCGAGATCTTATTTTGGCGCCCCCTCCCCCACCCATTTTTTTTTTAATTTGATGAAATTTTTTCAAAAAAAAATTTAAAAAAAAAATATAAAAAGAAATTTTAAATTTTATTTATTGGCAGCAGAGAGTTTTTAGACTAAAGATACGATAATATGTGTTTAAAAAGATTTATTTAATCAAATTAAGAAATAAAAAAATTAACTACAAAGCCACTTTTCTCGCTTTTGCACCTGCAAATTTTTTTATTAGTTCGGAATAATCTAAGTCCTTGCCAATATTATTTTCTATGGACAAAATTGCTAAATCTGAAAGTCGCTCCTGACACATAGTCGAACGTAAATAAGTTTTAATCAGCTTTAATTTACTGAAGCTTCGTTCTCCATTGGCGACCGTTACAGGTATGGTTAACAGAATCCGAAGTGCTGTCCACACATTCGGAAATATATCCTGCCAACCATTTGTTTTAATAAGTTGAAGAACTTTTATTGGTTCTGCTGATTCAATGTCTTTCAACAGTGGATTCAGGTGTAAAAGTTCCTCAACCAATTCACAACCAGATATGTCATATTTTTCCCCATCGGTTAAACTTATCTCTAAATTCTCACATGCTTTGTCCAATTTTGTCTTTTCAGGAATTTCTTTGATATTGTACAAAAATGACCATACATCATTAAATTTCGATAGTTGTAAAAATCTATTAACCAACGCATTTTCAATTGTATCGATCATGGGGTAAAAGACGCTTATTTTAAACAACTTTTCGGGATCCGTTGGTGTCTCATCAGCGGCTTCGTATTCAAATAGTTTCTTTTTTCTTCGGATGCGGACTGGCTTAAAAATAATATCTATCCCAGCCTGAGAAGCAATTTCCGTAGCTGTTATCAGAGCAGTCGAATAATCCCTGTACTCTTTTACAAATTCCGAGCAGTTCTTCAGCAATCGTGAAGCGTTTGGTATATCCATTGTTTTAGACTGCATAGCCTTACTTACAATATTTACTTGAAACAATATATCATATCAAGCCACCATTGTTATTATGAACTCAAATTGCTCCATATTCTGAATCAGGGACAAGGCCTCTGATGCTGCAACTGAGTCATTTGTTTCTTCGTGAAGTTCCAGAAGGGCGTCACGAACTGAAGAGTATTGATAACGAACTGCAGCGAGACTAGAAACTCTACTCTCCCAACGAGTTTCACAAACTTTTTTCAGCGATAGTGCTTCTACATGCTTGGATATCCCTTCCCATCCAGAAAATAGAACAAACAGTTTTTGAAGAAATCCGAACAAAGAAACCGATTTAACAGATGTTTTGGCGGCATCTGCTATTACCAAATTTAAGCTATGACAACCACATGGATTAAAAAATGCTCGTGGATATTGCTTCAAAACTCTGCTTTGGACACCTTTGTTTACTCCTACCATATTAGATCCATTATCGTATCCTTGACCGCGACAATCATTCATATCTAAATCAAACTCTTGCACAATATCATCAAGAAAGATGCCAGTAAGTCCAGCTCCCGAAGAGTCACTTACCGGCTTGTAAGCAATGAAACACTCGCGCACTTGGACTTCATCTTCATTAGTGTCAACAAAACGCAATGTTAAAGATAATTGTTCAATGTGACTGACATCAGGAGTGCAATCCAGTATGATGGAGAAGTATTTCGATGATTTTACCATACTCAAAATTGTATTTCGAACTTCACTTCCAAGTAAGCCGATCAACTCGTTTTGAATATCGTCGCCTCAGAACCAGAGTATTCTATCTCCATTTTTTTGATAAATTGAGTTATTTATGCCATTTTATTCTATGTTCATTTCTCTACAGCATAATGCAATAAAAATTGCCAAAATGTGTATTATAACTTTTTCAATTGAAATTATGTCAAAATATCCTAATGAAGAGTAATGCAATAGAGAAACTTTAAACAGCTGTACTGTAAAATTTATAAAAATGGAGATAGAATACTCTGATTCTGACGCGACGATATGTTTGCTAAAATAGTGAACATTAGTCTCCTTATTAACAATACGGCGGAGGTGCTCCATTATCACAGGGTCAAATTTTCCCATCAGTTGCACTAAACCCAGAAAGTTACCATTATTAGGAGTATATAGTGCCTCAGATCCAGATCCTCTGAAAGGCAAATTATTACTTGCTAAAAAGAATACTATGGACATCATTCGTTCGAGGATAGCAACCCACCGTGATTTCTCGTCTTTAATCTGTTTTTGCAAATGCTTGTCAATTCCACTAAAATTCTTTAATCGACTCGACGCTTCTATCCAACTGTTCATGGCGTGCTGGTGATGTGAGGAAGTTTCGTGAGTTTTGAGACGCACTGATAAGTGCGACCAGTCGTCAAATCCATCTTTTCCTAAATTAGAGTGGGACATTCTGTTGAATAAACGGCAACAAAAACAATATACTTTATTTTCAGATTTAGAGTAAACGAGCCATCTTCTTTTATAAGTTTCTCCATTTGGCATCACCCTTTGAAAATGCGTATTCGAAAAATGACGTCCGTCAGTTTTTTTTGGATACTTGTCGTTGCTCATTTCGTTACTAACAGGACCACGAATAATTATTTCATCTATGGTTCTAGAGTTAACGAATGACCATTTCGAAATATCATCAATTTCACAATTAGTATTTTGATTTTGAAGAGGTGACAGAGATGGTATGTCTGGTGTACTCTCTGTAATATTTTGAACTTCAGAGGAAATTCCAGAAATAGTTAGATTATTTTGTGCATACTGCTCTTCATCTTCATGGGCTTCATCTGAAGAACTTCTATTATATAGGTCTTCTTCCGTCGCGTTTTGAACTGGTTCTGATGATGCCGATTCAGATGACTTCTCAACTCTAAAAAAAGTTGCCATCAATTTTGCAGCCTTTTCACTTTCGTCTTGCTTTTTTCGTTTTCTTTTCAAGTTTTGAGCGCCGGATAGTTTTTTTGCAGGTGGGGACATTGTTAATAAAATTTCTACGGCAGCGTGGTGAGGATATTTTTAATATAATGCACTGGTAATGGTAAATTTTCTTTTGACACCTTTGCTTGTCCATTCCTATTATAAATAGAGGTATGGGGGTATGGCGGACAGATTGTCTACCAACAAAAAAAAATATTTTTTATTATATTGGCAACTCTATTATTTTAAATATAGTTACATTGTTTACTGAATGAATTGTGTTTTTAAATAATATTTTTTCAAAATATTTTCTCAATTTGGCCCCTTTCCAACGGCGCCCGGCGCGGTCAAAATATTTTTTCAAAATATTTTTTAAAAAATTTTTTCAGCATATTTTCTCAATTTGGCGCCCCCCTTACAACGGCGCCCGGCGCGACCGCGCCGGTCGCTCCGCCCTAGAACCGCCGCTGAATAAACGTGGAAGAAAGAAAAAAAATTATAACCATGGTTCATCAAGGCGTAGACTCGAGCGTTGAATCGATATCACTGTCATCTCATCGTGGAAGGGACGCTTCAATATCAATAATCGAACGTAGATATTATTGGCAAACTATATACACGGACGTTGCAAATTTCATTAAAGAATGCGATATTTGCCAAAAAATAAATCCAGCTGTTTTGAAAGTTCCTGAACTCCAACCAGTGCCAATACCAATCGCAGTAATGAAACAAATTGGAATAGATCTAGCTACACTTCCCGAAGTAAACGGATTTAAATATGTAATTGTGGCAATTGATTACTTTAGTAAGTGGTCAGAAATCAAGGCAGTCAAGAATAAAACCGCCCAAGTTGTTGCTCGATTTTTATTTGAGTTAATTTGTAGACATTCGTGTATGTCGATACAAATAAACGACCAAGGTAGGGAATTCGTAAATGAAGTTTCTCATCAGCTTCATATGTTAACGGGAACGCAGCAACGGGTAACGTCTGCATATCACCCTCAAAGTAATGGACTTGTGGAAAGACAAAATAGAATAATAAAAAATAAACTTCTTAAAACTCTTTATAAAGAAGAAAACGTCAACAAATGGCCAGATGTAATCGATGGGGTTCTTTTTGCTCATCGTACTGTACGACATGAGTCCACTAAATTTTCGCCATTTTTCTTGCTGTACAACAGAGAACCAAAACTTCCTGTTGATGTTGAAATGGATAGATGGAATATTGACAACGAAAAGGAGAAGTATGAAGAGGACTTTTCCAACGTTGGAGAAGCGATGGAAGCCGTAGATAATGAATCAGAATATATATTTAACCAAGATGTTTTTGATAAAAATCTTGCAAATATATTAGATATTCAAACGCGTGTTTTTCGACAGACCGCCGAAAATATACAAGAAAGTCAAGAAAAACAAAAAACATCCTATAATAAGCGCCATGCAAACCAAGTGAAGTTTAAAGTTGGCGAATCAGTATTGGTACGAAATTGTAGAAGAGACGATCGCAAGGGTGGTTGGACAAAAACATCTTATATAGGGCCGTACGTCATTGAAAAAATGCAGAGTAACAGCAACTGCATTCTACGGTCGAAATTGGGAAAGTTGTTGAAAACTAGTTATTCGATCAGCAATTTAAAACATTATTACGACGTTGGGTCTCTAAAAAAGATTGGTTTGGATAACGATAGTTCAATTATTGAAGAAAACGAATCATCTGTCGAAGTAATCGAGGGTAACAATACGGAAAAGTTAAAATTCCGTTTTTGACCCATAAATCAAAAATGGCAAACACGGCTTTGTGAGAAGTTTGGAATTTCATTTGATATGAATTCCAACTTTTTAACAACAAGAAATTCGTTGCTTCATTCACCTCACACCGTTATAGACGTCAAGGCAGACGGTAATTGTTTTTTTAGGTGCATATCTTTATGCATTACCGGAAGTGAAGATGAGCACGAAAAAGTGCGGAAAATTATAACAAACTTCATGAAAATAAAAAAAAACGAAGTCGATCAGTTTTCAGGTGTTACTAATTATATGGAAACAACAAAAATGGACACAGATGCAATTTGGGCAACGGATGTAGAGATGTTTTTCACTGCAGCACTTATAGGCGCCGATATATATTCGTTCACTCAATCTTCCAACAATCCTTCTGCATGGCTAAGGTTTCCAAGTTCAATGCACCTTTCCGATGAACCTGATTACAATAGTCTAGCAATATATTTAAACTAGATGATACCCCGTCCGAGGACGGGCAGCTAGAAGGACGGGCAGCTACCCAAGGTAACTTAAGTTGAATGAAGATTAAGGAAAGCTCTCAGTGCAATCCAAAAGCCATATGACCTTGGCTGCCTGCCCGTCCTTCTAGCGGCCCGTCCTCGGACGGGGTATCATCTAGTTTCGTTATAATGTAATTCTGCTTATATAGTAATTTTGAGTAGGATAATCGGATGATACGTTGATCCGATGATACGTTGATCCGATGATACGTTGATCCGATGATACGTTGATACGATGATACGTTGATATGATGATACGTTCATCCGATTGGTTATGAAATTATCCGTTATGCGTTCGGTTCGGTTCGGTTTGCTTCGGGTATTTGCATTGTCGACGAGATTTCGAGGATAGATACGGATATCACGTTCAAATGGAGGTTCGCCGTCATCATTTACGAACACCATTGCAATTTCATTGGACGTTGGAGCATTGTAACGTCTTTGATCAGACTGCCGATCGCGCCCCATCACCATATTGACGACCGGAACTGGAATAGATTCCCATGTTGATCGAGCGGTTGCGGAATCTTCACTTTTCCTTTATGACAGCAGTTGTTAAATTGTTTATCAACTGGACGCTCCTTGGCGAAATTCTTGGAGCCGCAGAACTGACAGATGGAATTCATTTCTCCACAATCGTGTCGAGTAACGTGAGATTCATTAAATCTCAATGCTCTTATTTGGAGTTGAATTGCTTGACTTTGGTATCGATTTTCTTTCTGTCGATGTATCGCATGGGATCGAGCGTTAGCAGCTTGCCGCGCTTGAGTTTCTTCTAATGTTTCACGTTGTTGACGTGTCGCATGGGACCGAGCATCAGCAGCTTGCCGCGCTTGAGTTTCTTCTAAAGTTTCACGTTGTTGACGTATCGCATGGGACCGAGCGTCAGCAGCTTGCCGCGCTTGAGTTTGTTCCAAAGTTTCACGTTGTCGACGTATCGCATGAGACCGAGCGTCAGCTTGTCGCTGTGATCGAAGCTGTTCTTCTGTGTTATTAGCTCTTGTACGTGCTTTTCTCTCACGATTCAATCGCCGTCGCTTTGCAGCAGGATTTTCAAAATTTTCATTATCCATTATGGAAGTTCACATAATGCTTTTTTGGAAATAGCTGTCATAATTTTTCACCGATATAGGAAATTTAAATACGTTGATACGTTGATCTGTTTTTTCAATGCAGACCAAATATAAGTTATATTTTATTTACATAATTTTTCACCTATATAGGAAATTTAAATACGTTGATCCCTTGATACGTTGATCCGATGATACGTTGATCCGATGATACGTTGATACGATGATACGTTGATACGATGATACGTTGATCCGATGATACGTTGATCCGATGATACGTTGTGCGTTCGGTTCGGTTCGGTTTGCTTCGGGTATTTCCGTGGGACAGACAGAAAGAAAGAAAGAAAGACTTGGCCTTTTATAATAAGAGATCATAAAAATTCAAATCATTTTGAAGTCGTGATTTCGGTAAAAAAAGCGTGAAAGAAATGTAATATATTAATGTTATAATAATTATTGTATGTTTTATTTATAATAAAATTTATTTTATAAAAATTTATTTATCGAATTTGATACATAAACGGTAATAAAACTTCGTATTTAACTATACTTTGACTTAAGGGGGTAAAAATTCACTGAGGATATTTTAAACATATTTACCCCCCGGTAAAAATTCACTAGGGAAATTTTACCTCCTTATTTTTTTTTACTGAGGGTAAAATTTCTCTAGGGAATTTTTACCGGGGGTAAAATTTCTCTAGGGAATATTTACCGGGGGTAAAATATCACTAGTGAAATTTTACCCCCCGGGGGTAAAATATAAGGGGGTCAATATTCACGGGTACACCGGCGTTCTCCCAAATGAGGATTTTAGCCCCCTAAGTGCGGTTTTCGCCTATAGTTCACGTATTTTTACTTTTACGAAAAATTAGCATTAAACAAAGTTTAATTTGCCTATTACAGTATGTATTGTAGTAGTACGTATACTGCAGCGCACAAGTTATAGAGAATTTTATATTCTTCAACTTTGCTTAATGGTAATTTTTCGTAAAAGTAAAAATACGTGAGCTATAGGCGAAACACCGCACTTAGGGGGCTAAAATCCTCATTTGGGGGAATGCCGGCTTGGGATTTTTAAGAGACATTTTGGGGGTATATTAAAACACTTCAATATACATCTTTGCCAAATTTCAGCTTGCCCGGACCTTCTGTAAGCTCAAACCAAAATTTCGGTTTCGTTACTTGGAAGATGCTATAACTTGGGCAAATTTTGAAAAATTTTATTTATCTCTTCATTTTCCAACCTTGGCCACAATTTCAATTAATTTATTATTAAAAGCATTTCCCGTGCCCGAAAACATTTCTCTCCCTGCACGAATCAATATTATGCCATTTTAAGGGCGGGTCGTGTTTACGGTCAATAATTTAATTATTAGTGTGCCATGGAAAAGTATGAAAAAAGAACTATTTTATAGAGAATTTTATGCTCTTCAATTATGGTCTGATTATAATTTTTCATACAAGCATAAATAAGCGAGTTATTGGGCGAGTATTGAATTGAGCGAGTAAAACTCGCGTTAGGGGAGCTAAAACCCCCGATTGAGGGGGATACCGGCGTGGGATTTTAAGGGACTTTTGGGGGTTCATTAGAACACTCCAATGTACATCTCAGCCAAAATTCAGCTTGCCCGGATTTTTTGCAAACTAAAAACCTTCCTTGCCCGGACTAGTATTTCGTATAATTTTCGAGGAACAGAAAATTTTAATCAATTGTTCAACATAATTTTCAGAAATTTTAAAATTTAAACATTTTTCTGATTTCAACTATGGATTTGCTGCAACTTATGTCTGTAAAATTTTCCTCTAAATTCAGTATTTCGAGTAATACTGAATTTTGTTTTGTACTGAAAATGTTTTCTCTGGGGTGCTACCCCTAAAAAAAAATTTGAAAAATTGGGGGGTTCAAGAATATGTGACGTAATACCTGGAAGGGGGTCTAGGTTTGTGTGACGAAGTGTGACGATAGGGGTGGAGGGGGTTAAAAATTGCTTAAAATGGCGTGACGTAATTTATGGACGACCCCGTTAATAAACAAACCATAACAAAAATAGTAATTTGAAGTATAGTCCACTGCATTTAGGATTTTGATACGGAATAATTCATACAAAACGTTTTAGTGTGTTTTTGGCTTTAATAGGGTGTTCTAAATAGTTTCTCAAAAGTCCCCAAAGATTGGGTGTCCGCTAAAGTTTTCAGGGTCTGGAAACGGCTGAAATTTCAGTTCCAAAATTAATTTTTGTGAATATCTCAATTTCTATAGGATTTAGGTAAAAAATACATCGGATAAAAAAGTAAGCTGAAGAAATTTTCGAGAAATTACTAAGATAGACATTTTTTCATATAAGCAACCGTGTCCATGATACACGCGAGTGAAATGTCATCTGAAAGCGAAAGGGTAAGTATAGTAATATAATATAATTTTGAAGGCAAGGGAAGGGTTTTAGAAAAAAATGTTATTCTACATTTCGCTTTATATTTGCTCACTTTATCGATTGAAAGAAAAAAAAATTTGAAATTGGAAAATTTCTTCAAAAAACGTAACATATTTTTCGATTTGAGCTCTTCGAAAGGACCGTTATGTTGTGGATGGATTTTTAACAATCACGCTCGTCGATTGCCGACGAATACACGTTGGACATATTAAATTTTCCTTTCGTTGTGAACCTTTTTTCTCGCCAAAATATTACCATGAATAATAAAAATAATAAAACAATAAACATGCATGAATTCGTAATGTTTTGGCGAGAAAAAAGGTTCACAACGAAAGGAAAATTTAATATGTCCAACGTGTATTCGTCGGCAATCGACGAGCGTGATTGTTAAAAATCCATCCACAACATAACGGTCCTTTCGAAGAGCTCTAATCGAAAAATATGTTACGTTTTTTGAAGAAATTTTCCAATTTCAAATTTTTTTTCTTTCAATCGATAAAGTGAGCAAATCTAAAGCGAAATGTAGAATAACATTTTTTTCTAAAACCCTTCCCTTGCCTTCAAAATTATATTATATTACTATACTTACCTGCTTTCAGATGACATTTCACTCGCGTGTATCATGGACACGGTTGCTTATATGAAAAAATGTCTATCTTAGTAATTTCTCGAAAATTTCTTCAGCTTACTTTTTTATCTGATGTAGTTTTTACCTAAATCCTATAGAAATTGAGATATTCACAAAAATTAATTTTGGAACTGAAATTTCAGCCATTTTCAGGCCCTGAAAACTTTAGCGGACACCCAATCTTTGGGGACTTTTGAGAAACTATTTAGAACACCCTATTAAAGCCAAAAACACACTAAAACGTTTTGTATGAATTATTCCGTAGTTTGCTTGATTTTGTGACTAAAAGCAGTGGACAAATAAGTAAATACATTTCCTTTTTCTTTAAATTTGGTGCCATTCCATTGAAACAAGTCACGTACTACAACTGTACTTTTGATTATGTAGCCTCAGATAGACAAACCTTATGGGAGTTTTGAAAACACCTTATCGAGTTCTACAAGTTATTAACAGATGATGTTACTAAATTGGTAGCCGGAATAAATTATAAATCCAATCGTTTGAGCAACAATACTATAATCCAAAAATTGCAGTAATAAAGCAATCTATTCGCGATTTACATGGCTGTGTTTGGACGTATATCTCGAAATTCAACGTTATTTTTATCGTGAAAGTTTGCAAAATTTTTAGTGTGTTGTCAAATTAATCATAATATGTTTTGTTAATTATTTCACTTCATTATATCTTGAACTTGAAGACCGAATTTGTATTGTTATTTAATACCTTACTTGCTAATTTAATTAATTAGTTATCTGTTGATAACCCTTTGAACTACAACCGGTGTTTCAAAAATTTCCATAAGGTTAGCCAGTCAGCTACTATATAGATTCCACGTCAATAATAAGAGACGAAATTCCCAGTATCGTTTTCGAAGTACAAAAACGTATTTTTGACTAACTGCAATCTGAAGAGAAAACCCCTGAAGAAGATACGTGCAATATGTGTGATAAACTTGAAGTATTAAAAAATACCGGAAGCAATATGGAGCAAAATAAGTTCAAAATCAAAAAGTAAATCCATTTGAGCACATCTGAAGAAGCAAGAACATTATTAAAAGAAGATTGAAATAGAGCAACGGAAGATGAGAATCTCGAGGTTTTATGTTTCGAACTTGAGAAAACGCTACCCCTTCCTCGCATACCAACAAATGTTGTCTTCTACAAGCGCCAACTTTGGCTGTATAATTTGGGTATTCACACAGCAAAAAATATATAAGGGTCATTGCTATCTGTGGTTGGAAGGTGAAGCCGGGCGAGGAGCTCAAGAAGTAAGGTTCCTGCTTGTTTAGGAATATTATGCAAGATATGGATGCCTCCTGTACACATTTAATACTGTGGTCGGATAGTTGTTGAGGGCAAAACAGAAATATTAAAATGGTTTTAATGTTAAAAGCGATTCTTGATGCCCATCCGTCACTGGAAAAAATCACCCAGCGATTTTTGACTTCTGGGCATAGCTTTCTTCCCAATGCCACCGATTTTGGTGACATTGAATGTGCCTTGAAGTTACAGCAAAAATTATACACTCCAGAAGATTACATGAACGTAATGAAATCCTGCAGAAGAAAGAACTCGCTCATTGTTCATAAGATGGAAAAAGAGGATTTTTTTAATACGGCGGATTTAGAAAAATCTATTGTCAATCGAAAAGTAGACATCGATAATAATAAAATAAATTGTCTTAAGTTTAAAGAAATCGAAAGTCGAAAAGAAAATCCTCACAAACTTTTTGTTAAATGTCATTTTGGAGATGAAGCTCAAGAAATCGATATAGAGAAGAAACGTGGAAGGCCGTCAAGAAGACAAGCCAAGAAGAATTTTAGCGAGCTACTTAAAAATCTTTGGCCAAATGGTAAGCCCATTCCAGAAAAAAAACTTGCCGACTTGAAATTCCTATTGAATTTGATTCTACATGATGCTAAACATTTTTATGAAAATTTATTGGGTGATCCCAATATCGAAGAGGATATAGAAGGGTTTAATGGAGAAGCTGATTTTGATATTGAAGAAGATTGATTTAAATCAAAATAACATTTTGCTGTATCAGTATTAATGTTTTAATTTGGTTCATAGTCAACTTATGCGAAATGTATAAAATTGATTGCGTAGTAAATGCAAAATTCCTAAGCGCAATTTTTTACATTAAAATCGAAGGTTTTTCATATTTTGCTTTAGTTCTTAGATATAATAGTTATTGACACTCTTTTTGACTAACATGCGGAAAATCACCTCTAATCAACAATAAGCTGATTTATAAGAAGGTTATAAATTTTATTGCGTTTTCTCAAAAACTCACATTTGGGGCTTGGTCAAGTTATGCATAACGCGGTCCAAATGAGATCATTTTCTTCTTTTCACGAACGTCGTGATCTGCATAAATCAGCTAGTTAGACACGACGGTGCACCAGCTTTCCTTATCCTCGGCCTTCCTCATCATCTCCGGTATTGGTAGGCCAGTGAGGTTGCCAGTTGGTTTATACCGGGTGTTCATTTTAAAACTTCCAGCAATTAATATCTCAAAAACCAAAAGTCAGATGAAAAAATGTTTCGGACAAAAGTTGTATGATAGCGAAGGGGAAAGAACATGGCATAATTGTTTTTTTAATTTATTGACCTTTTCAAGGTCATTTGAAGGTCAACTTTGTTTTTTTAAATGGCACCTTATATTTTTATTAGCAGATTCATATTTTGCATGAATAAATAAACCAACATCTGTTGGGTGACCGTCCCCTCCTTTTTTTTTTCTTTTAACTTTTCCTTGTATGACGAGCTTCTTCATTCCATCTCGTCTGATGGCATGTCCGAAAGAATCCATTATGCGTCCCTGAATTGTTGGTAGTAGCCGCTTTGTAGCTTCTATGTTTAACTCCCGCAGAACTGATGTATTTGTCCTGTGGGCTATCCAAGGGATGCGCATCATTCTTCGATAGCATGATGATCTCAAAGACCTCTATCCTCTTTCGGCACGCCGCCTTCGACATCCAGGTATCGCACCCATATGTGGCAATAGTGAATACCAATGTCTCAATCTCCTCCTAATTTCACCCTCGGAACCCCCCATTTCCGATATGCGTGCTCCAAAGTATATATAATTTTGTTTTTTCTTTTAATATCTCCAATAATAGTCAGCTGGGGTGGTAGAGTCTTTGCTCGGTCGATCACCAGCAGCGCACACTTGGATCGATTAGGTTTCAGACCCACTCTTGCGCTGTCTTGTTCTATTCGTCGCAGGAACTCAGCCACTTCTTCTTCTGAGCTGGCTATGATAACCGTGTCGGCCGCGTACCGTAGGTTAGATATTCTCTTTCCTCCGATGGGTGGTCCCGCTTCGTAGTCCTCTGTTGCTTTTCTAATTATCCATTCCCCATATATATTGAAGAGGAGAGGTGACAGGATGCATCCCTGCCTTACTTCTTTTCCTATTTGGAAGCTGTTCGACATGTCGTTATCTACCCTCACGTAGGCCTCATTGGAGTTATAAAGGCTCTGTATCAGATAGATCAAGTGTCCGGGGACGGCCACCTCCCGTAGTATGCACCATAGATTGTTCCACTGGACAGTATCAAAAGCCTTGGTGTGATCTAGAAAGCAGAAGATTGCCGGGAAGTTGTATTCATAGAATTTTTCTATCATCTGTCTTACGTTTATAAGTTGTTCGCTGGTTCATCGACCCGGTATAAATCCCGCTTGTTCTTGAGGGATTTGTTTGAAAATCACTGAGAATTCCATTGATATCTTTAAAATTTCAAAGTCTTTCTAGCGATTTTCAAGGAATTCTCCGTAATTTTCCAGGATTTTAAATACACAACTCAGAATTTGCAAATAATTTGCATATAATTCCGAAGATTTTCATGGAATTCTTTCAATTTTGGGGGAAATCACTGAGAATTCCTTGGATATCACTGGGAATTCATGAAAATTATTTGAAGATTCGTGGAAATTTATGTTATTCAGAGTTGTCGTCGTTGCCTGAGTTTTTATTTATTTTAAATTCCTAGAAAACCGCACACGAGATTTTAGGAATTATAACAGATGTTTCCAGAACTCCCATAAAGTTTGATCATCTTATCTTAGAGACAGGCAAACGTCAAACTACCAGTCTGGAATAGCTGTGAAGACAATCCAGCAAATCAGGCCCTACTGTCAATCCAATACAAATATCTTTTTGGTCGACGCCCCCATGAACTTCACATAGTGGTGTTACCAGAACCCAATTTGCGAGTGGGTTTAAAGCTATAAAATTTATTTGGTCAATAAACTCGAGCTCACACAGCTCCCACCCCCCATTAAGCTACTGAGACTGTATCAGTCCGATGTCGACCAATGCATACATGACCATTTCCATGACGTAATAGACACATCCATAATAAAAAACTGAAAATATCATTTAAAGTGCTATAAAACTCTCAGCCAGGTACCTGTGTACTAACAACGCGCATGGCAAGATTAACGAGATTCCCATAAATCATCTCTTCCTGCGCATGTTGTTATTACATCAATACAAAAAATTAATCAATCATATCGTTTTTGAGTACATTATAACCCTGATTATCCTAGGTAATGTGGGGAGGAGGAGATTCTGGTCGAATCGAGAACTTAATTCGGGCGGGAGGGGGGGGCGGATTAAAATCTCAGAAAAATATTTAATATATCATCGAATTTTGAAAGCATTAAATTCATATCGTTGTTTGAATTGCTCACTTTTCTAACTTTTTTATTTAAAACTTTCAACGAACCCTGGGTCGAGTTATGTAACCACTACCGGCTGAAACAAAATTTCTTCAGCTACACACTAGAGAACAGGCTTATTTTAGTCTATAGAAATAATATTTTGTATGAATCCGTTGAAAAAAACACAAAATATCGACTTTTTAAAAGTAGGGAAATTAGCATCAAATATGCCGCGCCCCCCAGGCAGAAGCGATGCAATTCATCGACGTTCCCTTCAAATCGCGTGAAATTTTTTCGCTCCGATTTGAATTTTTCTTTGAAATTCGGATAGGTGGGGGTGTGATTAGTAGATATTAGTAATAAATATTATCACAAAAATGGAAAATAACCTGTGTATTGCCGAAAAAGTGAAAAAATTAAATTTCTTTTTCTTCGATTTTTGGGGTGTGCATTCGATAAGGAGGGTTATCCATCGTCAAAACCTACCCTTCGGGGGCGCCGCTGCGCTCCGCTCCGCTCTGCACCCCTCCAGGGCGGTTTTGACTCTGGTTACTAGGCTAAACATACGAGAAGGCGCCACCCATCAAGAAAACCGGGATAAATGAAACCGGGATGTGAGAGAACCTCGAAATAGCATTAAAAAGTATAGTTGCGGTATGGGGCAGTAAACTATAATAACGTTTCACCCCTAAAATATCGAATAAAACAAAAAATAAATCGATGTTACATGTACGAGAGACGAGCTGCATCTGCCGGTGCAAAATTTCCTAAGTGTCAGGGTCATTGATTCCACGCGTACCGTCAACAAAATGAGCGACGCGCGGAATCTCGTTAAATTTTACATGTAAATTTGCAAACTTCCAATTCGATTTATTCAAAAGTTTGGCCCCCGTTCATAGAAAATACTTTTACAATTTGTTATATTAACTATGTTCTTTAGTGTGTAGCAGAAGAAATTATGATTCGATCAGTATTGGTTAGGTAACTGTAGCCCGAACCCTTACCTTCATTTCACCCTTACCCTTACATCCTTACCAGAATGTCTATAAATATAGAACATTATTATTTCTTTTTGTATAACTTTTAGCATAGTTACTATTACTGTAAGTTCTCTTTCTTGACGGCATTTTGTAATTTGAAGTGAATAAGTTGGATTACTTGCTTAAATTTTACTGTGTTTACTTTTTGTAAAACTTTTGACAATGACATATCGCGAATAGGTAAATTATTATAGGTTTGTGATAGTGAAATAAATGACAGGAGAATCAACATATTGGTTATTGTCAAAGCGAAATCTTTCATTGCACTAAGCGCATACCATTATCGTCATAAATAGATAGCATTCCGCCGCTTTTAACTATTTGGTACGTGACTGTCTTGGTGTTGTGCGGCCTTCAGGCCGCATCAGAGAAGACGGCTCTATTTAGGGTCACAGGCACACAGTTTTAAGGCTATAGACACCTACAGATAAATTTTGGCCATTTATAATAGGGAATGGAAAATTTACAAGTCAAAATCTCCATCGGATAGCCCGTTTAAAATGCGTTGTCGATCGGCCTAAAAAGGAGTAATGAAACTATAAATCAAATAAAAAATTGTAAATTTAAAATCTGGTTAATTAAAATTCAGGTGCCACGAAAGATTCCATTATATTTTATTTCGTCAAACAATTTTTGTACCCAGATATTTTCCTCATACTAAGTTTGGTATCTTTGTTTTAGGTTTTAGGTAATATTGATGATAATGTCACTAAAGCAAGAAATCGCGGTTGAGATGATTTCAGAACCTCCTATTTTGAATCAAAACTATTTTCAATTATTTTTACGGAATTGATCAGAAAGGCTAGATCGTAATTAAAACTTGAAATTTCACTCAAAAAGCAAGCAAAGAAGACTATAAATCTAAGATTAATGCTCATAGTGGTCCGAAATATTTAAGAAACAAAGTAAGTTTACAAAATATGTATTATTAATTTATTGTAAAAGGTACCTTACTTCTTGTTTACTTTGTATATTAAATTTTTTGTTGTTTTGTTTATAGAAATCTTTTTGCCCCACCATTCTAATTAAAAGTGATGATGCGAACCTAACCTATCAAATTTTGTATGACGAATAAATCAACTTAAAAATTAATAATGTCGTTTAACAATGTAAGCTTGACTTTGTGCATATTTTCTTCGAAATCAATATGGAAACCGTGGAATTTTCGAGAAAATCGAAGAAAAATGTAAGTAATTCAAATTATAGAGTATTGTTTTCAACTAAGTGTGACTCATATTGTTGTCATTTTTAATGTCTTTTATTTTAATTATGATTAACTTGAATTGTTTTTGTAGAATTGTAGTCGATCCCAGATTTGACAAGATGCTACAATGTGGAGGAATAGCAAGGAGAGGTTGCGGGTTCAAGCTTCATCATCAATAAAATGGTAAACATTACGGAACCGTTTCTATTGAAGGTAGCTACAAATCTTACAATTTCCCAGTTAAATTCTTACAATTTTTAATTTGTTTTAGATTTCATAATACAAATTGGATGTAGTATAGAAGTGGATATATCAGGCGATTAGGCCACTAAGAGGTTAGATGTACTTATTTGAAAAAAATTTTGTGTCTAGTTTTTATAAAATTTGGCAAAACATTTTAGAGGAAAGTTGTTGATAAATGTTGAATGACAATTCAATTTTTAATTATAAAACTGGGTACCAAAACTGGCCCTAAAAATACTCTGGAGCTTTTTATGTCAAAAATTTCATTTTAAATTATTTTAGTGATAATTCCATTCATGCATTATTATAATAATGTCCGTATAATATTATGTCAACTTTTTTGAATTGCTAGCGGATAAATATTGAACTTAGGAAGGAAGGAACAAATTTGCAACTAGCTAAATTTTGGTGATATTATGTTTGTTTAATTACATTTTTCACTTTGAAAGTTAAACTTATTTGCAATTTAGGCTTTCCAATGTGTGTTATATAGTAAGCGTACTTAATTTCATAGCTTACTCTCAGAATTATCTCAGTAAATGCAACTCGAGCTTTGATTTATCCAGGTAAATTTTAATTTTTCAATCACTCATACGTGCTTTTAAAATTTAGCTCTAGAAAACTCTGGCTATTGCTCACTCGCTCTCTTGATTTAGTCAAATAAGTTTTCTCTCCCTAGATTGCTAATCAAGTATTCGTGGAATTCAAAATTATCCGGACAATTCAAAGCTCTTGTGTATTGCTTATGATATAACACTATAGTTTTCTGATGGAAGTTGTAGAATGAACTTATAGCTTTAATATGGGCTCACTTTCTTCCATTTAAACACATGTTAAAAAAAGAAATCTCAGATTAATATCGTTGTCTTTTCAGCATAAGATCAATAAATGTCAAATTAAGATGGGTCTATGTTTGATTTTTTGAATTCGAAGAATTTAAAACAGTAAAACTTGAAATTTAAGATGAAGACAAAAAATGGTTAAATGCCCTTTATAAGTAGTACACACAGTTGCTTAAATTCAAAACCTGGCAAGTGTAATAAATAAAAATGAGATAATGCAGCACAACTAATAAAATCTTTATTTCAGCGAATTAAGTAATGAGTTTTTTCACTTTGGTTATTATTAATATGTGAGGGTAAAAAAATCAATTTAGGAAATCAGGGGCAGACTGAAGTCTTTCAAAATCCATTACTACAATGGACATGTCGGGGTTGCACCTTATCCAGACACACCTCAAATTCTTAAATATTTATCTAAAAAAAATGACGACGAATATTGAATATAAGTTTTATTTTTCATTAACACAAAAAATTAAGTATCTAAATACCAAAATCAAGCATTTCTTGTTCAAGGTTTCTTTCTTCTTTGGTTACTTGTTCCTTCTCCAATCCACTTTGGAAAACATCTCCAAATAAAAGACTAAACCACTTCTTCCCATTCACTCCCAGCGTTTTTTTTAGTAACTTTTTATTACTTTTTTCATTGATGATAGGTACCCCGATTTCCAATACATTTAGGCTCGTCAGGAATTTTTTTAACTATTTTAATATTAATTAACTAACGGTTTAATTATTGAAATTAATGTGCAGACAAATACATCTAAGCACATCACTAAACTGTTAAAACTTTTAAATGCAGCGGGGGTAACTGTTAGGAAAAGGTTAAGCCAATTGGGCGCATTGGAAATGACGGTTTTTGCACCTAAGACTGGCGGATACTTGTCAGCTTTTGCATTCAAGATGAGATTTTAGCTTTAAATGGCTTTGGATTTATCGGTAATTCTTCATTTATTTCATTGTGGATATGTAAGCTTTTGAATGACGCATAATGTCATAATAGCTTCAGGTAAACCCCCCTCTCCTGTTAAGACGATAAGGATACATAGGTCCTCGTTTGAATTATTGGTCTATTCGCGATCTCTTTCGAGGTTTAATCCTAAAAGCACTGCCCAAAACTGTTTACCGAATTTTTTAATTGATATTTTCAAATTCACGCACAAGAAAATTTTCATTCCGTTTTGTTAATAGTAGTTTATGTCGTCGTTGGTTGTACGCTTTCCTTTCAAAGAAATTCTTCGTTTTTAAGTGGATTACAAATAAATATGTGATATTTTTATTACATTATAATTTAGAAATATAAATTGTCTCTTCTAATTTTACATTATTTATATCTTTGATTTGAAGTATTTATTACAAGGGGGCTATTTAGAACTAATTTATAGGCTGGAGTTGAAATACAACATTTCGATAATTACGTAGTTTAAATTTCACTCGCCGGCGCCACCCCCGGGTGGTGAATTGGTTCACGCAATCGAGATTTTAATGTTATACTCTTAGGGCCAGTTGTGTAACAGAAGATCATCTTGGAGTCACAGTTACCCAGGGGATTTCTGTTATTGGATTGGTCGAATAAAATCCCTGGATTAACTCGAACTCCAGGATGATCTTTTGTTATAATACAACTGGCCCCTAATGTTTAATTCTTTATCATAAAAATATTGATTAGGCATTTAACGAACGAAAGTTTTATTACTAGAACAGATTTCTTTTAATTAACACAACAAGCTGAATTTTCACATGTAAAATAAACTTCAAATTTCTTACATGACTAAATTAAAAATTACGATTTCTATCCAGTGAACACTCCAAACAATAATTTGCCAAGTGGAATGTACGTCATGTAGATTGCTCCCAACTTGACTTGTGTCAATCTAAAACGATGTGCCATTCCTTTACTCTGGAAAATACTCCTTCAAATGCGGTATTTTATTAAAATGTTAGAGGTCTCCTCCAGACAACGCCTTGTGAGTCGAATTCGAGAAAACCGTCGGGTTACTTGTGATGGATCCCGTCACAATTTGTATGTCGCTATAAGTAGGCCGTCGACCAATAAACATATTTGTTCAAGTTAGATCCCGCGCGAAAACTGGGAATATCCCCTTCGATTTACGGTTCTGAACTTTATGTCAAAAAAGCGATCTAAATCCGCCGATTTGTTAAAAAGTTAAATTTCGTCGCACAAAAATTATAAGTTCCCGATCCGGTGATTCCTCAAAATATCCCATTGCGTAAAAATTGATAAGTCCCGGTTTTGATTTCCGAAGTAGTAGTCTGTAAAAATAAAAACGTTGACGAATTGTTTTAAAAAGTTTTGTAATGTACGCTCTCTACTTTGCACATTCAGAATATGGAACCCTCAAGACGATTCTTCAAAGGTTTGAAGTTGGTTGGAACCGTTTGTTAAACTGGTAATGAATTGTAAAATAATTTAGCTTCTTTAAAAAATTGAAGTTGATAAACTTTGAATATTTTTCAAGCAAAAGTGTCTAAGTTTATTCTCTTTAATATTTTTAAGCTAAAGTAACTTGTTAAAAATTAATTGACGGATGTTTTTTAATTAACATCACGACCCAAATAAATTTAGACGCCCGTGTTCACATTTTCAATAGTCATCTTCAAATTTCACGATATATTTGACTAATAACATGACCAAAAACGCGATATCGATCCAGCGATTCCTTAAAAAGTTGGGCACCGCGCGAAAATGTAAATGTCTGCTTGGATTTGGAACTCCGGACCGAAAACGCGAAGGCGATCCGACGATTTCTTAAAAACTTGGGTCTCGTCGCGAAAAAATTAGAAGTTCCCGTTTCAATTTGCAAATAACGTTGGGGGAAACAATGCCGAAAAAGCGATCCCGTATTTTTAAAATGTAGATCCCGTTGCGCAAAAATTGACAAGTCCCCGCTTCGATTTATGTTGTAGTATGTAAAAATTAATGTTAACGAATTGTTTTCTACTTTGCAGATTGGAACGTAAATATGGAACCCTCAGGAGGAAGATCCATCAAAGGTTTGAAGTTGGTTTGGAGCCGTTCCATAAACTGGTATAATATTATAATGAAGTGTAAAATAAATTAGCTTTATTTAAAAATTAAAGTCGGCGAACTTAGAATATTTTTGCAAGCAAAAGTATGTAAGTTTATTCACTTTAATGTTTTAAGTTAAAATATCTATCTAATATTCGGTTATGAACGACTTGCGACATTTTCCCGATACCTCCCTGTCTCTGCTCGTTGCGTGTTGAAAATGTGTGACGAGCACAGAGGACCTACAGCTTAACGTGAATTCCGAACCACGGGAATAGACGATTTTGACACCGCCTACTCCATCAGGGAAGTTTTTTAGCCATAAATAATGTTATCTGGGGCCAGCAGATAGACATTTGGTGAGCGAAAATTTCTTCTATAGATAGTACCTCACAGGATTTGAACCCGCGAATATTGGCTTGAAAGCGAACACGCTAGCATTTCAACCATTCGCTCACCTTTAAGTTAAAGTTAAAATAACTTGTTAAAATATTTTCTATCTTATAATAATGCACCGTTATCGATAATAAATGTAACTTAAATAAAATTATATGTTTTATTATTACTAACACATAGCAATGTACGATACGTAAGTCGATGACGCAGATGCCCCACCAGTTCCGAACGAAAACCGAACTGACTTCGTTTGAGAGTGGGGGAAACAAATTTGGTATATAAGCAATTTTCTAACTGAATTTAATTTTACCAGCCAGTTCGCCAAGCGCCAACACCCAGGGACCCACCGGTCTCTACAACTTCCAACGCCAGACAAGCCAACATCAGATGAAGGAGAATGAAGGTGTCAATTACGTCCAAAGGACACCTCATTCACACAAAAAAAAATTCTAGACCTAATAAAATTCGATCTAGTTTTACCAATTTCAAATTTATCAAAATCGGCTACCACGCATGATAAACCTCCCCTGTTAGTTGAAAATTAAAGGATGGAAATTGTTAATTAAAGAACTTTCCATTAATGCAAAATAACACTCCAATTTGAAATAGTTACATGTTTCTCGAAAATTCCACGGTTTTCATGTTGATTTTGAAGAAAATATAACTAATAAGACAAGTTTTCATTATTTGACAGCATGTAAGGTCTTGTCACATCATAATTTTTCACTAAAATGGTGGGTCAAGAAGATTTCTGCAAACAAAAACACAAAAAATTTAATATACTGTTGTGACAACGTTTGAATGTAAGAGAGATGTACATAAAAGCAAGTACAAAAGGAGCACAATTTGGCGAGGTTAAAAATTTGTTGTATTATTAAATTTAATTATTGTTCTCGTTTGCTATTTTGTTTAGTCATAAGGCATGATTAGTTTAAGTTGTTGAAATAAAATGCGTAGGCTAAAGAGACGTGCAAAGAAAACAAACTAGGAAAATAAGGATCTCCAAACAGGAACGAAACAAAAAAAACAAGAGGTATTCGTAACTGGGAGTAACCCCAGGAATACAATGGAGTGACATGAAATTCATCAGTAAAGATAGACGTATCGAGTTCGCGACTTAACTACGGAGTTACATTAAATTCATCAGTAAAGATAGACGTGCGGAGTTCGCGACCTAATTATTGAGAATAAACCATTTTGTGAACAGCTACGTGTCGAGTTCGCGACTTAACTATAAGGTAGTTAAAATACGATCAGCAATTAACTGCTGGAATACGGGCCATAGCGTATAGCCAAGGAGCTATTACATCCCACATCAAGGGATCGATATGGTGGTCTCCTACAAGGAGCCAGCAGAGATTGGATTAGCATTTGGACTGGGATCCGGTTACGACAGGCGTCTAACTAGAGAAGGCGACCAAGTTTGGACCAAGAGAGTTCCAGTGCGAAAGTATAGTGCGACGGTAGCCACGTTTTAGCCAAAGGTCATGAAGGTTAGCGAGTGTTAATAATTTTAAGTTGTTATTTGTTTGATTTATTTGTTTGATTGTTATTGGTATTATTTCTTGTTCATTTATGTGTTGCTGTTTATTAAAATTGTCAACTGGACCAACTTGTGTTTTCTTTTGTGCTGATGCTTAGTAAATTGTTGCCGTGAGAGAAGCCAATAAAAAAGAATTAACCTGAGATAAGAGTTGTTGCTAAGGTAAGTGCTGAAGTTTGTTGGTCTTTGTCTCCTTAGAGCTATTAAGGGAGATAAAGACATAACAATACAAAGTGAGCAAGAAGTAAGTAACATTTTTACAAGAAATTAATAGTACATTTTTGTAAACTTACTATGTTTCCTAAATATTTCGGACCATAAATCGTAGATTTATAGCCTCCTAAGCTTGCTTTTTGAATAAAAATTCAAGTTCTTTAATTACGAACTATCCTTTCTGATCAATTCCTGTAAAAATAATTAAAAATAGTTTTGATTCACAATAGGAGGTTCTGCAATCACCTCAACCTCGATTTCTTGCTTTAGTAACAATATCATCAATATTACCTAAAACAAAGAGACAAAACTTACTACGAGCAAAATATCTGGTACAGGAATTGTTTGACGAAATAGAATCTAACGGAACCTTTCGCGGCACCTGAATTTTAATTTGCCAGTATTTAAATTTACAATTTTTTATTTGAACTACTCATGAAACCCCTGCTCAAATAAGAATCACCTCGACCCAAATTGTACCCGGTGCTGTGAGAGGTGTTCTTCCAATCCGCAGTGCCATGAACCGTAACATCCAAAGAAGAACATTTAGAAATTTACAAGCGCCTAGCAATCCGCAAATTCATGCGGAATCGTTATACCACATCCGTATTTCCAATACGAGTTTAGCCCGAATAATTTTGAGCGTTTCCTTCTAGCGGATTTGGGAAATGAGTATCGCGACCCAGAGCGCATCTTGATATTTGGAAGGCCTGAAAGTACGAAGGATAGTCAGTCAGTTTAATTTGCCTCAACTCTTTATCACGATTAGTGCCGCTGAACTAAAGTGGAACGAGCTGATTGTCATTCTTAAGCATTTATTTGACAAAATTACCATTTCTGAAGAGGAAGCACAACTGATGTATAAGAATGAAAAAAAATCTCCCATCCAGCGTGATCCAGTAACTTGCTCTCGATATTTTGAGCATCGCGCCTCTGCTCTTTTCAAGAGCTGGAAATATTCTCAAGAGCCATTTGGAAACCGATCGATTAAACATAATTATTATCGCATTGAGTTTCAACAACGAGGTAGCCCGCACGTGCACATGAGAATATTTATCTCCAACGAGAATATATAAGAATATTTGGACACTACTATTGAAAACTCAATCTCTTCAAACATGATATTTGAAGGATTCCTACGATAGTTCTCATTTTTGGATTTGTTTTAAGGTTTGGGGTATAATATAAAAACTCAGAATTTTCGACCTCGGCAATATCCATTTTGATAAAAACAAATTTCTCCGCAATATCTCCGTTAATCTTAGAACTAAAAAATCCTGTTAATAATGTTTTGCAGGAAACATAATTTTCAATTTTTCCTTCGACATTTCAACTTTTGACGAAGAACTGGTTAAGAACCTCAAGGTTTAGACACGGTAACTTTTGGTATGTTAAAGTATGGACTATTCCTATCGAAATCCATCGAAATGTAGTAAGCCGCAGTTAGCACTATTGTAGTCAGGCCCGTAGCCAGGATTTCATTTGGGGGGGGGGGCACTTTTAAATTGGGTTCCCCTTTTGATTACAAATTTTTTTAAGTTTTATTTATTTATATATTAAACTACTTTATTACAAATATTTTAAAAGTAAAATTTTCGGGGGTTCCCTTACCGGGAATTTTTATTACAAACAAATTTTTTCAATATTTTATTTCTCCTAATTTATTTTTATTTAAAACAAACCTTACATAAAAACAGTTATTTGCTCGCTACTTTACTTTATTATTTGAACTCCAAGCGTCTTTCTTTCTTATTCGCAAAATTATTTATTATAATTTCGGAATCAATACTTATATCCCTATTAATATTCATGAGCGCTAGACCGTTTAGCCTTCCTTCGCCAGTGGAATTTCTTAAATAAGTTTTTATGCGTTTTAAACTAGAAAACTTCTCTCGGCAGTTGTTGTAGTCACTGGTAATATTTTTAATATTTTTAATAGCGTTCTGATGTTCGGAAAAAATTCTTCAGAACATTTTGCCAATGTATCTAATGGATTTTTAGCTTTAATTGCTAACAATATTGAAACACTAATATATATGTTGTGAAACGCTTTATTCAGAAACTATGTCAACACTTTGGTTCCACGTGGCGAGCGATCGGAATCGATGTGCTCAAGCCGGTGGTTGTGATTATAACTTCTTAAAATGGCGGTGTTCATTTGCAACCGGAAAAGTCTCCCTCTCCTGGTGATGCTGGTAATGTCTTGGTCGCGCCATCTGTGAAGCGGCCTGGATACCAAGGTCGCCACAGATTCTTTGGCAAATCTTTCACATCTAACCATTTTTGTTTCCAGAAATCGAATTCTGCTTCCAGAATTGGTGGGTAAAACTTCGTTGATTATGTGGGAAATTCCATAAATAAAGTTTATCCTTTATTCATAATGTTAACGTTACATGGTTTTTGTATTAAATTAATTCCATGGCTTTCAGGCAAAAAGGGATAAGCGGGGTCGGCCCATAAGCCGACAAGGTAAAGAACAATGAATTATGCCAAATAAATTTGGAAAAAACTTTTTCCAAAATATACCTATTTTATTTTCGAAATTCAAATGTTTTACTTTCAACATTTTTGTTTCTTTTGAACATTTCGGGAGGGGGGGTACGTGCCCCCTCCTGGCTACGGGCCTGATTGTAGTAACCCGCCTCTGGCACTATTGTAGAATCCCGCGGTTGATTATCGGGATTGATATCGCTGCCACCAGATTCTGCTAATTCTGTTCTAATCCCATGAATTGTCTTGATTTTAGGTATGTAAACATATCTCATTGGTTTATTTTTTGTTATTAACTTGAAGAAGTTTCGGTACGGTCTTTTGGCCGCACAACCATAACAATCGGGCAATATTAGAAGAGTAATCTCTTATTATAAAAGGCCAAGTCTTTCTTTCTTTCTTTCTTTCTGTCTGTCCCACGGAAATACCCGAAGCAAACCGAACCGAACCGAACGCACAACGTATCATCGGATCAACGTATCATCGGATCAACGTATCATCGTATCAACGTATCATCGTATCAACGTATCATCGGATCAACGTATCATCGGATCAACGTATCAAGGGATCAACGTATTTAAATTTCCTATATAGGTGAAAAATTATGTAAATAAAATATAACTTATATTTGGTCTGCATTGAAAAAACAGATCAACGTATCAACGTATTTAAATTTCCTATATCGGTGAAAAATTATGACAGCTATTTCCAAAAAAGCATTATGTGAACTTCCATAATGGATAATGAAAATTTTGAAAATCCTGCTGCAAAGCGACGGCGATTGAATCGTGAGAGAAAAGCACGTACAAGAGCTAATAACACAGAAGAACAGCTTCGATCACAGCGACAAGCTGACGCTCGGTCTCATGCGATACGTCGACAACGTGAAACTTTGGAACAAACTCAAGCGCGGCAAGCTGCTGACGCTCGGTCCCATGCGATACGTCAACAACGTGAAACTTTAGAAGAAACTCAAGCGCGGCAAGCTGCTGACGCTCGGTCCCATGCGATACGTCAACAACGTGAAACATTAGAAGAAACTCAAGCGCGGCAAGCTGCTAACGCTCTATCCCATGCGACACGTCAACAACGTGAAACATTAGAAGAAACTCAAGCGCGGCAAGCTGCTAACGCTCGATCCCATGCGATACATCGACAGAAAGAAAATCGATACCAAAGTCAAGCAATTCAACTCCAAATAAGAGCATTGAGATTTGATGAATCTCACGTTACTCGACACGATTGTGGAGAAATGAATTCCATCTGTCAGTTGTGCGGCTCCAAGAATTTCGCCAAGGAGCGTCCAGTTGATAAACAATTTAACAACTGCTGTCATAAAGGAAAAGTAAAGATTCCGCAACCGCTCGATCAACATGGGAATCTATTGTTATACTAGATGATACCCCGTCCGAGGACGGGCAGGCAGCCAAGGTCATATGGCTTTTGGATTGCACTGAGAGCTTTCCTTAATCTTCATTCAACTTAAGTTACCTTGGGTAGCTGCCCGTCCTTCTAGCTGCCCGTCCTCGGACGGGGTATCATCTAGTGAATAAATAAATGAGAAAAGCGTGAGTAATTATTAACCGATAAGATTATCAAGAAAAGATTCAATTATTTATGACACCGAATGTGTCGCGAAAGATGGCTTGTGGTTTACTATACTTGGGGGAGGGGGGAGGATTTAAAATTTTCAATTTTTAGTGAAGAGTCTTAAATCCGTTCAACCATTTGCAGTCCAAATGACATAGAATTGTACAATATTCAGCAGCGTAACTACACTTACATTAAACAAAAAATTTCTTAGTTGCTATTTTGTTCTGGAAGGGCGACGCCGCGTCGTCCTCCCAATGCCAGCCGCCACAGTTTCCCAGTTAATTTTGGTCTGGCGATTCTTAAATTGTGAAAAGTGATCACAGTCTCATCATGTTTGAGGACCCCCAATAGACTTTAAAATCGTATATAGGCTAAAACCTGCAGTAGCCCGGCACGTCTACACCTTTTCCACTTTTATTTGTGAAAGCGTTAATTGTAATTCAGATTAGTATAAGTTGTATTTGAGAAACCGTCAATTGAAATTCAGATTAGACAATTTATTGTATTTGAGAAACCGTCAATTTACATTCAGATTAGTCAATTGTATTTGAGAAAGCGTCAATTTACATTCAGATTAGTCAATTGAAATTGAGATTAGTCAGTTGTAATTCAGATTAGTTGACTATAATGTCAGCAAGTGTGAAGGTTCTTCAAAATTGTGAATATTTTTTAGTTTTGAATAAAGGAATGAACCAATCAGAGATGAGTTACAGCGATCAGACGGACAATATTCATTTATTATTTTCATCGGTATGCTTCTTATAACGTTTTCTTACAATAACATGACTTCCTCTCGGAACAGTTTCAGTTTCAGAAAACGTCAATGTAATTCTGATCACTCAATTGAATTTCAGAAAATGTTTATTCAAATTCAGATTGTCAATTGTATTTGAGAAAACGTCAATTGTAATTCAGTTTAGTTAAGTTTATTTCAGAATGCGTTAATTGTAATTCGGAAGGGTTACTTGTAATTCAGAAAAATTATGTCAAATATTTTTGGCTCATGGTCAAAGAGTGTACTACTGGATTTACACAATATTATATGAGTTATTTGATGCAAAATCCATTTATTGAAAAAAATTAAACTTATAATAAAAATGTGTTTAACGTCCAACTGCCATATCGTCCATTGCTAAAGGGGCAACATGTATGGTGGTGTGTTGCGCTGCACGAGAACAAACACTTCCATTTACAGTGCTTTTTTGCTTCATCAATAATCTCTCCAAATAGACTAATCTTTATTCCATAACTGCAGGACCTCTAACATGTGGAATTCGCATATTAACTTTAGCCCAAATCTTAATTTTTGACCAAATATTTTCAATGGGATTTAACATTGGAGAGTAAGGTCCCAACCTTAATAATGTTGCTGACGTCCCATCGATAGAGTTTCAAGTCTTGAATGGCAAGGTGCATTATCACAGACAATAACTAAATCTGATAGTTCATTCCCCATGTCCTGCCACGTTTCTAATAATCTTGTAACCCAATCATTGACTAAAATTGATGTGAATAAATCTCTCCGACGTTCCATTGCAACAAAACCTGCTACCGAAATTGCTCCTATCAAATGAACATTTGGACCTCTTGCTGCGGGAAGGATTTGTACTGATCTGGTCCCAGCTAAAGAGCGACCTCTTTTCTTGCAACTGTTTTAATGTATAACCACTATCTTCTTCAATCCATGTAATCATTATATTGATTTGTTCATCGGTAAGAATTTTCGGTTTGAGGCCCCCTTTGGTAACATTTTCTCACGCCCGGATCGCACCCAATGAAATGCAGTCTTATAGTTAATATTAAATGTCCGACACAAAGCTACCCAATCGTTACCTATGTTGGCGCACGCTACTATTCTTTCACGATCTTGATTGATATGTTTATCATGGCGTTTTCTTTCAACAACCTCACTTCCAATGAAGGAAATTTTGCAAATGGGACAAAACGTCTCTTCTGGTCAATCAATTATAATTTCAACAATTTCAGCGCATGTTCTGTAAAGAAGGTGACTGCATGGTAGTAATCGTATTATTTCCGTTCTTGCCATAGAAACTCGGCAAATTTCACGATTGTCTTTCATTTCCATTTAAACTGTTAATTAACTTTTATCTTATGTATAGAATTACATTAATTATATAACAAAGTTTAAATCCGATTATCCGATAATAATTCTAGGACAAAGAGATTAACTTATAATCCAACCGCTTTTAACAACCTAATGCGTGGTTGTTCGATGAATTTGTACTCAGGTAAAACTAAGAAGCAATACAATTTGTGGATCTGAATTACGAATTACGTCGGAAAAACGTCTTGTATGACCGAAAACGTTCCTGGACGGGAAACAGACGACTCGCTATGCAAAATCGTTTGTTGGAAATTTCGGCCGAAGGTTTCGCTATGCCAAATATTAGGACAGATATCTTATCAGCCGAAAACATCTTCGGGGGTGAGACGTCTCGGAGCGCTATATATTGTCTGCCGAAACCGTATCTTATCTGCCAAAAACACACTCGGATGGGGAAATGCTTGTCAACTTGAAGCATTGGTGGATCGAGTGTGTCTTGTCTGACAAAATTTTTGAAATAAACCAATGCAATTAATATAAAATGACGTTAAATCTAGAAATGGGGAAGTAATGTGTTGTCACATCAAATAAGTATTTTTAAAGGTATGATTAAACTAAAAATAACGATTTCCTTGCGACTTTAACCTGCAGTTTCCTGTTAAAATCGGCGCTTCATATTACTATTAACAAGTCGCAAAGCGAGTCTGTTCGGGACACTGGGGTGAACTTACCGACATCATACTTCCTTCATGGACAATTCCATGTCGCATGTTCCAGGGTCAGCTCCTGATAATTTAATCTACCGGTTCTAATAGGAAAAACTTCCAATATGGTTTATAAGGTAATCATAACTTGAACATTGATATATTGTTTAATTGACAAATTTAAATAAATAACAATAAAGTATTTTTTACATCTTCAGGATATTTTTCAAAACAAAAATGGAATTATAATCTTTCTGTTTTTTGGGTAATTTTCAAAAGTTTCTTCGTGCCACCAATGATTAAGTAAGGTGCATTCCACCTAAAATCAAATAAAAATCTTTTTTTTGCCTCAAAGAAGCAAATCTTGCCCTACCTGGTTACTTAACACCCAAACTAACACATAAAGCCATGTTATATTATCCCGCAGGATAATAGTCAACGAAAAATATATCAAAATTTCTGCTAACATGTGCGGTGACGTCACATAGTTGAACCAATCTCCATATAAGGCAATTTATGATCCTCAGTCACTACTACACCTAAGACAGAAAAGTTAATTCGAGTATTTATTCAAAAAATTATTTTCATTCCAAATTTGAGGTCGATTAAATAAAATTTGCAACACGCAGACTCCAGAGTGTCATATGAAAATGACCTGCTAACCTTTAAAGAGAAAGGCTCCGCTCCGCTCGGACTGAATTATTTTAACATTTCGGTTAAGTTATTTTTGAAAATTTTACAGAACCCCAAAACTAGGAGAAACCCCAAAACAGAACGGGGGTCGATGTGGTTGGGACAGTATTTGAAGGTGTAAATAAAGAGGTAAAAATCTATTATAGTGTGAATAAATTTATTTAACATTTCGTTTAACATCTCCGATGTTCAAAATTAAAATAATGAAAATACTTGTATTTATTTTAAACGTTTGAAAAAAAAACGTTATATCCCGTCGTTCTGCCCATGCATGGGCAGAACGGGGTATTCATTAAAAGGTGAAACAAAATCATGTTTTATGGCTGGCAAAGTTCACAGATGAGTTGTGATTCATCATCGTCAGTATCACTGCCGGCACAGGAATTATGGGCCCATTTTTTACACTGTATGCATGATATCCAGCCTTCACTCGATTTTGAATAAAGTCGTTGCAATATAAACAGGTCGCATCGTCTTCTTCATCTGATTCCACGCTTTGTTTCCGTGGTTTTTTGTTAACAATTTTCTATGTTTTTTTTCTTCCCTATTTTGTTAACAATTTTCTGTGTTTTTTTCTTTTCTATTTTGTTAACAGTTTTCTAGGTATTCTCCTTCCTTTTTTCGTTACCGGTGAACAGTTTTTTCTTAAGTCTATTTTCTTTGACTTCCTTGATCTTCTTAGCATTATTAGCCGCTTCTTCGAGTTCAGTGAAAACATTCATATCCGTTGGCCAAATGCCGGTCTTCTCAAACCCATTTATCGCGGTCTTCATATTAGCAGAATGCATGTAAGCTGATCCAAATAAGGTCGAAATTTGCCAAAACGAGACGACTTTTCCGGGGTTTGTTCTAAGCCATCTTTTCACCTCGCTCTCATAATTCAGGCTGAGCGGCTTCATGAACGCGACATCCAACTGTTGAAGTCGGTGAGAACAGTGAGGCGGGAAGCAAAGGATGATGACACCTTTGTCTCCTGCAAGATCAATGACGTCTAGGTTTTTCGTATGAGAAGCATGGCCATCAAGAAGTAACAGCATTGGTTTTACTTTAGAAGCGTTAGAAAAGTTTATAAATTTTTTGAACCACTTGAAAAAATTTTCTGACGTCATCCATCCTGATTCGTTGGCTTCGGACCAAGCTCCAGGTGGCAAACCGAGTTCAAATTCTTGTTGTTTCTTCTTTCTCCGGAATATCAACATCGGAGGCAGACGCCGAACAACAAATTTCCGCCGTAACTGTTGTCCCACGTTCCGCAGATGTCAGCACTCCTACTTGCCGCTGACCCTTCAAAGCTATAATTTTAGAATGCTGCTTTGGCACACAAGAAATTCCCGTTTCGTCACAGTTATAAATGTTTTCTGCGTTTATCTTTTTTTCGTCGATAATTTGCGTTAACAAATTAAAAAATTGGCCAACAGCGACTTTGTTGAATCCCATGGCACGTGCGCCAGAAGTTGATTCTGGTTTTCTGAGGGTCTGTTCTGCATGCCGCAAGAAAAATGTAGACATCCAATCTTTACCGGCCATTTCCGAATCCCTGTCAAAGGCATGATTGCATTGGTTGCGCTCCGCTAATTGGTATGCCAATTTACGACACTCTTTCTGAGACAATCCAAATAATCGATTTTGCATGGCTAGAAGGTAATTTGCAAGTTCTGCTTCTTGCTCAGTTGTGAAAACACACTTGAATTTTCCAGCAGTTTTATCAATAATCGCTTCGGGGTTATTTCTGCGCTTTTTAACGTATCTTTCCAAGGTGGTTTGTGGAACGTCATATTGATCAGATGCTTTTTTATAGCCCATCGTCCCGCTAACAATAGCTTCGACAGCTTTTTGCATGTTTTCCGTGAACCACTGTTGTCTATTTGTCTTTCTAACGTAATTTCGCAACATCTTGAAGTTGAAATATCGCACAGTCGAAATGTAAAGTCGCAAAGTTGAATTGTTGAAATATGTTTATTAATCATAAAAGTGTAATAGATAAATAATTATATTGTAATGATCAAAGGGGTGAGTTCGAGTAGGTAATAAACATCTTTTGTTTTAATAAGTTAAAAGGTTAAGATACCACTTTTGGACTGTACCTAAGTCGTACAAGTACCTCTATATTTTTTGAAAGCTGTTTGACCTCAAATCTGACCAACTAAATTAAGAGGTCCATTTCGCCAGCCCCCCCCCCCCCATCGCGAATTTGGGGTCGAATTTGGTGTCAATCGTTTTTGCTTCGTTTGTGCTTGTTTGTGCTTCTATTATTTTCGTTTGTGCCAACACCGTTCGCGAAATATCTTAAAAATAAGTTTGGGGGGCTGGCGAAATGCTAGCCCCCCCCCATCGCGAATTTGGGGTCGAATTTGGTGTCAATCGTTTGTGCTTCGTTTGTGCTCGTTTGTGCTTCTATTATTTTCGTTTGTGCCAACACCGTTCGCGAAATATCTTAAAAATAAGTTTGGGGGGCTGGAGAAATGCTAGCCCCCCCATCGCGAATTTGGGGTCGAATTTGGTGTCAATCGTTTGTGCTTCGTTTGTGCTCGTTTGTGCTTCTATTATTTTCGTTTGTGCCAACACCGTTTGCGAAATATAGACTTTTAAAATTTTACAAACCTCCGAGCAACAATCGTTACAACAAACATTAACTTAGGAAGAAATAAAGTACATTGTGGTACATTGTAACAGTTTTCGTAAAATATTTTTATTTAAAATTATGATTTTCATCTACAAACAAATTTAAAAATTACTATAATGTACTTTACATTTGTATTAGACCGTATGTTGGATTTGCGATTCATTTTCAAAAGGTCGTCGTATTTTTCCAAAATACCTAGATGGGATCGCCAGCAATAAGCTATATAATGTCCTAAGGATGACAAATTTCTTCTTTAAGGTGGGAGAAAACTAATAATTCCTTTCGAATGAAATTGTTTTTCTAGAATATTTAAAATTCCGGGAACATTTGAAAGAGCTGTTGAAAATTGGGATTCATGCGGTATAGAACTGGTTACAGTTTCTATAAAAAAAATGAGAACCTATTGTGAAACTTCGCGCTATAGACGGATTACCGCAGAACCACATTTTGCTGGATCTTCGAAATACCTTCACATAACTTGTTGTAAAAGTTGAAGATTATCCATAGGTAGATTAGCCACTATTGTTTCCCCGGGTCGACTGTTTTCGAAATCGCAAGAAGAGCATTTTCTAATTTCTGTGAAAGAAGGATATTTCATAATAATTGAGTTAGTAAATAATTTGCCCGAGCTGGGGAAATGCTTGCCCCCCCCACAGCGAATTTGGGGTCGAATTGGGTTCAACCGTTTGTGCTTCGTTTGTGGTCGTTTGTGGTCGTTTGTGCTTCTATTATTTTCGTTTGTGCCAACACCGTTCGCGAAATATCTTAAAAATAAGTTTCGGGGGTTGGAGAAATGCTAGCCCCCCCCCATCGCGAATTTGGGGTCGAATTTGGTATCAATCGTTTGTGCTTCTATTATTTTCGTTTGTGCCAACACCGTTCGCGAAATATCTTAAAAATAAGTTTGGGGGGCTGGCGAAATGCTAGCCCCCCCCCATCGCGAATTTGGGGTCGAATTTGGTGTCAATCGTTTGTGCTTCGTTTGTGCTTCTATTATTTTCGTTTGTGCCAACACCGTTCGCGAAATATCTTAAAAATAAGTTTCGGGGGTTGGAGAAATGCTAGCCCCCCCCCCCCCCATCGCGAATTTGGGGTCGAATTTGGTATCAATCGTTTGTGCTTCGTTTGTGCTCGTTTGTGCTTCTATTATTTTCGTTTGTGCCAACACCGTTCGCGAAATATCTTAAAAATAAGTTTGGGGGGCTGGCGAAATGCTAGCCCCCCCCCATCGCGAATTTGGGGTCGAATTTGGTGTCAATCGTTTGTGCTTCGTTTGTGCTTGTTTGTGCTTCTATTATTTTCGTTTGTGCCAACACCGTTCGCGAAATATCTTAAAAATAAGTTTGGGGGGCTGGCGAAATGCTAGCCCCCCCCCCATCGCGAATTTGGGTCGAATTTGGTGTCAATCGTTTGTGCTTCGTTTGTGCTTGTTTATGCTTCTATTATTTTCGATTGTGCCAACACCGTTCGCGAAAAATCTTAAAAATAAGTTTGGGGGGCTGGCGAAATGATAGCCCCCCCCCCATCGCGAATTTGGGGTCGAATTTGGTGTCAATCGTTTGTGCTTCGTTTGTGCTTCTATTATTTTCGTTTGTGCCAACACCGTTCGCGAAATATAGACTTTTAAAATTTTATAAACCTCCGAGCAACAATCGTTACAACAATCATTAACTTAGGAAGAAATAAAGTGCATAAAATAAAAGAAGAGCATTTTATAATTTCTGTGAACGAAGGATATTTTCTAAATAATTGAGTTAGTAAATAATTTGCGGTACAACTAGAATTTACTGCAATACACAGTGGCGTAGCTAGGGGGGGCGGTGGGGGCGAACCGCCCCGGGTGGCTCCCGTCTGGTGTCGCCCCAAATTATTTAAATATCCTGAGTAAAATTGCCTCGTTTCTTGGTTTTTTAGGTTCCTAAGGGTGACACATCAAAAAAGCGTCATCGGCCTAGGTGGGAGCGAAACCCGACCCCAAATTATTGACTAAAATTACCTCGTTTCTTGGTTTTTTAGGTTCCTAGGAGTGACAACTCAAAAAAAAGGTCATCAGCCTGGGTGGGGGTTGCACCCGACCCCAAATTATTTAAATTTCCTGACTAAAGTTACATCGTTTTTTGGTTTTTGGGGTGACACATCAAAAATAAAAGTACATCAGGCTATGTGGGGGTGACACCCACTAAATCCGCCCCGGGTGTCACCCATGCTAGCTACGCCACTGGCGATACATTCACCAAGTGTCTGTGATCGGCCTTGAAATATTCCCAAAAGAATTTCCGCTCGTTTCCTGTAACATTGCACAGCAATACCATCATTTCGGCTGGCGAAATGCTATTTCGCGAACGGTGTTGGCACAAACGAAAATATCCTGATGACCTTTTTTTTAGTCAATAATTTGGGGTCGGGTTTCGCTCCCACCTAGGCCGATGACGCTTTTTTGATGTGTCACCCTTAGGAACCTAAAAAACCAAGAAACGAGGCAATTTTACTCAGGATATTTAAATAATTTGGGGCGACACCAGACGGGAGACACCCGGGGCGGTTCGCCCCCACCGCCCCCCCTAGCTACGCCACTGTGTATTGCAGTAAATTCTAGTTGTACCGCAAATTATTTACTAACTCAATTATTTAGAAAATATCCTTCGTTCACAGAAATTATAAAATGCTCATCTTTTATTTTATGCACTTTATTTCTTCCTAAGTTAATGATTGTTGTAACGATTGTTGCTCGGAGGTTTATAAAATTTTAAAAGTCTATATTTCGCGAACGGTGTTGGCACAAACGAAGCACAAACGATTGACACCAAATTCGACCCCAAATTCGCGATGGGGGGGCTAGCATTTCGCCAGCCCCCCAAACTTATTTTTAAGATATTTCGCGAACGGTGTTGGCACAAACGAAAATAATAGAAGCACAAACGAAGCACAAACGATTGACACCAAATTCGACCCCAAATTCGCGATGGGGGGGGGGGCTAGCATTTCGCCAGCCCCCCAAACTTATTTTTAAGATATTTCGCGAACGGTGTTGGCACAATCGAAAATAATAGAAGCATAAACAAGCACAAACGAAGCACAAACGATTGACACCAAATTCGACCCCAAATTCGCGATGGGGGAGCTAGCATTTCGCCAGCCCCCCAAACTTATTTTTAAGATATTTCGCGAACGGTGTTGGCACAAACGAAAATAATAGAAGCACAAACAAGCACAAACGAAGCACAAACGATTGACACCAAATTCGACCCCAAATTCGCGATGGGGGGGGGGGCTAGCATTTCGCCAGCCCCCCCAAACTTATTTTTAAGATATTTCGCGAACGGTGTTGGCACAAACGAAAATAATAGAAGCACAAACGAGCACAAACGAAGCACAAACGATTGATACCAAATTCGACCCCAAATTCGCGATGGGGGGGGGCTAGCATTTCTCCAACCCCCGAAACTTATTTTTAAGATATTTCGCGAACGGTGTTGGCACAAACGAAAATAATAGAAGCACAAACGAAGCACAAACGATTGACACCAAATTCGACCCCAAATTCGCGATGGGGGGGGCTATCATTTCGCCAGCCCCCCAAACTTATTTTTAAGATATTTCGCGAACGGTGTTGGCACAAACGAAAATAATAGAAGCACAAACAAGCACAAACGAAGCACAAACGATTGACACCAATTTAGACCCCAAATTCGCGATGGGGGGGGGCTGGCGAAATGGACCTTTAATTAAGTCTCCTCAAAAATCAATTCATTGCTAAAAATGTAAAGATGCAAAGTTATGAGTATTCATGAAAATGTTCAGTTAATTGGAAAACAAATTAAGTAAAAAAAATGGTTAAATTAGGTAAACGCGAATAATTAGAAGTGTGGGATAAAATGAAGTGAAGGCCACGAGAAAAAGACAAAGGTGGTGCTGTCAAGTTTTGAAAGTTGGTAAGGCGCGCCTGCTCATGAATTTTGGAAAGGGGAGATTTGTGGAATGATTAAAAACTCACGGTGTGTCCATCGAAGCGCGAGGACGTGTTTTGGAAGTTAGATTTGGTTTGTTGTCCAATAATAATAAGGATAAATTTTCTTTTGAATTGCATTTGGATATTAATTTGGAAAATGGGTACGATTGGTGAACAGTATGAAAAGCAATTGTGGTTTAAAATATTCTAAGAGTTACGAAGCAACGAATATTAATAGAAGAAGTTTTTTGGTACCGTTTAATACAAATTTATTGGTAATTTTTGAAATATGGTTCTGGGTTGTTATATGAGATTATCTATGGTCGTCGATTCCTTTAATAACATTTCGAGTCGTGGATGGACAGATTGGACACGAGATTACGTCAATGTCAGCAAATTCAGCAACCGACAGCACTGCTTCGTTTGTTCGATGGTGGACAAATCTTGGTAAGAGAAAACTGTGCGCGATCTGTTTGAATTGTTTAATAATAAATTAAAAATTGACTTGGTGCGAATTAATCGGGGGGGTGGATAGGATATTTGAACTTTACAATATTAGTACACTTGATTTGTTTATTTCTGGTAGATATAACTTTGTTTCTTGATAAATTTAATTTGTGTTAATAAATGAATCGATTGTTTTTTCTTAAAGAGGAAATTTATTTGAGTTTTTACTTATAGTTTGATACAGCAAAAGAGGTACGAGTCGATTCCGATACTCATAGGAATAAGTTTTAAATTTGAATAGGTTGCAAATTAGCGAATCGATGAGGTGTTTTGTTACTTACAATCGAATCCAAGTTACGCCCTATAAGAGTCGAAATTTATGCTAGCCGGAGCTATTAAAAAAAAGTGCCGTACATTTTTTCCCCGCTATACAAATTAAATAAATACAGTAGCTTATCACGGCAATATAGACAAATTATAACATGTGTGGTTGGTAGTGATGCAAGGGGCGAATATTACCATCAGAATTACTGGTAAAATTACCGTAATTACGGTAATATTACGAAGGGAACGAAGTGTTCTTAATTTATAGTAATAAATAATAACCAAGATCAAAATAGATTTGTTTATTTACGTTTAAGTAAAATAATATGTAAAGTATTTTTTTACTAACTTTATTCGCAGATCAAATAGCTGTAATACCATATAATACAGTACCGTTACTATTTTCATATATACACAAATAAAATTTTATGTTACCGAATATTACGGAATATTACGTAATATTACCAACGTTCTTACCGAAAAATATTTTACCGGTAATTTTGCATCACTAGTGGTTGATACCACTTCCAGGTACAGGGAGGAATTAGTTATAGTGAATATATAACAAACACAAAAGAAAAGAAATTAGATCGGTGAAAAATAAAAGTATGGTCGGGGCGGAACGGGGTAGGACCCCGTTCTGCCCCAAGTGTTGGTAAACCAAACATCGCAAGGTTAGCGACAGCCATGTTATTTCTCCAAGACATGTTAACACGTAAAAAGACACTTTAAACAACGCTTAATTCGGTAGACTAAATTGGAATAACGAAATTAAGTGGCGGGATCATAACTCCGAGTGAGCCGGTTCGCATCCCCGATAATGAAACTTTTTTTTTCGAATTACGAATCCAGAAAAATTTTGCATTTCAAGCCAATTAAAAAAATAAATTAGTTCAATAGTTTCTTGAATAACAAAATAATTAAATTACTAAATTGCACTCTTCTCTTTACTGCAGTAGTTACTGCAGTTACAATTATTATTACACATAAATTTTTAACTACGAGAAGAGTGCAATTTAGTAATTTAATTATTTTGTTATTCAAGAAATTATTGAACTAATTTATTTTTTCGTAATTCGAAAAAAAAGTTTCATTATCGGGGGGATGCGAACCGGCTCTCTCGGAGTTATGAGCCCGCCACTTAACGCTCGAATCCAGAATGTTTATTACTGAAATTGTGATATATTAAATATTATGAATAGCTCTTAATATCCTCAATTTTGGCTTACAAACTTTTTTCGAAATTGGCTACACATTGCACTTTACCACTTACATATAAGTGAAATCATGTCATCCCCTACACGTGTAATTATAATGGATCAAATTGGTTACTGAAACGGATAATTTCCCCTTGTAAGATTTGTGTTCTAACCGGGATGATGGTGTCATTGGCATACAGAAACGTGGCAGGTCCATTTCCCCAGCCCCCCCCCCATCGCGAATTTTGAGTTGAATTTGGTATCAATGGTTTGTGTGTCGTTAGTGTGTGTTTGTGTGATAATTATTTTCGTTTGTGCGGATTTCGTTCGCGAAATATCTTGAATTTCAATGGGGGGGGGGGGGGGGGGAAATGCTAGCCCCCTATCGCGAATTTTTGGTTGAATTTGGTGTCAATCGTTTGTGCGTCGTTAGTGTGCGTTTGTGTGATAATTATTTTCGTTTGTGCGGATTTCGTTCGCGAAATATCTTGAATTTCAATGGGGGGGGGGGAAATGCTAGCCCCCCTATCGCGAATTTTTGGTTGAATTTGGTGTCAATCGTTTGTGCGTCGTTAGTGTGCGTTTGTGTGATAATTATTTTCGTTTGTGCGGATTTCGTTCGCGAAATATAGAATTTCAAAGTTTTATAAACCTCCGAGCAATAATCGTCAGATGTTGGGGATTACAACAATTACAACGTAATTGTGTAAATGAGATTAATGGATTATCGTATATCCAACCTATGTAAAACATTATATAAGCAATCAAATACAGAACATAAAGCAACAAAATTAAAATGCCGCGGAAATCAAGAGTTGACGTAGAAGCTCTAGTGAAGGTTCTTCATGACAATAAATCTGCAATCCTAGATCCAGATACCAAAAAATTTTACCCAGCAACAAACCCAGTATGGAAAACCATACAGAAAAATTTGAATTTTGATATATCTGAAAAGTATTATAGCCACAGTATATTGCTGTTGGATAGATTTAATATAATAGCGAAGTTAGGGTTAGAAAAATATTTTTCCAATGAAGTTGAATGTCCTGCTAACGTTGTCTCTAAATCTGAAGATGAAAGTGGAGATAAATGTGAAGATTTGAGTGGAGATGGAAAGGAAGAAGAAAGTGAAGATGGAAGTAAAAATACAATTTCATTCAAAATTACATTATCAGTTGAAGAATGGAAGGAGATGAATACCGATTCGATGATTTACAACCGAAAGGATCGACCAAATGCCCAGAGATCGTACCCAGTGTTGACACCGTATGAGTGGACTCAAACATTCCACGAGCACTTCTTTCAACTGACTAAAAAGGCTTGCTGTTTAAGCTTCAAAAGAAATAAGATTCTGCCCAATGGAAACGTTTTCCTGAAGATTGAAGGTCACAATGTGCTATAGCATGTTCATTGGTATTGTCACAGATCCTCCGTCACCTAGTGGACATTATCAAAAATGTAGTGGTAAGAAAAAACGGAGGATATTAAGCAAAAAACGTACAGAATACGAAACGAAAATGTTGGATGAGAATATGTCCGCTGCGTTTATACAAAGGAAAGAGGCATCAAAATTTATGAATCCTGGAGATCCTCAACCAAGTTATTTGCTCTCTCTTAATGCATCGAGAATAATAAAACACAAAGCTCGTAGTGCAAATTTAGTGAACTCTGATTCTCTTTTAGCTATCGCACAGTTGAAAGGAAGTTACCCGTTTAATAATGTTATTAGGGATGTGGGCTATGATAGGTTTTTTTATGAACTATTGGACTGTTTCAGAATTAAATGCTTACCGCACGTATGCGAGAAATTCAAAAATTCCGTGTATTTCAATTGACGCAACTGGAGGCGTAGTCCAACGTTTAACCTTTCTTACATACAGGCAGAAAAACAAGTTCTATTTTTCTATACGAAATTTCAGTAATGGACAAGAAACATAGCAAAAGTCAATTTACCGTAGGACATATGCTGTCTGAACGACATAGTAATATTGCTATAAGAGGATGGGCTTAGCGAATGGTTTAATAACGATATACCCTTACCAAAATTTAGTGTTGTGGACCAATCCAAAGCATTAATGATGGCCGTGGTCAATACATTTACACAATACAGCACATTAAGTAAGTATTTGCAAGTGTGTTCATCTTTATTAAGAAATGAAATAGGAAGTAACGAAATTCCTAACTGTATGATGATTAGGCTTGATGTTAACCACACAATGAGCTTGATTTTTTTTTTCATTATAGTATTTACCAGTTCAACAAAATTACATTGTTATGCATAGTAGTGATAATAAATTAATATAATAATTAATTTAATTAATATAATAAATATAAGAATAGCCTAGTGAGGTCATGTACCTCGATACAATATTATTGTTTACAGATATTTGTCTTGGGGTAGACGTCTTTTAAGCCTCTGATGTATTCCCTTCTCGCCCAATGAGTAGTGATGTACGCTTGAGCATGTGTGTGAATTAGCATAGAAATTCGTAGTTGTTTTTTTGATAAATTCATTGATTGTTGGGCAGTTGAGTTCATAATGCAAATATGAATTTCTTACGAACCATGGAGCATTTACCGCTATCCTGAGAATTTTATTTTGGAGTATTTGTAATTTGTTTATTTTGGTATTGCTTGCGTTGCCCCAAATTGAGCAAGCATACATTAGTGATGATCTAATTAATGATTTGTAGAGAAGAATACAACATTCATGCTTCATAGATGATTTTCTATTAATAAGTGGATAAAAGAGTTTTTGTTTCACATAGCCCTCTACTAGTTTTTTCTGGATGTGAATACTCCAATTAAGTTTTGAATCTAATTGCACTCCTAGATATTTAACAGAGCTATCCACCGGGTTCCAAGGAATAAGTTCACCATTTAAGGACAATTTTGTGGGTTCCATAATTTTTCTTAATGTGAATATTTTAGCTACACATTTTGAGTAGTTAATTTTTAGATTCCACTTGTTGAACCACTTTAATATAGAGTTAGTGGCTACTTGAAGGTGTTCTATGCTGTTTTCGATGTTTTTGCTAGCTGTCAGAACAAAAGTGTCATCAGCAAACGTTCCAATTTCACTTGTTGATGAAGGAATATCATGAGTGTATAGGATGTATAAGTCTGGCCCCAATATACTGCCCTGGGGCACACCAGCTTTGATGAATTTTATCTCAGATTTTGAAGAGCGAATTTTTACTTGAAATGATCGATCGATAAGGAATGACAAAAGAATTGCTTTCAAATAGTCAGGTATTGGTAAGAGAAGAATTTTATATTTAAGACCTTCCAGCCATACGCTGTCAAAGGCTTGTGCAACATCCAGGAAGAGCACAGTTGTGAACTTCTTATCTTCATATCCTTGTTCAATTGCTTCGGTGATTCGTAACAGCTGGTGTGTTGTAGAAAAGTTTCTTCTAAATCCGAATTGATGCGGAGGAATTATATTCTTTTCATCCAAGATTTTTATCAGTCGAATGTGCATGATCTTTTCCAGCAGTTTTGAAAGAGTAGTCAAAAGACTTATTGGCCTGTAACTTGATAATTCCTTTTTTGGTTTTGCAGGCTTTTTAAACACGATAATAATGCTATGTTTCCATTTCATTGGAAAGTAGCCAAGCCTTAGACAGGTGTTAAAGTAGACAAGATCGATAATGTTCTTCTGCTCAGGTTTTTCAGAACTACGTTTGGTATTAAATCGTGGCCCGGCGCTTTATTGATGGATAGTGTTTTGATTATGGCTGATAGTTCATTTGGCGAGGTTGGTTCCAAGTTTGATCCGGGTATTGGGAGATGAGTTTCAATGTAGTTTGTTACATGCAAATGATGACTAGGGGTGCATAGCCTATGAGGTTGAAAGGTCTTTTCTAGATGATCGGCAAAGAGTTTGCATTTTTCTTCATCTGTATAATAGATTGTGTTTCCTTCTTGTAGGATTGGAAGTTCTTGGGGTAGGCGTAAGATTCTTCTAGTGGCTTTCCATATTCCCGATTCGCCAGGCTCTAATTCGCTAAGGTATCTTTTATATGCATTTATTTTGTACTGATCTAATTCTCTTTTCACTCGATGAGTTAGATTGTTTAGTCGAGTTTTGGTATTTGGATCTCTTGTTCTTAACCACAGACGTCTAGTGTAATTTTTTTGTTTAATTAATTCAAGAATATACTTAGGTGGCATATTAAAATGCGCATTGTGTTTTTTCTTTGGGAAATTTTGTTTAATGGCAGAATTTACATTGTTGCTAATACATTCTGTAATTATTTGCACTGCTTCGTCGATATTTGCTTCAGTTTTAATTATTTTTGGTAGCTTAAGATTATCGTCACATAAGTTCTTGAACAATTCCCAGTCCACAATTCCGTTAATTAGTCTGGGTTCGTCATAATACTGATGTGTAGTCGTTTGAAATGCTATTATTACTGGTGCGTGATCAGAGTCTAATTCTAAAAGGACTTCCTGAGTAATTGTTTCGTCAAAGTTCTTCATAACTATGATGTCCAGGATATCAGGTTGATTATCCTGTCGATAGGGATAATATGTATTATCATTTGGTGCCATTACTAGTAGTGCCAGTCTTGATGAGATGTCGTTGAGTTTGATGCCTGATGGGTTAGAAGCTCTGCATCCCCAGGTTTGATTCTTGCTATTTAGGTCACCTATGGCAAGAGTTGGCTCGTTGGTGTTGAATAATTTTTCCATGTCGCTTTCTAGTAGTTGTTTATTAGGTTGTTTGTAGGTGCTGATTATTTTTAAGTAGCTATTTGGATTTGTTTTTAGCCGTATTGCTACTGTTTCAAGGCTGGTACACTCAATTGGTAGAATTTCGTGGTGATTTATTTTGCCTTTGATAAGTATGCAGACCCCACCTGCTGCATGGTTTGTATTTCTATCATTGCGGTATACTCGATAACCAGATATTTTGAATGGTTCGTTTAAGACAAGATGGGTTTCAGTAATGCACGCTACGTCGATGTCGTGCCTGGCTAGAAATGCTGTGAGTATTGATCTGTGACTATTGATACCATTTGCGTTCCAGTTAAGGATTTTTAATTGAGATATTGGAGGATAATTATGGGCCATTGAAAAGCATAGGAATTATTTGGGTTATAAGGAATTGTTTTATTTGATCTAGATAAGGACTTAGCAATTGAAGAAGCGAGTTGAAAAGTTGTTGGATTATTGGCGTTGGTTGTGAGTTTACAGCGCCGTTGGGACTAGCGTTTATATTTGTAATATTTGGATGTATTGCTGAACTTCGTTGGTTGGGATTGTTAGGATTGATGTTGCTTGAATTACCTAGATTAGCATTTCTAATTGCTTGAGCGTAGAACCTATTATTTGTTGTGTTTTTTCTGTCTTGAATGTACTTACATCCTCGAAAGTTTGCGGGATGTCCCTCTCCACAATTGACGCATACTGGAGGTTCTTGGATATCCTTGGTGCATAGGAAGTAAAGGTGGTCACCTTTGCACTTGACGCATCTCGGTTCAAGAGTGCAGTAGTTCTTAGTATGACCAACTCGTTGACAACGATAGCATTGTGGAACAAAATTGTTTTTTCTTCTGGGTTCAACGATTATTCTAGCTTCCCATATTTTTTCGATTTTAAAGACATCTTTGGCTTCTTCGTTATCTGTTAGTTCAACGATGCAAACTGGCATAGGTGTTTTATCTGGGTCTAGGACTTTTCGGCGCAGCCGGTTCGGCGTAGCCGGTTCGGCATAGCCCTTTCGGCGTGCACCCGATTCGGCGTAGCCAGTTCGGCGTAATACCGTTTCGGCGCGAGGACGTTTCGGCGTGAGGACGGTTCGGCGTGAGGACGATTCGGCGCAAGACCAATTAGACGCAAGGACAATTCGGCGGGAAATGATTTTCCGATTCATTTTAAAATATAATTAAATTCTTGTAATGGAAAATTAATGCATTATTTCGCAGTTTTTAATCACAAATTAAACTTTAATTCACGTTTGTAAAACTACATACGATCATTAACTTGAATATGTAATGTTTTTAATATACATATTATGTAGTTGATGTATAGCAATTAAATTACTAAATTTTATACTATGAAATTTTCTCCTTTGATTATTTATCGTATAATCATTTCTAGGTGGTAGATTTAAAAAATTCAAATTCTAAATGCAGAGGTGGGCTAATACTTTTCGTATTAAGCTGTATTTATAGAACAAAAATGGTTTCATTTGTAAATCATGAGGTTCAATAATTTTTAGAAATATTGTAAAACATTTTTGTTGTATTATACTTTAAGATTTCTTTAAGGTGGCCGAAAAATTCGCTGTTTTTGTTCGGTGCAAATCTTAAAAATGAATAAATTTAATGATATTCTAAAAACACCATCGAAATGGCTTGAAATTACAATGTGGATGGTTTTCATAAAAAAATTTCGGAAAATTTATTTTTCAGTGTCATATTTTTATTTATTTATTACTCATTAGTAGTCATCGGATTTTAGGCACTAAAAAACTACAAAATATGCTCTAAAATTTTGCAAATAAGCTATTCAAATTTACTATGACAAATTCAATAGATGATAATGTAAATTTAATCAATTGTTATTGATTATTTTTGTCTTTTAATATTAAAAGACCTATACCCAATTTTAAAAAATATCTTATAAATTAACAAATAAAGGTCAACTATAATACAAAAATTTATTACAAATTTATATTACTCTAATCTTGAGATCCTGAATAACCTTAACAAAATGAAAACTTAGTTTGAAAACCAAGATCATGTAATTTAAAAATTAAATCTTTAATAATTTGAGACGCGTCTAGAGAATTTAAAATATTCTCATCTTCGGTCGAAAAGAGGCTGTAGGATAAAAAACCCGAAAATTAGCCAATGAAAACATTAACACATAACATTATTATACTTACACACAGACAGTGAAACTTACGAATACTACTAACAGAAATTCTAAAAATTACAAAAATATAATTTTTGTAATATTTCTATAGTCTCTCTCGACTGAAAATGAGGATATTTTAAATTCTTGAAAAGCGTCTCGAATTACTAAAAAGGTTAGCGCTGAATCGTCTTAGCGCCGAATCGCTAAATGGGCTACGCCGAATCGTCCTCGCGCCGAATCGTCCTCACGCCGAACCGTCCTCACGCCGAACCGTCCTCACGCCGAATCGTCCTCACGCCGAAACGTCCTCGCTCCGAACTGGCTACGCCGAACCGGCGGCGCCGAAAAGTCCCATTCCCGTTTTATCTTTGTATAGCAAGCGGGTAATTTTTAAAATAGGTAAGTTATAGATTTTGAGTTCTTCTTCAAGATCAGATTGTGTTAATGAAATGGGAACGTTTTTAATTGCTACAGAGATTGGCTTTTTGTCGGGATCTTGGTACGTATGATATTTAATATTGTGCGTATTATAGTATTTTGTTAGTTTCCTATAGTCATTTATATCATAGGTGTTAACTTTAAGAAAGTTTTTTGAATAGGACGTATCGAATTTATTTTTGGCGATTGTCTTGATGTCAGTAATGAGAATGACCTGAACGTGGTTTAGTGGCCCAGATAAAAAGATGGACGGTATTCTTTTTTCTTTGTTTTCTTGGAGTTGTGAGTTTTGTTGAGACGAAGATTCGAGTGTTTCATCAGTTGGCTGTTGAGAAGTTGTTTGTGAATTCAATGTACCTGGATCCAGATTTTCCGGTAGATAAAATTTGTTTTGTTCTAATATCGAGGTAGGAGACCATTGATATTTTCTTTGAACCGAATCAATTGGTGGTGATATAGCATCATCAGCCTTGCGCTTCTTAGGACTCATTTCTTTTTCTCTTTATACTAATTTGCCCCCTAAGATAGGGGGTAAATATTCGATCGTGTTGACGAATTAAATGTTCAATTTGTTAATTTACAATTTTAAAGGTTAACTTACTTTGCAAATGTATTAGCACTTATCATAAAACACAATTGATAACTCAAATGCTGGGCACATACGTACTCGCTCGTTGAGCTCTCGCGGTCGACTTGAATAATTCTTAATCTGAATGATGAGCTTGATAAGTACGTGGAATGAGTTCAAGACTGCTCAGCCAAGGTTCAAATAATTTTATATGAGATCGATAGGGTTGGTTATTTCTAGCATGGATTTCACTGAATCGAAAAATTTATTAAAGTGCATTTTCTCAGTAGCTTTTAATGAAACTGAAGGAATGAATTATTACAATGAAGATGATATTAGTGAAATAATGGACGACATCACATTGACAGATGAGGATATAGATGATATAGGTCCGTCTACAAGTATTGTAGAAGATCTACAACGTAGTTACAATATTTGCATGGAGGAAGCTAAATGTGCGGAAAATCAAGGAGATCGTGATAATTTGCAATATTCGCCTGGCATCGCTAAGAAGTTGATGACATTTACTAAACTGTTACCTCTATGGTCTTCTGTGATGGTTCCCATATTTGGGTACGGTAACCTAACCCTGGTCACTCCAAATAAATTTAAAATTTCCTATTGCAAAGAGGAAGGTTTATATAGTTTACTGACATAATTTAAACATGCGAAAGTATTATCAAAATTTTGAGTAAATCGAATTTGAAGTTTGCAAATTTACATATAAAATTAACGAGATTCCCGCGCGTCGCTCATTCTGTTGACAGTCCGTGCAGTTATAATGACCCTAACACTTAGAGTATTTCGCCCGGCAGATGCAGCTCGTCTCTCGTACATGTAACATCGATTATTTTTTGTTTTCACGCTATGTTTTGGGGGTGAAACGTAATAGTTTACTGTCCCATACGCAACTATACTTTTTAATGCTATTTCAAGGGTCTCTAAGCTCCCGGTTTCATTTATCCCGGTTGTTTTTTATGGGAGGCGCCTTCTCGTATGTTTAGCATAGTAACCAGAGTCAAAACCGCCCTGGAGGGGTGCAGAGCGGAACGGAGCGCAGCGGCGACCCGAAAGGGTAGGTTTTGACGATGGATAAACCTCCCTATCGAATGCACACACCAAAAATCGAAGAAAAATTCGACCGAAAAAAAGACCGGCTGGCGTAGAACCGTCTCGGTGTGGAACCGGCTGGTGTGGAACCGTCTCGGCGTAGAAACGGCGGCGATGAACTGGCAGCGATGAAAGGGCGGCGTTGAAACGTCCTAGACCCCTGATCAGGGCAGGTCAGCGCACAACACCGACATAAAAATATTTTAAAAATTAATATTAAAATATTTTCTTGACCAAATTTGAGAAATTTTAAATTCGCCGACTTTCCAGGTTTTCCATATGAGTGGTAGTAACCCTGAAATAAAACCAAAAAATCGAAAATCTACTGGGATATACAGGAGAGATCATACTAATATAACCCAGTTCATCCACAAAACCTCCTTTAATTTTTATAAAATTACAGTACATTCTATGAAATTCTCATTTAAAACGAAAAGAATGTATTCTAGTTAATTACTACTTACAATATTATTACAATGAGCTAATAAAATTTTTATAGTTTCATTCACATATTCCTCGGTATTGCAGTCTTTTTGGTTATCTTAATCGTTTTGCAATTCATATGATGGTTTATACATAGTAAAACACTAAACAGTAATCTTGAAAAATACTTCCAGTAATCATTCAACTATTATTACCTGAGATCAGTCCGGAATGTCATTTTCAATAGCATTCCCGGTAATTACAGATGATGTATGTTGTGCCCAATACCTCGCCGTATATTCAAAATTGTATCCACCTTAAAAAATTGTTCATATAAAATAGTTTAAAAATTACATCAAAACTCCTACCTCCACCTAAAAATAAGGTAGGCATGTGGCATTTCAAGATGTCTTCGATGCACCGCTTTACTGATTTTGGTGTCAAATTAGCCTGCCCGATAGGATCACCAATCAAACCATCAGAACCGCACTGTACAACAATAGCTTGAGGATGAAATGTAGAAATAGCCTATAATTATTTACATTTTTAATTTGATTAAAATTTCAGTTTTTTTTCACCTTGGAAAAATAGAAGTAAAAGGTTTCAGGTAGGTTTTATCACAGCATCCTTCTAATCGGAGTAGGTCAACTCGGCAAAAGGTACAAGGGATAGGTTAATCCTACCGGTCAACTGGGCAAATGAAAACCAGAGGCCGTTTTAATTTTCGGTCAGCTCGGCAAACGCGCTGAATAATGCTATTTCGAGGGTCTCTCACATCCCGGTTGCATTTATCCCGGTTTCCTTGATCTGTCGCGCCTCTCGTATGTTTAGCGCCCGCCGCGTAGCGGCTCAGAGCACGAAAAACCGCCCGGAGATGCGGAGCATCGGAGGGTAGGTTTTTTGATGCTCACAGTTCTGGCCAAGCCAAAATTTATTACTTTGCCGAGTTGGTCTATGTATTTCCAGGTAGAAAATTTGGACCCGGATTAAATATCTGACCATTTGCCGAGCTGGCCTACAGCCCTTCTAATAAGGGAACGTTTAGAGGTTGAAATTTAAATCACAGGTACATAGAAACGGGTATATACTAGAACATATTATTGTCATTTGATACTATCTAGAACTAAAAAACGTGAGACTAGATCTCGAGTTAAGAAACAACTTAATTTGTGAATCAGTCAAAATAGGAAAAACTTAACTCTACTACGTTCAAGTAATAAATTAGACATTCAAATCAAATTGGAATCATATCGACTTTTTTTAACAGTCTCATCTGAAAACACTGAATCATTTTTGGTGGTGTTTCTTCTTTAATTTTGAAGTACTTGCTCAATAACCTCAATCGATTAGCTTCGGCTAATCTTCAATTTTTTAACAGAAATGGATGGAATGCATCATCTCGTTAAACATATCATCTTTCAGTATTTCTATACTTGGTAGGTAGATACTGTAATTGTTATACCGAAAAAAAAGTGGAAGGTTTGGAAAAAGAAGTGGAATGCTTCCTTTGCTAGAATAGGTATTAGAGTTTTTTCTTCTTATTTATAAGCAGATTGTTACATTTTTTAATCGATTTAATTATACACCGCTAAAATGAACTCTATTCATTTAATCTTCCGCCTGTTCCAATATTCCAACCACCTCGTGTTCAATTTCAACCTCCTGTCGCAATCCTTCTTTCATCTCTTCAAAATGCACGCTTTTGATTTTGTATATTTTTTGCCAATAAGATGAAACTCATATAAAGTATCTTTATTTATATAGTAAAATATGTGTAGGTTACCATAACGTCTCTGCGCAAAGAAAATTTTGCAAACTTTTAGTTTGTTTATGAAGTCATGCTAAGTGAAGTTAAACGACTTTCCTGATTGATACGCATACTGGTGTCAATGTAGTGGTGCGATAGTCAGTACGTCGTCCCTGATATGTCTATCTATCAGTTTCTCAAGAGTCTTCGGGAGAAATGACATCAAACTGATTGGACGAACGGACTTTGCTTGGGCATATGTAGCACACCCAGGCTTGGGTATAAATACCACTTTCACCTTTCGCCAACTTTGTGGCATATAATTCAATGCTAAGCTAGCCCTGAATATACTGCATAGAGGGTTGGCAAGTTCCTCAAGTTCCCGCTGCAATAGCGCAGGAAAGATACCGTCCACCCCGTGAGACTTGTATGGTTTGAAAGAGTTGATCGCTCATGCAAGTCTCGTTTTATTAATAATTTTTTTCGCAGCTTTCCAGTGATCCCTGCGAGCCCGACGTATCGGTATCTCGAAGTTTACGTGGTTCGTGGAAGCGTTCATTGGTATCGGTGTACGAGTACATCCCGGGAAGTGAATCTGTAGCAACAACTCCAGAGTTTCCTCCTCATTGGAGGTGTACCCGCCCCGTGTGTTTTCCAAAGTACCCATCACCTTTCCGTGGTTTGCTTTTAGAAGAGCTTTTTGGAGCTAGCACATTTGTAGCACAAATCAGAAGATTTGCTTGAGACGTTAGGTACTTCGATAATACTGTCGTCTGTACTAGTATCAGATTCGTATATATTATCTGCACATGACGGCGTTGAAGTTACAAAATTGGTTGGTCCAGGAGCACTCACAAACGTTGTTGATTTGCTATCGGAAGTCGAATCATTCGCAGAAAGTTGAACCGTGAAAGAGTTGTAGTTCATGTTCTGCTCCAACTTGCTGATGTTTTCGTCACATTAAGCTAACGACGTCTCCAGCAATGAAACGTTGGTGCTCTTCTCAAAAACGCCCAGGTTCCTGTTTTGTTTATATTTTTTAATATTTTCGCTACACAGAGCTATGGAGGTTTCCAGGCAGCTTAAATCTTTGGATGTTTTTACTATTTGCAAATCGTCTTCACCATCGGACTTGAAAAGACAAAAACTAATTAGCTAGAGCCACACTTATTTAGAAGCAATAAAAATATTAGTGATGATTTCACTAAGACACTTGTAACAATAATTATGATTAAACGGTTGTTGAAATTGTTTACAGGGTATTCCGCTATTGGGATTACTTTTCCGTCGTCTTCATTACTAACAGAATGTATTGTATTGTGTAGGTCCTGGATGATGTCTCTGTATTCCGGCGTATTACGCATCCAATGTAACCTTAGACTTCACGGTAATTTCGTGGCGTGTGCCCGAAGTCTTGGCACCGGTGATACTGGTTCGAGGTTGTCTTTTTATGTGGTTTTTCAATATTGATGTTGATACCGAGAATCGTCGTAAGTTTTAAAATGTTTTCTGCGTTTTCTCCTCTTTCTACGGTAACTAAAAGAGCGGCCGTCCGTCTGTCCCATACTTCATCTATTATTATGAAATCTATTATGAAATCTATTATGAAATCTATTATGAAATCTATTATGAAATCTATTATGAAATCTATTATGAAATCTATTATGAAATCTATTATGAAATCTATTATGAAGGTACAAGGTACGACTTAAGCACCTGGCAGAAGTTGTGTGGAAGATATTTTTGAAAGACCTCTGTTAGCTATCCAGTCACACATATTGGCCACCGTCGCGTCGTGTCTATAATGTCGTCGATCTCGCTTTCGCTGCGGACCTCGGCTACGATCGAGAGGTCATCCGCAAATCCGATAATTAGTACCCCGGGTGGGTACTGTCGACAAATAGCGGGAACTTGTCACGCACTACCAACTGCTAAAATTAAAAATTGCGGATATTGTTGGGAGTTAGACAAGCACAGAAAACTGTAAACACTGGATGATTAAAAAAAACCTAATTTTTAAATTTCTTTACTTGATTTTTTAAAACATAACCCTCAATTAATGATGATATTGTTTCATTTCATTGCACTTTTTTCATCGATCAACCATTTCATTGTTTCTCGTAATAATTGTTTGTTTTTATTACCACATAACCTATTAAATTTTATGGTAAGTATTGTTAAATAATAACCGTTAATTCGTTACAATAATAATGTTATCGCTGTGTCGAAGGACACAGTCGTACGTTACGTTCCAGAGAAGCGGGCCGAGCACCGATCCCTGGGGAAGCCGCTTTACACGGGGATGTTTTCCTGCCACAGGTCCTCTTTGAAAAGTTTCTCTCTGTTTGATCATTTCCATAGCACAATACGGTTTCCACCATTACTTGGCCTATTCTTTTTTTGTTTCTTTAATTTATTCGTTGATCCCACCATAATGAGTTCAATGCGCCTAACACTTTTCTAGGGTTTTGTATCCTATGTTTAATTTCTCTAGCTCCTATTCCATTTTTATCAATCAGCGCTCCAAGATATTTAAATTTGTTAACTTGTCTTACAGGCGTTTCATCGTTTATAAGCACTTCAAATCTAGCTTCTGAGTTTACCACCAGATATTCTGTCTTTTGTAGGCTGATTTGTAAACCCCATCCTTCGTATTCCGTGTATAACCTTTGCAACATAAATTCTAGATCATACGCATCCTGAGCAACCACTACTTGGTCATCAGCAAAGCTCAATGTAAACAACACTCGATCACCTATTGGAATTCCCATTCCCTCGCATCTACGCTTCCACGATTTTAGTGCTGTTTCCACATATATGTTAAAAAGCAGAGGAGACAGACTACATCCCTGTCTTAGACCTTTACTAGTAAATATAGGTTCCGATAGTTGATTTCTATCCTTAACATACGCAATATTATCTTTATATAGTTCTTGTATAATATTTAGTAATCTAGGATGGGTGTCTACGATTTGTAAGGCTCTCCATAATTTGCTTCCTGGTACATTGTCATACGCCTTTTGTAAATCAATAAACGCCATGTGTACTTCATCTCCGGTTGATATTTTCTTTTCTAAAAGTTGCTATATTGTGAACAAATTATACACACATGACCGTCCTGGTGTAAACCCACTTTGATCCTCTCCTATCTTATGTCCAACATCTTGTCTTAGTCTCTTTTGTATAATCTTTCCATATAATCTGCTAAGAGTACCGTTTACACTTAAACCTCGATAGTTTTGCGGATTTTTCCTATCGCCCTTTTTATACAGCGACGTGACATACGATATCTTCCATTCTGTTGGGGTCTTCTGTTGTTCGAGGCATTTATTCAATAAATTTTCAATAGCTTTTACCAATACCTGGTCCAGGTGATCTTCCATTTTTCATTTCTCTTATTGCTAGTATTACTTCTTCAGTTGTTATTGCTTTCAATTCTTCAATGTTCTCGTCATTTATTTCAATTTCCTTATTCCGAAACTCCTCTCTTGATTCTATCCATAACTGACCTTAATGTTCTCCCCACCTAGCCAACGAAATTAAATTGGTACTTCTATTTACATTTATATTATTTGTTTTCATATTTCTAATGGTTCTCCACACTTCTGTTGATCGAGCGCCTCCAATCAAGCTATCTACTCTCAAACACAGTTGTTCCCAATGCTGATTTTTTTTCTTCATTTATTTTTCTTTGCAATTTTCGCTATTATTTTAAAGAGTAGCCACACCCCTCTCCCATTTCCTGCGGCCCATGGAATGCATCCAAGCGTCATTAGTCTTTTTGCGCTTCCACTGTGTACACATGCGACATTATGTAAGGTAATTGGGGGTAAGACGCCAAACATTTTGTATTTAATTTATAAAACAATTATTATACATATCTCACCTAAGTCAAAAAAATGTATTTGTTGCTTAAAGAATACAGTATTAGAAAACACAATGAAATGAACATAAACTGATAGTTAACATAGAAAAAAAAATTTTTTTTAAACAAACAATTTGGCATCTTACCCCACTACATTGGGGGGAAGATGCCTAATTTTTAGAATTATTTAGTTAGGCATCTTAACTCGATCCTGAGGCCAATTTTTCTGCAAACATCGGAATAAACAAGAAACCTATCTTCTTTCCAGCATAAAAGTTACCGCAGTTGATAACAATTTCCGTCTTAGATTTTCGAATAAAATAGCAGGACGATGAAAAAACTTTCACAACACATAAAAACATCAACACGGTATAATTTTTAGGTTAGTTGTCACAACAAATTTTAAGAGCTTACTTTACCGACATACATGAAGGAAGTCTGTAAACTGCATTTTGCGAATATCTATCGAGCAAATTTGGAATTAGGGTGCTTAGGCATCTTCCCCACTTTGGCATCTTCCCCCCCAATTACCTTAAGTAATTTTATCAAATCTACCTCCTTTTCAGATATAGTACATAAATATGGGTAAAATTGATAATTTAGATATGCTTAAACGCATTAAAAAAGTGAAAAAAATGTTAGATCAACAAAACAATTATACTGGGAGTTCATACGTGCACCGAATTCGTTCGCCATTATCAACAATAATGTGCGACGTAGACGATCCCCTATTTAAAGGGAAACATATACGTCAATTCACATTATACTAGCCTTTACTCTAGCCTCGCTAGATGCAAAAAACAACTTAGGAAAAACAATTCTTCTACGCATCTCCGCCTTGCTCGTCGATTTTACGCCATTACCCCAATCTATGACAAATAATACGCGAAGTTTTCGATCTAACAACCGAAATAATTTGCAACCAAATCATCAATTTAAAACTTTTCAACCTAACAATCAAAACAATTTGCAACCTAATTATCAATTTAAAACTTTTCAACTTAACTATCAAAATTATGCGCAAAATCATGCTCAACATAATGGTCAGAATAATTTCCAAACGAATTATTGTCATGTTAATAATAAAATAATGTAAACAGATTTTATCTTGGAAGTTTGGATCATCTTTTGCTGAAAGGTCTGTTCTCAGTTATAAGTTATAACTTTGTTTTCAATTTTCCAATAGATCATTGTTCATTTCACTTTTGCTTTGTTTTCGTTTTTGTGCAAAAAATTTACTGTTAGACGATTTTCTGTTATTTTACATTTTAACGCTTATTAAAATGTGCTTATTGTGCAATTATGATAAAATGGCCTTTCTCCTCCTTTAGTCAATTTTCTATATCAAAATTTAAAATGAGGATTGACAATTTTCTTTATTTATGAGAGGAATCCATTGTGGATTAAATTTGTTTCAGTCAGTTGATTAATTCATCCACAACCAAAAGGCATTTTTCTGATTTTTATAGAAATAATGAGGTGACTTTTTCTCTTTTTTGTGTTCTTTGAAAAAAAACCTCTAAATAAGAGGTAGCGTGAAAATATTTAAGCTCTTCTTCTGTTGCTAGATTCCTTTCTATTACACTTACATTCTCCTCTTTAAGAAGCTTGTAAGAAGTAATTAAATCGTGCACCATTGAAGCCTATAAATAAAATGCAAACATTTAAAATCTTATAAACAAATAAAAATAACATAATTATGTTTACCCTGTTTTTAACTGCAGGTAATCTATCACATTCAAATTTTAACTTTTCGTCGAAAATGTACCTACCCGATTTTTTAAGCATTGTACTTAAAATGTTACTTAATAACTAGCGCTGCGAAACCCTCCGGGTTTCTGGCGCTAGGCCTGCCGGCGGCAATCCGCTGAGCGGATTCCTAACGAGTCGGCCTTCGGCCTCCAATTGCTTTTATGAATAAAGGCGGCCTGCGGCCGCCCTGCCCCTTCTATGAGGACGGGCGGCCTGCGGCCGCCCTGTTGCTTTTATGAGTACGAATCGGCCTTCGGCCTTCGGCCTCCAACGTCATTTTAAAAATACGGGTCGGCCCTCGGCCTCCAACTTGCTTTTAAGAATGCAGGTCGGCCTTCGGCCTCCTTATTGTTTTTAAGAATACGGGTCAGCCTTCGACGTCCAACTTGGTTGTTAGAATGTTCAGTCTGCAACTTCCTTTTAAGAATGCGAGTCTTAATTAATAAACTTAATTCAACGTAATTAATTAAATAGTTAATGAGTTATTAAACATTACAGTAAAATGAAATTGAAAATGCTAATTTAATACGCTTATTATTAGCAAGAGCCAACTGGTTTACCGAAATTATAACAAACGTCAAACGAACGACGTCATGAAAACGAACAATTAATCAGGGTCCCAATCAAACTTTATAACATCAGCGTTATGCCACACGTTAAGGCTGCCTGTTCAGAGCGCTATGTATCCGTTTCGGGTTTGAGTAGCTCAAACATACACATCAAGTCAAGATGTCATCTAGAGCTCAGTGCTCATCATAGTTCTTTTAAGGTTCAATTATCCTGCCTCGTAATCGATACAATAACTCGAAAATAATTATGGCTAGTAATAGAAATAATTACTTTCCTAGGAATATAAATTCTTTTAAAAATAATATCGACAAGGAGAATGAGCCGGATAGGTGTGCTTATCAATTTGGACAGTGTTATACCACAGTAAACAAGCGCTCCCATCAGTCACGATTTCGTTACTATTGTAGTATTGACAATCTTCGCGAAGGGAAAAGTAAGCTGGGAACGAACAAAGGTGGGCAAGATTTATCAACAATTAACGCATCCTGTCCTATGGTTCCAAACAGACCGTTGTCTGATATTACTCTTTCGATATCGAACACAAATCAGCGCGAAAGTCTTCCTAAATTTGGGGATTCAAAGGAAAAAGACTTCACTTTTGAAAATCTTCCTCCCAGAAGCATAACCAACGTGCCTGACATTAACCTTTCGATATCGAACACAAATCAGCGTGAAAGTCTTCTGAAATTTACACAGTCAAATGCCTCTGCGAGAAGCTTTGAAGCTGAGGATTATACGGACTCATTTAATAGTTTAAACCGATTCTCAAATGTATGTAAATGGAGTGAAGAATATAAGGGCAATGTGGCTCGGGAAATCGAAAATTATATGATGGCAGCAAGTTTGCGTTTTCAAAAGAAGGAGTACCTGAGAATAGTTTCAATCCAATGTTCGATTTTACATCATGTAATTATTTAATTACCCCATTTCTTGTTTATTTTATTTATGTTTCAATTTTATTGTGCGATGTATTTTATATTCAAATTATATTTAAATTCGTATGCGAGGTGCCTTACCCATCATGCAATTTACTTGCGCGTAATGCTTAACGCACCTCCCTCTTTGTCGATCGCCTCTAGCGTTTTTAGCGCCAGTATTCGCCTGTACTTCAAACTGCACACATGTTTTGAATAGCATTACTCAAGTTTGTAATGAATGCTAATGAATTAAACGTTACATTTATTAAAAACAACAAGTGTTTTCTTTCTCCACTTACAACAAGAGAAGAGTTCAAATTGTTCAAAGGGATTTTGTTGACGCAATTTTCCCACTCGTAGAAAGGCTTACAACCTCCTACATTTTTGGTCCTTCCAAGAACCGGAAGTTTGGTCTTTTTGGTCATCCGTTCCACATTACCAGCAATCAATCATCAAAAATCACTAGTTATAATCGATTATTAACCGGGACTTCAAGTAAGCAAAGGCATAATAAGATTATACTACGTGACCAACGCATCTTGGATTCAACAACCCGAATTTACGACCCGTATTGTTGGATCAGTGGATGACATCATCATCACCAAAAAGCGCAAGTACAAAATTACGTTTTTACAAGTTTTGGTCTGCACTTCGACCATATTGGATGCTACCCTCTATACGAGGTACGCCACGCCATTGTTCTAATCTCAAGCGGTACAACGGCCATTGCAAGCCTCCGCCAGGGTTTCATCTACAACAAAAAGTCGGTAATATAGCTAACTGCATTTCACCATTCCTTACAGATTCCTGTTTTCTACTTGGTATTCAAGTTACAAACCTTTGTATTTTAATTTGCACAAAAATTTTCAATGTCAAATATGGATCAATTAAGAAAATAAAGAACGCTATTAAAATCAACAATAACGAGGTTCGAAACGTTCGTTAAATCACTAAAAGATAGCGAACAAAATATTGTAGGTGACCAGATTGAATCATTGCAAGGTCGTATTGACCAGATTGTACCGTTGTTAAACGAATTTTTAAGTATTCATAAGCAAATAACTGAAAAATTAAAGGATGATGATACATCCGAAGACATGCATTTAATTGAATTCGAAAATAAATATCACGAACAACTAGGTCGTGCAAAACAAATCATTAAAAAATTCTATCAAAATATAGACAATGCACAAAGTCTAAGCATTTCGGGCCGCAGCACGCCTGAAAATTCAGTACATGGTTCAATAAGATCTAACGATAGCCAATTGAGTGGCATCGGTAGACATTTCATAAGCTTGCCTAAAATAAATCTTTCCAAATTCAATGGAGATTCACAAAGTTGGCTAGAATTCAAAAACATTTTCATAAGTTTAATTCATGATAACGATCAATTAAATGAAACGCAGAAATTACATTATTTAAAATCATGTCTGCACGGTACAGCCATAGATGTAATTAGTTCTTTGAATTTCACGGCCGAAAATTATAGTATTGCATGGCAAACGTTGTTAGCAAGGTTTGATCAACCAAGAGTTATTATAAAAAATCACTTAAATTCAATAATCGAATTAGAAATGCAACGAAAAGAGTCATCTCGCGATTTAAGAAAAATCACCGACGCATTGTCTAAACACGTTTCGGCTGCCAAGTCCTTAGCGACGCCCGAAGAGCTTTTTGAAACACTAATAGTTTATCTCGTTTCAAACAAACTAGACGCGTCAACAGTACGCGAATGGGAAATGAATTTTAATAAGGGTACTTCAATTTTGCCAACCTTGAAAGAATTCAAGGAGTTTCTGACCAACCATGCCAATCTGTTAGAAAATATTGAAAAAAGGCAAGGCAAGGTCCATCATGATAAGCATAAAATGCATTCAAAATCCTTTGTTGTCAATAATCCCTCGTGCGCTCTATGCAAGGGAGAACACCCACTCACCAGGTGTGAAAAATTTACAAATCTTTCTACTCGTGACCGAGTTGAGAAAGTAAAGCAGTTGAAAATATGTTTTAATTGTTTAACACGCGGTCATTTTCAGCCGCAATGTTCATCGCGATACTCGTGTAGAACGTGTAAGTCGAAGCACCACACGCTTCTTCACTTGTCATCTCGAGGGGGTGAAACCCCAGCTGCACCAGTGGTCGCGCTTCCGACTTCTAATTCTTCTGATGATGACGAAACGCAGGTCATCTCAGCCTTCTGCTCAACAGCCACCCAAGTTTTGCTTCCCACAGCAACGGCAAAAATAAGGGATGACACGGGAAACTACAAAACCGTGCGAATACTTTTAGATTCGGGTTCCCAATCGAACTTCATCAAAACAAACGTATGCACTAAGTTAAATTTACACGCGACGAACGCCAATGTTTCTGTTTCGGGTCTAAATAATTCAACGACCCACATAAAATCCCAATGTAACCTCGAGTTACATGCAAACCATTCAAGTTTTAAAATCAAATTATCTTGCCTCGTGATAGATCAGATCACAGGTAGTGTTCCAAGCTTCACCATGAAGAACGGTAATTTCAAAATACCTCAAAATATATGTTTATCAGATCCTGATTTTAACAAATCAGGTGAAATCGACTTGCTAATAGGTTCACCATCATTTTTTGAACTTCTTTGCATTGGTCAAGTTAGGCTAGGTACTGACCTGCCTATCTTGCAAAAAACGCACTTAGGTTGGACCATTTCGGGTCCAACAGGCACTAAACAAAATAATAGTCAAATTCAATGTAATTTAAGCACCACCCAAGACCTGCAAGACCAGCTTGCTAAGTTTTGGGAAATTGACAACTATCCTTCCGAAAAGGTTTTGTCAAAGGAAGAAAATGAGTGTGAAGCGCACTACGTTGCAAATGTCCGTCGCGACGCCAACGGACGATTTATTGTTTCAATTCCATTTAAGGAACCACCAACTATTTTGGGAGAATCTTATTCAATCGCGAAAAAACGATTAGTTTCTTTGGAAAAACGTTTAATAGCTAATCCAGAACTGAAATTAAACTACTCAAATTTCATACAAGAATACATTGAGCTTGGTCACATGTCACTTGACAATACAAATGTTGACACTGCATATTACCTTCCGCATCACGGAGTACATAAATCAGATAGCCTCACAACGAAACTTCGCGTAGTGTTCAATGGCTCGTCTATAACGACCACTGGGCACTCCTTAAATAGCATACAAATGATTGGTCCCACAATCCAATCAGATTTATTTAACATTTTAATACGTTTTCGTCAACACCCGTACGCAATAGCAGCCGACATCGAGAAGATGTACAGGCAAGTTTTGATTGAGCCCTCTCAGCGGCCACTTCAGCGCATATTATGGAGGTCTTCTCCGAACGACCCCATAAACATTTACAATTTAAATACCGTGACATACGGTACTGCATCTGCTTCATATTTATCAATTCGATCTTTAAACCAGCTTGGCATCGAGTGTGAGAACTCTTTACCCGACATAGCTGAAATCATTAAACGCGATTTTTACGTTGACGACTTGTTAACCGGTGCTGACAGCATCGATGATGCCCGCAAAATCTGTTCGCAACTATCTAATGTTTTAAAATCGGGCTGCTTCAATTTACGCAAATGGATCTCTAACGATCCCGAGGTACTGGTTGGCATACCGGACGCTGATGTCCACCCAGGCATTCTCGAATTTGGAGACTGCGACTCATCTCGCACTCTAGGCTTACTCTGGCAATTTCAAACGGATCATTTTATGTTTGCCATTTCTGATCTTTCAAATAAAAATACCATCACTAAACGTCAAATGTTGAGTGAAATTGCTCAAATCTTTGACCCGCTTGGTCTACTTACACCCTGTACCTTTCTTGCGAAGGTCTTTATGCAAAATTTATGGCTAGAAAAACTCAATTGGGATGACAATGTTCCAATTAACATTGAAAAAAAATGGATCTCATATAGATCTGACCTTTTAAGTCTGAATGACTTACGTATTCCTCGATTTGTTACTTGCTCACATCCTACAGATGTGCAATTACATGGCTTCTGTGACTCCTCCATAAGTGGTTACGGAGCTTGCATTTATCTTCGTGCCAGTAATGCTGACAACCAAATTTGTGTCAATTTGCTGTGTGCAAAATCAAAGGTTGCGCCCTTAAGGCCAACCACTATACCAAAATTAGAGCTCTGCGGAGCCTTGCTCCTTAGCAAATTACTTGTACAAGTGCGAAAGGCCATAACGTTAAAAATCTCTTCGTGTTTTTTATGGTCAGATTCCATGATAGTACTAGGTTGGTTGAAAACCAGTCCTAACAACCTTAAAACATTCGTTTGCAACCGTGTTGCCGATATTCAAAGTTTCACGCTGGATGCTGTTTGGCGGCATGTTCCCACAAAATGTAATCCCGCTGACCTCTTGTCAAGAGGAACTACTCCTCAAGTTTTAAAGGACTCCACTTTATGGTGGAACGGTCCACCTTGGCTTCTCCAGAACGAATCATCTTGGCCTGCCCCTAAGGTTTGCCCAAGTGAACTTCCAGAGTGTAAAAAGGAAGCACAAGCTCTTGTGACTACTGTCCAAGACACAATTCAATTTGAAAATTATTCTAACTTAACAAAACTCGAAAGAGTCGTAGCTTATTGTCTACGTTTCAGAAAAAATTGTTCTGTTATCAAGCAAGAACGCGATTACGGACCTTTAACGGCAACCGAACTTTCAAATTCGTTAAAAACTTTAATAAAAATTGCACAATTTAATTCATTCCGTTCGGAACTAAAATTGTTAGAAAAACAATTACCTGTAAAAACATCCTCATCTCTTATCAGTTTTAATCCCTTCATCGATCATGATGGTTTAATTAGGGTAGGAGGGCGACTTTGTAATTCAAATTATTCACAAGATAAGAAGCACCCGCTTGTAATCGATGGCAAGCATCACTTGTCAAAGCTTATAGTGTCTCGTGAACATCTAAGAATGTTACATGCAGGCCCGCAACTTTTGTTATCTGCTTTACGTGACCGATTTTGGATCACTAACGGTAGAAACTTGGTTAAACAAACCGTGCACCATTGTGTCACATGTTTTCGTTTTTCACCTAAGGTCACTCGACCTATTATGGGTAATTTACCTGCCGAGCGCATTCATACATCTTTGCCATTTACGCATACCGGTGTCGATTATGCCGGACCTATATTATTAAAAGATCGTAAAGGTCGTGGTTCAAAGACTACGAAAGCATATCTATGTCTGTACGTCTGTTTTGCTACCAAGGCCGTACACCTTGAATTAGTAACCAGTTTATCTACTGAAGCGTTCATTTTATCATTCAGGCGATTTGTGGCTCGACGCGGTAAACCGTCACATGTATATTCCGATAACGGAACAAACTTTGTAGGAGCTAACCATCAGTTGCTCGAACTAGGAAAATTTCTAAGCACACATGAATCTTCAATTCCTGAACAAATTTCAAACGATGGAATTAGCTGGCACTTTATTCCAGCTCATAGTCCCCACTTTGGAGGCCTATGGGAAGCAGGGATAAAATCCTGTAAATCTCACTTAAAAAGGGTTTTAGGCAATCATATTTTCACATACGAAGAGTTTTGTACCTTGTTATATCAGGTAGAAGCTGTCCTAAACTCCCGTCCCATTGCTCCGCTTTCATCCGATCTTAACGACTTCCAGCCGTTAACACCCGGACACTTTTTGGTTGGACGCCCGTTAACATCATTGCCAGATCCCGATGTCACGCTTCTGGCTGAAAACCGTGTGGATCACTTCCAACGAATCCAGCATGTCTTTCAACATTTATGGAAACGCTGGAGTAAGGAATACATTTCCGAACTTCAACAACGAGTCAAGTGGAAAACTCACCACTCCGATTTAACTAGCGGCTCCTTGGTACTAATCAAGGAAGACAACTTGCCTCCGCTCAGATGGAAATTGGGTCGAGTCATTAAGCTCCATCCTGGCTCCGACGGCATCAACCGCGTTGCAACTCTACAAACTTCAAGTGGAAACATCAAACGAGCTTTCTCGAAGCTTTGCCCACTGCCGTGCTTGTGAAGTGTTGTTAAAACGATAATACTATTTTGGTGCGTGTTTTTTCAAAAACTTATGTGAATTTTTTCTTATTTTATTTATTTGGACTTTGTTTGTTAATTTATGTATTTTTCTATTTATCTACTTGTTTACCTGCATTTATATCTGTATTTTTTAGAATTAAGCATTTTGTATTTCAAGTTACCTCAATTCAAGCTATTCAATTTATTTTGAAATTTTGTCATTTCAACCCGGGGGGTTATGTTCGATTTTACATCATGTAATTATTTAATTACCCCATTTCTTGTTTATTTTATTTATGTTTCAATTTTATTGTGCGATGTATTTTATATTCAAATTATATTTAAATTCGTATGCGAGGTGCCTTACCCATCATGCAATTTACTTGCGCGTAATGCTTAACGCACCTCCCTCTTTGTCGATCGCCTCTAGCGTTTTTAGCGCCAGTATTCGCCTGTACTTCAAACTGCACACATGTTTTGAATAGCATTACTCAAGTTTGTAATGAATGCTAATGAATTAAACGTTACATTTATTAAAAACAACAAGTGTTTTCTTTCTCCACTTACAACAAGAGAAGAGTTCAAATTGTTCAAAGGGATTTTGTTGACGCAATTTTCCCACTCGTAGAAAGGCTTACAACCTCCTACACCAATGATTAACAAAGCAAGTACTTCATCTTCCACTTCTGGTATCAGCTGTCCTTTCTCAGAAAATGATTCAGTATTCGATTTAATAACTCCAGGTTTTTTATCCATCGATCAGCAAGGAACATCTCAAGATATTAACGAGTTCTCAAATACGAAATGGAACAATAAATTTCCCTGCACCTACAAAATAAAAACAAGTAAGAATAATGCAAGGAGAAAATTAAAGTTTACTTCTGATTGGAGAACTGCTAAAACATGCCAAAGTGTAAACGAAAATAAGTGCCAGGCGGACCACAAAACCTATATACAAAGCTCCATAAACGACTACTTTAAAATTAAAAAGTCATCACAAAATATCAATCAAAATATAGACATACTGGCAGCTCAAAACATAACAGAATCGACTGAAAACAATTGTTTGAATCTCTCAAATTATAACATTAATTTGGAACGTACCATCGATAAAAAAGGAAATAGTAATGATGCTGTTTTTGAGAATAAAATTAATTCTATGGTAAACTTGAATCATTTTACTCCCCACTGTGAAAGTAAAATTACGGGTTTGACCGAATCGCAAAAGAAAATAAGTAGGAAGATGTTAGAAATATCTAAAGACACGTCACTGATTTATGGAGGACCAACAGTAGTATTTGATGATCAAATAAAAATGAATAAAGATCAAGAAATCTTCACGGGTGTTACAGAAGAACTGATAAAATTCGTTACATCTCTAAAGGAAGCTGATGACTATCACTCATGCGAAAGCGAAATGTAAGTTTGTTTTAAAAAAAGTTTACGTTGTTGGTAAAATATCAAAACTTATTTATCTTCGAATTTAATTTATATTTCAGGACGGCAATCGAAAGAAGCATTTATAAACCACCTTTAAGTCTTCCATACGACATAAAACAGAAGCAAAGACATACTGCGGTTATGATTTTTTACTAGGTAAAATATTTTCTCTTATATGTCATAATTCTCGTAGTAGTCAACGGTAAGTTTTATTGGCTACCAAATTAACGGTTGATGCAATACAAAATTGTTTTTATCTTTTAGGCAAGTATATTACGAAATAAAACAGTATGTATCCAATCAACAATACATTGTCAGATGTTTAACTTCAATTTGTATGCTGATCAAAGTTGAACCTTGGTATTTGCCAATAACTTCCACTGGGAAAGGACTGGTTTTCGGAAATTTGAAAATTATTACATCCAACAACGACACTATCAATTGTCTTAATTTTGGAGGAACCTCAATTCCCCAAGATGTACTCCAAATAAAGGAATTTCAATCTGATGCTGCTTTTATTTTGGTGGTAGAAAAGGATGCAGTATTTAAGAAGTTACTGGATGAGGAAATCTGCAAAGTATTGGCAACAAGTTGCAAGCTGCGGCCGCCCTGTTGCTTTTATGAATACGGATCGGCCTTCGGCCTCCAACGTCATTTTAAAAATACGGCTCGGCCCTCGGCCTCCAACTTGCTTGTAAGAATGCAGGTCGGCCTTCGGCCTCCTTATTGTTTTTAAGAATACGGGTCAGCCTTCGACGTCCAACTTGGTTGTTAGAATGTTCAGTCTGCAACTTCCTTTTAAGAATGCGAGTCTTAATTAATAAACTTAATTCAACGTAATTAATTAAATAGTTAATGAGTTATTAAACATTACAGTAAAATGAAACGTCAAACGTAATTAGTCGGTGCGATTCTGATTTTCCATAACAATATGGTTGTATAACAATCTGGTTATGTTAGGCATTCCACATCACGTGATATTTTACGAATTCAATATGGACGCCTGATGGCAATGTTAAACATTGTATGTGTTTATATGGATTTATAAGTGTTTTTTCGTTTTTTTCGTATATTTAAATAATTTTTACGAATTTATTTATTTAAATACAAAATTTTGCCAAAATAATGCCCGATTTCTTCACTCATACCTAACCTATAATTATCTTGCGGACAACTTTAACCGATAGATATCTGTAGGTTACATCAAATTTTGGTTTTCTTCATGTCAGATACCTGTCAGCTTTGGTTTATTATCTGTAAGTTAAGTTTGTAGCCGGTGAAAGTACAAGATAACTGTCAGTCCTGTCAGTGACACATTTCTAACCTCAGAAAATGGATTTATTAATGTTTTCACTGACGTCGATGATGACTAAGAAGTAGTAAGCGACGAAATTATGTTGTGGAGTAGCACAATTAATAGGGAACATGCATGAATAAAAATATTTAGTTAAAACAGTATTTTCCGATTAATCCTATATATTAAATATCAAATTAGCAAAAATAACTATCCATCATGTGACCTTAAACGCAACGCCATTGGTTTGACGTCACATGGCATAACCCCGATAAGCGCGGTCGTTTCCTTCAATTCAAATTGACGGATTTTTAAATATTTTTTAAATTATTATCAAAACGAAAATAAATAAATTAAATAGCATTAATTAGTATATTTAGTTATTTTTGATCCAACTACGCTATAAAAAAATTTATGCATCTTCCCCGTTGTGCAAATTGTTAGATGTTTAAGGTTAAGGATGCGACCGTGGCATTCTCACATAATTCAAGCCGTATACAATTACAATAATAAATAAGGTACTACAGATTGATATTCACATAGCAAAATCTATTCCAATGCCTTTAATAAGAACAAATCTGGGAACAATGATTTTTCAATGAGTAATTCCAACTTAATTACAAACTTTTAGAAATTTTTTTTTCTATTCATAACAATCACATGGCATACAAGTAACATCCCATTTCTTATTTGTCGTACCAATCCACAATTCGACTTGGGAAAAAATTTTGGCCTTCAAATCGATTTTCAAGGTCACATGTTTTGGAACAAATCAAAGCTATCGACGGTATCTATCGAGATCTTTAATTGTGGCAATTTTGTAAAATTTTTAAATTTTGCTATTACCGCCATAACTATGACCTTCAACAGTTTTTCAAGATGACAATAGACGGATAGTTAACAACTACATAAGACCTCTAAGAAATACTGCATTTCAAGTTCCGCCAGATTGAGAATTACTGTCGGTAGAATACTTAAGCGTGACCGCGCGGTCGCACAAAAAAATTTTATTACCCTCCTGAGGTCACCTAATAAAGCTGTATTCGAATTCGCAATAAAATCACTTGACCTTGGGGACTTAAAAAAAAAAGGAATTTTCAGGTTAAAAGTTGTTCATCAGTTTTTCAAAAGTTGAAAATTCACCATGGAGTGCCGGTTCATTTTCCAGAGACTCTAATCCAACTTTGCACAATTTCGGACCTTCCGGCGTCGATCGCCACCAAGTGTGCAAAAATCGCGCTGGTGGGTTCTTCTGGGGTTCTCGGATAGGAATTTCGGCGTAAAACCTCTTTTTCGCTCCTCCACGCCGCCTCCTCCCCACCCCTCCAATTTTTTTTTACTCCACCACCTCGGGCCCGTCGAACCGGTCATTTTAAAAGGTCGCACGTAAAAATCGGTCCGTAAATAAGGCGTCTGCGCACGTTTTTGTGACGCTTTTTCTTAAATTCCTTATTATTTTATAATATAGATAAATCAAATTAATTCATTTATTATTACTTGGTTATTATTTGGGAAATAAATAAACCATAAATCTTCTAATCAAGATCGTAATTCGTAATTTACCTCAGCTTAAAATTTAGTTCCAATTGCCAACTAAAAAATTTGTATTTTAACCTAGAAAAGTTAAGATAAATCATATGAAAAGTTGATCAACCACGAAAATGGAAAAATTGGACTTGGGTTTTGCTGAAAAGTGCGAATGGTGGAAATTACGCAGTTGCCATTTCCCTAGTAAAGTGGGTGGAAAGCCGGCATGGTTGGATTTGAAAAATTTACCGACTGTAGAAGTTCTGCAATGCAGAATATGCAAAAAGCAGATGATATTTTTATGCCTGATCTATGCTCCATACGAAAAAGATTCGTCAAGTTTTCATCGTACGTTGTTTATTTTCGTGTGTAGGAATTCTTCATGCTGTAAATTGTGTCGAAAATTTCAAAGTGTTTCGTAGTAATTTACCACTACATAACGAATTTTATCCTAGCGAACCTGTAGAAGAAAAAGAGGATGTCGATTTCAAGTTCAGCAAGTGGTCGAAGTTGTGCCAAGTTTGTGGTTGCAAAGCAGAAAAATACTGTGCCAAATGCGAATTGACTTGTTACTGTTGTCGGGAACATCAAGTTGCCGATTGGAAGTCGCACAACAAACTTTGTGGTAATGACGTGGAAACTAGAGATTCAGATTTACTGTTTTCCGAGTTTGAAATTGTAATAGAAGAAGCGGAAGAACGTGAAGAAGAAGAAGAACATGCAGAGAGGAAGAAGAACTGTACCTACCAAGAAAGTCCCTTGCTGACGTACGAACAGTTTATAAATCAAAATGTATTGGAAACGATGCAGGACATTCCAGAAAGTGAGCTAAATGCTTTTGCTGCTGCTGTTCCTTCCGATCCAGAATTTCACAATTTTGTTGAACGCCTGCTGATTGAACCTGAACAAGTTTTACGATACAATCGCGGTAATACTCCTTTACTTATTGCTAAAAACCTTATTTAATTCTATTTAGAAAATAAAGAACATCATGATTTGAATGATATTTGGCCTTATAAATGTGAAAAATGTGATTTCAAAAGTGAACTGAAGCAAGGGTCAATTCAGCATTCAAAAATACATCGGGAAGAGAAACCTTATATATGTGATATTTGCGATAACAGATTCGAAAATCAGTTCAATTTACGGCAACATATTATAAGCATCCATGCTGCAGAAAAATCGTACTCGTGCAAAATATGCACTTCAAGATTTTCAAGTCAATGTAACTTGGGGACCGAAATCCTACTCACACCTCCTCAGGGTGGTCCCTGGTAACTTGCGGAGGACCCTCAGAGATCGGGCGCGAACCCCGGTGGATGGGGGATATCCGCAAGGCTGACGTGAGAGGTCACAACAAGGAGACGAACACCAGTCTTCCCCAACGTCAAGCTGGGGGAAGTCGACCCGACAGCGGGGCAGACCGGGTCAAGACTCTGCACATCAGGGTGCAGAGAGACGAGCCTCGCGGGCCACTACCTATAGTGGCTTCCAACACGCATCGGTACACAGCGATTCGGATGATGCCGGGGGTCATTGCGATCAGCCCGGGCCACGTACTTCGTTGGTGTCCAGCGGGAGCCAGCTAATCCGGTGATGCAGATCATTGCAGAACACACATCGAAGAGAAACCATTTAAGTACACTATTTGTGATCATGCAACCTCACAAAAACCGCAATTAAAAAATCATTTTCTTCCATATATATTTTTTGTACCTAGAATAAAATAATTATAATTTTTTTTCATAATAAAAATTGATCTTTTAAATAATGTTTTTTGTAATATTTGTATTTTAAATTTAATGAAAGAAGATTTTTTAATAATTCTGGGCAGTGGTCTTTAAATCTTCTCTTAAGCCCGGTCTTACATCAGGTTATTTCTGGCGCCATTTCTTGCGCCAGAAATGACGCCATTTCTTGCTCCAAAAATAAAGCCTGTACTATATCAGGCCATTTCATGCGCCATTTCTGGCGCAGATCTTGCGCAGTAGGTAATTTTAGCAAATTACCTGAAACATTTTGTAGACCAAATATATAGAACCTGTTCTATTTTGAGACAATTTTCAACGCAATTTGCCTGCGAGCGTGAGCAGTAAAATTAAACGAACGATAAATTGTGAAAAATTGTGCTACACATAAAAATTGAAATGGATAAAGAAAGCGATTTAATTGCAGAAAATGTGATTGCAGCAAACATAATAGTATTAAAAAAATTACTGAAAAGACGTTTGAAAAACAAACCAAAACCGAGGGTGCGAAAGAATTGGCAGGAAAAGTGGCTACATAGAAGAGATGAAGGACGTAGAACATTGAATATGCTTCGTAATGAATTGGCAAGCGAAGATCCAAATTCATATAAGAATTACCTTCGAATGGATGATAGAACTTTTGAAGAACTATTGTCGAAGATACAAAATAAAATTAAAAGAAAAGATACTGTGTTCCGTGAGTGTATATCGGCTGAAAAAGGTTTGTTACATTTATCGCATTATTTATACGAAAATAATTGAACCCATTATTAGGCTGGCAGTTACTCTACAGTATTTAGCATCAGGAAATACTTATCGGGATTTGATGTATGCTACTAGGATTCACGAGTCTACAATAAGTTTAATTGTACCCGAGTCTGAACCAGCCGTGTCTAAACTAGGCAAATTAGTAGCGCCATCTGTTGCTATCATTTTGAACTCCATACTTCCAAAATTCTTAACTCGGAATAATCAAAGGTTACATTAATTTGATAATTTACACTTTTCAGTAGGAAATGTTCAGGAAATTCACATTGCAGTGTTAGAAATAAACATTTGTTTAAATATAAGCTGCCACTGGATTTACGTTGTAATAAATTTAATAATCTTTTTTTAAACAATAACAGGTTTAGGAGCCTTTATAAATTTTTTTATAAACTTTTACTACGTAAATAAGAAACTCTTCTTTAATTTTGAATATTTGTTTTTATTTTTTTGGCGCCCTTTGAGCTTGTTCGTCTATTGAGCCGGTAAAACTGGTGGATTACTACAATTTATTTTAATTAATTATACTTTAATTTAAATAAAGATAAAAAGAAAATGAAAAAACAAAGAAGTTTTAGGTATAAATATACTGAGTTAATTCAATTTTCAAATCAATAAGAAATTTGCACTACCTTGTATTGCCCCTAAGTATATTGACTTCCTCTGTATAATTCTTCAGCATGTGTAAACTGTAATTTCGCAGAATTACAAACTGTTAAAAATTGGTTGGTGTCAGCATTTTAGGCGATTTTAGAGCAAACAGCACAAGTCTGGCTTGCCATTTTATTACAATTTATAATTGAGACAGCACAACCACACAGTAAGTTTTTAATTCGATATTTATTTGCAATTCGGTTTTTAGCTGTGTTTAACATAACCATAACGAAGATACGGCGGAACACACTCTTTTCGGATGCCTAAGATGGGAGAGGGAGAGAGTGATGATTTTGCTCCGGATGGGCGACACACTAAGCCCGGACAACATGATTGCTTTGATGCTGTCCGGCGAAGACGAATGGCTGGCTGTAGCGGTCTTCATCAGTCAAGTGATGAAGACCAAGGAGGGGGACGGACGAGCTGAGCAAGCCGCAGCTCGAGTCCTCGCCCTACAGTTAAGTCAATGACAGCCTTTTTAAGTTCCCTTGAGAAGTTCCCGCGAGAAGATGCGCGAGAAGTTCCCAAGAGAATTCCCGAAGAATATCGTCATTGATCGGCGGGTCGGGTCGGGTCGAGTAGTGACGGTCGTTCGACGGGGTAGGTTAGTGTCGGTACGACGATAGCGCGTAGACCCTCTGTGGACACAAACTCTCGTGCTAATCCAGAGGGGGACGATCGCGAAAATAGTGCCGTCAAATATAAAGACGAGTGGACTGGCACTTTGCCAGCGACCACAAGTTTTTCAAGATGACCCGGTCGCATCGCGCTCTGTGATTTAATATGATTTGCAGGGTCGCTTGGGGGCTCGGAGTCTCCGGTATGGGTGACGGTCGGCTCGGCATTGACTTTGTCGCCGGAATTTCCGCCTATTAAGTTAATGACGAGTGGACTTTCACCTATACTGACGATTGCGGACCACTAGGTGACCCGGTGAGACGTGTTGGATCGCGGCGAGCGGTGTGTCCGGTTCAATTGGAAAAGTAGAATCAAGTGATAGTGCCTGACCTCCCGGACACAAACTTTCGTGCTAAACCGGGAGGTCATCGGGAGCCTGCATCATCGATGCAGCATGGAAGATCGCAGACGACAGCGGAAGTAATGCCGAGAAGGTAAAGCCCGCTGTCGTCGGGGAGGGGGTTTTAGTCCTATGAAGGTTTCCCCCTTCCCTGCAGAAAAAAAAAAAAAACATAACCATAACCTAAAATTCATTCCATGATTAACAGTAAAGTTTGTTATTATTTAGTTACTATCGCGTTAGTTTTGGCGGATAGAAGAACGCATTTTCTGAACATAGTTACGCGAACAGATTTACGCAGTCTTGGTAATTTTTTTAAATTTTATTTCAAAGATTTTAATTTGGTATACAAATAAAGCCATTTCTCACAGTTTAATATTTAATTGCTGACCCGTTTCAGCAATGTTAATTTGTTTTTTTATAAGGCGTCGCCTAAAATGGCGATCGAGGGTGTCGCGATATTTGATCGTCATTCTTGGCATGCATTCTCAGTCCTTTTACCCTAATGAGGGTTTGGTGACCCATCTATTTCTATGCATGTGATGTACATACTGCTGTGATGTTTTTAACGTAAAATTGTACACCTCGGGTTTGCCTTGGGCGCCAGCTTCAATTGAAACAAATTTTTATAAATTGCTGAATAAATAATTTTCCGAGGGTCCAACTTTACAAAAGAAACTCACCACCTCGTCCCATTCGTACTAGCTCAGTCACGAGTCTCCTCAGAGTATGGTAGGTTCAAAACTCAATTAAGGGATGCTTGTTGAAGTTCAGATAAAATCTTTTATAAATTGAAAATTGTTGACGAAATAATTGTATGGAGAGATAAACGAAATTCACCTTTGCTTTTGATGATCTTAAAAATTGGAATACTTAGCTGTCGTGGTTGAATCAATAAAAGTTGCATTTAAATCAAAAATAATTTTATATTGACCAAAATAATTAAATCGCATGCGCATTATATTATAAAACAAATACAGATAAATTTTTATCTGTTGGCAAATTACAATTATCAAATATTATGTTGATCCAAAAACTTCTTCTTCTTGTTGTGTGTAGAAAATGTTACAATAATAATAATAAATAGAGATTAATAAAATGTTTACAAATACCTTTTTAAATATCCTGCTTGTTTAAAAAAAGCATGCGCACTGAACACTATTTCGATTGGCGCTCACTCCGTTGCGTAGCACTCAACTAACGTCGCACTTGTTGAAGTTGATGATAAAATCGCTCCTGTTTTTAAAGAGGTTTAACGGTGTTGATTGCTTGATTTAGACTTGTTGATCAGTTGTTTCAATTCTCTGGAATACGGGTGAGTTGTTTGGAAATATTCGCTTCCAGGATATTTGAAAAGTGAGTCGAATTTAACACATTATTGGTGGTTAGATGTTCCAACTAATTGGTAGCCATTTTTAGATAATCCACATTATCTAACCTTTAACAAATATTCGGCGCGTTGGACATCTGGATGATTTTAACTTGAGCTGTCCACTTTTGAACCACACACGTCCTGTCGTTTCAAGCGTTAAAAGACAACTTCACGGAGCCACACGTCCGTTCATTTTGAGCATTCGAGGAAGACTGATAATTTCTGCGCAAATTTCGAAGAATTGGTCGAATTTTGGTTTTCTGTATGTCATTTCCATACTTCATAAAATTTTATTTTATCTAAATCTCTTTAATTTTTCAGGATCGCTTTTATATTTGATGAGATGAATTGTCCATTGATTTCCAGACGTTTTGTTGTACAGTAGCCGATTTGTATGCACTTTTTGGATAGATATTTGAACATTTCTTATCACGAAAATTTGTTATCGCATTTCAAACGAATTTGAGCATTATTGACCTCTTTATGGATTCACAGAATCAAATTATAACCTTTACATAGAGCAAATTATTTAACACATCTGGATGTAATCAGTTTTACACATAATAAGTTATTCACAAAGTAAATTCAATTTTTGTAGTACAAAATTATTGGTTATGTTTTTACTGATAACAGCATTCAGTAAAATTACTATTTCTGATTTAAATATCCTTTTTTATGAAATTTTGATGTAGTGATTTCTTTAATGAATTTATTTAACAGCTTTTTATCTAGTGTACCAATCTTTAGAGATCTTTATTTGCTCATAATGTTGAAAAATAGTGTGAATAGTTTATCTTTTCAATCTGTGTAGTTTTAAATAGGTCAAATTTTATTCATTATTTCAAATTGAGCTAGAAATTTTACATTTTGTGTTGGCTCGGTAGCTTGGATCACAGCAATACGTTCCAATTATTTTCATTTACATGGAGGACCTACTTGTTTCACGTGCGCTTCGGAACACAGGAAGTGCAATTTTCATTTTGAGATGGACTTTCTTTGCAGATTACCTCGGTAGTTTGCTATTACCTGCCGAGGAGAGGCGGTCAGAACAAAGTTCCCGGATTCGAACCGAGCGTATCACATTAGCAGTAGACATTTCTGGCCCAAGAAATGACGCCAGAAATATGGCTCAAGAAATGGCGCCAGAAATAACCTGATGTAAGATGGGCTTTAGATATGTATGTACTTAGAGCAGGTAATAGGTAAATCCTTTATTGGGGGTTTATGTAGATTATAATAAGGGTTTCTTTTAACAAAAACATTCCTTTTTGATTTTAACAATACTGTTTGCTAAGATTCCACTTAAAATTTATTTTTACTTTCTGAACTCCTAATGTCTGAAGTTATTTTGGCATTATGCTTTATGCATCATAACTTCGAAACGAAATTAAATATGTAAAAATATTAAGAACCAAAAATTACCGTTATAGAATTTACTACAGCTTCTTCCAAGGTATTTCTCTCTAAATTTCGAAAATATACAGGTTTCAAAAATTTTTGCAAATTCTGTAACGTATGCTACTAATATAAAGATGAAAGTTCCTAAATAAACATGCGTCCAGAAATGCTTCGTTTGCAAGATATGGGCATTTTCAAATATTTTCATTTTCAAAAATTCGTAATAAAATAGCACGGTTTTCAAGAAAGTTTCTTTTTGATCACTTTTTCCTATTTGTTTTGAACATTTTAGTTTAGAATTCGTAATTCCAACGATTTTCAATGAATTCCAAGGATTATTAAAGATTTGCAAGGAACTCCAAGAATTTACAAATGTTTTAAAAAGTTTTCAACAATTTACTAGGCATTCCAGAGATTTTCAAGGTATTGCAAGATTTCAACGATTTCTAAGGAATTCCTAGTGATTTGCAAAAAATTCCCCGTGATTTTCAACGAATTAAAAACAAAATAAATAAATATTTATACAAAACTCGGAAAACAAAATTTCAAAGATTTACGTGTACGCTGATATCCAATGATTTTCAAATATTTCCAAGGAATTCCAATGCTTTCCAAAGAATTTGAAAGATTTACAAAGAACACCGGAGATTTCTAAAGAATTCCAAGGATTTACTTTGCAAAATATTTGAAGGAATTCCAACGACTTTCAAAGATTTCCAGGATTCCTCCTATGGAATACGCTTTGGGGTCGTCCATAAATTACGTCACGCTCCTAGGGGGTCCGACCTTTGTGACGATAGGGGTCGGGGGGGTTGTTTAAAAAATGAGGAATCCCTAAAATATTTAGAAGAATGTTTGGTTTGGATTCGAACTTGGAAGGTTCCAAAAAACAATCCGTTTTGTTTTAACGGACTTCTACAAACAATTAAGGGAATTATTTCGTTATGGAACGCGATACAAGAAGATCACAAGTTTCTTTTAACAAATAGGCTTTGTCAAGATCCAATTGAAAATTTGTTTTCCCAAATACGCCATAGAAACGGATATAATCCCAATCCTTCTGCAAAGCAATTTAGGTTATCTCTACTAGGAATTATTTCATCGTGTCTGGAGAAAGAGTGCACAACTTCAAATTGCGAGAACGATGAAGATAAATATAATCATCATCCTCCGATGAGGACTGTAGCATAAAGGAAAACTATGAAGCATGCTCAGAGGGATTACGGCGTAGATGAAACTAAAATACAATTTTTAAAAAGACCCAGCACTGCTTTCATTCAAATTATCAGTATATGTCTATGCATATACAACAAGTCCTATAATAAAATATTTTACACCAGGGGTATTAAAGATTCCATATTTCCAAAAATCGTGAACAATGATACAATTTAAAAAGTGGATCACTGGCAAGAAGTGTGAAGAACATAAAAATATTTTAATAAACCGTTTACTGCGAACGAAACTGTTCCGTACATGTAAAATACAGATTGAGAAGAAAGATAAAAAAAAGTGCAACTAGAAAACTTAATATTTTAAAAAACCAATAATAAGTACATGAAAAATTAGATATTTTCCAGAATTTTATTTTGTTGTATAATTTTCATATTAATAAATTTTTGCAAATAACTTTAAGGTTCCCCTCCACTGGACCGACTTTCAACCAACCGACTCAGCTTGAACCGACCGACTTTCAACCGACCGACTTTCAACAGACCGACTTTCAACCGACCGACTTTCAACCGACCGACTTTTAACCGACCGACTTTTAACGGACCGACTATTTTTTCGACCGACTTTCAACGGACCGACTTTCAACCGACCGACTTTCAACCGACCGACTTTTAACGGACCGACTATCGATACTACCCGAAGCTTGACTACAAGAATGATTTCCAATTCGACTATTTGTCACATCATATAGTTTCATTTTACAGCCATGACAACTGTGAGGTGTCTAGGAATCCTTCGGGAAACATGGCCTCAATCGTTTATCTTTCTCATTAAGCAATATCGTGAGTTTTTGGTTAAAGCGTCGTTGGGGGGGGGGGATTCTAACCTTGGCAGATCCATAACTCTGTTGGTTTGGTTTTCGTGGAAATAATAGGGAGGGAAATAAAATAATTTCAAAGAATTGAAATACAAGTTTTATTAACAAAAGTTATTTAATATATATCTATACCTATATATAAATCAAATACCAGAGGCAAGGTTATATTGTACAGCATCGAGAAACTCAAGAGGAGGTTTCCATACAGGAGGATGCCATACCTGTCGCTATGGCACCTCCACGAAAACCAAACCAACAGACTTATGGATCTGCCAAGGTTAGAACTCCCCCCCCCCCCCAACGACGCTTTAACCAAAAACTCACGATATTGCTTAATAAGCAAGATAAACGATTGAGGCCAGGTTTCTCGAAGGATTCCTAGACACCTCACAGTTGTCATGGCTGTAAAATGAAACTATATGATGTGACAAATACTCGAATTGGAAATCATTCTTGTAGTGAATGCTTCGGGTAGTATCGATAGTCGGTCGAAAAAATAGTCGGTCCGTTAAAAGTCGGTCCGTTAAAAGTCGGTCGGTTGAAAGTCGGTCGGTTGAAAGTCGGTCCGTTGAAAGTCGGTCGAAAAAATAGTCGGTCCGTTAAAAGTCGGTCCGTTAAAAGTCGGTCGGTTGAAAGTCGGTCGGTTGAAATTCGGTCCGTTGAAAGTCGGTCGGTTGAAAGTCGGTCGGTTCAAGCTGAGTCGGTCGGTTGAAAGTCGGTCCAGTGGAGGGTCACGAACTTTAATTATTATTAAACCTATGAATCTAAAATTTGGTAAATAGAAAAGAAAATTTCAACCTTCAAAGATTGTAATACCTTTTATTAATGGCTTTATGCATCTTTAGGACTTAATAGTATGCCAGGTAAATTTAGGTAATCTTCATAATATAGCTTTTTTTCAAACCAACGTTACCACCAATATAGTTGTTAACATTTTAGCTAGGTAGCAGCACTTGATGACAACTTTTTGACGAATAATTTTCTATAACTTACACTCCTATTACGTGCCACATCTTCAAATTGAGGCAACTATTCAACAGCAGATCGACTATTACAAACTAGGAGAAAATGCAAATCGTACAGTCAGTTACAATAACAAAGGAAATTTGAACATAACTACTAAAGTTAATCCACCTGTAAATGTGATTTCCAATGATCGTGATTTTGGACGTGAAGCAAGTCAGCCAAATCATACTCGAGAAATTTCTAATCGACATTACAATAATAATAGATCTGCTAATATGGGAAGAGATAACACAAATTCCAACGAAAATTATCGCCATAACAGTTCACATGAAAGTGTAGGATCTCCTACCAACTCACGTAACTCTTCTATAAAGGAAGAACATAATCATTCCGGAATGAACCATTTAGATGCGGTGAAAAGAGATAACAAACGCCCACGTCAGTACAACTCACGCAAAACTGTAGTATCTCCTTCCAGTTCTCACAACTCTACTAACAGGGGAGCACCTAGACCTGTTTATTCACAAACGGTAAGTGTAAAATTGTTTAGGTGTAGTAGTCATTATTAAGTTTTTATTTATATTAACGAAAGAACATTGATAATAAGCTTGAATAATTACGGCTTTTCTCACGATACACTTACAACGGTATGCTCATACGCATGTTGTGCGAATTGGAATTGTGTGATGCAAACCATCTTGCGCTTTTCGGCAATACACCGGTTATTTTCCATTTTTTTGATAATATTTATTATTAATATCTACTAATCACACCCCCACCTATCCGAATTTCAAAGAAAAATTCAAATCGGAGCGAAAAAATTTCACTCGATTCGAAGGGAACGTGTATGCATTTCCCCGCGTCTGCCTGGGGAGCCGCGGCATATTCGATGCTCATTTTCCCTACTTTTAAAAAGTCGATTTTGGGGTTGTTTTTCAACGGTTCTCGAAAATTTTTGTTTCACAAATAAACATACCGTTTTTTAGGTTTATTTTATCCTCACGATGACATGCAACAATCCATTATTTATAAATGTCTTCAATTTGTGGAAATCGGAAGTATTTGATTTTCGTCCCTTTTGTCGTTTTATTATTTCGGAACTGCACAACCCGGCATTTTCGAATTTAATAATAGAATTTTCAATTTTCACAAATTCGAATAATTTCAAATAATTTGAATTCGACAGAAGACAGAAACAGTGAGAATGAGTGAGAAACAAACAGTACGAGTTCACGAGTACGGTTCGTACACGATCGTTCGTAATTTAGTTCGCACGTGACGTAATGCGCTGTAGTAAACGTGTTTGAGAAAAATAATAAGCATACCGTTGTAAGTGTATCGTGGCTTTTCTTATAATTCTTCAATTTCACAAAAATAAGCATTCTCTCTTAGAGCTCGTTTTATTAGTTTCCATTGTAATATTTCTAGCACATCATCATGTTCTTGAAATTTTTGAAAACTATTTGAATTTTATGTACAACTTCAATTATAATTCTTATCTCTGATGTGCAATCTGCATGTTTCAAATCGCATCAATTTCATCCTATACTTATATTCCGTCCGTTTTAAGAATGCGGAACTAAGCCACGACAACAGCCACTGACGGTTATTGCTCACAACCGATTAGGTTGCAGTTCATATAGCCACGGCTTACTACACACAACCGACATGGTTATACGTTATATTGTAAGTGTATCTGCAAATCAACCAATTTCTGTTGTCGATACATCAAATACTTTGACTGCTTCAGAAGGAGAAGATGACTCGGAGGTATTTGAAAAATCTAAACTTGGGTTAGTTTAGAATGCAATAAATAATTATAAAAAATATATCTTTTCTTTTGGTAGCGTACCCCCTCCGAGTGGTGCAACCATGGCGAGGTAAGGGTGCTAGCGTGCTTCCAATGAAACCCCAGACATGTACTCCCGGACGAGCAGTGGTGACACCCCGCATTGGTCGGACGGGGTGCAGTGGGGACCGGTCGGGACTTAAAACTCTTTGTGCCGGTTGTTCCTGTCCTCTTATAGGTTAAGATGGCTGTGGTGGAGGAAGCCTGGCTAACGGCACTCACAAAAAATCACATCGCAAACCGCTTGTGGGCTGCAAAGACTCTTCGGGGATAGTAGTGATAAGGGGCACGAGGGCATTGGCTTAATCGCCTGTGTCGCGTGGACCAGGACCACTATAAAGAACCACCCCACTCTTACGGTACTGTGACGCCTAAGGGATGCAGGGCTGAGGGGGCGTGGCGGACCTCGTTGTATTTAGCTACCCTTCGCACATGGGGCGCTGTGCGTTGGGGTCTAATATTTAGTTAAAAGTCAAGGTTGCATGACCATAAACACATCTCACAATCAAACCCCCGATACTGGCGGTCTTCATATCATTGACCAATCTCCCGGTTCGGACAATATTGCAGCCATCCTAATCAAAAAATTCCCCAAAAAGCCAATCGTGCAATTGTATTACATCCTGAACGCCTGCATTAAAAACCAATACTTTCCTTCCTCCTGGAAGAATGCAGTCGTCATTCCTATCCCCAAACCCGGAAAACCAAAATCAAATCCCTCCAGCTACCGTCCCATCAGTCTCTCACCTACCCTCTCCAAAGTTTTGGAGAGAGCTATCCAACAACATGACGAGACATACGACACCATAATTCCTGAGCAGTTTGGCTTTCGGGCAAACCACAGCACGGTTACTCAGGTAGCTTTGCTCGTTGACCAAATTACCATGAATTATAATTCACCCTTGACATAGAAAAAGCATTCGACACCACTTGGCATGACGGACTCATTCACAAGCTCCAACAACGGAACTACCCCTTACACCTCATTAAAATAATTGCTAGCTTCCTCGACAACAGATCCTTTCAAGTCAAAATTAAAGATTCCCTCTCCGCCTCCCAAATCATCCCTGCCGGAGTCCCGCAAGGCTCCATCCTAGCCCCCACCCTTTTTAACTACTACATAAATGACATACCAAAATACGAAAGTACAAAACTCTCCCTCTACGCTGACGACACCGCCGGGACAATCCAATCCCGCATCAAGAATAAATCAATCGACTACTTACAACGCTACATCGACGTACTTGAAACACACTACGCAACCTGGAAACTCAAAATTAAAGAGGACAAAACCACCCTAACTGCTTTTTCGCAACAACAAGACAAACTAACAGACTCAAAATTAACGGAATCGACATCACCCGAACCCCTACAGTCAAGTACTTAAGGGTCACCCTCGACGAAAGACTTACCTTTCGACTACACCTCCAACTGACCGCCAGAAAGGCGCAAATGGCCTTGCACGCCTTATTCTCCCTATTAACTTGCAAAAACAAACTGGACCCAAAAATCAGAATGACAATCTACAAGATGTTAATAAGACCCATCTTACTTTACGCTGCCCCCATTTGGAGTAAAGCCTCCAAAACAAACATCAAGACTGTACAAATTATACAAAACAAGTGTCTCCGAGTCATTACCGGAGCTTTTATGCATTTTAGACAAATACATGGAATAATTGAAATCCTTAATGGATATTAAGCAAATTGAAATCTCAGAACTTCTGTTGGAAGAGACTTCTTGGGCGCTTGAGGTTATACCAGAAGCAAATAAATTAAATCCAAATATATCCGCGTGTATCGAACTGAAGTATGACAATTTATTGTTCTAAATTAAAGATTTCATTTTCGGTCATTAATAACTTTTTTCATTAAGATTTAATGAAATCACAGGGACAGAATACATAGCGGCGCGCGATATAAATTATGGAGAAGTACTTTTTATAGATACAGCGTATTCTATTGGGTGGGCTGAAAAGTTCGTATCGTTTCTAAGAGAGGGCGCCACTAGCATTCTTTTCATATGATTTTCAGTGAGAACTAACCTTCAAACGATACGTGTCAAAATTTGACAGCGATCGGACAATTGGTTCGTGAGTTATAGCATTTTGAGTAAAGCAACTTATTGTGTTATTGAAAAAAAAAGATAAAAAGGAATTTCGTGTGTTAATGAAACACTGTTTTTTCATGGGAAAAAATAGTGTTGGAACAAAAACTTGGCTTGATAAGTGTTATCCGGACTCTGTTCCAGCGGAAGCAACCATTCGTAAGTGGTTTGCTAAATTCCGTACAGGCCATATCAGCATCGAAGATGACGAGCGCAGTGGACGTCCAAAAGAAGCTGTTACAGACGAAAACATCCAAAAAATCCACAAAATAATTTTGAATGACCGTAAAGTGAAGTTGATCGAGATAGCTGAGACTGTGAAGATATCAAAAGAATGTGTTGGACATATCGTGCATGAATATTTGGGCATGCGAAAGCTCTGTGCAAAGTGGGTGCCGCGTGTGCTCACAGTCGATCAAAAACACCGTGTCACAAGTCGCTGAAAACGATGGCAAAATGCACGAATTGGGCTTTGAATTGCTTCTGCACCCACCGTATTCTCCAGATTTGGCCCCCAGCGACTATTTCTTGTTTTCAGACCTCAAGAGAATGCTCGCTGGAAAGAAATTTAGCACCAATGAAGAAGTAATCGCCGAAACAGAAGCCTATTTTGAGGCTAAAGACAAATCATACTACAAAAATGGTTTCGAAAAGTTGGTAGATCGCTATAATAGGTGTATCGCCCTCGAAGGCAACTATGTTGAATAATAAAATTGAATTTTGCCAAAAAATTGTTTTTTTCTTCATAACGATACGAACTTTTCAGCCCAGCTGTTATAGGCCATATATATTTTTGTATCCACTCCGCGCTCAGGATCGCTAGTAAAGACGTTCTTCAGACGTGTTACACAATCAAAATACGAGACAGGACATATCTAACACAATTTATTAACAACATAACATTTAACAACATAACAATACAAATAAATTACTACTAAAATCAACTATTAACCAAAGAACTTAAAATCCCTACTTATTTATTTTTTTATAATATCGTAAAGCTTTACCTTTCTTTCTTTTTATCTGTCAAACGCACTTAATTTTTCCGCACGGACGAATTTCAGACAATTTCTTCCTTCACCTCACTCCTCTACGTACTAACGTTTCACGTTCCGTTTTCAATTCTGCAACACCCTTATCTCTCCTGCAATCTCTTTGCTTCAAACACGATTTATTCGAGACTCTCTTTATCTGGGAACTGCAACACTCTTATGCTTCAAACACAATTTGTTCGAACTCTCTTTATCTGGGAACTGCTAAAATGCTACTAGTCTGCTTGTCGTCTATTCAGGAACTTTTATAGACACTACTGGTCTATATTTATGTCGTTTAATCAGCAACTTTTATAAACACGACTTGTCTGTAGGTCGTTTAATTCTCCACTCTTATAAACACGACCTATCTGTATGTCGTTTAATTCTGAACTCCGCAAAACACAACTGGTCTACAGGTCATCTTTTCTGTAACTAACTCAAAACACAACTGGTCTGTAGGTAATCTTTTCCGCAACTGTCTTCCCGCTCTTTATTATTTTGGCATGGTTACCGCTTTTTCTCTTATGTTTCATCTTCTAAGAGGCCGCACTATACTACGTGTATTCTTTTTAATTTCGTTACGAACAAAACTTAAATCTAGCAACATTTATAATTCACATTCATACTGAACAAATTTTAATTAAACACAAACAAAACTTATTCAATAAATTAGACATATCCTCCCTCTTATCTTGATTGCGTATCCCTAACACATTTATGAGGGAGCTAGCATATAGTGGACACAACATTACCCCACTGCAAAGTTACAATAACTATTTGAAACCTTGTGGTAATTTTCAAATCTTTATTTTAATCTTTGCATCTTTTATGCCCCATACTGGTTCCTCAACTCATATGTAAACCGTTACTCATCTACCCTTCATCTTTCTTTCTAACACTTTCAACTGTTCCTCTAACTCTTCATTCATGTTTACCTTCATCATCTTCCTACTATACTGTCATGCTTCCATCTGCATTTATTCTTTTATCTGCTTGGACAATTTTATAATTTACCCTTCCCCTTGTAGATAACTACATTTATAATGTCGAGACAGCGCACAGCTTGTCCTCGACTTTCCCTTGTAGATTCCTACATTCATACTGTCTAGACAGCGCACAGCTTGTCCTAGAATTCCCCTTGTAGATTCTTGTAGACTCTTGAAGATTCTTGTAGACTCTATTTAACCCCACTTTCTGCACAGCGCACAGCTTGTTACAGTTTTTCCCCATTCTACTATCTTGTCCTAACATTCATACTCAACCTTTAGGTTGTTCTTCGCAGATCCCCTTTGATTTTAGGTAAACTTATTTTTTGACGTCTTGTTAGCAAAGATGCCTGGTATTCTATATTTTCGTCCACAGTTTAATCTCACCGAACCTTTCACTCCTGCTTCATAACATCTTTCATGCTCTCATGTCCCGAATTTATTAATGTTTAAATTGCTCAGTATTCACCTTCACCTCTCATTTATCAAAATTATATTTTCGAATCTTGCCTAAACTTTTATTCGTACCCACATTATCCTTTTCAAATTTCTTCCTAAAATTGATTGTTATCAAATTTCCAACTTGGGCCTAAAAATGAATCTTGTTAAATTTCTAACTTTGATCTAAATATGAAAGTTATTAAATCCCTCTTTACTGTCTCATCTCATTCATCCTATTTACGAATGGATACAGTAAATTTATCCGTGACATTCTCCATTTCACACGTTTATATTCTTCCATGCTTCTTATGTAAGTATTTGTATCGTTATTCAATCGTTGTGAAATTTTATTAATTTTAACGTCAGTTTTACAATATTTCAAAATTTTATTTTTGTCACTGTCATTGCGTCGTGAACTGTCATAATTATTTTTTTTGTCATCGTTCTTTAGATTTTCATTAGCAAATTCACCCCGAATGTTCTCCGTTTGTAATTGTATAGCTATGCATTGATTTGGCTCTAAGTATTCACACGTATTTTTATTTTGTGAACCGATCTTTGAATTAAAATTTTTCTGTTTTAGCACATTTATTCTATCGTTCATTCGCATACCCCCTGATTCTAATTTTGACTTAGCACGTAAGTTTCTAATTTTTAAGTATCGCTTTCTAAAGTTTTTCCTACTTAATGTTGCGTAGGATCTATCTTCATCTGTGTATGGTGTCGGATTTTCTATTGCTACTTCTTCTTCCAACTTTACTGTTTCTGCATTTTCCCTTTTCATGGGTTTAGCTTCGTTCACCAAAATTTCACATTCTAACCCTTCTATCATCCCCTCTTCCATTCCTGTTAAATCCTTCCTTGGATTATCATTCTCTCTTTCTCCCTCATTCAATCTTACATTAATTTCCTTCATTACTAGACGACTACATTTTACCTCTTGTCTCACTCCATTCAACCCTTCATTAATAGAAGCAAAACCTTTACTTAACTCTTCATTCATGCTTTGAAACTGTGCCATCATCATATCACACAACCTTTCATTCGTCATTATTATGCCAGTTGTTGTACTTATTGTGTCCTACTTTAAACCTGCTCTTTTTGATCGTGTAATCACCTGATGCCCACTCGTTGGTCGCCACGTTTTGTATCCACTCCGCGCTCAGGATCGCTAGTAAAGACGTTCTTCAGACGTGTTACACAATCAAAATACGAGACAGGACATATCTAACACAATTTATTAACAACATAACATTTAACAACATAACAATACAAATAAATTACTACTAAAATCAACTATTAACCAAAGAACTTAAAATCCCTACTTATTTATTTTTTTATAATATCGTAAAGCTTTACCTTTCTTTCTTTTTATCTGTCAAACGCACTTAATTTTTCCGCACGGACGAATTTCAGACAATTTCTTCCTTCACCTCACTCCTCTACGTACTAACGTTTCACGTTCCGTTTTCAATTCTGCAACACCCTTATCTCTCCTGCAATCTCTTTGCTTCAAACACGATTTATTCGAGACTCTCTTTATCTGGGAACTGCAACACTCTTATGCTTCAAACACAATTTGTTCGAACTCTCTTTATCTGGGAACTGCTAAAATGCTACTAGTCTGCTTGTCGTCTATTCAGGAACTTTTATAGACACTACTGGTCTATATTTATGTCGTTTAATCAGCAACTTTTATAAACACGACTTGTCTGTAGGTCGTTTAATTCTCCACTCTTATAAACACGACCTATCTGTATGTCGTTTAATTCTGAACTCCGCAAAACACAACTGGTCTACAGGTCATCTTTTCTGTAACTAACTCAAAACACAACTGGTCTGTAGGTAATCTTTTCCGCAACTGTCTTCCCGCTCTTTATTATTTTGGCATGGTTACCGCTTTTTCTCTTATGTTTCATCTTCTAAGAGGCCGCACTATACTACGTGTATTCTTTTTAATTTCGTTACGAACAAAACTTAAATCTAGCAACATTTATAATTCACATTCATACTGAACAAATTTTAATTAAACACAAACAAAACTTATTCAATAAATTAGACATATCCTCCCTCTTATCTTGATTGCGTATCCCTAACACATTTATGAGGGAGCTAGCATATAGTGGACACAACAATATATATATATATCCGGTTTATACCGCAATACGCGGCCTTCCGGTTCTCAAACGCCAATTATCTCTGTCAAGAGCATCTTCCTGTTCAACTTGGTATGTTTCCATCCCCTTTCTTATGCAATCGTTCCATGATCTTCTTGGTCTACCTCTTTTCCTTCTCCCAGGGGGCTTCCATTTCCAGATCTTCATGGGCCATCTCTGTTCATTCATGCTGAGTACGTGGCCGAACCATTTCAAACTTCTGCGATCGATTCTATCCGTTACCGTATCCTGGGCCCCCATTCTTCGTCGAATTTCGTCATTAGTAATATGTTCAATTCTTGATACTCTAGCGCTTCGTCGCAAGTAGTCCATCTCTACAGCTTGAACCTTTTTCTTCATATCTTCCTTCAAAACCCATGCTTCGCTTCCATAGCATAGCACCGACTCTACCATTGTTTTTCCAATGTGTTTTTTTAGTTTTTTGTGAAATGTGTCTATTCCACCATACTGAGTTTAGTGCTCCTATCACCCTCCGACTGTTTTCTATTTTAGATCTTATATCCTCATTATCGATCCCATCTGTTGTTATGGTCGTACCTAGATACTTAAACTTCTGTACCTGATTTATTTGCTCTGTATCACTGATTAATATTAGGAAGCGTGCTATACTGTTACTCGCTAAGTATTCTGTCTTCCCAACATTTACTGTTAGGCCCCATTCTTGATAGCTGTCATTTAATCTTCTCAGCATGAATCCCAGATCGTATGCATCTTGTGCTATAATTACCTGATCATCGGCAAAATTGAGTGTAAAGAGGTATTCGTCTCCTATGGGTAAGCCCATGCCCCTGACCTTTCTTTTCCATTCTCTCAGCACGACCTCCAGATAAGCATTGAAAAGCGGTGGGGATAGACTACAACCCTGTCTTGGTAGGGGTAGGCCCTTGGTAGGGGTAAACGCCTGTGATATCTCCTTTCCATTCTTTACATGTGCTTTGTTGTCTTTGTACATTTCTCGGATAACAGCTATCAGTTGTGGGTTTATGTCCAACTTCTCTAGTGCCTCCCACAGTTTATTCCTAGGGATGGAATCGTATGCCTTCTGTAGGTCTATAAAGGCTAAATGAGTTTCTTGTCCTACTGATATTCTTTTTTCTATAAGTTGTTGTATCACAAAGATGTTATCCATACAAGATTTACCTCGGGTGAAACCACTCTGCTCCTCACTAATCTTGTTGTCCAGTTCTTCCATTAGCAGGGTAGATAGAAGTTTTCCATAGAGTCTGCTGAAGGTGCCATTAATGCTTAACCCGCGATAGTTGTTCGGGTCTCTTCTTGATCCTTTTTTGTATATAGAAATGATGTGGGACTTTTTCCATTGTTCCGGTATTTTATTTTGTTTTAGACCTTTATTGAAGTGTATTAGCAGTCTATCTATCAGATGTGGGCCACCGCATTTTAGTAATTCAGCCGGGATATCGCCCGGTCCAGCTGCTCTCCTATTTCTCATTCCCCTCAGACACGCTGTTAATGTGTCTCTGGTTATTTCCATATCATTCTCTGTATTCGCTGCTATACTTTCTTCGTATTTGTATTGCTGTCTGTTTTCCACCAGGAGGTCCTTATAGTGCATTGTCCACTGTGCATTTGTAATCAGGGTTGCGCTTATACTATTGTCTTCTCTTTTGATGTTTTTTAAGAATCTCCAAACCTCTGAGGATTGAGTGCCCCCTATCTTTCCATCGATTTCTAAACATTTTCTTTCCCATGCGTCGTTCTTGCACTGGGCTATCTTGGCTTTAACGATTCTGTTCATTTGTTTATATTCCTGTAGAGATATCGTCGTTCTCTGAGAGAGCCACTTACGGTATAGATCGTTCTTTTGTTTTATATAATCTGCGATGTCCTCATTCCACCAAAATGGCAATCTTCCACATTTGCCCTTTTCCACCATCCCTAAGGCCTCCCTAGCTGCTTGATGTATCGCTTGTGTTATCAGAGAGTGTTCCATTTCTATATTGTTCGTTTCCTCCATCATTCGTAGTTGCAGCTTTACTCTTTCTTCATATAAATGCCTTATCGTATCATCGTTTAATAGATATAGTTTGTATCTCGCTCGACTTACTATCTCTGGTTTTGTACTATCTTGCTGGGCTCCTTTGTTCTTATTGCACATGGGAGGTATACATATTTTTGCCATTACCAAGTAGTGATCTGATCCACAATTTGCTCCTCTCTTCACCCGAACATCCTTTACTATCATATTCTGTTTTCGTCTGGTGATAAAATAATCCAGCATTGATTTCTGGTTAAGCGATGGTCTCTCCCATGTAATCTGGTGGATAGGCTTATGCTGGAAGAAAGTATTCCATATCTTTAGTTTATATTGTGTGCACATATCTATTAGTCTATCTCCACTATCATTTCTAATTGCTTCACCGAAATTACCCAAAACAAAATCTTGATTTTTTGTTCCTATTCTGGCGTTCATGTCACCGGCAATTATTAGTTGTTGTTTGCCGTTTATCTTGTCTAATTGCTCAGTTATGGTTTGGTAGAACTCTTCTTTAATTTCTCTCTTTGCATCGTCTGTTGGTGCATATAGGCCTAATATAACTATTTCTTGGTTTCTGATCTTTATTGTTAGTTTAATGCATCTTTCTGTTATCGCTTCGAAGTCGAAGTTATAGGCCATAATGATAGATTTAAAAGAGGATTGTACAAAAAAAGTGGATTTTTATCCTGTTCCAAAATATTACTGTTTTTCATTTGAACGAATTTTAATAGTTGTAAAATCTACGTCAACTTCATCTACTGATGCTCTCAAAACTGTTTAAATAATTCCTGGACTGAATATCATCAATGGGAATGCGATATATTTCGGTCAGAACAATTACCAGGATACTTATGTTTACCTTTGCGCACTTTAATTAAAGGAGCATTTAGTGGTGCAATTTTTAAAATTTCACATACTAATACAAAACCGGGAACGTGTCATCCCAGCGATATAAATTCATATTTGTTAATCTACAACTTGCACTTGGATTTTGAAAGTGTTACTGAATTTGCATTTCCTATGCATCAATTGCAAAAACCTTAAATGTCAATAAAAGTTCCACTGGAAAATAAGTTGTCAGTAGATTAAGAACATTCGTTCATGTAGTAGGTATTATCTTTGTAAAAGTAGTTTTAGTTAAGTGTTAGAATTTAATAAAAATCAAGTTTGTAATAAGTTTTAATTAATAAATGAAATCAAAGTTTTAAGTGTTTTTTAAAAATTAAATTGGGTAAACCCAAAACTTAACTTAAGGACGTCTATATTTTGGGTGTTGTATCGACATCTTATACGACTAAACCTAATCGTTCTCATGTCATTTCCATTTTTTTGTCTTTTCTTCTTGTCAGTGTATCCAAATTTCATCACATGTTTTTAAATTCTAAGTATTTTTTCTCATTTCCATTTCATCCGATATCAAATTTCCGATATTATTTTGCTTTGTACCATGTGTGTTCATGTTTCTGTTATTACGATTGCTATAAAGTATCAAGCCTAATTTCAGTCAGTATTGTCAAGGTAATTGTCCTAACAAATTAATTGTTTTTGTAATGCCAAGTGTGTACAGTTTTAGATATAAATAAATGGTTATATATGTTCCTTCCATGTTTTATTAACAACAATACAGTCCACTCTACAAGAAAACCAACATGATCCATCGAGCGAAATTATTATTTTAGTGAATTTTTTAAGTTCACATTATTTTTACTGTGCTCATTTTGAACGGTTTAAGTGACGAATTCATAGCCCTCCCAGAACCTATGGTTCCAAACAGACCGTTATCTGATATTACTCTTTCGATATCGAACACAAATCAGCGCGAAAGTCTTCCGAAATTTGTGGATTCAAAGGAAAAAGACTTCACTTTTGAAAATCTTCCTCCCAGAAGCATAACCAACGTGCCTGACATTAACCTTTCAATATCGAACACAAATCAGCGCGAAAGTCTTCCGAAATTTGTGGATTCAAAGGAAAAAGACTTCACTTTTGAAAATCTTCCTCCCAGAAGCATAACCAACGTGCCTGACATTAACCTTTCGATATCGAACACAAATCAGCGCGAAAGTCTTCCGAAATTTGTGGATTCAAAGGAAAAAGACTTCACTTTTGAAAATCTTCCTCCCAGAAGCATAACCAACGTGCCTGACATTAACCTTTCGATATCGAACACAAATCAGCGCGAAAGTCTTCCGAAATTTGTGGATTCAAAGGAAAAAGACTTCACTTTTGAAAATCTTCCTCCCAGAAGCATAACCAACGTGCCTGACATTAACCTTTCGATATCGAACACAAATCAGCGCGAAAGTTTTCCGAAATTTGTGGATTCAAAGGTAAAAGACTTCACTTTTGAAAATCTTCCTCCCAGAAGCATAACCAACGTGCCTGACATTAACCTTTCGATATCGAACACAAATCAGCGCGAAAGTCTTCCGAAATTTGTGGATTCAAAGGAAAAAGACTTCACTTTTGAAAATCTTCCTCCCAGAAGCATAACCAACGTGCCTGACATTAACCTTTCGATATCGAACACAAATCAGCGCGAAAGTCTTCCGAAATTTGTGGATTCAAAGGAAAAAGACTTCACTTTTGAAAATCTTCCTCCCAGAAGCATAACCAACGTGCCTGACATTAACCTTTCGATATCGAACACAAATCAGCGCGAAAGTCTTCCGAAATTTGTGGATTCAAAGGAAAAAGACTTCACTTTTGAAAATCTTCCTCCCAGAAGCATAACCAACGTGCCTGACATTAACCTTTCGATATCGAACACAAATCAGCGCGAAAGTTTTCCGAAATTTGTGGATTCAAAGGTAAAAGACTTCACTTTTGAAAATCTTCCTCCCAGAAGCATAACCAACGTGCCTGACATTAACCTTTCGATATCGAACACAAATCAGCGCGAAAGTCTTCCGAAATTTGTGGATTCAAAGGAAAAAGACTTCACTTTTGAAAATCTTCCTCCCAGAAGCATAACCAACGTGCCTGACATTAACCTTTCGATATCGAACACAAATCAGCGCGAAAGTCTTCCGAAATTTGTGGATTCAAAGGAAAAAGACTTCACTTTTGAAAATCTTCCTCCCAGAAGCATAACCAACGTGCCTGACATTAACCTTTCGATATCGAACACAAATCAGCGCGAAAGTCTTCCGAAATTTGTGGATTCAAAGGAAAAAGACTTCACTTTTGAAAATCTTCCTCCCAGAAGCATAACCAACGTGCCTGACATTAACCTTTCGATATCGAACACAAATCAGCGCGAAAGTCTTCCGAAATTTGTGGATTCAAAGGAAAAAGACTTCAATTTTGAAAATCTTCCTCCCAGAAGCATAACCAACGTGCCTGACATTAACCTTTCGATATCGAACACAAATCAGCGCGAAAGTTTTCCGAAATTTGTGGATTCAAAGGAAAAAGACTTCACTTTTTAAAATCTTCCTCCCAGAAGCATAACCAACGTGCCTGACATTAACCTTTCGATATCGAACACAAATCAGCGCGAAAGTTTTCCGAAATTTGTGGATTCAAAGGTAAAAGACTTCACTTTTGAAAATCTTCCTCCCAGAAGCATAACCAACGTGCTAACCTTTCGATATCGAACACAAATCAGCGCGAAAGTCTTCCGAAATTTGTGGATTCAAAGGAAAAAGACTTCACTTTTGAAAATCTTCCTCCCAGAAGCATAACCAACGTGCCTGACCAAATAAAAATGAATAAAGATCAAGAAATCTTCACGGGTGTTACAGAAGAACTGATAAAATTCGTTACATCTCTAAAGGAAGCTGATGACTATCACTCATGCGAAAGCGAAATGTAAGTTTGTTTTAAAAAAAGTTTACGTTGTTTGTAAAATATCAAAACTTATTTATCTTCGAATTTAATTTATATTTCAGGACGGCAATCGAAAGAAGCATTTATAAACCACCTTTAAGTCTTCCATACGACATAAAACAGAAGCAAAGACATACTGCGGTTATGATTTTTTTACTAGGTAAAATATTTTCTCTTATATGTCATAATTCTCGTAGTAGTCAACGGTAAGTTTTATTGGTTACCAAATTAACGGTTGATGCAATACAAAATTGTTTTTATCTTTTAGGCAAGTATATTACGAAATAAAACAGTATGTATCCAATCAACAATACATTGTCAGATGTTTAACTTCAATTTGTATGCTGATCAAAGTTGAACCTTGGTATTTGCCAATAACTTCCACTGGGAAAGGACTGGTTTTCGGAAATTTGAAAATTATTACATCCAACAACGACACTATCAATTGTCTTAATTTTGGAGGAACCTCAATTCCCCAAGATGTACTCCAAATAAAGGAATTTCAATCTGATGCTGCTTTTATTTTGGTGGTAGAAAAGGATGCAGTATTTAAGAAGTTACTGGATGAGGAAATCTGCAAAGTATTGGCAACAAGTTGCATTGTAATTACGGTAAATTTTTTTTGGTAGCAACAAAGAGCAAAAATTAATCTTTTTTGTTGAAATTGTACGGAAAAGGATTTCCGGATTACAATACACGATTGTTTTCAAAATTGCTTTGGCGCCACTTAAGGATTCCGATATTCATTTTAACAGATGGAGATCCATATGGTATCGACATAATGCTCACATATAGATGTGGTTCAGTAGTAAATTTTAGTTGATCGAAATATTGAATTTTGAAGTAATCTGTGCTTTTTTGCAGAAGAAGCCATTCTTTTCGGAAGACATTACCGTACCTGATATTCAGTGGATAGGAATTCTACCTACAGAAATCGAAAAATTTCAAATTCCATGTGAAGACTTGAGTCAGACCGAAATAGTAAAGGTTAGCGAGATGTTGAAGAGGCCGTACGTGCAACAATACGATTGGGGTGCTACCCGAACTGCACCACGGCTTATCAAGGGTCATTTCTTGTACCCAGGTAAATGTAATCCCTTGACCGAACTGCACCACGGTCAAATGTCGTTCCGTAATCGCTTTACCGAATTGCACCACGAGCAAACCGAGCAGGTATCACAAGCAAACAGATAATATAAAGAAATAAATACACAAATATCTAAATTCTTTGCAATTTAAATTTCGAGTTTAATATATTAATTCATATTATATTATACAGGGTCGGAGCAGGTATTAATAAAATAATAACCCAAAACAGTGAAAAAATTAAATTTTTTTTGCCTTCGAATTTTGGGGTGTGCATTCGATAAGGAGGGTAATCCATCGTCAAAACCTACTCTTCCGGGGCGCCCCTCCGCTCCGCTCCGGGTTGCACCCCTCCAGAGCGGTTTTGACTCTGGTTACTAGGCTAAACATACGAGAAGGGCCTCCGATCAAGAAAACCGGGATCAAGGCAACCGGGATGTGAGAGACCCTCGAAATAGCATTAAAAAGTATAGTTGCGGTATGGGGCAGTAAACTATTACGTTTCACCCCCAAAAAATCGCGTAAAAACAAAAAATAATCGATGTTACATGTAGGAGGCATCAGGTTAAACTCCAGCATTGTGCTTTAACTTTTAACAATAAAACCACCTTACCTAAAATATTACAATAGAGGTGGTGCAATTCGGACGACCGACCCTTGGTGAGGTGTTTACCTGAAATTACGGTGGTGCAATTCGGATAGGAGATTTGTGAACTAATCTTTTCGTGGTGCAATTCGGGTGCTCCGACGATTGGTTGCGAAGAGAGTTAAAATTTATGCTGAAGTATAAGAAAAAGGCTGTAATTGAAGGGGTGTTAGATAACTACAAGAGCTTAACCAAGTTTTATTTAGCGAGCAAATTAGTTTCTGGTGACTTTGTTTAAATAATTCTTGTGAGAGCAGTTATTAAATTAATTTTTCGTTTTCTTTTTCTTGATTTTGATTCTTGTGATCTTTCTTTTTAAATTTATTTAAGTGCTTTAATATCTAGATCATAGCACTAGTGAGAATGGAATTATAATAAATTGAGTTTTATAGTTTGGAAATTAAATCGGTGCGGTTCAGAAAACTATGGAGTAATTGAATGTTTTTAGGGTGGTCTGCCAGGATTCCCGTAGGGTGGGTGCTAGTTGCAAGGCTTTCGTAATTTGGCCGTATTTCTTGCATCTTAAAAGGATGTGGTCAACGGTTAGATCTTCATCGCATGTTGTGCAGTATGGGGGTTCAGTTTTATCGAATAAGTGTTCGTGGGTTAATATGGTATATAAAAGCTCATAAAATGTTTTGATTTACTTATGTCCTCGTATTCTGATACCGAGGACTGTGAAGATGACATTGAAGGGGATTGCTATCGTATAAAAAGAAAGAAACTGGAAGATAAAAATAGTAGCAGTAATGACTATAATTGCTTTGCAGAGGGGATTTCGGTAATAATATTTTGCCGTTTTTTATTGTTGGAATTACTTATATAATAATTTTATTTTAATTATTTTTGATTGTTTGGGTTCTAGGTCTTCTATGGTTTTAAAAATAATTAAAAAGTCAATTAAAAACGAAGATTATATATAATAACTATTTTATATTTAGAACGTGCAGACCTCAAATATAGAAAGGAAGAAATTGGACCACGATGAAATTCCAATAAGCAGTACGCATTTGGTAATTATATTATAGTCATTTTGTTGCAATTATATAATTTAATTTGTTATTATTTAGACTACGTATATTAGCGATGAAGAAGAATCCATGGTAATAGAAGAATTAAATAGTATTACTCGAATCGAAGAGAATTAAATAGCATTAAATACGCCTTTGGTAATTATATTATAGCTATCGTGTTGCAATTATACAATTTAATTTGTTATTTTAGACTTCAAATATTGCTACCGAGGAATCGGTAGTACTAAATGATCTTGTCGTTGTCAGTAATGGAGTCATTGAGAATGACATCAAAACGATTAAAAATGAAATCATAGCCATGAAGACTCAAAATCAAAATATAAATGCCAATATTATTGAATTGAAAACCATGATGAACCAACTCATTTCTGTCCTTGGTTCATCTAATACGGTTAATATGACAACGCCCACATTAGAAAAAAACCAATTTGAAGAAGATTTCAGTTTGCTTCAAAGTCGACTTCCAATTAATAATTTGGAAAATTTAGACAATTTGGAATCCGATTTGAACAACGATGAATTCAAGTTCATTTTTGTAGAATTTCTGGCGCAGCTGTGTGGTAAGACTGGCACGTTAAAAGGGAACAAAGTGTGTTACACCGTTTTCGACTGTATTTTTGATCGGAACTTTGTTACGACTATCAATTGGACTGGGAGAACCCATGATAAAAATATCAAAAAAATTGAATTTGGCTTGTATGTTAACATAATTAGGACTTTGCATCAAGTAATCCGATTAGCAAATTCCGAGTTTACGGTGAAGGACAACGAAGAATTTTTGAAGAAGCTATTTAGAAATAGTGCAAACCGGTAATTAAAGCATTTAAATTTTGTTTATCTAAATTTAATTTATTAATTTTTATTTTTTCAGTGCATTAGGTAACGTGAAGACAGCGGAATGATTATTATGTTTGTGAACGTAAAGTGTTAAAATATTTTGTATATTTAATTTTTATAAATAATAAACTAGTAAAATTACACATTTTTTTTATTAAATTACAAATTGTAAAATTAATGGTAACTATTTGTTACACACAGATACCTCAATCCAATTTATTATTTTGTCAAAAAAAATCAATCGGATAGGTATGGGGTTTAAACCCAACAGTTTTGTGAACCAAAAGTTAAATCTGCCGCCTTCGACTGCTCGGCGTACTTGACTCGTAATAAAAATTTTACAAAAGTTATCATCAGATTGAAGATACGCTATAAATTACGCTCGTAATTTCATTCCCTAGGTATTTAAATGTCATTATCCCATTAATTTTCAAAGCTCTCTTCAAATAGCTTGCAACTTTACACCAAACGGTTTGCAGGAACGCTAGCAGAAACACATCCGTAGTTTTGATCGTAGATGTGAAAACGAGTAATATACTAAATTTAATAAATTGATTCTGTACATTAAAACGTGCATCATGGTTCGTTTACATAATATTAGAAGATAAAGTTGCTATAACTTAGCTATTTTTAAAAACTATATGAATAAAACAATTAGTCAAATCATATTAGCTGTTAGTTAAAAACCAACTATTATTAAGCACAATTAGCCAACTATTAGTTGTGTAGCTAAAAACCAACTATTATTAACCACAATTAGCCAACTATTAGTTGTGTAGCAAAACACCAACTATTATTAAGCACAATTAGCCAACTATTAGTTGTGTAGCTAAAAACCAACTATTATTAAGCACTATTAGCCAACTATTAGCTAGTCATAACCAATTGCTATTGAAATAGATGTATTAGCTTGCTAACAACTAGCTAATAGCCAGCTATTGAAATTCGTAGTTGCTATTTAGCTAAAAATGCTACTTGGGAGATATACCAACCGATGACAATACCACGCTAGCAACTTACGCCGATGATACTGTCATAATGACATCTAATACGGAGACTGGGGTGGCCTCACAAGTATTACAAGCCCATCTAGACAAAATCTGCAGCTGGTTCAAGATGTGGAGAATCAAGGTGAATGAGAGCAAGTCAGTTCATGTAACATTCACACTGAGAAGAGGTACTTGCCCGCCAGTCACATTCAACAATGAGCCAATCCCACAGTCCAATGAAGTGAAATACCTGGGTATGCTTCTGGACCGGAGGCTCACCTGGGCGCAGCTTATTAAAACAAAAAAGAAACAACTGAATCTGAGATTGACAAGGATGTACTGGCTCATAGGAATAAACTCAAAGCTGTCGTTAGAGAACAGACTCTTAATATACAAGACAATTCTTAAGCCTGTTTGGACCTACGGATTACAACTTTGGGGAGCTGCAAGCGCTACAAACATAGCAAAAATCCAGACATTTCAAAACAAAGTTTTAAAAACAATTACTAGTGTTCCCATATATTACCCCAACTGTTTAATACACGACCAATTAAAAGTGCCAACAGTCCAAGAGGAAATAGTGACCCACAGCGAGAGGTACCAACGCCGACTGCAAGAACATCCAAATTTACTTGCAGTAAATCTACTAAATCCACCACAATTTAGAAGATTAAAGCGACGCGATCCACTGGATCTAATCAACGATCCTTAGTATGAAATATACCGGGTCATAGAGTAAACTGCTGGACGTTAGTCAACATGCAGCGGTATCATTAGTAATAAGGGAGAGTGCTACCGAGCAATCTCTCTACACGTCATCATTTACATCACTCAGTGTTGCTCAATGTTTTATTATTAACAGATTGTAACAGTTCTATGATAAAAAAAAATAAGAAAAATATTGTCACGAGTCTTTTGTGACGGGGATCTTTTATACCTTTTTGAATTAAAACGGTTCCGAAACTTTAACAGATTTATTTAAATAACTAGCAACGAATATTTACCTTACATACACCTTAAATCTAATACTTAAAATTAATTCTTACATTATACATGGGGGTTGCAGATTCTTAACCATTCTTTATTATAACCAAATACGTTCCCTTAGGGTTAATTGATTTTCATCTTATTACGCATCGCCACTAAACTCTTAACTCGTCATCGCACTTGTAACTTCAAACACCGACTGACTAAGCTCCGTTCAATTCCCCTTTAAGAAAACTTGGAAACTTTTCCATCAACCTATTTTACATTACTAAACACATCCGGGACATCGCCTTTTACTCTTAATGTCAATTTTGCTATAATTGCTTAGGCGAGTCGTGTATTAATATTTTTATTATTTTTATTTTATTATAAATGTGACAATATTACAAAATAAAACTAATAAAAATAAACCCTAAAATAAATCACTACTGTTTACTATTTTTATTCTGTATCTGACGCGTTTACTTCAGCCGTATTGTTTTCAAAAACCTTGAGATTTTTATAGAAGTCGTTGGTACATACGTGATCGTTGAGTTACGATCTTCACTTAAAAAAATTATGGTCACATCTATGAATTGAAAAAGAACGTAACTTGAGTTACGATCTTGTTACTGTTTAATTTAAAAAATTAAGGTGAGATACGATGTTTCTCCACTTGCTATTTCTGCTAAAATTTGTCGTAGAGAAAAGAGAGTTTTACTGAAAAAAAGGTATTTTTTTCCTGATTACAGTAATGGTATTAACTCAATTTGATCGTAAATCCAGTTACGATCTGTAAACTTTTCTACTCCTGTAACTTCTGCCGACTAATGAGATCAACAGAATTACAAGGTATCAAAGAAACATCTGCCAACTAATTATAATTGACAGTAAAATTTGCTGTTGACAGATACCCTGATGGTCGTATTAACCAGCTCGTGTTTAGCGGAAGCTAGGGTTGTGGATCGTACTTCAAAATGATGTCGATCAAAATAAATGAAACAAAAAATAGTGATAACCAAAATATAATCGTTGAACTTTCTGTACAATATCTGTGGTAGTATATAGCAACCACAATTCATGAACAATCAGCGAGCTGATAAACGTAATAAAAAATTATAAATGGTGTTGATAAAATGTACAGATTCAAATTAAAAATCATACGAATTGCACTCACCCAAAAGTACTTTTGTGATCTGAAATAAACTACAAAATACTCGCTATCGACAATAAGTGGACCCCCAATTTGAATGCTGTAGCACCAGAACGATGAATTGAATACGTCTTCTATCTGCTCCACTGATAACATGAAGGTCGCTGAACTCGACAGCTTGGGAACACCAGAATGAATTGGTTAACGGAGAACCCAAATATTGAATATTATTCTTGAAATCGTTACTTGTAATGTGTATTAATAAATCATCAAAACTCCAAAAATTACCAGTTGACATCAGCAATCATTAATAAGCCAATCTTAATATTGAAAATTGACCTTGACATTCAATTTATAACAGCCCTTTGCGTATGTGTTTTTAATCAAACACATGTGATCTAAAAATTGTAAGGAACCAAATTTACTTAAGGAAGTTATATCAGCAAGTTACTTACGAAATTGATGAAATTGATGTTTTATATAATCCGCAATCGCGTAAAACAACCATCTACTTGTCTAGATGAGTAAATCAATTAATTAGTCGTCTAATTAACGAAATTTAGTCAGGACAAAACGACTACGTCTGACTTGATCAAAAACAAAATCAAGATGGTCGCCTCACCGAGCGATCACGGAAATCGAACGAAAATCGGTCGATTTCAAAAATCTTTCATACAAGGTGTTGCAAAAGTTATAGTAACGGATGTAAAAATTCGTTACAGATCTTCTTCGTTGGGAGTGTCGATATTACCTGCTTGTAATGTTAGAGTACCTGCAATGTTGGTATCAATCTGAGTTTTAGCACTTGGAAATATAGTGAACATTTTTCTGTGTACTATTACTACTAGTAAACTATAAAAAATAACTTCCCAATTTAACAAGCGTATAACAATAAATTGTCCAGATGGCAATGATTGTAACAATTTTTTTTTGGTTAAATTTGAGATAAAAGCTGTCATCTATTTAAAATCATTATACCTAGATTTGAACAAAATTTTGTAATATCATCACACCAATAGGGAACAGCCCAGTTCGGCGCAGCCGTTTCGGCGTAGCCTTTTCGGCGCAGCTCTTTCGGCGCAGTCGATTCGGCGCGAGGCCGGTTCGGCGCAGAACCGGTTCGGCGAAGACCCGATTCGGCGCGAGAACGGTTCGGCGTAGAACCGATTCGGCGCGAGTACAGTTCGGCGCAGTCCCGATTCGGTGCGAGTACAGTTCGGCGCAGTCCCGATTCGGCGCGAGGCCGGTTCGGCGCAAGATATTGGTTCAGAAAACCTGAATATTTAAATTTATTACTACAGAAAAACCTCGATTATCAGTCAGCTTTGAGATCTATTATTGGTAGACTTAAAATTTTACTCTCCATTTTACCCGCTACGCCACCCTTACTTTTTATTTAAAAAAAATAATAATTATTTAAAAAAAATTTATTATTTAAATATATAAAAACAAAATTACTCGCGCATAGCAAAATTATGCGCCAATCCGCATAACGGATTTAAGTAATTTAAATGAAAAGTGGGTGGCCACATTGGTATTAAATTAATATCAGGTCCCGTTTGATGCGGCATGTCTGGTTTTGAATATTTCCGGAATCTCTAATTTGCGTTCAACTCAGTAAAATCATCATTGAGGCGCGGCTGATCTAACCACCGGGATGTAAACCACCGGAATCTATTTTTTTGGGAATGGCCATAAAACCTCGATGATTCGGGTTGGTTGGTAAATTAAAATATTCAGGTTTTCTGAACCTGATAAAATCTGGAAATCTCGCGCCGAAACGGGTTTGCGCCGAAACAGGTTTGCGCCGAACCGGCTTCGCGCCGAATAGGGACTGCTCCGAACTGTACTCGCGCCGAATGGGGTCTGCGCCGAACTGTACTCGCGCCGAATGGGGTCTGCGCCGAACCGTACTCGCGCCGAATGGGGTCTGCGCCGAACCGTACTCGCGCCGAAACGGCTACGCCGAACTGTACTACAATAACTATGTAACTCAAAAATTGGCTACTTTGAGTTATCTATATAAAAGATTTTGTACCATGTTATCTAGTTAATTAACAATTTCCTGTAAATATGTACTTTTTAGCAAATAAAACTAAGCTTTTAACAAATTATTTGCATGCCCCTGTTTGAAATAGTTTAAGACCAAATTAGCTTAATTACTTCCCTATAAGGAAGTATTGTAATCATGAAAAAATTCGATGTCGATATTTTAACGGAAATATCCGTTTTGAGCATTTCTGAATCCGTTTTGACTACTTTCGCAATGATGTCTGTATGTATGTCTGTATGTATGTATGTATGTGTGTATGTATGGATGTATGTAACGCAAAATGTCTGTAAGTTCTGTATCTCTGGAACGAATAGTTATATAGTAACAAAATTTCATATTTAACACTTTAATCGGTATACAAAAGCACCATTTGATTTTGGAGGAAATCCTTAAACCGGAAGTAGCACTTCACTTGAAGGACGAAATGGTTTTTCTTAAATATCTCAGGAACGAATTGTTATCTAGTAACCAAATTTCATATTTAACACTTCAATCAGTATACTAAAGCACCATTTGATTTTGGAGGAAATCCTTAAACCGCAAGTAGCACTTCACTTGGAGGACGAAATGGTTTTTCTTAAATATCTCAGGAACGAATTGTTATCTAGTAACCAAATTTCATATTTAACACTTTAATCAGTATACTAAAGCACCATGTGATTTTGGAGGAAATCTCTAAACCGGAAGTAGCACTTTACTTGAATAATAATTGAATGAATAATATGTATAATACAATAAATGAATAATAAAATAAAATTTAAATAATATTTCTGCGAATCTTTAGATGAACGATAAAGGAATGATTCCTTATAGGGAAGTCATGTGCTGGCCACATCAGATTTTTTTATCTTGACCTTGCGTTGTCTGATATGGAAATTGTAGGGAACGTGTTTGAAGTTTTCAAGTGAGTGTTATTTTTGTGTTTGGCAGTTTTTGACTTCATTTTAATTAGGTTTTAAATTGTAATTCACTCTGAAAGAACCTGGATATTTAATGTTGAGGAACTTTGAATGCAAACGAAAAATATATCAAAATTTTCAAAAAGAATCAATGACTGGTAAGGGTTTTATAATGACTTTTAGAATTAGTGCCGAGATAATGTGAATTTCTAAGTAACCCTTAGTTTTATTTGCGAAAAAGTACATATTTACAGGAAATTTTTCATCATTTTGTAAGGTTTTGGTAACATTTGATTTGAGTATTAATTAGCAAATACGCATAACCTAATCAAAATAGGTTAAATAGTCGCACAAATAAATTAATACCACACGGCACAATGGTTTTGCTGACTTGCATCCCAATTTAATCTTGTTTCTGAATTATCTCAAGGCTACAAAATCACGTTACCTAGTTATTGTATTGGAGTGATAAGAGAAGAATTGTCGCTCGCTTCTTAGAAAATTAGTCAATTTATTTCTACGGGTGGTTTAACAGCATCTAATAACCTTATAGGTTATTTATTTGCTTTGTCAGAATAAAAATTGGGAGTCGTATATGAACAATTTGAAATTTTTAATAATTTACCTCAACACATCTTGATGGTTAATGTACCATCTTATCAGCATGCATAAGAGTGACGAATACAACGTACACTTTTAGAAACCTTTATAAGTAAGTAGCTACAAAAATAATTATGATCAACAAAGGTTCAATGCCCAACTTACCTGAAAAAATATTTAAAAAATTTGCAATTCACAAACAATGCGGTTGAACAATCAACGCTTCTAAACAGATAATACGTTATTTTTAAGTAACACAGAGCAGGATTTGAACCCGTGAATCTTGGCATGAAAGCTCACGGTTATATATTTAAAAAAATAGTCAAGTGCCCCTAAATAATAAATAAACATAAACAAGGCATTAATAAACATTTATTATTAACTATAGATAATAACAGAAAAATGAACAACAATGTATAAAGTTTGGGCCTTTCTTATTTTATTCCTTTCTACTTTCACGACGGGGAATAATTTTATACAAAGGTGAAATCACTTATAAATGAATTTTAACAAAAGATTCGAACACCTTTTTTATTTTGGCGATTGCTTTTGAATCGTTTACTAAGGTCTGCTCTCCATACCACATCATCAGACTCATCAGAACTATCTTCATCGTCGTTTGTGTGCTTGCGTGTAATATTTGATTTCTTAGCAGGTGATGGTGGTGAGAGTTCGTCAGGCTCCTTATTCAGTTTCGTGCTTGACGGCAAATCGGGTCCGAAGATTTCTCTTATTGCCTGCTCATATTTGTCTTCATCCTTTGATGAATTATATTCTACATCGTCGTTTGTGTGTTTGCGTGTAAATTTAGATGTATTAGCAGGTGAAAAAGCCTGATTCACCAGTTACTTTATAACCAACCCTCGAGTCTTATTTAAAATTAAGTTTATTATCTTGTATATTATAATAATATGTTGTAATTATGTCGTAATCGAAGTGCATTGTATGTAGCTAATGTCACGTTGATAAGGAAATGGTCGCTACCCTCAACTTGACGACACGAGCATCAATTCCTACCAAGGTGAGCAGGTGCGTGATATAGCGATTGGTATTGGTTACTGCCGGTGCAAGGTTGACCGTGAAACAGCCTGATTCACCAGTAACTTTATAACCAACCGTCGAGTCTTCTTTAAAATTAAGTTTATTGTCGCACGATACAGCACAAGGGTGGACTATTTTGTCGGGGTATAGCCTTTACATTTTTAATCCTCCTTTTGAAATGGTAGGTAGGTACCTATTGAAGACAATATACAAATGTAACACATGTTACATTGACGTCAAGATATGTAACAGGGCGTCTTTGTGCTCGTCTGGACTGATAATATCTGTTGAGGGTGTCCTCCGCGAAGTTTCAATTACTGTACTTATGCAGCAGCATTATGTATGATCACAATAGCATAACGGAGACAACCATACGATTACAAAATTTGTAATTGTAGTGATAAACTATCTTTAAATAAAGGTATTTTTTTTAAATGGAGACCCAGAATTGAAGTTTGACAAAATTTCGTTATTGTTGTTAGTAGTATCAGCAAAAACTTCTTTTCGAAAAGAATCATTTTTAAAAAGAAATGTGATAGTGTTTAGAAGAGGCCCATAAGTAAAAAAACATTTTTTTTTAATTTGCTTATATATTTTAAGTGACGGGTCCCATTGTTGGTCGAAACGAACTCCAATAGGTATTTCGATGGGTTTATCGATAAACCTATTGAAGTATTTTGACCGTTTATACTTCGAATTAAAATCCATAAAGCTTCCTTTAGAGATGTAACGAATTTTATCAGTTCTTCTGTAACACCCGTGAAGATTTCTTGATCTTTATTCATTTTTATTTGATCATCAAATACTACTGTTGGTCCTCCATAAATCAGTGACGTGTCTTTAGATATTTCTAACATCTTCCTACTTATTTTCTTTTGCGATTCGGTCAAACCCGTAATTTTACTTTCACAGTGGGGAGTAAAATGATTCAAGTTTGTCATAGAATTAATTTTATTCTTAAAAACAGCACCATTACTATTTCCTTTTTTATCGATGGTATGTTCCAAATTAATGTTATAATTTGAGGGATTCAAACAATTGTTTTCAGTCGATTCTGTTATGTTTTGAGCTGCCAGTATGTCTATATTTTGATTGATATTTTGTGATGAATTTTTAATTTTAAAGTAGTCGTTTATGGAGCTTTGTATATAGGTTTTGTGGTCCGCCTGGCACTTATTTTCGTTTACACCTTGGCATGTTTTAGCAGTTCTCCAATCAGAAGTAAACTTTAATTTTCTCCTTGCATTATTCTTACTTGTTTTTATTTTGTAGGTGCAGGGAAATTTATTGTTCCATTTCGTATTTGAGAACTCGTTAATATCTTGAGATGTTCCTTGCTGATCGATGGATAAAAAACCTGGAGTTATTAAATCGAATACTGAATCATTTTCTGAGAAAGGACAGCTGATACCAGAAGTGGAAGATGAAGTACTTGCTTCGTTAATCATTGGATTGAAACTATTCTCAGGTACTCCTTCTTTTGAAAACGCAAACTTGCTGCCATCATCTAAATTTTCGATTTCCCTAGCCACATCGCCCTTATATTCTTCACTCCATTTACATACATTTGAGAATCGGTTTAAACTATTAAATGAGTCCGTATAATCCTCAGCTTCAAAGCTTCTCGCAGAGGCATTTGACTGTGTAAATTTCAGAAGAGTTTCACGCTGATTTGTGTTCGATATCGAAAGGTTAATGTCAGGCACGTTTGTTATGCTTCTGGGAGGAAGATTTTCAAAAGTGAAGTCTTTTTCCTTTGAATCCACAAATTTCGGAAGACTTTCGCGCTGATTTGTGTTCGATATCGAAAGCGTAATATCAGACAACGGTCTGTTTGGAACCATAGGACAGGATGCGTTAATTGTTGATAAATCTTGCCCACCTTTGTTCGTTCCCAGCTTACTTTTCCCTTCGCGAAGATTGTAAATACTACAATAGTAACGAAATCGTGACTGATGGGAGCGCTTGTTTACTGTGGTATAACACTGTCCAAATTGATAAGCACACCTATCCGGCTCATTCTCCTTGTCGATATTATTTTTAAAAGAATTTATATTCCTAGGAAAGTAATTATTTCTATTACTAGCCATAATTATTTTCGAGTTATTGTATCGATTACGAGGCAGGATAATTGAACCTTAAAAGAACATTTTTGTTTTTTCTATGGAAGTTCTCCATCGTGATCTTATGAGTATGTAGTCTATTTGATTTCTAACCCCATCACCTGGTGACCGCCATGTATATCGTTTGCGGATGTGATGCTGATATATTGTGTTAGCAATTGTCAAATTGTTGTCGATACAAAAGTTTATCAGCCTCTCGCCTCTCTCATTTCTCTTGCCAACGCCATATCTTCCGATGACGTTCCTTATGTGCTCGTCGTCGTTTGTTGCTCCCACTTTAGCATTGAAATCGCCAACTACCACCAGCATCACTCTACTCGGGACACTCTGTACAGCCGTTTCCAGATCTCCATAAAACTCTTCGATGACCTCCTCGTCAGCTTCTGCTGTGGGCCCGTACACCTGAATTATGTTTGTAGTAATGGGTTTTGTGTTTATTTTTATGGTTATGATTCTATCGCTTAGTGGGTTGTAGCCATTTCTACTCTTGGATTAATGCCGGAGAAGTAGATGGTGTTTTTCTCTGATGTTGTGTAGTGACCCTTTCCTTTCCAGTGAGTTTCCGCTATTCCGGCAATGTCTATGCCATTTCGCGCCAGTTCACTCTCCACGATGCTTGTCTTTCTAGGTTGTAACAGTCCCCGGACATTCCAGGTTCCTATTCTTATAGCATCCTTGTGTGTTAGTCTGATAGTGTTTGTCGTGAGATCTCTCATTGTACTCCCCCCGGAGATCCGATTGGGGGAGTTGTTTTAACTCCGGAACATTTTACTTTGATTGATGCCATTGACTTTCTTGGGAATTGGTTGCCTGAGGTGGTTTCCCGTTGCCTTCCTCAGTGTTTTCTCGGGGTTTCTCCCAGTGATCAGAGCCTCGTTTGCGTAAACAGGGTATACCGAGTCCATTCAGGATGGTAGGTGAGGTTGACATTTGCACAGTAGAGGCTTTATGTTGCGCATCTCTGTCCCATTATACCCCTTTCTTAAAAATAAGTTCATATTTTAAAATGAAAAACAAGTATCCCTTCCAATTTACAAAGATAAAGCCATGCTTCCCCTCAAACCTCATTCTCCATAAAAACACAATAGGACCCATTAATTTGATGATGGTAGGATAATGTATCATTAGACCAACTTGATAAAAGAAAATAACGAGTCTTCACTTTCGCCCGAAGATGCAAAGAAACGTCAAGAAAAGATGCTTTCAGGCCGGTAAGATATTTTGTGAGTAATTGCTGCCCAAAAGGTGAAAAAAGCATCTAGTATAATAAACGCAAAGAATAAAAGTAAACTAACAAACTCAAATTCAAATTTTCTAGAACTAAATTATGATGTGAAAGAAAATGAACAAAATGTTGTTTCAAAAGTTAAACGAAAAACATCTAATTCTACTCCACTACAGACTAGAAATCCTGTAAACCGAACACCGGTAGCTTTACAAAAAAATTCAATTCCAAGTGCAGCTTACCAGAAACAAACCATATGGAAGAACTTGCTACTTATCCGCTTAATGCTCAAATTTCCGTTTTTATTTCTAAACTAACTTCAATTGGACTTCCAGAAAACACAATTCAAACAATAGTGGAATGTGCAAGTGAATTTATAAATCCCATATTTGCTCATCTATTACATAAAATGGATAACGCGACTACCGAAAATAAACTTAATGACGTAAAAAGTTTACTTCATGACTGTAACCATTTATTTATGGATTTTAATTCGAAGTATAAACGGTCAAAATACTTCAATAGGTTTCGATAAACCCATCGAAATACCTATTGGAGTTCGTTTCGACCAACAATGGGACCCGTCACTTAAAATATATAAGCAAATTAAAAAAAAAATGTTTTTTTACTTATGGGCCTCTTCTAAACACTATCACATTTCTTTTTAAAAATGATTCTTTTCAAAAAGAAATTTTTGCTGATACTACTAACAACAATAACGAAATTTTGTCAAACTTCAATTCTGGGTCTCTATTTAAAAAAAATACCTTTATTTAAAGATAGTTTATCACTACAATTACAAATTTTGTAATCGTATGGTTGTCTCCGTTATGCTATTGTGATCATACATAATGCTGCTGCATAAGTACAGTAATTGAAACTTCGCGGAGGACACCCTCAACAGATATTATCAGTCCAGACGAGCACAAAGACGCCCTGTTACATATCTTGACGTCAATGTAACATGTGTTACATTTGTATAATGTCTTCAATAGGTACCTACCTACCATTTCAAAAGGAGGATTAAAAATGTAAAGGCTATACCCCGACAAATAGTCCACCCTTGTGCTGTATCGTGCGATAATAAACTTAATTTTAAAGAAGACTCGACGGTTGGTTATAAAGTAACTGGTGAATCAGGCTTTTTCACCTGCTAATACATCTAAATTTACACGCAAACACACAAACGACGATGTAGAATATAATTCATCAAAGGATGAAGACAAATATGAGCAGGCAATAAGAGAAATCTTCGGACCCGATTTGCCGTCAAGCACGAAACTGAATAAGGAGCCTGACGAACTCTCACCACCATCACCTGCTAAGAAATCAAATATTACACGCAAGCACACAAACGACGATGAAGATAGTTCTGATGAGTCTGATGATGGTATGGAGAGCAGACCTTATGTAAACGATTCAAAAGCAATCGCCAAAATAAAAAAGGTGTTCGAATCTTTTGTTAAAATTCATTTATAAGTGATTTCACCTTTGTATCAAATTATTCCCCGTCGTGAAAGTAGAAAGAAATAAAATAAGAAAGGCCCAAACTTTATACATTGTTGTTCATTTTTCTGTTATTATAGTTAATAATAAATGTTTATTAATGCCTTGTTTATGTTTATTTATTATTTATTAGGGGCACTTGACTATTTTTTTAAATATATAACCGTGAGCTTTCATGCCAAGATTCACGGGTTCAAATCCTGCTCTGTGTTACTTAAAAATAACGTATTATCACCGTATTATGTTTAGAAGCGTTGATTGTTCAACCGCATTGTTTGTGAATTGCAAATTTTTTAAATAATGAAGCTCATTGCACGCAGGCATTAGAGGAAAGTACTATTGTCTATGGAATCAAAAATCGTTGCATTTTGAATAATTTAAAATGTTTCAAAGTTTGCGAGAATTTTTCTGTGGATAGTATATTTCATGACATTTTAGAAGGGGTGGCACAGTATGAAATTAAATTATTATTAAAATTTGTAATTGCAGAAAACTTGATTACATTAACTTCAATAAACAGTCTAAAAGTCTTTTAACTATGGCCAATTTGAAAACTGCAACAAGCCAAGTCCTATTATCCTTGACAAGCCAGGACATAATATTGGTCAAAGAGGCGGCCAATGTTGGTGTCTAATTAGATTCTTACCATTTTTAATTGCTGATATTTATGACAAATGTAAACCGAAAATGAAAGTAATTCTTTTATTGCTTAAAATAATGAACATAATATTCTCTCCGGAAGTAACACATAACATGATCGCTCGTTTATTTATTTAATAATAATAATAGACTTTATTCCTCATAGAACAACGGTTCAGCATAACACATTTTTAAATATATATAAAATTTTACAAAACAATACTTCAGCATCACCTAAACATTATGAAAGAAAAAAAATACATTAAGGATAATGAAACCGAAGGACATGATTTGCATTTGGTTAAGGCACCGCTATCACATGAGGAAAGGGCGGAGTTCAGAATGACCCTCATAGCGAAGGCCGCCTGCTCTTCCACTCAACCCAAAAGACTGGCATGCGTACACTTCAAGGCCCCCCGAGACCCCAACGGCAGCTAACGCGATCGGCAATCATGGCACTCATTCACATTACCATGAAAGTAATGTTATGCAATGTCATGCACTCTGTTCAGCAAAAAGTCCCTCCCAGACTCGCTTCCTAAAGACCTGTAGGGATAACTCCTTAAGTTCATCCGGGCAATTGTTATATAAAGTGGTTATGTTATAAACAAACGAACGCCTGAATAAAGTCAGTTTATGGCGTGGTATAATTAAATATATTTTTCGACGTAAGTTCAGATTATGCACATCTGTACGGAATGTAATTTTATTATAAAGATAAGGTGGTTTATGTGTCGTGATTATTTTATGAAATAGAGAGAGTGAGTGTAACTTACGTCGATTACTCATATTGAGCCAGTATGCAGTTGAAAGCGTGTGGGTTACTCTATCGTATTTACGTATACCATAGATTAGACGAAGACAACTGTTGTGAACCCGCTGAACCCGACGAACATCGATGGAATCGAGACATGGCCCATATACAACATCACAATGATTAAAATGCGATAAGACCAGAGAGTCGCACAAGATCCTTCTAAGATGAGAAGATAAAAAATCCTTATGTTGATACATCAACTTTAAATTCATATAGGCCCTCTGAATGCAACCCGTAACATGCGTTTTAAACCTCAGTTTAGCATCAATGTGCAAATCCAAAACTCGGGCATCCTCCGAGATTGCAAGAGCTGAACCGCCCATATTAATTCTCAACGACCCCTTAAACTCATCAGAACCCCTACCAAAAAAGACAACCTTAGACTTGTTTGGATTAAGCATAAGTGAATATCTACCAGAACCGTTGTACAATGAGTGTAAATCATCGTTAATGATTCTACAGGCTTCAGAAACATCAGTTGGATAAAAGGAATAGTACAGCTGGGTGTCGTCAGCGTACATATGCATATTACAATGTTTTATAAGCCCCGGAAGTCTGGATGTGTAAATGGAAAACAGCAGAGGTCCTAAGATTGAACCCTGAGGAACACCGGCCGACACAGGTAGAGGATGAGAAATACTGCGTCCAATAACCACCTGCTGACATCTACCAGATAAGAAACTAGAAAAGAGCCGATTTGCGCTCTCCGAAACACCAAAAAACTTTATCATAGCTATTATCAACTTATGACTGACAGTATCAAATGCTTTGCTATAATCCAATCAAGTGTTACCATACCCCTATCAGCAGCGTGAATTATATCATTTGATACATTTAGCATGGCTGTAGCACAACTATGTAAAGGTCTAAATCCTGATTGAACACAAGGGAGGATATCATTTTGATCTAAAAATGATCTCAATTGCATTTCCATAACCCTTTCAACAATCTTAGATAGTACACTTAACAGACTTATGGGTCTCAACTGAGATAACTCGGAAGGTGGCCTTACCTTGGGCAGGGGAGTAACTATTGCCTTTTTCCAAACATCAGGAAACACACCCTCCAGTAAGCATGTGTTAACGATATGTGTAACGAAAGGGTAAATATATGGACAGCAAAGTCCTAGAAGAGAAACGTTAAATCCGTCCGCTCCGGTTGCGTTAGACTTAATAGAAGCAAAAATATGACTGACGTCAGACACCTCGACCAAATTAAAATGAAAGTCACATATACTATTAGGTTTGAATTTGTTGTTATTAAAGTAATCAATTAGGGCACCATCATCTGTAGATTTTGTAGCAGAGACAAAAAATTTGTTGATAGCATCGCAATCCATCAACTTTTCCGAAATATTGTTATTCGGGGACAACTTAACATTAAGGTCTTTAAGAGTTCTCCACAACTGTTTAGAATTACTACTTTCTACATCAGATTTTAAGTAAGCGCGTTTATCGGCACGAACCGACATAGTGGTTAAATTTCTCAACGTTTTGTAGTCAAGCCAATTCTGTTGTAGTTTTGTACGTTTGAATTTAGAAAAAGCCTTATCCCGTAAATGCATAAGAAGTCTGACGTTATCTGTTAGCCATGGAGCAGGCTTCTTAGTGACTCGAACGACTCTAGTGGGAGCGTGTATGTTTATTACATTCAGCAAGTTTCCGTTGAAGAAAGCCAACTTATCGTTAACGTCAGGTAATCGAAACATATCGTGAAACGGAATCAATTGCAGATCAGATAGGAACAGATCTCGGTTGAAATTTCGAAAGTCTCTGACAACTTTAAGCAATGGTACTTTGGATGGTCTAGCACAACGGTGGGCAACCTCCGGCCTGCGGGCCAACTCCGGTTCGCGTAAAGTTCTAATCCGGCCCGCGAGATCTTTAGAAGAAATAATAAATAAATATTTTCAAAAACAAAAATTTTAAAGAAAAGGATTAGGTTAGTACCTAACATAAAGAAAAAGGAGAGATCTACAGTTTAATTTTCGATATAATTCGTCTTATTTAAATTAAATTAAAAAGTATTGTATAAAGTAAATTGAAAAGTACACTAGACCCTCCATGTACGCGAGTTCGATGTACGCGAATTCAGAATAACGCGAATTAGATTTTGATACCTGAATTTTTTATACGCGAAGTAAAATTCCCTTTAACGCGAATTAAGTTTTCGCGTATTATTAAAATAACTAGGTGGCACAGTCGGCCTACCGACCGCCTTTAGCCAGCTAGACCGTGTAGAATGTGGTTGTTCGGCCTTCGGCCTCACTACAAGGTTCTAAAGTAGCCTATATTTTTCGTAGCGTTGTAAATATCGTAACTTCCACACCAAATTTGTTTAAGATTGGTCAAATAGAAACGTAAAGCACGTGCACGCGTATTTGCATTGTCGATCGGTTGACAGTTTGACAGCATTCATTATTGTTTTTACTTCCCTATAAGGAAGTATTGTAATCATGAAAAAATTCGATGTCGATATTTTAACGGAAATATCCGTTTTGAGCATTTCTGAATCCGTTTTGCCTACTTTCGCAATGATGTCTGTATGTATGTCTGTATGTATGTATGTATGTATGGATGTATGTAACGCAAAATGTCTGTAAGTTCTGTATCTCTGGAACGAATTGTTATATAGTAATAAAATTTCATATTTAACACTTTAATCGGTATACAAAGGCACCATTTGATTTTGGAGGAAATCCTTAAACCGGAAGTAGCACTTCACTTGAAGGACGAAATGGTTTTTCTTAAATATCTCAGGAACGAATTGTTATCTAGTAACCAAATTTCATATTTAACACTTTAATCAGTCTACTAAAGCACCATGTGATTTTGGAGGAAATCCCTAAACCGAAAGTAGCACTTTACTTGAATAATAAATGAATGAATAATATGTATAATACAATAAATGAATAATAAAATAAAATTTAAATAATATTTCTGCGAATCTTTAGATGAACGATAAAGGAATGATTCCTTATAGGGAAGTCATGTGCTGGCCACATCAGATTTTTTAAGTTGATTTTGAGTAGCCTGCCTTCCTTTAAGGAAGGCAGGCTGCTCAAAATCAACTTTCCTTTCCTTTGCGAATTTTTGCACTATTTCAATACAAAAACATGCGCAGGGACCTACATAATGACTGTGCCAAATTTGGTTCCGATCGGTCAAATGGTTTAGGAGTCTATAGGGAACATATTTTCAGAAAAAAATACAAGTAACAAAAATGTGTCCATTAACTATACTAAGGCCCGCGGACGAAACGTAAATATTATTCTGGCCCCTGTTATACAAAAGGTTGCCCACCCCTGGTCTAGCACACAATATAGTACAAAATATTAGTTCGTGGTCAGCGATATGTGCAGACCGAGTACCAGCATTACTATCCTCTCCGTCCTATCTGTTATAAGCAAATCCAGTAACGTTGACGTATCGCTCACAATACGTGTAGGGGAATCAATAATCTGGGAGAGATTCATCACATCCAGAACAGATCGAAGACGAATGGTTTCACTACTACAAGGTTTCAACCAATTTATGTTCACATCACCCAAACAGTACAGTTCGTCGGAAACACTTTGAGCCTCACAGAGTGCAATTTCTAATTCATCGAAAAAATTGTCGAGATGCAGTCTATTAGGATTGTATATACAACCAAATGCATACTTTACATTGTGAATAGACAATTGAATCCAGATTTGTTCAATATTAGGGGAGGAATGCAAGAGATTAAATTTTAAAGAGTTATGTATGTAAAATGCAACTCCTCCTCCACGGGAGTCACGGTCCCGACGAACAATATAGTGACAGCCACTATATCATACTCATGCTGGATTATAATTATGCTCCTTAAGTTTGTCAAAATGTTCATGGGCAAGCAATGAATGAACATTAACATGTGCAATACTGAGGTTTCTTACTCTACTCATACTATCTTAATGCTCAAAACTTCAAAAATAAAGCCCAAAAGCCAACCACGCCAAATACCGGGGGCACGCGAGACCCGCCAAACACATAACCGCCACCAGCAATAGGTGCGACTTGAAAGATAATAGATAAAAGTATTTAATTAACAGCAGCAAATGTGTCCCGGGCCCAAAACCAAGATAGGCACGCAATACCAGTCGTTCCGGTTATCAATAACCGAAGTCAAATTATTAAAAAATATACTCGGACTCAACACAGTCTCAAAACTTCTATCACCAAACATGCACAAATGATGTACTCCGCGCATACATAACTATTGAGAAAACTAAATAATGAAAATATGTATTATGTATCATGAAAGGTTATTATGATAAACAGCAAAACATGACTGCATATTTCCGTTCTTAACCCCTATTAGGTAAATTGAATAATAAAAAATTATTATATGTTTAATTAAAACAAGGAAAAAACAGAAATCTGTGATATGAATGTAGAAAATTAGCAGTTATTCAAAATTATAAAAATCCCAACAATTATTAGATATTAATTTAAATAAGAAATATAATTCAAAACAAATTTAACTTGTGTACCGATTGATAACAAAATGCAAAATTAACTTGATAAGTTCCGTATATAAAGTAACAAATTGATGCACATTGAATATAGTCGCACCGCGCCAATAAAGTTTGTTATTTTAACTCACTCAGTGAAGTGGCCGTCAACAGCAACCTAGAGATTCCTTCACCATCCGACGCAGTCCTCACAAATATCTTGCCATCTCGTGTACTGACACATCGCGTTCCATACTTTCGAACTGCTTCCCCGTACACCTCAAGTCTCTTCCTGGTCAGATCCTCCTTCAATACATATTGGGTACCTTTAAGATTTTTTTTATTGTTAAATACTAGGGATCTCTTCTGATAGGATGTGAATCTGATCAAAATAGCCCGAGACTTCAGGTCCATCTTTTTGCCTACCCGGTATAATATGCTATCAAAATCATTCGCGAACACTTCTAATTTCTGGTTCTCCTTTATGATGTTCATAACCAATCCAGCGACATTTTCGTTCACCTGTTCAGGAACACCGTATAATCGCAGACCATTTCTTCGGCTGTACTGTTCCAGCTCATCCAACTTTTCCTCCAGGAAAATAATACGCTGCCGATTCTCAGATGTCGCCTTGTTAATATCACTAATTGAACATTGCAGTGCATCAAATCTTTCTTCCATTCTCTTGGTGAAGACTTCAAGGACTTTTTCACAGATCTTGATCACATCCGCACTCCCGCTATCGTCGGAAATAGATCCGCTACGAGTTTTCGTCATCTCTATTGTTCTCCTTTTACCAATGCTGAAGACTTTAATGGAACGTGACGACTATAATTATTATGTTAATATATTGCCATCAGCGAATGTTTTACAGATGATACCATTGGCATACCACACACACTACTCCACTCACTGTGCGACGAAACGTGAACACTTATAATTCAAAAATATGACAAGAAAACGTACTACTTATTAAATTTTGCAGCGGAGCACATAAATACGACTCTAAGCGGCCATGTTGGTATTATCTATTTTTTTATTTTTAATTTTTTTATTTATTTATTTATTTAAACCTTTCAACGGGCGAATCCAATTACAGAAAGTAATTACAATATACCATGTGGTACCAAAATAAATATGTAAGTTTACATAACTTAATTTCATAAATTCAAAAATGAGGTTGATATTCGTAGTCCACTCACTCCAATGCGGCTACATGAGAGTGAAAGTCAAAAATGACATAAGGACATAAGGTGAAATAAGGTTTAGAAAACCTTATAAAAGAACACCACAGCTTATTAATGTCTGAATTTCAAGTTCATCTACTTTCAAAGCATCATCTAATGATACATTATCCTACCATCATCAAATTAATGGGTCCTATTGTGTTTTTATGGGGAATGAGGTTTTAGGGGAAGCATGGCTTTATCTTTGTAAATTGGAAGTGTTACTTGTTTTTCATTTTAAAATATGAACTTATTTTTAAGAAAGGGGTATAATGGGACAGAGATGCGCAACATAAAGCTTCTACTGTGCAAATGTCAACCTCACCTACCATCCTGAATGGACTCGGTATACCCTGTTTACGCAAACGAGGCTCTGACGACCGAGTCATGGCGGCATAACCGTTTTAACTGGAATTATGGAAATATATAATTCTGATCACTGGGAGAAACCCCGAGAAAACACTGAGGAAGGCAACGGGAAACCACCTCAGGCAACCAATTCCCAAGAAAGTCAATGGCATCACTCAAAGTAAAATGTTCCGGATGTAAAACTACTCCCCCAATCGGATCTCCGGGGGGAGTACAATGAGAGATCTCACGACAAACACCATCAGACTAACACACAAGGATGCTATAAGAATAGGAACCTGGAATGTCCGGGGACTGTTACAACCTAGAAAGACAAGCATCGTGGAGAGTGAACTGGCGCGAAATGGCATAGACATTGCCGGAATAGCGGAAACTCACTGGAAAGGAAAGGGTCACTACACAACATCAGAGAAAAACACCATCTACTTCTCCGGCCATGAATCCAAGAGTAGAAATGGCGTCGCAATTATGACATCGAAAAAGATGAGTAAATACATCGCGGGCTACAACCCACTAAGCGATAGAATCATAACCATAAAAATAAACACAAGGCCCATTACTACAAACATAATTCAGGTGTACGCGCCCACAGCAGAAGCTGACGAGGAGGTCATCGAAGAGTTTTATGGAGAGCTGGAAACGGCTGTACAGAGTGTCCCGAGTAGAGTGATGCTGGTGGTAGTTGGCGATTTCAATGCTAAAGTGGGAGCAACAAACGACGACGAGCACATAAGGAACGTCATCGGAAGATATGGCGTTGGCAAGAGAAATGAGAGAGGCGAGAGGCTGATAAACTTTTGTATGGACAACAATTTGACAATTGCTAACACAATATATCAGTATCACATCCGCAGACGATATACATGGCGGTCACCAGGTGATGGAGTTAGAAATCAAATAGACTACATACTCATAAGATCACGATGGAGAACTTCCATAAGAAAAACAAAAACTTACCCTGGTGCAGAATGCGGTAGTGATCACAATCTCCTAGTAGCTGACTTCCGATTGAAACTTAAAGCAGTACAAAAAACCACCATAAGAGCAAAAGTTATAACCAACGAAAATGGAGAAGAGTTTTCCAAGAGAATAGAAGAAACGTATAACAAGAACGCATCCGCAAAGATAGCAGATGCACCACCTGAACAAACATGGCAAGAAACTAAGCTGAGGATTATACGGACTCATTTAATAGTTTAAACCGATTCTCAAATGTATGTAAATGGAGTGAAGAATATAAGGGCGATGTGGCTCGGGAAATCGAAAATTTAGATGATGCCCGCAAGTTTGCGTTTTCAAAAGAAGGAGTACCTGAGAATAGTTTCAATCCAATGATTAACGAAGCAAGTACTTCATCTTCCATTTCTGGTATCAGCTGTCCTTTCTCAGAAAATGATTCAGTATTCGATTTAATAACTCCAGGTTTTTTATCCATCGATCAGCAAGGAACATCTCAAGATATTAACGAGTTCTCAAATACGAAATGGAACAATAAATTTCCCAGCACCTACAAAATAAAAACAAGTAAGAATCATGCAAGTAGAAAATTAAAGTTTACTTCTGATTGGAGAACTGCTAAAACATGCCAAAGTGTAAACGAAAATAAGTACCAGGCGGACCACAAAACCTATATACAAAGCTCCATAAACGACTACTTTAAAATTAAAAAGTTACAAAAAGTAAAATTAAAAATCTCCTAGTAGCTGACTTCCGATTGAAACTTAAAGCAGTACAAAAAACCACCATAAGAGCAAAAGTTATAACCAACGAAAATGGGGAAGAGTTTTCCAAGAGAATAGAAGAAACGTACAACAAGAACGCATCCGCAAAGATAGCAGATGCACCACCTGAACAAACATGGCAAGAAACTAAGGATATGATTGAGATGACATTGAAAGAAATCCCTCCTACCCGACTGCCTACCAAACGGAAGCAATGGACGACGGATGCCACCCTCCAAATTATAGAACAGAGGAGAGAAATAAAAAGAGATGGTATGAACACGAACGATCAACGTGCAAAATGTGAAGAACACAATCACCTGATACAAAGGGCTTGTAGAAGGGACAAGAACAACTATATCCAAGAAATATGCAATGAAGTTCAAACATATGCCAATAGAAATAGTACCAGAGACATGTTCATGGCAATCAAGAGAATAAACGAGACGTTTTTCACCGCGTTCATGGGCTATTAGGAATATTGAAGGAAGATAAAATCACAGATATACATGGGGTGATGGAAGTATGGAGGAAATACTTTGGAAAGCTGTTTAAAGCTGAAGAAATTGATGTCGCCCATTCCTCTATGTCTCAAGATACGGAGCGAGAGCCTGACATACTAAAGGACGAGATAAGAGACGCTATAAATAAACTAAAGCTCAACAAAGCTGTAGGAGTAGATGGGGTCGCTGCGGGAATCATACAAGCCATGGGAGAGACAGGTGTAACAATAATACATGCTATCTGTCAAAGAATATGGGAAACCGGAGAATGTCTCGTCAGCAGATGGCTCAGTTTTTGACGTTATTGGCCACCATTTTATAGTTATACTGTACGTGTTTGGTCACGTTCGTTTATATAAAGTAATAAATATAATAGTATAGTGCTTTATATTGAAACTTAATTTAAGCAATAAACTATTAGTTCAATATGGTTAAAATTCTGACTTCCGAAGAGTTGCAAAATGACAGTCAAACACCATATAATTTAAATGACGACTACCAAATTAAAACCGAGGTGATGGAAGACGAGAAATTTAATAAACTAAAGCTCAACAAAGCTGTAGGAGTAGATGGGGTCGCTGCGTAAATCATACAAGCCATGGGAGAGACATGTGTAACAATAATACATGCTATCTGTCAGAGAATATGGGAAACCGGAGAATGTCTCGTCAGTAGATGGCTCAGTTTTTGGCGTTATTGGCCACTATTTTATAGTTATACTGCACGTGTTTGGCCACGTTCGTTTCACGTTCGTTTATATAAAGTAATAAATATAATATAGTGCTTTATATTGAAACTTAATTTAAGCAATAAACTATTAGTTCAATATGGTTAAAATGCTGACTTCCGAAGAGTGTGAATGTGTGGGATATGCTGTGAAAAAAATCATATGTAAGCATGCACATATGGTTTCTTTGTACGAAAGAGGAGTGCTGCTGGCGGCTTCTGTTTCAGGTGAAAATAATGAAGAGACAGAAGATTCATTACGCATCGAGGAACCTTCTGGAGATATGTTAAAATCAAATGAAGCTATTGCTGAGTTTATCGAAGAAAAATGTGGAACATTAAATGATGGGAATCAAAATCTCCAAGATAACATAGACAAGGACACACGGAAAAAAATTCTTCATGGAAAAACAATATATTGAAAGGTTTGGAAGAATCATATGATTTGGATGATGCATCGTTCGAGAAATTCGAGGTGTACTGTAATTCGGTTGTAAATGGTATTTCACGATTTCGGTCTGAATAGAGACAGATGGAGACACAGACATATTTCCCACGTAAAAAGCAAAGAAGAGAGTAAAGTATATATTTCAAGTATTTTAATTTTCCTTTTAACTATAATTCTAATTTTTTTCAGAATTCCTTTTTGAAGTAGATAATTATTTAATTTTAGACTAATCGTACTGATTTGTTAATTGTTTTTTGATGTTTTTAAAACTTGTTATTTATATTTATTAGAGTGTACTTTATAAAATATTTGTTAATTTTAAGTTTAATAATAAGATAATTTTAAATTGTATAATAAAATAGTAGCAAAATAATTAACTATTGTATAGTAGTAAATAAAATTTATACTAGAAAATTGTACAACTGTTAATTTTTCGAAAATTACACATCTCGTTATTAATTTTTAAATTTTGATCAATTTAGGGCCGGTATTTCAAAGTACCTAATAACTTTATTTGCCGAATAAAGTACAAAATAACAAATACTATTGGTTGTTAGGTACTTTATTTGGCGAATAAAGTTATTAGGCACTTTATTAGGAGATGGAAATACCGGCCCTAAAACGTGTTATGTTCATACGGACCTACCGAAAAACAACATTGTAATGCAATGTTATATACCTACCCAATTAATACCTAAATAACTTACGAATGCGTTTGTTTGACTAAAAATGTCTAAAAGAAAACCAAATTAAACTAAGTAAGTAACGTACAAAACATTTGAAATAGAAAGAGCGGGTAAATTTTTTAATTTAAAGGAGAGGGAGGCCGAGTTATGCAACCCACATAACTAAGGATATGAGAAGAGCGTATAACCCAATAAAACCTCTCTCAGGCTTTGTGGTTTTTACTGTATCCTTCTAAAATGAGTCAAAAATACAATCGTGGACTGCCATCCCAGTGTGGTGTTGTTCACAATAGCAAGTATGTTGATATAAATGGACGTCTCGTCACCGTAGTAGAGGAAGAAGACACGGGTGAAATTTATGTATCGTTAGCTGAACTGAAGAAATCGGGCTTTGAATTGTTTGAAGCAGGACGTTTGCCTAGAACTGGTGGCTACTTAAAACAGATGACCGAGTAAGTTTATTTACATTTTCTTTTGCCATCCAACCGACATTATAAAATATAATTTTAGGCAGCAGATAAACGAGTTTAACTACTACATGAGAATTAAGGCTGCTAAATATTTAAATCGCACGGTCACAATGTTATCTAAGGGCATTCTAAGGGTCAAATTGAGGCAACTATTCAACAGCAGATCGACTATTACAAACTAGGAGAAAATGCAAATCGTACAGTCAGTTACAATAACAAAGGAAATTTGAACATAACTGCTAAAGTTAATCCACCTGTAAATGTGATTTCCAATGATCGTGATTTTGGACGTGAAGCAAGTCAGCCAAATCATGCTCGAGAAATTTCTAATCGACATTACAATAATAATAGATCTGCTAATATGGGAAGAGATAACACAAATTCCAACGAAAATTATCGCCATAACAGTTCACATGAAAGTGTAGGATCTCCTACCAACTCACGTAACTCTTCTATAAAGGAAGAACATAATCATTCCGGAATGAACCATTTAGATGCGGTGAAAAGAGATAACAAACGCCCACGTCAGTACAACTCACGCAAAACTGTAGTATCTCCTTCCAGTTCTCACAACTCTACTAACAGGGGAGCACCTAGACCTGTTTATACACAAACGGTAAGTGTAAAATTGTTTAGGTGTAGTAGTCATTATTAAGTTTTTATTTATATTAACGAAAGAACATTGATAATAAGCTTGAATAATTACGGCTTTTCTCACGATACACTTACAATGGTATGCTCATACGCATGTTGTGCGAATTGGAATTGTGTGATGCGAACCATCTTGCGCTTTTCGGCAATACACCGGTTATTTTCCATTTTTTTGATAATATTTATTATTAATATCTACTAATCACACCCCCACCTATCCGAATTTCAAAGAAAAATTCAAATCGGAGCGAAAAAATTTCACTCGATTCGAAGGGAACGTGTATGCATTTCCCCGCGTCTGCCTGGGGAGCCGCGGCATATTCGATGCTCATTTTCCCTACTTTTAAAAAGTCGATTTTGGGGATGTTTTTCAACGGTTCTCGAAAATTTTTGCTTCATAAAAAAACATACCATTTTTTAGGGTTATTTTATCCTAACGATGACATGCAACAATCCATTATTTATAAATGTCTTCAATTTGTGGAAATCGGAAGTATTTGATTTTCGTCCCTTTAGTCGTTTTATTATTTCGCAACTGCACAACCCGGCATTTTCGAATTTAATAATAGAATTTTCAATTTTCACAAATTCGAATCATTTCAAATAATTTGAATTCGACAGAAGACAGAAACAGTGAGAATGAGTGAGAAACAAACAGTACGTGTTCACGAGTACGGTTCGTACACGATCGTTCGTAATTTAGTTCGCACGTCACGTAATGCGCTGTAGTAAACGTGTTTGAGAAAAATAATAAGCATACCGTTGTAAGTGTATCGTGGCTTTTCTTATAATTCTTCAATTTCACAAAAATAGGCATTCTCTCTTAGAGCTCCTTTTATTAGTTTCCATTGTAAAATTTCTAGCACATGATTATGTTCTTGAAATTTTTGAAAAATATTTGAATTTTATGTACAACTTCAATTATAATTCTTATCTCTGATGTGCAATCTGCATATTTCAAATCGCATCAATTTCATCCTATACTTATATTCCGTCCGTTTTAAGAATGCGGAACTAAGCCACGACAACAGCCACTGACGGTTATTGCTCACAACCGATTAGGTTGCAGTTCATATAGCCACGGCTTACTACACACAACCGACATGGTTATACGTTATATTGTAAGTGTATCTGCAAATCAACCAATTTCTGTTGTCGATACATCAAATACTTTGATTGCTTCAGAAGGAGAAGATGACTCGGAGGTATTTGAAAAATCTAAACTTGGGTTAGTTTAGAATGCAATAAATAACTATAAAAAATATATCTTTTCTTTTGGTAGCGTACCCCCTCCGAGTGGTGCAACCATGGCGAGGTAAGGGTGCTAGCGTGCTTCCAATGAAACTCCAGACATGTACTCCCGGACGAGCAGTGGTGACACCCCGCATTGGTCGGACGGGGTGCAGTGGGGACCGGTAGGGACTTAAAACTCTTTGTGCCGGTTGTTCCTGTCCTCTTATAGGTTAAGATGGCTGTGGTGGAGGAAGCCTGGCTAACGGCACTCACAAAAGATCACATCGTAAACCGCTTGTGGGCTGCAAAGACTCTTCGGGGATAGTAGTGATAAGGGGCACGAGGGCATTGGCTTAATCGCCTGTGTCGCGTGGACCAGGACCACTATAAAGAACCTCCCCACTCCTACGGTACTGTGACGCCTAAGGGATGCAGGGCTGAGGGGGCGTGGCGGACCTCGTTGTATTTAGCTACCCTTCGCATATGGGGCGCTGTGCGTTGGGGTCTAATATTTAGTTAAAAGTCAAGGTTGCATGACCATAAACACATCTCACAATCAAACCCCCGATAGTGGCGGTCTTCATATCATTGACCAATCTCCCGGTTCGGACAATATTGCAGCCATCCTAATCAAAAAATTCCCCAAAAAGCCAATCGTGCAATTGTATTACATCCTGAACGCCTGCATTAAAAACCAATACTTTCCTTCCTCCTGGAAGAATGCAGTCGTCATTCCTATCTCCAAACCCGGAAAACCAAAATCAAATCCCTCCAGCTACCGTCCCATCAGTCTCTCACCTACCCTCTCCAAAGTTTTGGAGAGAGCTATCCTTTCCCGTCTCCAACAACATGACGAGACATACGACACCATAATTCCTGAGCAGTTTGGCTTTCGGGCAAACCACAGCACGGTTACTCAGGTAGCTTTGCTCGTTGACCAAATTACCATGAATTATAATCTGCAGACCACCACCACCACAGTCACCCTTGACATAGAAAAAGCATTCGACACCACTTGGCATGACGGACTCATTCACAAGCTCCAACAACGGAACTACCCCTTACACCTCATTAAAATAATTGCTAGCTTCCTCGACAACAGATCCTTTCAAGTCAAAATTAAAGATTCCCTCTCCGCCTCCCAAATCATCCCTGCCGGAGTCCCGCAAGGCTCCATCCTAGCCCCACCTTTTTTAACTACTACATAAATGACATACCAAAATACGAAAGAACAAAACTCTCCCTCTACGCTGACGACACCGCCGGGACAATCCAATCCCGCATCAAGAATAAATCAATCGACTACTTACAACGCTACATCGACGTACTTGAAACACACTACGCAACCTGGAAACTCAAAATTAAAGAGGACAAAACCACCCTAACTGCTTTTTCGCAACAACAAGACAAACTAACAGACTCAAAATTAACGGAATCGACATCACCCGAACCCCTACAGTCAAGTACTTAGGGGTCACCCTCGACGAAAGACTTACCTTTCGACTACACCTCCAACTGACCGCCAGAAAGGCGCAAATGGCCTTGCACGCCTTATTCTCCCTACTAACTTGCAAAAACAAACTGGACCCAAAAATCAGAATGACAATCTACAAGATGTTAATAAGACCCATCTTACTTTACGCTGCCCCCATTTGGAGTAAAGCCTCCAAAACAAACATCAAGACTGTACAAATTATACAAAACAAGTGTCTCCGAGTCATTACCGGAGCTTTTATGCATTTTAGACAAATACATGGAATAATTGAAATCCTTAATGGATATTAAGCAAATTGAAATCTCAGAACTTCCGTTGGAAGAGACTTCTTGGGCGCTTGAGGTTATACCAGAAGCAAATAAATTAAATCCAAATATATCCGCGTGTATCGAACTGAAGTATGACAATTTATTGTTCTAAATTAAAGATTTCATTTTCGGTCATTAATAACTTTTTTCATTAAGATTTAATGAAATCACAGGGACAGAATACATAGCGGCGCGCGATATAAATTATGGAGAAGTACTTTTTATAGATACAGCGTATTCTATTGGGTGGGCTGAAAAGTTCGTATCGTTTCTAAGAGAGGGCGCCACTAGCATTCTTTTCATATGATTTTCAGTGAGAACTAACCTTCAAACGATACGTGTCAAAATTTGACAGCGATCGGACAATTGGTTCGTGAGTTATAGCATTTTGAGTAAAGCAACTTATTGTGTTATTGAAAAAAAAAGATAAAAAGGAATTTCGTGTGTTAATGAAACACTGTTTTTTCATGGGAAAAAATAGTGTTGGAACAAAAACTTGGCTTGATAAGTGTTATCCGGACTCTGTTCCAGCGGAAGCAACCATTCGTAAGTGGTTTGCTAAATTCCGTACAGGCCATATCAGCATCGAAGATGACGAGCGCAGTGGACCTCCAAAAGAGGCTGTTACAGACGAAAACATCCAAAAAATCCACAAAATAATTTTGAATGACCGTAAAGTGAAGTTGATCGAGATAGCTGAGACTGTGAAGATATCAAAAGAATGTGTTGGACATATCGTGCATGAATATTTGGGCATGCGAAAGCTCTGTGCAAAGTGGGTGCCGCGTGTGCTCACAGTCGATCAAAAACACCGTGTCACAAGTCGCTGAAAACGATGGCAAAATGCACGAATTGGGCTTTGAATTGCTTCTGCACCCACCGTATTCTCCAGATTTGGCCCCCAGAGACTATTTCTTGTTTTCAGACCTCAAGAGAATGCTCGCTGGAAAGAAATTTAGCACCAATGAAGAAGTAATCGCCGAAACAGAAGCCTATTTTGAGGCTAAAGACAAATCATACTACAAAAATGGTTTCGAAAAGTTGGTAGATCGCTATAATAGGTGTATCGCCCTCGAAGGCAACTATGTTGAATAATAAAATTGAATTTTGCCAAAAAATTGTTTTTTTCTTCATAACGATACGAACTTTTCAGCCCAGCTGTTATAGGCCATAATGATAAATTTAAAAGAGGATTGTACAGGAACATTTTTTTGTGATCATTGTTTGAACGAAGCCAAAAAAAGTGGATTTTTATCCTGTTCCAAAATATTACTGTTTTTCATTTGAACGAATTTTAATAGTTGTAAAATCTACGTCAACTTCATCTACTGATGCTCTCAAAACTGTTTAAATAATTCCTGGACTGAATATCATCAATGGGAATGCGATATATTTCGGTCAGAACAATTACCAGGATACTTATGTTTACCTTTGCGCACTTTAATTAAAGGAGCATTTAGTGGTGCAATTTTTAAAATTTCACATAATACAAAACCGGGAACGTATCATCCCAGCGATATAAATTCATATTTGTCAATCTACAACTTGCACTTGGATTTTGAAAGTATTCTATGAAAATGCTACAATTTGCTGATTAAAAGCGGTCGGGTTTAAAATTAAGCTGCCCCCATTTGGAGCAAAGCCTCCAAAACAAACCTCAAGACTGTACAAATTATACAAAACAAGTGTCTCCGAGTCATTAATACACGACTTGCACGAACTCGTTCAGATGCCACGACTTACACACCTCATTTGCGACAACGCCATAAAATTTTTCACCCACACGGTAAGGCAAAACCAACACACATCACACCTTGCAACACACAGACTACACACACTGCCCTTCAGGCCAAAACACAGATTGCTACACCACATCCTCCTTTAACTAATTTTTATTTTTTTTTATCACGGCGCGGGGTTTTTGCACTCGTTTTTCTCCCCGAAACCCCACACTACCCTAACCCATTTCTAATAATCCCCAAATAAATTTGATTAATCCCCTGGGATAGGAACATTTTTCAATTATCATGTGTAAATAATATATATTTTACAAATAATATAACTTTGTGTAAATATGTATGTAGAAGTGTTTACTGCCAACCTTCCCAATAGGTTATGGGCTCAGTAACAAATAAGAGAATAAAGTTGTTGTTTCGTTTGATTTACATTTGTGCTAATTATTGCATCCAAAATTTTATAAATAAAATATTATAGAGGCGTAATTACCAAATTTGCAACAACAGATCGAACTGTTACAATCCCAGTTAAGGACTCTATCATCTTCAACAATTGTAACAATGGGAGAACTGTCGCAATCAAAGCATTTTTGATGACGTGCACGCCGTCTTATCGAAGCACAAATTTCAAATTGAGGCGGCCATAAAGGAGCTAGCAATGAAGCAAACAAATAACAGCGAAGTATTAGTTAACCCCGTCGGTTATGAAAAATGGAAAGAAACACAAGAGGAGATACTTACTGAATCTAAAACAATTGTACAACAAAGTTTTAATGTGGCACACTTAAATATAAGGTATATACAACAATAACAATAAGGTATTGTGCATATTTGAAACTGTTCCCAATAAACTGTTATTTTGTACATATTTGTAAATTTTACCAAATTTAGATCCTTATAGATTTCTATTATTGCATTAATTGTATTGGATTGTATTAATATTATAATTGTAATAATAGATTTCATGTTATAAAGAGTTCAATCTTTTATTGCTTGAAAATACGCAAGTGTTTAGTGTTCATAGGTCCTTTACCTACGTTTCTGAACGACCAAAGCTACTAAACTTACGTAAGTGTTAAAAAGGGAGTTCTGTCGAGCTAATCTCTCCCTAAATTACCGAACCAGTAACATAGGCTAAGGTAATTATAAATAAAAGGAAGCTCGTGGTGGCAGCGAAAGAATCTACTTCACCCCAACATCCGATTTATTACATTGGTGGACTTAGCGGTGGGATAAATTCTACATTACGCCTCCACGGTTTACTACATTGGTGTTAGTGGTGGAATTAATTAAACTTATTTTATTAAACCGTCAGTACGGTATATATATGCCGTCAATACGGCAATAGAAATAATTACTTTCCTAGGAATATAAATTCTTTTAAAAATAATATCCACAAGGAGAATGAGTCGGATAGGTGTGCTTATCAATTTGGACAGTGTTATACCACAGTAAACAAGCGCTCCCATCAGTCACAATTTCGTTACTATTGTAGTATTGACAATCTTCGCGAAGGGAAAAGTAAGCTGGGAACGAACAAAGGTGAGCAAGATTTATCAACAATTAACGCATCCTGTCCTATGGTTCCAAACAGACCGTTGTCTGATATTACTCTTTCGATATCGAACACAAATCAGCGCAAAAGTCTTCCGAAATTTGTGGATTCAAAGGAAAAAGACTTCACTTTTGAAAATCTTCCTCCCAGAAGCATAACCAACGTGCCTGACATTAACCTTTCGATATCTAACACAAATCAGCGTGAAAGTCTTCTGAAATTTACACAGTCAAATGCCTCTGCGAGAATCTTTGAAGCTGAGGATTATACGGACTCATTTAATAGTTTAAACCGATTCTCAAATGTATGTAAATGGAGTGAAGAATATAAGGGCGATGTGGCTAGGGAAATCGAAAATTTAGATGATGGTAGCAAGTTTGCGTTTTCAAAAGAAGGAGTACCTGAGAATAGTTTCAATCCAATGATTAATGAAGCAAGTAATTCATCTTCCACTTCTGGTATCAGCTGTCCTTTCTCAGAAAATGATTCAGTATTTGATTTAATAACTCCAGGTTTTTTATCCATCGATCAGCAAGGAACATCTCAAGATATTAACGAGTTCTCAAATACGACATGGAACAATAAATTTCGCTGCACCTACAAAATAAAAACAAGTAAGAATAATGCAAGGAGAAAATTAAAGTTTACTTCTGATTGGAGAACTGCTAAAACATGCCAAAGTGTAAACGAAAATAAGTGCCAGGCGGACCACAAAACCTATATACAAAGCTCCATAAACGACTACTTTAAAATTAAAAAGTCATCACAAAATATCAATCAAAATATAGACATACTGGCAGCTCAAAACATAACAGAATCGACTGAAAACAATTGTTTGAATCTCTCAAATTATAACATTAATTTGGAACGTACCATCGATAAAAAAGGAAATAGTAATGATGCTGTTTTTGAGCATAAAATTAATTCTATGATAAACTTGAATCATTTTACTCCCCACTGTGAAAGTAAAATTACGGGTTTGACCGAATCGCAAAAGAAAATAAGTAGGAAGATGTTAGAAATATCTAAAGACACGTCACTGATTTATGGAGGACCAACAGTAGTATTTGATGATCAAATAAAAATGAATAAAGATCAAGAAATCTTCACGGGTGTTACAGAAGAACTGATAAAATTCGTTACATCTCTAAAGGAAGCTGATGACTATCACTCATGCGAAAGCGAAATGTAAATTTGTTTTAAAAAAAGTTTACGTTGTTGGTAAAATATCAAAACTTATTTATCTTCGAATTTAATTTATATTTCAGGACGGCAATCGAAAGAAGCATTTATAAACCACCTTTAAGTCTTCCATATGACATAAAACAGAAGCAAAGACATACTGCGATTATGATTTTTTTACTAGGTAAAATATTTTCTCTTATATGTCATAATTCTCGTAGTAGTCAACGGTAAGTTTTATTGGTTACCAAATTAACGGTTGATGCAATACAAAATTGTTTTTATCTTTTAGGCAAGTATATTACGAAATAAAACAGTATGTATCCAATCAACAATACATTGTCAGATGTTGAACTTCAATTTGTATGCTGATCAAAGTTGAACCTTGGTATTTGCCAATAACTTCCACTAGGAAACGACTGGTTTTCGGAAATTTAAAAATTATTACATTCAACAACGACACTATCAATTGTCTTAATTTTGGAGGAACCTCAATTCCCCAAGATGTACTCCAAATAAAGGAATTTCAATCTGATGCTGCTTTTATTTTGGTGGTAGAAAAGGATGCAGTATTTAAGAAGTTATTGGATGAGGAAATCTGCAAAGTATTGGCAACAAGTTGCATTGTAATTACGGTAATTTTTTTTGGTAGCAACGAAGAGCAAAAATTAATCTTTTTTGTTGAAATTGTAGGGAAAAGGATTTCCGGATTACAATACACGATCGTTTTCAAAATTGCTTTGGCGCCACTTAAGCCCGCATTTCACTATAGCTTCTAGCAGCCGAGCTTCTAGTAGCCCAACATTTGTAATGCATTGACTCTTATGGAAGCAAACTCACTAGTAGACTGGTAGACTAGAAGCCTACGTAGGCTTCTAGTCTACCAGTCTACTAGTGAGTTTGCTTCCATAAGAGTCAATGCATTACAAATGTTGGGCTACTAGAAGCTCGGCTGCTAGAAGCTATAGTGAAATGCGGGCTTTAAGGATTGCGATATTCATTTTAACAGATGGAGATCCATATGGTATCGAAATAATGCTCACATATAGATGTGGTTCAGTAGTAAATTTTAGTTGATCGAAATATTGAATTTTGAAGTAATCTGTGCTTTTTTGCAGAAGAAGCCATTCTTTTCGGAAGACATTATCATACCTGATATTCAGTGGATAGGAATTCTACCTACGGAAATCGAAAAATTTCAAATTCCATGTGAAGACTTGAGTCAGACCGAAATAGTAAAGGTTAGCGAGATGTTGAAGAGGCCGTACGTGCAACAATACGATTGGTTGCGAAGAGAGTTAAAATTTATGCTGAAGTATAAGAAAAAGGCAGTAATTGAAGGGGTGTTAGATAACTACAAGAGCTTAACCAAGTTTTATTTAGCGAGCAAATTAGTTTCTGGTGACTTTGTTTAAATAATTCTTGTGAGAGTAATTATTAAATTAATTTTTCGTTTTCTTTTTCTTGATTTTTATTCTTGTGATTTTTCTTTTTAAATTTATTTAAGTGCTTTAATATCTAGATCATAGCACTAGTGAGAATGGAATTATAATAAATTGAGTGTTATAATTTGGAAATTAAATCGGTGCGGTTCAGAAAACTATGGAGTAATTGAATGTTTTTAGGGTGGTCTGCCAGGATTCCCGTAGGGTGGGTGCTAGTTGCAAGGCTTTCCTAATTTGGCCGTATTTCTTGCATCTTAAAAGGATGTGGTCAACGGTTAGATCTTCATCGCATGTTGTGCAGTATAGGGGTTCAGTTTTATCGAATAAGTGTATGTGGGTTAATATGGTATATAAAAGCTCATAAAATGTTTTGATTTACTTATGTCCTCGTATTCTGATACCGAGGACCGTGAAGATGACATTGAAGGGGATTGCTATCGTATAAAAAGAAAGAAACTGGAAGATAAAAATAATAGCAGTAATGACTATAATTGCTTTGCAGAGGGGATTTCGGTAATAATATTTTGCCGTTTTTTATTGTTGGAATTACTTATATAATAATATTTTATATAATAACTTATATTAATTATTTTTGATTGTTTGGGTTCTAGGTCTTCTATGGTTTTAAAAATAATTAAAAAGTCAATTAAAAACGAAGATTATATATAATAACAATTTTATATTTAGAACGTGCAGACCTCAAATATAGAAAGGAAGAAATTGGACCACGATGAAATTCCAATAAGCAGTACGCATTTGGTAATTATATTATAGTCATTTTGTTGCAATTATATAATTTAATTTGTTATTATTTAGACTACGTATATTAGCGATGAAGAAGAATCCATGGTAATAGAAGAATTAAATAGTATTACTCGAATCGAAGAGAATTAAATAGCATTAAATACGCCTTTGGTAATTATATTATAGCTATCGTGTTGCAATTATACAATTTAATTTGTTATTTTAGACTTCAAATATTGCTACCGAGGAATCGGTAGTACTAAATGATCTTGTCGTTGTCAGTAATGGAGTCATTGAGAATGACATCAAAACGATTAAAAATGAAATCATAGCTATGAAGACTCAAAATCAAAATATAAATGCCAATATTATTGAATTGAAAACCATGATGAACCAACTCATTTCTGTCCTTGGTTCATCTAATACGGTTAATATGACAACGCCCACATTAGAAAAAAACCAATTTAAAGAAGATTTCAGTTTGCTTCAAAGTCGACTTCCAATTAATAATTTGGAAAATTTAGACAATTTGGAATCCGATTTGAACAACGATGAATTCAAGTTCATTTTTGTAGAATTTCTGGCGCAGCTGTGTGGTAAGACTGGCACGTTAAAAGGGAACAAAGTGTGTTACACCGTTTTCGACTGTATTTTTGATCGGAACTTTGTTACGACTATCAATTGGACTGGGAATACCCATGATAAACATATCAAAAAAATTGAATTTGGCTTGTATGTTAACATAATTAGGACTTTGCATCAAGTAATCCGATTAGCAAATTCCGAGTTTACGGTGAAGGACAACGAAGAATTTTTGAAGAAGCTATTTAGAAATAGTGCAAACCGGTAATTAAAGCATTTAAATTTTGTTTATCTAAATTTAATTTATTAATTTTTATTTTTTCAGTGCATTAGGTAACGTGAAGACAGCGGAATGATTATTATGTTTGTGAACGTAAAGTGTTAAAATATTTTGTATATTTAATTTTTATAAATAATAAACTAGTAAAATTACACATTTTTTTTATTAAATTACAAATTGTAAAATTAATGGTAACTATTTGTTACACACAGATACCTCAATCCAATTTATTATTTTGTCAAAAAAAACCAATTGGATAGGTATGGGGTTTAAACCCAACAGTTTTGTGAACCAAAAGTTAAATCTGCCGCCTTCGACTGCTCGGCCTACTTACTCGTAATAAAAATTTTACAAAAGTTATCATCAGATTGAAGATACGCTATAAATTACGCTCGTAATTTCATTCCCTAGGTATTTAAATGTCATTGTCCCATTAATTTTCAAAGCTCTCTTCAAACAGCTTGCAACTTTACACCAAACGGTTTGCAGGAACCCTAGCAGAAACACATCCGTAGTTTTGATCGTAGATGTGAAAACGAGTAATATACTAAATTTAATAAATTGATTCTGTACATTAAAACGTGCATCATGGTTCGTTTACATAATATAAGAAGATAAAGTTGCTATAACTTAGCTATTTTTAAAAACTATATGAATAAAACAATTAGTCAAATCATATTAGCTGTTAGTTAAAAACCAACTATTATTAAGCACAATTAGCCAACTATTAGTTGTGTAGCTAAAAACCAACTATTATTAACCACAATTAGCCAACTATTAGTTGTGTAGCAAAAAACCAACTATTATTAACCACAATTAGCCAACTATTAGTTGTGTAGCAAAACACCAACTATTATTAAGCACAATTAGCCAACTATTAGTTGTGTAGCAAAAAACCAACTATTATTAAGCACTATTAGCCAACTATTAGCTAGTCATAACCAATTGCTATTGAAATAGATGTATTAGCTTGCTAACAACTAGCTAATAGCCAGCTATTGAAATTCGTAGTTGCTATTTAGCTAAAAATGCTACTTGGGAGATATACCAACCGATGACAATACCACGCTAGCAACTTACGCCGATGATACTGTCATAATGACATCTAATACGGAGACTGGGGTGGCCTCACAAGTATTACAAGCCCATCTAGACAAAATCTGCAGCTGGTTCAAGATGTGGAGAATCAAGGTGAATGAGAGCAAGTCAGTTCATGTAACATTCACACTGAGAAGAGGTACTTGCCCGCCAGTCACATTCAACAATGAGCCAATCCCACAGTCCAATGAAGTGAAATACCTGGGTATGCTTCTGGACCGGAGGCTCACCTGGGCGCAGCTTATTAAAACAAAAAAGAAACAACTGAATCTGAGATTGACAAGGATGTACTGGCTCATAGGAATAAACTCAAAGCTGTCGTTAGAGAACAGACTCTTAATATACAAGACAATTCTTAAGCCTGTTTGGACCTACGGATTACAACTTTGGGGAGCTGCAAGCGCTACAAACATAGCAAAAATCCAGACATTTCAAAACAAAGTTTTAAAAACAATTACTAGTGTTCCCATATATTACCCCAACTGTTTAATACACGACCAATTAAAAGTGCCAACAGTCCAAGAGGAAATAGTGACCCACAGCGAGAGGTACCAACGCCGACTGCAAGAACATCCAAATTTACTTGCAGTAAATCTACTAAATCCACCACAATTTAGAAGATTAAAGCGACGCGATCCACTGGATCTAATCAACGATCATTAGAATGAAATATACCGGGTCATAGAGTAAACTGCTGGACGTTAGTCAACATGCAGCGGTATCATTAGTAATAAGGGAGAGTGCTACCGAGCAATCTCTCTACACGTCATCATTTACATCACTCAGTGTTGCTCAATGTTTTATTATTAACAGATTGTAACAGTTCTATTATAAAAAAAATAAGAAAAATATTGTCACGAGTCTTTTGTGACGGGGATCTTTTATACCTTTTTGAATTAAAACGGTTCCGAAACTTTAACAGATTTATTTAAATAACTAGCAACGAATATTTACATACACCTTAAATCTAATACTTAAAATTAATTCTTACATTATACTTGGGGGTTGCAGATTCTTAACCATTCTTTATTATAACCAAATACGTTCCCTTAGGGTTAATTGATTTTCATCTTATTACGCATCGCCACTAAACTCTTAACTCGTAATCGCACTTGTAACTTCAAACACCGACTGACTGAGCTCCGTTCAATTCCCCTTTGAGAAAACTTGGAAACTTTTCCATCAACCTATTTTACATTACTAAACACATCCGGGACATCGCCTTTTACTCTTAATGTCAATTTTGCTATAATTGCTTAGGCGAGTCGTGTATTAATATTTTTATTATTTTTATTTTATTATAAATGTGACAATATTACAAAATAAAACTAATAAAAATAAACCCTAAAATAAATCACTACTGTTTACTATTTTTATTCTGTATCTGACGCGTTTACTTCAGCCGTATTGTTTTCAAAAACCTTGAGATTTTTATAGAAGTCGTTGGTACATACGTGATCGTTGAGTTACGATCTTCACTTAAAAAAATTATGGTCACATCTATGAATTGAAAAAGAACGTAACTTGAGTTACGATCTTGTTACTGTTTAATTTAAAAAATTAAGGTGAGATACGATGTTTCTCCACTTGCTATTTCTGCTAAAATTTGTCGTAGAAATAAGAGAGTTTTACTGAAAAAAAGGTATTTTTTTCCTGATTACAGTAATGGTATTAACTCAATTTGATCGTAAATCCAGTTACGATCTTCTTCGTTGGGAGTGTCGATATTACCTGCTTGTAATGTTAGAGTACCTGCAATGTTGGTATCAATCTGAGTTTTAGCACTTGGAAATATAGTGAACATTTTTCTGTGTACTATTACTACTAGTAAACTATAAAAAATAACTTCCCAATTTAACAAGCGTATAACAATAAATTGTCCAGATGGCAATGATTGTAACAATTTTTTTTTGGTTAAATTTGAGATAAAAGCTGTCATCTATTTAAAATCATTATACCTAGATTTGAACAAAATTTTGTAATATCATCACACCAATAGGGAACAGCCCAGTTCGGCGCAGCCGTTTCGGCGTAGCCTTTTCGGCGCAGCTCTTTCGGCGCAGTCGATTCGGCGCGAGGCCGGTTCGGCGCAGAACCGGTTCGGCGAAGACCCGATTCGGCGCGAGAACGGTTCGGCGTAGAACCGATTCGGCGCGAGTACAGTTCGGCGCAGTCCCGATTCGGTGCGAGTACAGTTCGGCGCAGTCCCGATTCGGCGCGAGGCCGGTTCGGCGCAAGATATTGGTTCAGAAAACCTGAATATTTAAATTTATTACTACAGAAAAACCTCGATTATCAGTCAGCTTTGAGATCTATTATTGGTAGACTTAAAATTTTACTCTCCATTTTACCCGCTACGCCACCCTTACTTTTTATTTAAAAAAAATAATAATTATTTAAAAAAAATTTATTATTTAAATATATAAAAACAAAATTACTCGCGCATAGCAAAATTATGCGCCAATCCGCATAACGGATTTAAGTAATTTAAATGAAAAGTGGGTGGCCACATTGGTATTAAATTAATATCAGGTCCCGTTTGATGCGGCATGTCTGGTTTTGAATATTTCCGGAATCTCTAATTTGCGTTCAACTCAGTAAAATCATCATTGAGGCGCGGCTGATCTAACCACCGGGATGTAAACCACCGGAATCTATTTTTTTGGGAATGGCCATAAAACCTCGATGATTCGGGTTGGTTGGTAAATTAAAATATTCAGGTTTTCTGAACCTGATAAAATCTGGAAATCTCGCGCCGAAACGGGTTTGCGCCGAAACAGGTTTGCGCCGAACCGGCTTCGCGCCGAATAGGGACTGCTCCGAACTGTACTCGCGCCGAATGGGGTCTGCGCCAAACTGTACTCGCGCCGAATGGGGTCTGCGCCGAACCGTACTCGCGCCGAATGGGGTCTGCGCCGAACCGTACTCGCGCCGAAACGGCTACGCCGAACTGTACTACAATAACTATGTAACTCAAAAATTGGCTACTTTGAGTTATCTATATAAAAGATTTTGTACCATGTTATCTAGTTAATTAACAATTTCCTGTAAATATGTACTTTTTAGCAAATAAAACTAAGCTTTTAACAAATTATTTGCATGCCCCTGTTTGAAATAGTTTAAGAATTAGCTTAATTACTTCCCTATAAGGAAGTATTGTAATCATGAAAAAATTCGATGTCGATATTTTAACGGAAATATCCGTTTTGAGCATTTCTGAATCCGTTTTGACTACTTTCGCAATGATGTCTGTATGTATGTCTGTATGTATGTATGTATGTGTGTATGTATGGATGTATGTAACGCAAAATGTCTGTAAGTTCTGTATCTCTGGAACGAATTGTTATATAGTAACAAAATTTCATATTTAACACTTTAATCGGTATACAAAAGCACCATTTGATTTTGGAGGAAATCCTTAAACCGGAAGTAGCACTTCACTTGAAGGACGAAATGGTTTTTCTTAAATATCTCAGGAACGAATTGTTATCTAGTAACCAAATTTCATATTTAACACTTCAATCAGTATACTAAAGCACCATTTGATTTTGGAGGAAATCCTTAAACCAGAAGTAGCACTTCACTTGGAGGACGAAATGGTTTTTCTTAAATATCTCAGGAACGAATTGTTATCTAGTAACCAAATTTCATATTTAACACTTTAATCAGTATACTAAAGTACCATGTGATTTTGGAGGAAATCTCTAAACCGGAAGTAGCACTTTACTTGAATAATAATTGAATGAATAATATGTATAATACAATAAATGAATAATAAAATAATATTTCTGCGAATCTTTAGATGAACGATAAAGGAATGATTCCTTATAGGGAAGTCATGTGCTGGCCACATCAGATTTTTTTATCTTGACCTTGCGTTGTCTGATATGGAAATTGTAGGGAACGTGTTTGAAGTTTTCAAGTGAGTGTTATTTTTGTGTTTGGCAGTTTTTGACTTCATTTTAATTAGGTTTTAAATTGTAATTCACTCTGAAAGAACCTGGATATTTAATGTTGAGGAACTTTGAATGCAAACGAAAAATATATCAAAATTTTCAAAAAGAATCAATGACTGGTAAGGGTTTTATAATGACTTTTAGAATTAGTGCCGAGATAATGTGAATTTCTAAGTAAACCTTAGTTTTATTTGCGAAAAAGTACATATTTACAGGAAATTTTTCATCATTTTGTTAGGTTTTGGTAACATTTGATTTGAGTATTAATTAGCAAATACGCATAACCTAATCAAAATAGGTTAAATAGTCGCACAAATAAATTAATACCACACGGCACAATGGTTTTGCTGACTTGCATCCCAATTTAATCTTGTTTCTGAATTATCTCAAGGCTACAAAATCACGTTACCTAGTTATTGTATTGGAGTGATGAGAGAAGAATTGTCGCTCGCTTCTTAGAAAATTAGTCAATTTATTTCTACGGGTGGTTTAACAGCATCTAATAACCTTATAGGTTATTTATTTGCTTTGTCAGAATAAAAATTGGGAGTCGTATATGAACAATTTGAAATTTTTAATAATTTACCTCAACACATCTTGATGGTTAATGTACCATCTTATCAGCATGCATAAGAGTGACGAATACAACGTACACTTTTAGAAACCTTTATAAGTAATTAGCTACAAAAATAATTATGATCAACAAAGGTTCAATGCCCAACTTACCTGAAAAAATATTTAAAAAATCTGATGTGGCCATCGCATAACTTTCCGAACAGACGCAAATTTTTACATTATATTTTTAAATAAAATGGTTACATAATTTCAACAGTAAATCGATGAAAAATTTCATATTTTGCCAAAATAGGAAGAAAAAAACTTTTGAATGCCTATATCTTGCACACGAAGCATTTTTGGACCCATGTTATTAGAAACTTTTCATCTTATTTTCGTTAGTAGAATGCGGTTTACTATTTTATTTACAAATACAAAAAATTTTTACAAATACAAAAATTTTTTAAAACGCCCTGTATATTTTAGAGAAAAACTTGTAGGACAAAAAATGTAGGAAATTCCATAGCGCTAATTTTTTGTTATTAATATTTTTACATATTTAATTTCGTTTCGAAGTTATGACGCATAATGTCATAATAGCTCCAGGTAAACCCCCCTTTCCCGTTACACGATTTAAATTATTTTCATCTGGCTTCGTCCTACGACAGGAAAAAGCTTATATGCAAAATTTGGAATGATTTGCTTGCTTCGTTTAGACGCTATCGTGTTCACAGACGTACATACACACACACACACATACATACAGACATCCTTCCAAAAATGATAAAAATGGATTCAGGGGACCTCAAAACGTGAACATCTGTCAAAAAATTGGGGGGTCAAATTTTGACTGATAACACCTCCTTACCTAGGGGTTCGGAAAGTAAAAATTTGCAATTCACAAACAATGCGGTTGAACAATCAACGCTTCTAAACATAATACGGTGATAATACGTTATTTTTAAGTAACACAGAGCAGGATTTGAACCCGTGAATCTTGGCATGAAAGCTCACGGTTATATATTTAAAAAAATAGTCAAGTGCCCCTAAATAATCAATAAACATAAACAAGGCATTAATAAACATTTATTATTAACTATAATAACAGAAAAATGAACAACAATGTATAAAGTTTGGGCCTTTCTTATTTTATTTCTTTCTACTTTCACGACGGGGAATAATTTGATACAAAGGTGAAATCACTTATAAATGAATTTTAACAAAAGATTCGAACACCTTTTTACTTCCCTATAAGGAAGTATTGTAATCATGAAAAAATTCGATGTCGATATTTTAACGGAAATATCCGTTTTGAGCATTTCTGAATCCGTTTTGACTACTTTCGCAATGATGTCTGTATGTATGTATGTGTGTATGTATGTATGTATGGATGTATGAAACGCAAAATGTCTGTAAGTTCTGTATCTCTGGAACGAATTGTTATATAGTAACCAAATTTCATATTTAACACTTTAATCGGTATACAAAGGCACCATTTGATTTTGGAGGAAATCCTTAAACCGGAAGTAGCACTTCACTTGAAGGACGAAATGGTTTTTCTTAAATATCTCAGGAACGAATTGTTATCTAGTAACCAAATTTCATATTTAACACTTTAATCAGTATACTAAAGCACCATGTGATTTTGGAGAAAATCCCTAAACCGCAAGTAGCACTTTACTTGAAGGACGAAATGGTTTTTCTTCAATATCTCAGGAACAAATTGTTATATAGTAACCAAATTTCATATTTAACACTTTAATCGGTATACAAAGGCACCATTTGATTTTGGAGGAAATCCTTAAACCGGAAGTAGCACTTCACTTGAAGGACGAAATGGTTTTTCTTAAATATCTCAGGAACGAATTGTTATCTAGTAACCAAATTTCATATTTAACACTTTAATCAGTATACTAAAGCACCATGTGATTTTGGAGAAAATCCCTAAACCGCAAGTAGCACTTTACTTGAAGGACGAAATGGTTTTTCTTAAATATCTCAGGAACGAATTGTTATCTAGTAACCAAATTTCATATTTAACACTTTAATCAGTATACTAAAGCACCATGTGATTTTGGAGGAAATCCCTAAACCGGAAGTAGCACTTTACTTGAAGGACGAAATGGTTTTTCTTCAATATCTCAGGAACAAATTGTTATATAGTAACCAAATTTCATATTTAACACTTTAATCAATATACGAAAGAACCATTTGATTTTGGAGGAAATCCCCAAACGGGAAATGGCACTTTACTTGAAGGACGAAATAGTTTTTCTTCAATATCTCAGGAACGAATTGTTATATAGTAACCAAATTTCATATTTAACACTTTAATCGGTATACGAAAGCACCATTTGATTTTGGAGGAAATCCCTAAACCGGAAGTAGCACCTTACTGGAAGTACGAAATGGTTTTTCTTAAATATTATATACGATAAATATTTTATTTATGAAATTTTTTTTTTAATCAAAATAAAAGCAAATACAATTTTCTATAAATATATTGGAATATATTTTTCTGTACCAAATACCATTTAAGAATTACAACAAATTTAATAATTTAATTAAATAATAAAATAAAATTTAAATAATATTTCTGCGAATCTTTAGATGAACGATGAAGGAATGATTCCTTATAGGGAAGTCATGTGCTGGCCACATCAGATTTTTTATTTTGGCGATTGCTTTTAAATCGTTTACTAAGGTCTGCTCTCCATACCATCATCAGACTCATCAGAACTATCTTCATCGTCGTTTGTGTGCTTGCGTGTAATATTTGATTTCTTAGCAGGTGATGGTGGTGAGAGTTCGTCAGGCTCCTTATTCAGTTTCGTGCTTGACGGCAAATCGGGTCCGAAGATTTCTCTTATTGCCTGCTCATATTTGTCTTCATCCTTTGATGAATTATATTCTACATCGTCGTTTGTGTGTTTGCGTGTAAATTTAGATGTATTAGCAGGTGAAAAAGCCTGATTCACCAGTTACTTTATAACCAACCCTCGAGTCTTATTTAAAATTAAGTTTATTATCTTGTATATTATAATAATATGTTGTAATTATGTCGTAATCGAAGTGCATTGTATGTAGCTAATGTCACGTTGATAAGGAAATGGTCGCTACCCTCAACTTGACGACACGAGCATCAATTCCTACCAAGGTGAGCAGGTGCGTGATATAGCGATTGGTATTGGTTACTGCCGGTGCAAGGTTGACCGTGAAACAGCCTGATTCACCAGTAACTTTATAACCAACCGTCGAGTCTTCTTTAAAATTAAGTTTATTGTCGCACGATACAGCACAAGGGTGGACTATTTTGTCGGGGTATAGCCTTTACATTTTTAATCCTCCTTTTGAAATGGTAGGTAGGTACCTATTGAAGACAATATACAAATGTAACACATGTTACATTGACGTCAAGATATGTAACAGGGCGTCTTTGTGCTCGTCTGGACTGATAATATCTGTTGAGGGTGTCCTCCGCGAAGTTTCAATTACTGTACTTATGCAGCAGCATTATGTATGATCACAATAGCATAACGGAGACAACCATACGATTACAAAATTTGTAATTGTAGTGATAAACTATCTTTAAATAAAGGTATTTTTTTTAAATGGAGACCCAGAATTGAAGTTTGACAAAATTTCGTTATTGTTGTTAGTAGTATCAGCAAAAACTTCTTTTCGAAAAGAATCATTTTTAAAAAGAAATGTGATAGTGTTTAGAAGAGGCCCATAAGTAAAAAAACATTTTTTTTTAATTTGCTTATATATTTTAAGTGACGGGTCCCATTGTTGGTCGAAACGAACTCCAATAGGTATTTCGATGGGTTTATCGATAAACCTATTGAAGTATTTTGACCGTTTATACTTCGAATTAAAATCCATAAAGCTTCCTTTAGAGATGTAACGAATTTTATCAGTTCTTCTGTAACACCCGTGAAGATTTCTTGATCTTTATTCATTTTTATTTGATCATCAAATACTACTGTTGGTCCTCCATAAATCAGTGACGTGTCTTTAGATATTTCTAACATCTTCCTACTTATTTTCTTTTGCGATTCGGTCAAACCCGTAATTTTACTTTCACAGTGGGGAGTAAAATGATTCAAGTTTGTCATAGAATTAATTTTATTCTTAAAAACAGCACCATTACTATTTCCTTTTTTATCGATGGTATGTTCCAAATTAATGTTATAATTTGAGGGATTCAAACAATTGTTTTCAGTCGATTCTGTTATGTTTTGAGCTGCCAGTATGTCTATATTTTGATTGATATTTTGTGATGAATTTTTAATTTTAAAGTAGTCGTTTATGGAGCTTTGTATATAGGTTTTGTGGTCCGCCTGGCACTTATTTTCGTTTACACCTTGGCATGTTTTAGCAGTTCTCCAATCAGAAGTAAACTTTAATTTTCTCCTTGCATTATTCTTACTTGTTTTTATTTTGTAGGTGCAGGGAAATTTATTGTTCCATTTCGTATTTGAGAACTCGTTAATATCTTGAGATGTTCCTTGCTGATCGATGGATAAAAAACCTGGAGTTATTAAATCGAATACTGAATCATTTTCTGAGAAAGGACAGCTGATACCAGAAGTGGAAGATGAAGTACTTGCTTCGTTAATCATTGGATTGAAACTATTCTCAGGTACTCCTTCTTTTGAAAACGCAAACTTGCTGCCATCATCTAAATTTTCGATTTCCCTAGCCACATCGCCCTTATATTCTTCACTCCATTTACATACATTTGAGAATCGGTTTAAACTATTAAATGAGTCCGTATAATCCTCAGCTTCAAAGCTTCTCGCAGAGGCATTTGACTGTGTAAATTTCAGAAGAGTTTCACGCTGATTTGTGTTCGATATCGAAAGGTTAATGTCAGGCACGTTTGTTATGCTTCTGGGAGGAAGATTTTCAAAAGTGAAGTCTTTTTCCTTTGAATCCACAAATTTCGGAAGACTTTCGCGCTGATTTGTGTTCGATATCGAAAGCGTAATATCAGACAACGGTCTGTTTGGAACCATAGGACAGGATGCGTTAATTGTTGATAAATCTTGCCCACCTTTGTTCGTTCCCAGCTTACTTTTCCCTTCGCGAAGATTGTAAATACTACAATAGTAACGAAATCGTGACTGATGGGAGCGCTTGTTTACTGTGGTATAACACTGTCCAAATTGATAAGCACACCTATCCGGCTCATTCTCCTTGTCGATATTATTTTTAAAAGAATTTATATTCCTAGGAAAGTAATTATTTCTATTACTAGCCATAATTATTTTCGAGTTATTGTATCGATTACGAGGCAGGATAATTGAACCTTAAAAGAACATTTTTGTTTTTTCTATGGAAGTTCTCCATCGTGATCTTATGAGTATGTAGTCTATTTGATTTCTAACCCCATCACCTGGTGACCGCCATGTATATCGTTTGCGGATGTGATGCTGATATATTGTGTTAGCAATTGTCAAATTGTTGTCGATACAAAAGTTTATCAGCCTCTCGCCTCTCTCATTTCTCTTGCCAACGCCATATCTTCCGATGACGTTCCTTATGTGCTCGTCGTCGTTTGTTGCTCCCACTTTAGCATTGAAATCGCCAACTACCACCAGCATCACTCTACTCGGGACACTCTGTACAGCCGTTTCCAGATCTCCATAAAACTCTTCGATGACCTCCTCGTCAGCTTCTGCTGTGGGCCCGTACACCTGAATTATGTTTGTAGTAATGGGTTTTGTGTTTATTTTTATGGTTATGATTCTATCGCTTAGTGGGTTGTAGCCATTTCTACTCTTGGATTAATGCCGGAGAAGTAGATGGTGTTTTTCTCTGATGTTGTGTAGTGACCCTTTCCTTTCCAGTGAGTTTCCGCTATTCCGGCAATGTCTATGCCATTTCGCGCCAGTTCACTCTCCACGATGCTTGTCTTTCTAGGTTGTAACAGTCCCCGGACATTCCAGGTTCCTATTCTTATAGCATCCTTGTGTGTTAGTCTGATAGTGTTTGTCGTGAGATCTCTCATTGTACTCCCCCCGGAGATCCGATTGGGGGAGTTGTTTTAACTCCGGAACATTTTACTTTGATTGATGCCATTGACTTTCTTGGGAATTGGTTGCCTGAGGTGGTTTCCCGTTGCCTTCCTCAGTGTTTTCTCGGGGTTTCTCCCAGTGATCAGAGCCTCGTTTGCGTAAACAGGGTATACCGAGTCCATTCAGGATGGTAGGTGAGGTTGACATTTGCACAGTAGAGGCTTTATGTTGCGCATCTCTGTCCCATTATACCCCTTTCTTAAAAATAAGTTCATATTTTAAAATGAAAAACAAGTATCCCTTCCAATTTACAAAGATAAAGCCATGCTTCCCCTCAAACCTCATTCTCCATAAAAACACAATAGGACCCATTAATTTGATGATGGTAGGATAATGTATCATTAGACCAACTTGATAAAAGAAAATAACGAGTCTTCACTTTCGCCCGAAGATGCAAAGAAACGTCAAGAAAAGATGCTTTCAGGCCGGTAAGATATTTTGTGAGTAATTGCTGCCCAAAAGGTGAAAAAAGCATCTAGTATAATAAACGCAAAGAATAAAAGTAAACTAACAAACTCAAATTCAAATTTTCTAGAACTAAATTATGATGTGAAAGAAAATGAACAAAATGTTGTTTCAAAAGTTAAACGAAAAACATCTAATTCTACTCCACTACAGACTAGAAATCCTGTAAACCGAACACCGGTAGCTTTACAAAAAAATTCAATTCCAAGTGCAGCTTACCAGAAACAAACCATATGGAAGAACTTGCTACTTATCCGCTTAATGCTCAAATTTCCGTTTTTATTTCTAAACTAACTTCAATTGGACTTCCAGAAAACACAATTCAAACAATAGTGGAATGTGCAAGTGAATTTATAAATCCCATATTTGCTCATCTATTACATAAAATGGATAACGCGACTACCGAAAATAAACTTAATGACGTAAAAAGTTTACTTCATGACTGTAACCATTTATTTATGGATTTTAATTCGAAGTATAAACGGTCAAAATACTTCAATAGGTTTCGATAAACCCATCGAAATACCTATTGGAGTTCGTTTCGACCAACAATGGGACCCGTCACTTAAAATATATAAGCAAATTAAAAAAAAAATGTTTTTTTACTTATGGGCCTCTTCTAAACACTATCACATTTCTTTTTAAAAATGATTCTTTTCAAAAAGAAATTTTTGCTGATACTACTAACAACAATAACGAAATTTTGTCAAACTTCAATTCTGGGTCTCTATTTAAAAAAAATACCTTTATTTAAAGATAGTTTATCACTACAATTACAAATTTTGTAATCGTATGGTTGTCTCCGTTATGCTATTGTGATCATACATAATGCTGCTGCATAAGTACAGTAATTGAAACTTCGCGGAGGACACCCTCAACAGATATTATCAGTCCAGACGAGCACAAAGACGCCCTGTTACATATCTTGACGTCAATGTAACATGTGTTACATTTGTATAATGTCTTCAATAGGTACCTACCTACCATTTCAAAAGGAGGATTAAAAATGTAAAGGCTATACCCCGACAAATAGTCCACCCTTGTGCTGTATCGTGCGATAATAAACTTAATTTTAAAGAAGACTCGACGGTTGGTTATAAAGTAACTGGTGAATCAGGCTTTTTCACCTGCTAATACATCTAAATTTACACGCAAACACACAAACGACGATGTAGAATATAATTCATCAAAGGATGAAGACAAATATGAGCAGGCAATAAGAGAAATCTTCGGACCCGATTTGCCGTCAAGCACGAAACTGAATAAGGAGCCTGACGAACTCTCACCACCATCACCTGCTAAGAAATCAAATATTACACGCAAGCACACAAACGACGATGAAGATAGTTCTGATGAGTCTGATGATGGTATGGAGAGCAGACCTTATGTAAACGATTCAAAAGCAATCGCCAAAATAAAAAAGGTGTTCGAATCTTTTGTTAAAATTCATTTATAAGTGATTTCACCTTTGTATCAAATTATTCCCCGTCGTGAAAGTAGAAAGAAATAAAATAAGAAAGGCCCAAACTTTATACATTGTTGTTCATTTTTCTGTTATTATAGTTAATAATAAATGTTTATTAATGCCTTGTTTATGTTTATTTATTATTTATTAGGGGCACTTGACTATTTTTTTAAATATATAACCGTGAGCTTTCATGCCAAGATTCACGGGTTCAAATCCTGCTCTGTGTTACTTAAAAATAACGTATTATCACCGTATTATGTTTAGAAGCGTTGATTGTTCAACCGCATTGTTTGTGAATTGCAAATTTTTTAAATAATGAAGCTCATTGCACGCAGGCATTAGAGGAAAGTACTATTGTCTATGGAATCAAAAATCGTTGCATTTTGAATAATTTAAAATGTTTCAAAGTTTGCGAGAATTTTTCTGTGGATAGTATATTTCATGACATTTTAGAAGGGGTGGCACAGTATGAAATTAAATTATTATTAAAATTTGTAATTGCAGAAAACTTGATTACATTAACTTCAATAAACAGTCTAAAAGTCTTTTAACTATGGCCAATTTGAAAACTGCAACAAGCCAAGTCCTATTATCCTTGACAAGCCAGGACATAATATTGGTCAAAGAGGCGGCCAATGTTGGTGTCTAATTAGATTCTTACCATTTTTAATTGCTGATATTTATGACAAATGTAAACCGAAAATGAAAGTAATTCTTTTATTGCTTAAAATAATGAACATAATATTCTCTCCGGAAGTAACACATAACATGATCGCTCGTTTATTTATTTAATAATAATAATAGACTTTATTCCTCATAGAACAACGGTTCAGCATAACACATTTTTAAATATATATAAAATTTTACAAAACAATACTTCAGCATCACCTAAACATTATGAAAGAAAAAAAATACATTAAGGATAATGAAACCGAAGGACATGATTTGCATTTGGTTAAGGCACCGCTATCACATGAGGAAAGGGCGGAGTTCAGAATGACCCTCATAGCGAAGGCCGCCTGCTCTTCCACTCAACCCAAAAGACTGGCATGCGTACACTTCAAGGCCCCCCGAGACCCCAACGGCAGCTAACGCGATCGGCAATCATGGCACTCATTCACATTACCATGAAAGTAATGTTATGCAATGTCATGCACTCTGTTCAGCAAAAAGTCCCTCCCAGACTCGCTTCCTAAAGACCTGTAGGGATAACTCCTTAAGTTCATCCGGGCAATTGTTATATAAAGTGGTTATGTTATAAACAAACGAACGCCTGAATAAAGTCAGTTTATGGCGTGGTATAATTAAATATATTTTTCGACGTAAGTTCAGATTATGCACATCTGTACGGAATGTAATTTTATTATAAAGATAAGGTGGTTTATGTGTCGTGATTATTTTATGAAATAGAGAGAGTGAGTGTAACTTACGTCGATTACTCATATTGAGCCAGTATGCAGTTGAAAGCGTGTGGGTTACTCTATCGTATTTACGTATACCATAGATTAGACGAAGACAACTGTTGTGAACCCGCTGAACCCGACGAACATCGATGGAATCGAGACATGGCCCATATACAACATCACAATGATTAAAATGCGATAAGACCAGAGAGTCGCACAAGATCCTTCTAAGATGAGAAGATAAAAAATCCTTATGTTGATACATCAACTTTAAATTCATATAGGCCCTCTGAATGCAACCCGTAACATGCGTTTTAAACCTCAGTTTAGCATCAATGTGCAAATCCAAAACTCGGGCATCCTCCGAGATTGCAAGAGCTGAACCGCCCATATTAATTCTCAACGACCCCTTAAACTCATCAGAACCCCTACCAAAAAAGACAACCTTAGACTTGTTTGGATTAAGCATAAGTGAATATCTACCAGAACCGTTGTACAATGAGTGTAAATCATCGTTAATGATTCTACAGGCTTCAGAAACATCAGTTGGATAAAAGGAATAGTACAGCTGGGTGTCGTCAGCGTACATATGCATATTACAATGTTTTATAAGCCCCGGAAGTCTGGATGTGTAAATGGAAAACAGCAGAGGTCCTAAGATTGAACCCTGAGGAACACCGGCCGACACAGGTAGAGGATGAGAAATACTGCGTCCAATAACCACCTGCTGACATCTACCAGATAAGAAACTAGAAAAGAGCCGATTTGCGCTCTCCGAAACACCAAAAAACTTTATCATAGCTATTATCAACTTATGACTGACAGTATCAAATGCTTTGCTATAATCCAATCAAGTGTTACCATACCCCTATCAGCAGCGTGAATTATATCATTTGATACATTTAGCATGGCTGTAGCACAACTATGTAAAGGTCTAAATCCTGATTGAACACAAGGGAGGATATCATTTTGATCTAAAAATGATCTCAATTGCATTTCCATAACCCTTTCAACAATCTTAGATAGTACACTTAACAGACTTATGGGTCTCAACTGAGATAACTCGGAAGGTGGCCTTACCTTGGGCAGGGGAGTAACTATTGCCTTTTTCCAAACATCAGGAAACACACCCTCCAGTAAGCATGTGTTAACGATATGTGTAACGAAAGGGTAAATATATGGACAGCAAAGTCCTAGAAGAGAAACGTTAAATCCGTCCGCTCCGGTTGCGTTAGACTTAATAGAAGCAAAAATATGACTGACGTCAGACACCTCGACCAAATTAAAATGAAAGTCACATATACTATTAGGTTTGAATTTGTTGTTATTAAAGTAATCAATTAGGGCACCATCATCTGTAGATTTTGTAGCAGAGACAAAAAATTTGTTGATAGCATCGCAATCCATCAACTTTTCCGAAATATTGTTATTCGGGGACAACTTAACATTAAGGTCTTTAAGAGTTCTCCACAACTGTTTAGAATTACTACTTTCTACATCAGATTTTAAGTAAGCGCGTTTATCGGCACGAACCGACATAGTGGTTAAATTTCTCAACGTTTTGTAGTCAAGCCAATTCTGTTGTAGTTTTGTACGTTTGAATTTAGAAAAAGCCTTATCCCGTAAATGCATAAGAAGTCTGACGTTATCTGTTAGCCATGGAGCAGGCTTCTTAGTGACTCGAACGACTCTAGTGGGAGCGTGTATGTTTATTACATTCAGCAAGTTTCCGTTGAAGAAAGCCAACTTATCGTTAACGTCAGGTAATCGAAACATATCGTGAAACGGAATCAATTGCAGATCAGATAGGAACAGATCTCGGTTGAAATTTCGAAAGTCTCTGACAACTTTAAGCAATGGTACTTTGGATGGTCTAGCACAACGGTGGGCAACCTCCGGCCTGCGGGCCAACTCCGGTTCGCGTAAAGTTCTAATCCGGCCCGCGAGATCTTTAGAAGAAATAATAAATAAATATTTTCAAAAACAAAAATTTTAAAGAAAAGGATTAGGTTAGTACCTAACATAAAGAAAAAGGAGAGATCTACAGTTTAATTTTCGATATAATTCGTCTTATTTAAATTAAATTAAAAAGTATTGTATAAAGTAAATTGAAAAGTACACTAGACCCTCCATGTACGCGAGTTCGATGTACGCGAATTCAGAATAACGCGAATTAGATTTTGATACCTGAATTTTTTATACGCGAAGTAAAATTCCCTTTAACGCGAATTAAGTTTTCGCGTATTATTAAAATAACTAGGTGGCACAGTCGGCCTACCGGCCGCCTTTAGCCATCTAGACCGTGTAGAATGTGGTTGTTCGGCCTTCGGCCTCACTACAAGGTTCTAAAGTAGCCTATGTTTTTCGTAGCGTTGTAAATATCGTAACTTCCACACCAAATTTGGTTAAGATTGGTCAAATAGAAACGTAAAGCACGTGCACGCGTATTTGCATTGTCGATCGGTTGACAGTTTGACAGCATTCATTATTGTTTTTTAAGTTGATTTTGAGTAGCCTGCCTTCCTTTAAGGAATCTCGATAATCCTTTCATGCGCGTCCCTTGGGGACGCGCATGAAAGGATTATCGAGATTCCTTAAAGGAAGGCAGGCTACTCAAAATCAACTTTCCTTTCCTTTGCGAATTTTTGCACTATTTCAATACAAAAACATGCACAGGGACCTACATAATAACTGTGCCAAATTTGGTTCCGATCGGTCAAATGGTTTAGGAGTCTATAGGGAACATATTTTCAGAAAAAAATACAAGTAACAAAAATGTGTCCATTAACTATACTAAGGCCCGCGGACGAAACGTAAATATTATTCTGGCCCCTGTTATACAAAAGGTTGCCCACCCCTGGTCTAGCACACAATATAGTACAAAATATTAGTTCGTGGTCAGCGATATGTTCAGACCGAGTACCAGCATTACTATCCTCTCCGTCCTATCTGTTATAAGCAAATCCAGTAACGTTGACGTATCGTTCACAATACGTGTAGGGGAATCAATAATCTGGGAGAGATTCATCACATCCAGAACAGATCGAAGACGAATGGTTTCACTACTACAAGGTTTCAACCAATTTATGTTCACATCACCCAAACAGTACAGTTCGTCGGAAACACTTTGAGCCTCACAGAGTGCAATTTCTAATTCATCGAAAAAATTGTCGAGATGCAGTCTATTAGGATTGTATATACAACCAAATGCATACTTTACATTGTGAATAGACAATTGAATCCAGATTTGTTCAATATTAGGGGAGGAATGCAAGAGATTAAATTTTAAAGAGTTATGTATGTAAAATGCAACTCCTCCTCCACGGGAGTCACGGTCCCGACGAACAATTGCATACTTATCAATGTGAATAATTTCATTTAGATCCGAAGTTTTCAGCCAGGTCTCCGTGACACCCACTATATCATACTCATGCTGGATTATATGCTCCTTAAGTTTGTCAAAATGTTCATGGGCAAGCAATGAATGAACATTAACATGTGCAATACTGAGGTTTCTTACTCGACTCATACTATCTTAATGCTCAAAACTTCAAAAATAAAGCCCAAAAGCCAACCACGCAAATACCGGGGGAACGCGAGACCCGCCAAACACATAACCGCCACCAGCAATAGGTGCGACTTGAAAGATAATAGATAAATGTATTTAATTAACAGCAGCAAATGTGTCCCGGCAGTGCCGTAACTAGGGCGGTGCCAGCGGTGCCCAGGCACAGGGCGCAGACCCTGGAGGGGCACAGAAATGACCAGACTAGGACCAAGCTTTGGGTCATGCATGGTAGTTAGTAGCGTACATACAATACCTATTATTTATCGCGTAATATGGGTAGACATGCCTTACCATCAGCAGTGTGCACAGCTAATAAGATATATTCTTGTTACAAGCAAAAACCATTAATGATCATAGATGATGAGATCATAAATGTTAAGATTTCGTGTCGAGAGCCGTTGCGGGGTGAACGCCGGCGAGACGCGGATGGCTGTCTGCGGGGCCGTATAACTGGATGCGGGGCTTAGCTCGACGTCACACGGAGAGAAATGGGCCAAATAATATTTAAAAAAAAAAGAATACTTGAACGAGTTTTTAGGATGGCATACCAGACAATATTAAATAAATATAACAACTGTGAGGCTAGCGCATAGTAATTTATAGTCTTCGATTTTTGATGTAAGTTTTTATGACTTTTACAATAATTTCTTCGACCGAAGTTATTCGCGAGACTGTAGACAATGTTTTCGAAAAAGCCAAAAAAGTTTGTGAAGAGTGTGACATTGAAGACAATTTCCCTGAACAGCGAAGAAAGCGAGTAAAAAGACACGATTTAAGCGAGAGTTCAGACACCGGATACGACATTACCCCGCAACAGAGTTTCAAAATTCAATTGAATAAAGCACTAGACAGAATAATTTCTGAATTTACGTGGCGATTCGAAAAACTACATAGCATTCACCACTTTTTCAATTTTTTGACGGTAGAACACATAACTACATATTCAGTTGAAGAACTAAAAAAACATGCAGCTGATTTGAGTATGAAATATTCTGCAGATATAAATGCCACTGAATTTTGGGCCGAATTAGAAACTTTGAAGAGTCAAGTTGAAGCGACTACATTATTTGATAAATGTGAATGTCAGTCAACTCTGGGTCTTCTTAGAGCTATAGTAGAACTAGATTTAAAGGAAATGTTTCCCAATGTAGTAGTCGCCTTAAAGATTTTTTTAACGATGCCAGTGAATGTAGCTTCTTGCGAGAGATCATGTAGTAAGCTCAAATTGATAAAGACGTACCTGCGCTCAACGATGGGCCAAGAAAGATTGTCTGGCCTCGCGATTTTGTCGATCGAACGCGACATAGCACGGCTCCTGTCGTATGAAAACGTAATAAAAGACTTCGCAACAAGAAAAGCGCGTAAAGTAAATCTCTGAATAGATAGTTTTTTTTGCATTCATGGTTTGTCTTGGGTTTTTCTTTTCTGACTTTACTGACGAGTATTTGGTATCATTTATATGTATTGTGTTATTGTGTATTGTGGTAAATCGTTTCGAATAAATGTTCCTTTTTTAAATCCAATGTATACATACTTATTCGAAATTCTACCTATACTTAAACCAAGACTTAGTTTCTTGATGATAGATTTTTTTTATAGACATTGTCAATTTTATTGTCAGAGCCGCCAGCCGGGTACGATTAGAACATTTTTCAAGGGCGCAGTTATAGAAGCTCGCACCGGGCGCATAAAAGGCTAGTTACGGCACTGTGTCCCGGGCCCAAAACCAAGATAGGCACGCAATACCAGTCGTTCCGGTTATCAATAACCGAAGTCAAATTATTAAAAAATATACTGGGACTCAACACAGTCTCAAAACTTCTATCACCAAACATGCACAATTGAAGTTAATTTATTTATAAAATAAAAAAAACATTTTGAGGTTGTTGCCAACCTCATCATAAAATGGACCCTGCAAATTGGCGGGGAGTTCATGCACAAATGATCTACTCCGCGCATACATAACTATTGAGAAAACTAAATAATGAAAATATGTATTATGTATCATGAAAGGTTATTATGATAAACAGCAAAACATGACATATTTCCATTCTTAACCCCTATTAGGTAAATTGAATAATAAAAAATTATTATATGTTTAATTAAAACAAGGAAAAAATAGAAATCTGTGATATGAATGTAGAATATTAGCAGTTATTCAAAATTATAAAAATCCCAACAATTATTAGATATTAATTTAAATAAGAAATATAATTCAAAACAAATTTAACTTGTGTACCGATTGATAACAAAATGCAAAATTAACTTGATAAGTTCCGTATATAAAGTAACAAATTGATGCACATTCAATATAGTCGCACCGCGCCAATAAAGTTTGTTATTTTAACTCACTCAGTGAAGTGGCCGTCAACAGCAACCTAGAGATTCTTTCACCATCCGAAGCAGTCCTCACAAATATCTTGCCATCTCGTGTACTGACACATCGCGTTCCATACTTTCGAACTGCTTCCCCGTACACCTCAAGTCTCTTCCTGGTTAGATCTTCCTTCAATACATATTGGGTACCTTTAAGATTTTTTTTATTGTTAAATACTAGGGATCTCTTCTGATAGGATGTGAATCTGATCAAAATAGCCCGAGACTTCAGGTCCATCTTTTTGCCTACCCGGTATATGCTATCAAAATCATTCGCGAACACTTCTAATTTCTGGTTCTCCTTTATGATGTTCATAACCAATCCAGCGACATTTTCGTTCACCTGTTCAGGAACACCGTATAATCGCAGACCATTTCTTCGGCTGTACTGTTCCAGCTCATCCAACTTTTCCTCCAGGAAAATAATACGCTGCCGATTCTCAGATGTCGCCTTGTTAATATTACTAATTGAACATTGCAGTGCATCAAATCTTTCTTCCATTCTCTTGGTGAAGACTTCAAGGACTTTTTCACAGATCTTGATCACATCCGCACTCCCGCTATCGTCGGAAATAGATCCGCTACGAGTTTTCGTCATCTCTATTGTTCTCCTTTTACCAATGCTGAAGACTTTAAAGGAACGTGACGACTATAATTATTATGTTAATATATTGCCATCAGCGAATGTTTAACAGATGATACCATTGGCATACCACACTACTCCACTCACTGTGCGACGAAACGTGAACACTTATAATTCAAAAATATGACAAGAAAACGTACTACTTATTAAATTTTGCAGCGGAGCACCTAAATACGACTCTAAGCGGCCATGTTGGTATGATCTATTTTTTTATTTTATATTTTTTCATTTATTTATTTATTTAAACATTTCAACGGACGAATCCAATTACAGAAAGTAATTACAATATACCATGTGGTACCAAAATAAATATGTAAGTTTACATAACTTAATTTCACAAATTCAAAAATGAGGTTGATATTCGTAGTCCACTCACTCCAATGCGGCTACATGAGAGTGAAAGTCAAAAATGACATAAGGACATAAGGTGACATAAGGTTTAGAAAACCTTATATAAGAACACCACAGCTTATTAATGTCTGAATTTCAAGTTCATCTACTTTCAAAGCATCATCTAATGATACATTATCCTACCATCATCAAATTAATGGGTCCTATTGTGTTTTTATGGGGAATGAGGTTTGAGGGGAAGCATGGCTTTATCTTTGTAAATTGGAAGTGTTACTTGTTTTTCATTTTAAAATATGAACTTATTTTTAAGAAAGGGGTATAATGGGACAGAGATGCGCAACTAAAGCCTCTACTGTGCAAATGTTAACCTCACCTACCATCCTGAATGGACTCGGTATACCCTGTTTACGCAAACGAGGCTCTGACGACCGAGTCATGGCGGCATAACCGTTTTAACTGGAATTATGGAAATATAATTCTGATCACTGGGAGAAACCCCGAGAAAACACTGAGGAAGGCAACGGGAAACCACCTCAGGCAACCAATTCCCAAGAAAGTCAATGGCATCACTCAAAGTAAAATGTTCCGGATGTAAAACTACTCCCCCAATCGGATCTCCGGGGGGAGTACAATGAGAGATCTCACGACAAACACTATCAGACTAACACACAAGGATGCTATAAGAATAGGAACCTGGAATGTCCGGCGACTGTTACAACCTAGAAAGACCAGCATCGTGGAGAGTGAACTGGCGCGAAATGGCATAGACATTGCCGGAATAGCGGAAACTCACTGGAAAGGAAAGGGTCACTACACAACATCAGAGAAAAACACCATCTACTTCTCCGGCCATGAATCCAAGAGTAGAAATGGCGTCGCAATTATGACATCGAAAAAGATGAGTAAATACATCGCGGGCTACAACTCACTAAGCGATAGAATCATAACCATAAAAATAAACACAAAACCCATTACTACAAACATAATTCAGGTGTACGCGCCCACAGCAGAAGCTGACGAGGAGGTCATTGAAGAGTTTTATGGAGAGCTGGAAACGACTGTACAGAGTGTCCCGAGTAGAGTGATGCTGGTGGTAGTTGGCGATTTCAATGCTAAAGTGGGAGCAACAAACGACGACGAGCACATAAGGAACGTCATCGGAAGATATGGCGTTGGCAAGAGAAATGAGAGAGGCGAGAGGCTGATAAACTTTTGTATCGACAACAATTTGACAATTGCTAACACAATATATCAGCATCACATCCGCAGACGATACACATGGCGGTCACCAAGTGATGGGGTTAGAAATCAAATAGACTACATACTCATAAGATCACTATGGAGAACTTCCATAAGAAAAACAAAAATATTCTTTTAAGGTTCAATTATCCTGCCTCGTAATCGATACAATAACTCGAAAATAATTATGGCTAGTAATAGAAATAATTACTTTCCTAGGAATATAAATTCTTTTAAAAATAATATCGACAAGGAGAATGAGCCGGATAGGTGTGCTTATCAATTTGGACAGTGTTATACCACAGTCAAAAAGCGCTCCCATCAGTCACGATTTCGTTACTATTGTAGTATTGACAATCTTCGCGAAGGGAAAAGTAAGCTGGGAACGAACAAAGGTGGGCAAGATTTATCAACAATTAACGCATCCTGTCCTATGGTTCCAAACAGACCGTTGTCTGATATTACTCTTTCGATATCGAACACAAATCAGCGCGAAAGTCTTCCGAAAATTGTGGATTCAAAGGAAAAAGACTTCACTTTTGAAAATCTTCCTCCCAGAAGCATAACCAACGTGCCTGACATTAACCTTTCGATATCGAACACAAATCAGCGTGAAAGTCTTCTGAAATTTACACAGTCAAATGCCTCTGCGAGAAGCTTTGAAGCTGAGGATTATGAAGCTGAGGTGATGGAGTTAGAAATCAAATAGACTACATACTCATAAGATCACGATGGAGAACTTCCATATGAAAAACAAAAACTTACCATGGTGCAGAATGCGGTAGTGATCACAATCTCCTAGTAGCTGACTTCCGATTGAAACTTAAAGCAGTACAAAAAACCACCATAAGAGCAAAAGTTATAACCAACGAAAATGGAGAAGAGTTTTCCAAGAGAATAGAAGAAACGTACAACAAGAACGCATCCGCAAAGATAGCAGATGCACCACCTGAACAAACATGGCAAGAAACTAAGGATATGATTGAGATGACATTGAAAGAAATCCCTCCTACCCGACTGCCTACCAAACGGAAGCAATGGACGACGGATGCCACCCTCCAAATTATAGAACAGAGGAGAGAAATAAAAAGAGATGGTATGAACACGAACGATCAACGTGCAAAATGTGAAGAACACAATCACCTGATACAAAGGGCTTGTAGAAGGGACAAGAACAACTATATCCAAAAACTATGCAATGAAGTTGCATAGTTGAATAGAAATAGTACCAGAGACATGTTCATGGCAATCAAGAGAATAACGAGACGTTTTTCACCGCGTTCATGGGCTATTAGGAATACTGAGGAAGATAAAATCACAGATATACATGGGGTGATGGAAGTATGGAGGAAATACTTTGGAAAGCTGTTTAAAGCTGAAGAAATTGATGTCGCCCATTCCTCAATGTCTCAAGATACGGAGCGAGAGCCTAACATTCTAAAGGACGAGATAAGAGACGCTATAAATAAACTAAAGCTCAACAAAGCTGTAGGAGTAGATGGGGTCGCTGCGGGAATCATACAAGCCATGGGAGAGACAGGTGTAACAATAATACATGCTATCCGTCAAAGAATATGGGAAACCGGAGAATGTCTCGTCAGTAGATGGCTCAGTTTTTGGCGTTATTGGCCACCATTTTATAGTTATACTGTACGTGTTTGGCCACGTTCGTTTATATAAAGTAATAAATATAATAGTATAGTGCTTTATATTGAAACTTAATTTAAGCAATAAACTATTAGTTCAATATGGTTAAAATTCTGACTTCCGAAGAGTTGCAAAATGACAGTCAAACACCATATAATTTAAATGACGACTACCAAATTAAAACCGAGGTGGTAGAAGACGAGAAATTTAATAAACTAAAGCTCAACAAAGCTGTAGGAGTAGATGGGGTCGCTGCGTAAATCATACAAGCCATGGGAGAGACATGTGTAACAATAATACATGCTATCTGTCAGAGAATATGGGAAATCGGAGAATGTCTCGTCAGTAGATGGCTCAGTTTTTGGCGTTATTGGCCACCATTTTATAGTTATACTGCACGTGTTTGGCCACGTTCGTTTCACGTTCGTTTATATAAAGTAATAAATATAATATAGTGCTTTATATTGAAACTTAATTTAAGCAATAAACTATTAGTTCAATATGGTTAAAATTCTGACTTCCGAAGAGTTGCAAAATGACAGTCAAACACCATATAATTTAAATGACGACTACCAAATTAAAACCGAGGTGGTAGAGGACGAGAAATTTAATAAACTAAAGCTCAACAAAGCTGTAGGAGTAGATGGGGTCGCTGCGTAAATCATACAAGCCATGGGAGAGACATGTGTAACAATAATACATGCTATCTGTCAGAGAATATGGGAAATCGGAGAATGTCTCGTCAGTAGATGGCTCAGTTTTTGGCGTTATTGGCCACCATTTTATAGTTATACTGCACGTGTTTGGCCACGTTCGTTTCACGTTCGTTTATATAAAGTAATAAATATAATATAGTGCTTTATATTGAAACTTAATTTAAGCTGTTACGGACCATTTTCTAATAATTTTCAATTTTAATTTTTAGAATCAGTGCTTTTTTAGAATGCAATAAATTTCTACTTATTTATTAGAAAATAATTTTTTTTAAACGACTTAGACATTTTTCAAATTTTAATTTATTACATCCTGGTTTTAGAGTGTATTTTCAAGTAACCAATATCCCAATAATTATTTATGGTTTTCATAAATTTAAATTTAGACACTTTTATTGTGAGTTATTTGTGTGCACAGACCAAGTTCATGAAAGTTGGTTTCCAAAAGTATAAATTCTTTTGATTGGTTTGTTTTTAAATTCAAAGAAGGGCAAGACGATATTCTTAATAATATTTTAAAGCAGTTGAACTCAAGTTCTCAACGAAGAAACATGAAAATTTGAGGTGTTAACCGACTCCCTCTGGGAGGCAGTCATCTAAGCCCCCAGTTGTAACATACAGTGAAGTTATTGAGTTTTGATCATTAAATTAATTAATTTTTGTGCAACGTATTTACTCCAGTGTTAAATTCCAAGTTGTTTATTCCAAGTTGTTAATTCTTGTTATATTTGATGGCGAAGACAATAAATTTAAGAAAATGAAATGGATCCAATTGGTTAAATAATTTTTAAATAAGTATCGCTTCAATGTTATGGAGGAACTTATATCGAGCTGGGTAGGTCCGATGTGGGCTACTTTCGAGCCATTGCTGGGTAGGTCCGATGTGAGCTACTTTCGAGCAATTAGTATCTACTGATGGGTTTCAGTACGAGTGGAAATAATGGTCCAATTTTCATGCAACTTCCCTTCACTTGGCTTAAGTTTTAGCAACTTTATAAAAAAGAGTAAGAAAACTTGTGAGATTTATTATAAAGATTGATATGTTTTTGAAAACAACAATAATATTTAATTTTTGGTTTCAATTTATCCAAATATTCTAAGGATTTTTAAATTTATAAATAATGACGATATTTTTTTAATAAACATTTTTATTTTAACTTGTGCACAAATATTACATTTACGTTAAATTTTATATTCAAAACTTAATAACGGAAAGTGAATTATGTAAATTGTTTTGTATTATTTTTTTAGAAATTAATGATTTGTTTAGTTTATAAGTTTTATTAATTGATATTTTTTTAATATATCTAATTTTTTATATTAATATGTGTGATTTTTATTTAAGCCTAATTTTCCGTTTACAGGAGAATCAAAATAATTGGTGTACAGACCCTGTGATATTCATGCTCTCCGAACGATTAGTCTTGGTTTACGTTAATGCTAATTTATTTGTTTAGCATTTTTAATAATTAATTTTTCATAAAAATCATTTATTTTTTTAATTAATTTAAATTTAATATTTGTAACAAAGCAATAAACTATTAGTTCAATATGGTTAAAATTATGACTTCCGAAGAGTTGCAAAATGACAGTCAAACACCATATAATTTAAATGACGACTACCAAATTAAAACCGATGTGGTAGAGGACGAGAAATTTAATAAACTAAAGCTCAACAAAGCTGTAGGAGTATAGATGGGGTCGCTGCGGAAATCATACAAGCCATGGGAGAGACAGGTGTAAGAATAATACATGCTATCTGTCAAAGAATATGGGAAACCGGAGAATGTCTCGTCAGTAGATGGCTCAGTTTTTGGCGTTATTGGCCACCATTTTATAGTTATACTGCACGTGTTTGGCCGCGTTCGTTTATATAAAGTAATAAATATAGTAATAGTATAGTGCTTTATATTGAAAGTTAATTTAAGCAATAAACTATTAGTTCAATATGGTTAAAATTCTGACTTCCGAAGAGTTGCAAAATGACAGTCAAACACCTAATAATTTAAATGACGACTACCAAATTAAAACCGAGGTGGTAGAAGACGAGAAATTTAATTTAGAAGAGTTTTCCAAGAGAATAGAAGAAACGTATAACAAGAACGCATCCGCAAAGATAGCAGATGCACCACCTGAACAAACATGGCAAGAAACTAAGGATATGATTGAGATGACATTGAAAGAAATCCCTCCTTCCCGACTGCCTACCAAACGGAAGCAATGGATGACGGATGCCACCCTCCAAATTATAGAACAGAGGAGAGAAATAAAAAGAGATGGTATGAACACGAACGATCAACGTGCAAGATATGAAGAACTCAATCACCTGATACAAAGGGCTTGTAGAAGGGACAAGAACAACTATATCCAAGAAATATGCAATGAAGTTCAAATATATGCCAATAGAACTAGTACCAGAGACATGTTCATGGCATTCAAGAGAATAACGAGACGTTTTTCACCGCGTTCATGGGCTATTAGGAATACTGAGGAAGATAAAATCACAGATATACATGGGGTGATGGAAGTATGGAGGAAATACTGATGTGGAAAGCTGTTTAAAGCTGAAGAAATTGATGTCGCCCATTCCTCTATGTCTCAAGATACGGAGCGAGAGCCTGACATACTAAAGGACGAGATAAGAGACGCTATAAATAAACTAAAGCTCAAGGTCTTCAGGCCACACCACGACAGGCATAACCTTCTGATGGTATGGGATGTTTTAAAAATTGGGGACTGCATTGACCGGGGGGTCTGGGGAGTATTTAATATCCCCATACCCCCAAGTTAATGGTGGTCAGGATGGCTATTATCAAAATGAAGAGTAATAATATTTGCAAAGTAACGCAAGAAGTTGGCCGAATTTTCGGCGTTTTTGATCATCTACATAATATGTGGTCAGCATTTCGAATACTGCATTTCGTTAAAGTTAATTTTTATTATAGTATTTTTTTCAACCTAAATGACAATATTGTTTATTTAATATAATTTTCAAAGAGAATTGTTTATGGATTACATTGCATAATTAGAAATTTTAAGAAAATTAATTGTAGTTTAGGTATACCTACATATTTTGGTTTTTAAATGTTTATTTATAATTCCACCTATTAAAACCCCAACACAAGGGTGGAAAAGAACCAATCAAGAAAAGAAAAATACCTTCGCCTATCACCTGACTGAAGTTTTTAAACCATACCAGGTGCTTATAAGTCGTTCATTCATAATAGACTTTGGGCACACCCCAAAGTGTGCGAAAAGTGCGAAAGTGCGCAGGTGAGAGCCTGCAAGAACCAATCAAGAAAAGGAAAATACCTTGCATAGATAAAATAATATCTTGGCATGATCTCATTAACTTGCGTTACTAATTTTATTGTGTAGAATTTTGTTTATGTATTTTTAATGTAACTATATTTAGAATTGTATATTATGAAATGTGCATCTTGATGTAGGCTTGCTGAAATAAATAAATATTGTAAAACAAAAGTTTTGGTAAATTTTTTAATAATCTAATAATTAATCAATAATTCAAAATAAACAGGTAATGTTATGTAATATTTTCTAGGCATCGCTTCCTGAAAATACTTTGGAGCTTTTTAATAAAGTGCTAAAGGGACCTTCAAAATCTAAATATTCACCAGCTCTTATTAGTGAATATTAGTGAACTCAAAATTTTCATTCGCCAAAAGCATACAACTATGTTAGAGAGGCATTTAATAAATGTTTACTGCATCCATCTACAATTTCAAAATGGTATAAATCGGTAGATGGCTCATCATGATTTGTGAAATAAGAGTCTTTAACAGCACTTAAATTAAAAGTTAAAGCATCCTCACCATCCAATTCTATGCAATGTAGTTTTTGATGAAATGTCTATAAGGAAACAAGTGGAGTGGACAGATAAAATATTTACTGATTATGTTGATCTCGGTACAAATATTGATTTGGACACTCTACCTGAAGCAAAAGAAGTGCTTGTATTCGAGACTATGCCTGTAAAACCTAAAGAGCCAAAACCCTCCCCTTGATGAGCTCTTCGCAATGTTTTCAACTATAGGAAAATTCGCGATATTCGGCTGAAGGTTACGCAGACTTACTAAGCGTAGATTTGATTACTCCGCTCGACGTTGCAGTCCATGGCAAGAAAATGGAAATTGTTAAATTATTATTAAATAGGGGAGCTAATAAGAGATTAATCTGTTAGGTTGTTCCTCCGTAACTCAATAATAGATTTGTAACTTTTTTCTACTTCCAGAGTGTAGCAAGTTTTGCTAAAACAACTTATACAAATTTAATAATTGACTAAACTGATATTAATATTATCTTTATTTGTATTTTATTTAATCTTAATGGCATACTTAAATTTTTTTTATAATTAGGGTTACCACAGTTATTATAAAATAACAAATGTAGGTACAGTGGAGAATTCACTTTGCACTCGATTAGAATTTGAACACAGCAAATTGCAAAATAAACCACTATTACGAGTATAGTATTCATGGTGTTTGAAATTGAGATCTCAATTTTATTCTTCTGTTTTAATATAAACTATTACTTTTGGTAATAAACTCTTTTTAATTAAAAATTTCGAGAAATTTACTGTATTCGGTAAATTCCGTTACGGGTGTTGTCAGTGCTAAATTAAATTAATTGGGAGAAATTTCAAGGATAATTATATTTCAAAAAGGGATGAGTTTCAGATAGCATCGCATTTTCATGCTTATAGTGTCGTTTGATTTATTTACTTAGGAAATAATTTGTAATATAGCTTTATAAAAATTAGAGTAACCAAAATGATCTAACCAAAAATGGACCTGGTTAAATGTACTATAGATATTTATTTTGAATGTTTTATTTATCAAGTTTACGGTTAAAAAGATATTTCCATGTTGGGATGTGGAAATAATTTAATGTAAAAATTTACTTTTTTATTTGAACCCGTATAATACCTACTTCTTGATTGTGAGTGACCTTGTAAGGCTTAAAATGAACTGGGTCGTTTAAAGATGTTATTTGCTAAGCTCTGTACGCCCGTTCAATTACTGCCTTGTAAGGTTACCCGCAACAGAAATTGCCATTTCTTCGTAATGCTAATACTACAAGAAAATCCTCATACTTCCCACATACTAATTCTTAAATAAATTTTATGAAATTTCTTCAAATTGCTAACATTTGTTAATAAAAACTCTTAATGCAAAATTTACAAGCTATAAATTATTTAAAAAAAAAGTTAATTTATACAGGTACCTACATATACATATTTTCGTTCTATGCATGGCAGTTTTAAGTTATTCTGATCTCACTCTTAAGAGCTGTTTTACATTACACTAAATTTTTCAGGACTGAAATTTTCAGTCCTAAAAAGCCAATGCGCGCGCCGAATCAGGACACTGACAACAAGAAATTAGAATGGTCCCGTTTTACATTACACTAAATTTTTCAGTACTGAAAGTTTTAGTACTAAAAATGTAAAGACTGAATATGCGCCGCGCGCGTTAGGTAAATTGTCAAATGTCTATTGGTTTGTAAGTGTTTAAAAGTAAATTTTCAGAAATCAGAGAGAAAATGTTAAGTAATTAAAATTTTGCAATTTAAAAAGGAATTACTAGAGATTCTAAAAAACACCATTATTTTGATGTTAAAAACTTAGGAACGGTTTTCTGATACCAAGCGCAAAAAATTGGATTTCCTAATTATTTCATTTCATAATTATTATAACATTAATTATGGCTAAAAAACTTCCCCGATTTGAAGATTTCTTGCAATCATTTTCCGAATTGGGATTTTTTACGCCTTAAGGGCTGATCGATTCCTTTTTACTAAAAAATTAAAAAGTGTTTTGTATAAATTCAAAAAATAAAATAGAAGCGTTTATTTCTGATACATTTTAATTATTTTTAGTAAAATATAAACGTAGATACTACCTATTATTTATTACATCTGCAGATAAACATTTAGTATTTTTCAATTTTTCTGGTATCGGCGCATCACATAAACGTGATTTTTAATTTTAACATCAAGAAAAAATTTACTACGAGTTACAATTTAATTTCTTCATTTTGTAAAAAAATAAATGTTCCAAAAAAAAATCTCGTTTAAACAATAGGTGTCTTCCAATGATTTGTTCGCGTTTGTTATTTTTTTGCTTGCTTGTACTCTTATAAAATAAAATCTCGGGTGTGAGGGTTGGGATAATAAAACAACTGTTAACAATACCTACTTATATAGTAGGTATATGAAAAGATGCATTACCAACCTTTTGCCATTACCAAGAATTTTGAATTTTAAATTATGAAACTAATTTTACATCATGCGCGCGCCGAATCAGGACACTGACAACAATAAATTAGAACATGTTCTAAATTCTTGTTGTCAGCGTCCTAATTCGGCGCGCGCATTGGATTTTTAGGACTAAAAATTTCAGTCCTGAAAAATTTAGTGTAATGTAAAACAGCTCTAAGACATAATTGTGCAAAACATATCAGAGCGACTCGAAGATCTTCCCAATCCATTAGTGAGTGACTTACTCGCTGGTCTACAGGTGACAAGACTCAAGCGAACAAAAAAAATGGAGGCCTGCCAATGGGCAAGCTCTCCAATGTGTCAATTTATTCTTATAATCAAACAATATTGCCTATTGTCCTCGGACACATTGTAATAAAATCATGGAGTCAAATAAAAAAAAGGTGTCAATAAATTTATTGAAGCTACTATACAATGTTACAAAAGATATATTTATATGGACTTCTAATTTTTCTTTGGACAGTAGGTTAAGCAGTAGGATTGTAATTTTGATAGTTAGAATGTACAACAGTGGTAAAGTCAGAACAATTTTGTGCCAACTTGATGAGATAATCACGAATTTCAATCAACTCATGATCCGTAGCAAACATATTCTGTTCATAAGGGAAGATTTCTAACCCATTATCAGGATTACAATAGAAATTGAAGCGCCGGTCATCAATAATAAGTGTATTGGTAACATTGTAGGTAAGGATACCTAAGATTGCGCAGTTTGCATTATTGCGCAGCGCCAATATTATTGTTGTAGTTGCATCCTTAAGCTAAGAAATATGCAATCTTGAAAGCACCAATAGTTATTATATATTAGTTGCAATACGGTGCATGTGTATTGATAAGCTTTTTTTATTAAAAATTTGAAATAATTGGTAAGTGTTTCAATCCTTGTAATTTTCCCACTATAGAAGATAAGCGACTGATTCTTTATTTTGATATATTCATGATTCGAGACTAGTTTATTAAGTTAATTATAAAGGAATTAATTATTTAAAAACAAAATATTTAATCTAATAAAGTATGCGTGGTGCATTTCTTCAGTTGAATAAGATAAGTCATTAATTTACAAGATTGCGCAATTTAATGCTTACAAGTTTGCGCACTTGTTTGCGTCTTCATATCAAAGAAAATCAAACAGGGAACTGAAATTTACTGAGAAAATTTTAGAAGACGTTGTCGAAAGATTAGGTAAAGGGGAGAGTAAACGAGAAATAGCTCGAAATTTGGGAATACCAGAATCAACTTTAAGAATTAGGTTGAAATTAGGAACTGTTCCAACTTCTTTGGGGCGTTTAAAAACAACCTTTACCATTAAAACTTCAACAGTAATTCATAGGCACTCAACGTATGATATTTTTATTCCATCAACATCCAGGACATCCAGTGTAGAAAAAGAAACCTTAAAATATCGCGAAAAAACTCCTATATATAGTCAATAAAAACTATAGTGAAGGTGTCTCCCTCAAAGAACTCCACCCATTACCAAAAGTTTCAGCGCCACAGAAGAGAAAGCAAAATGGAAAGAAATCGGTAATAATGACGAGTAGTCCGTTTAAAATGTAAAAGGCTCCGACAACAACACTACAAGCAGAATTTTTTTGCCCAGGTTGTGATGAACTGTACCAAGAACCCCCTAAAGAAGAGTGGATCAAGTGTTTTGTTTGTAAGAATTGGTGGCACGAAAATTGTTCTATATAGTATTTAGGCATTAGGATAGTTTAAATTCAGCAATTGTTAAGTGCGCAAACTTATAATTAAATATGCGCAATCTTATCAAATCTGTATTACAAGATTGCGCATTTGCTTTTATTCATTAAATATTTTGTGTTCTCTTTATTTTTATAAATTTTACAAATTTGTGTTATTCTTTTCTCAATATATATCTATATATAAACCTATGTTTGTTAAATATTTTTACATCCATATTTTGCTAAATTAATCAATTATATTGCGGTATCGAGATACCACGTCAATGGAAGTACGTTATTTAAGTTTCAGCAAAATTTTGTTATGAATAAAAGCATGTAAATTATCAAAGTAATCAGAAAAACTTCGTCCGATACCAAGAAATTTAGCTTAAAGTCAAATGATTCGTTAAAACGGGACATAAAACAGGTTTGAATAAAATAAATTTGAAATGTATCATTTAATAATTGTCTTTGTTAAAAATGTTAATTTATAGTAAATGAAAGATTGTCAGTAATAAGAAAGGTATTTTAAAAGTTAGAAATTTGTTAAATAATTGATAAATGTAAAAATCCATGTTAGTGTTAAATTTAAAATAAGTTTGTTAAATTATTACGTGAGTTCGACATGTCACAACTTAATGAACTGCGTATGGAAATTTCATGTCTAGCATCTTTATTTATCCAATCACTAAACACTTGAGAAGAAGACAATTCAATCTAAAAATAAAAGAAAATTTTACTTATAAAATTTCAACGAACCACAATGGGCTTAGTCCATACCTGTACTGTGAAACTTCAAATAATATTGATTTTTCGATCGACCAATAAAATACGTCTATGCAAAGATCAAGATTGCGAGGAAATTCGAAAAAGGAATTAATAAAAACAATCGATAAAAAGGTTGGTGTTAAGATTCACACGTGTATGGTGGCGAATTTTAGATCGTCCTATAAAATTTTGATATTATAGTAAAAATAATTAGTGAAAGTGCGAAATACAAGTGTATAATTTAACAAAATAGTTACTTACCTACGAAAAACCATAAATACGGTGAAAATCGTAAAGGATTGCAAATATTTTTAAAGAAAATAAACTTCACCACAAAACGAGGTCAACAAACTGCATCTGGAAGTTTTCCATGGTAAATGAACCCATCGAGTGTATTTTGATGCGCAATTGTGCCATCCCCAGTACAAATAACAGAAAACATTCCTGGATTTAATAAGGTATCGTGCACATTGCAATACAATTTTTATAAAACTAAGTGGAATTTTCGGACTTCATACGACACGTGTTTTGCGTTATTTTATGTTCAGAATTCTTTATATTAGATTTAATAATAGAACTTTTCAATATAACCAAATCTTTATTTATATTTGTGTGCTAAATAAAAACATTGATAATTGTGTAACGAAGGATATTTATTTAGACCTGTTCCGCACCATAATTTTATTTACAGTATTGGTAACGGAACGAATCCACCCTGTACAAGGTAAGATACATGCACTACGAAAGAGCTAAGCTGAGGCACCTTATTTCATCAAATTGTATTTATAAAATTTTACATACTTTTCCATTGACGGGGTACAATTACGTACACCCATATAAAACATTAACGACAAGAACCTTTAACCCTATTAGCAAGGGGGTACACAGCAATATGTTAAAATGTTTTAATTGCGCAATCTTAGACAACATTACCCTAATAGCTGCATTTCTTCCATATTTTCTCCAAAGGTTTTGTCTAAAATATATTTTATAGATTATTAATAATAATAATACAACGACATGTTTACATTCCCAATTGCATTTTCCGTCAATGCCATTCTGCACAGTTACCATGCTAAATTTATCAAACACAAAATTGATTTCAAAGGCATGGTTGTTACGAATACCAAGGCTTAGCAGTTTTGTTATAATTACGTCGTAGGACGTAGCTAACCACACGGCTAATTCGTAATACTTAGAAACATCGGTCAAAAATTCAATCAAATGGGGTCTTGCTATAATGGGATCGGTACTGTTATAGCTCTTGTCACCAAAATTGCACAGGGTTTTGTCTAGGTCCAAAACAAGGAGTTTGTCCTTTATTATCATTTTTTGAAGTTACTTGAATTTTTTTCTCTATAAATTAAAAAACTTAATAGATATTATACCTATAATAAAAGTTTCAATTACTTACATTTCGGCATATAAATTTTAAATCCCTATATATTTATCGCCACATTCTTCAAAACACTAACACATCAGTCAAGAAGCAACGAGTAATAGATTTTCACTCACTGCTAAAGAATACCACCATTCTTTTAACAGAGATAAGTATTGTATACGATGTATAATCTCAATAGATAAGGGAATCTTGGCTGATTTTCGATTTCCGTATTACACTGTTCTCGTGTTATTGTTTACAGTTTACCGTATCATGTTTACAGCATGGTCTAAGCTGTGTAAAAAGTTTTTATCAAATTCTTGCATTTAATAATTATTAGAAAAGTGAATAATTTTATCGAAAGCGACACATATAAATATTTTGACACGTCGTGGAATAAGTTTATTAGTTTTTTCACCATCAAGATTGATAGAACTACCCCAAGGCGGTTATTTTACCCCCCTTCTAAAATACCCATAACTTGGAGCCTTAACCACCAATTACTTCAAATACTCCTAACTTGCTTCATGAAAAAGTAAAATTAGGTCGTCGTGTAGAAATTCTATCATTTAGTAAACTGGTCATTCCATATCAAATCATACCCTCTTCGATTTTCCTCAAATTTTGGATATTTCTAAGTTATTCCAAATAAACGGACCCGTTTTTTTTTTCATTTATTTCTATTATTTTAAATAATGACCACGATTATTCATTTCGAAGTCATTTCTAAACAAAATGCGTACCAGCTCTAAAATTTGGCACGCAAGTAGTCAAAAGCATAATAAAGATAATATATTTTTTAAGAATTTTAAATAACGTTTTTGCGGGAGGGGCACTCAAAGTCAAAATTTGATTAGGGCCCCCATTTTATGACCTTAGAATTACACACAAAACTCACTAAAAAGGCCTATTCAATATCTTCGTTTTACAAAAAAGTTCGTGTCTAAGTGGTAATAAGGTTCCGCCGATAGAAATTATTTATCGAAGTTCTACAAGCCAAATTTGAATTATTTTGGAGGTAAACGGACTACTTTAAGGTCAAACAAAAAAATACGGGTTATTATTAAAAAACTTATTGTTGTTGTACTACTTAATTCCTGTACCTATTACTTGTTTAGAATTTCTCTTAAATATAAAAACATTTTTAGTTATGATTAATATGCATTGCATGTATTGGAATAAATTTGCATTAAATAAACTGTTTGATGAAATGCAAGTTCTTCGTGATTTAGATAAATCTCTTAACAATAAAGAAGGCTTTCTGATTATTCGAAATTGTGAAAATTTTGTTGCAAAACAGGTATTAATGAATTTATTAGGTACAGCTATTCTGTTTCTACACGTTCATAAAATCAACCAAATTTTACACCACCATTTATTTCTTGTACAGTTTTACTTCATTGTACAATTTAGTTTCATCTTATGAAAACAGAATACAGGGTGAATTCGCATATTTAAATTTGTAAATCTTGTCGCTTTCCTACTACGGATCTGATATTTATTTTTACGTTCTTCAGGGATATGGAGGAAGTACATTATGGTACTTCTATCACTTGCAAGTATCATATTATACTAGCAGCTATAATATCAGTACAAAATGAACGATGGATCTTGCCATTTGGAAGTTGCATATTTATAGAAAATGGTGCAATCAAATTTTTTCTTCAAGTTTTCGCTTTTAGCGTTGTCGCAATTTTATTGTATTCGGGATTATTTATTTACTTGAACATGCTTGCGTTGATATCCGCCCATTGCCAACATTTACGAAAATGTATTATATCAGTAATAAAAGGCGACTGATCGGGCGTTGGCCTCCCTGCGGAAAATGGTGACCCCGAAGGTGTTGCGTCTCGGTGCCGGTGTTGGCACCGCGCGCCGGGTCGTTGGAGACATACATGACCCATCGATGGTACGATGGTTGTGTCTCCCGCATTTAGCGCAAGTTGGTTTCCTGCTATTACAGTACTTGGCCAAGTGGCCCGTCTGGCAGCAGTGCCAGCAGAGTCTCGTTCTATTTGGGCCTCCGCAGTTCTCTGACTTGTGGTCAGAGGCCCAGCATCGAAAGCAACGACTTAGGGCAGTCACCCTGCACGCTCCCGAAAGTCCGACGGGGATCGTCCGGGCGGCGGCGAGGATGTTGGCGTTGTTAATGTCCGCCCTAATCGTTGCCGTTTGGGTTCCATTTCGCTCTCTTTTTAAGGACTGGAGGGTTATGGATCCTCCAGCCCCGATGATCGTACTTACGCTTAATAGAACCTCTTCCTCATTAACCTGAGGATCCAGGTCGCGAATAGAAATATTTGAAATGTGTCAATTGTTCTTGTTACAATTACGGCCAGTTGCTTTTCGGTCGTCAACTGCCGATTTGACCTCCTTGAGAAGTTTCTCAGGAAGGTCATCTTTGTCTTGCAACACCATTTAAACTCCATTTACTCAATATCAGTAATTTCAAGTTACCTAGTTATAGTATTAAGAGGACGATATAGTAATGTCAAAACATCCTAACAGGCTACTGTGATTAAAAAAAATTTAAATTTTTGTGCTGCAAAATAAAGGTTTAAGAGTTGCAAAAGTTGTATCAATACATACATGTCGCAGAGTAATTTTAAGCTCATTCGAAGATAATTTCCGTAAACATGATATTGGGGGAATTATAGGCGAAAAACCACGTTGGAGGAACTAAAATTCTCAATTGGAGAAAAGGAAATACATTTTAGAGGGGTTGACTTGATGAAGTTTCTATTCTATTCGGAACATTGCTTCTCTGTAAAGTCTTCATGATCCATTTTCAATTGATCCAAATTTTCCGATAATTAATTTTGATTAAGATGATGCACCATAACAGAGATTTACAATTTTTAATTGTTACAATAAATAATTGTTTAATTACAATTTAATTGAATTAATAAATCAAGTATTCAGATAATTTTAAACGTATCAATGAGTTGTTAAATTACAGTATTAAATAATATGTTATCAATGATGCATGATACAAATTTTGGAAGTGATTTTTGCCAAAAAAATGCTTTAAATAATCAAATGATGGCCTGGAAATAGTAACATACAAGTAGCATTCTTTGGAAGTCTAGTTGTATTCTGTGGAAGTCTTTACCTACATTAATTTGGCAGTCTGGTGTACATGAATTTCGTTTGTGATTAACTCCTCGGTATTTTTATTGAATTTTTTATTGGTAATATCAATAGTACATAGTACGCAATTTTCGAGAAGTTCAGCAGCAGCCATTCTTTATTCCAATATGTACTGTGTAAAATAGACGCAGTGGTATTGAACTTAGAGAGTGGAAAATCATCTCCAGCAAGTTCTTTAAGTTTGGATTTAATATGAGATTCTACATAGAACTAAAACATTTAAAATGTTGCAACCAGGGGAAGGGCAATTCTGGTGTACAAGATGGTGAAATTGCATGAATTTCCTACACATTTTAGTGTTGCCTGCATTTTTATACAAATATTTTGAAGCTTATACATTTTTATTCAGTGGTTAACTCCCCGATTGAAACCCAAATAGTTTTAGAGATATGGATTCCTAAGAACCCCAATTTTCAATCAATTTTTACTGAAAATTTCAAAATTTACTATTGCAAATAATTTTTTTCCTGGGAATCCTATCTTTAAAAGTTTTATTACCGAAGAACGTTTATTAACCCCCCCCCCCATGTAATGATGTATGATTTTGACTACCCCAACATTACGTAGGGATTATTTAATGCGTTAGATAGCGCACAATTGTGGCTACAATTTTTATCAATACAGAACATTTCAAATGTATACGAGTGTGCGGTGTGTCGGTATACTGTATACATTTACACGTAAGCAAGCATTAGTACGCCATTTAAGAACTCATACTTCATCGTTTGGTTGTGCAGTTTGCAAATATAAATGTTCAAACCGTTCAGATTTAAAAACCATTGCAGAATCCATACCGGCGAAAAACCATTTAGTTGTGAAATTTGTAATTATAAATGTTTACTTTGCTGCAATTTAAAACGTCATTTAAAAATTCATACCAGCGAAAAACCTTTTAGTTGTGACAATTGTGATTATAAAAGTTCACGCCGTGGTAATTTAAAATCCCATTTAAAAATTCATACCGGTGAGAAACCTCTTAACTGTTAAATTTGTGTTTATAAATGTTTACAACTTTAAAGTCTAAAAAGACATAACTGCAAGTAACCTTTTAGTAGTAAAAGTAAAATTTGTGAACATAAATGTGTAGGAACGAAATACTACCAACAGACTTTTGACGAGACACCATTGGCGGTTGACAATATACAGCAAGATGGCGACAGACTGAAGGAAAGACGCAAGACATAATGTGTATCCTGCATATATTGTGTATTAAAAGAAACATGGATTTTATTATGGAGAATAGTGAATCCTATAAATTGGGAGCACCATCACCGACGATTTAAACCCGCTAGTTAAATAAATGTGTTAGGAACTAATAATTGTAGCACAATTTCATGTTCAATAAATGTCATAATAATAATTACGTACTAATAATCAATAAACCATTTATTTAAATAAATACTTTAAAACTCGATTAAAAATTCATACCACTGGAATACCGTTTAGTTGTGAGATTTGTGACTATTAATTTTTACGGGAAGCATATGCATATTGTACCGATCTTTAGCAAAGTCTAATATCCAGTACATCTTATTAGCTTACCTGGCTAGCTCTTCCGGTAAGACTCTTCACAGTTAGCGAATTCTAAGGTTGTAATTGTTGTTCGTATTCGGCTATGAATACACGGCTGACGAACGACTAATCGTCAAACTCTGAAAGATTGCTTGCTTTCTTGAATCAAATGAAAGATATTAATTAAGTTAGAATAAGTTTCTATTTAATCAAATAAATTGTACCTGGTACCAGAGAACAGACAAATAAATGTTTACAAATTAATTTAGACCGTAGCCTGTACAAAAGGTTTACAAAATCAAACAAATCGAAGTTTCTTCCTTCTTTTGCTTAATGGTCGCTCACCATTAAAGCTCTTCGTTATTCGGTTAACGTTTAAAATTTAAAATTGAAATGTTTTTTGTTATGTTGAAAATTATAAAATGTTTTGTTATTTAATCGCAAAAAGGGTAGTATTACAATTGCCTGTGAGCAACTACTCTACGCCCTGTATTTAAAATGTAAAAAAAAGTCTTTATGATATTTCATTGAATTAATATATACGGACCATAGCAACGTACTATATTCACTCCTGTAAGTATATCAAGATATATGGTTTGACTCCGAATTTTACTCCGGAATCGGAAACGTTCCCCCACTAATAACTATCGACTTGAAGTCGCTCCGAGTCAAATGACCAAATTTGTAGTTTTATACAAAAAGTTTCATATTAACTCCCGCTAAGTTCGCCACCATCGAGCATGAAGGTAGATTAGAAAATAGTACGCTTGTTATAAAGTGGTCATATTTCATAATCCCCCCCTTTGAACTTTGTGTGGAGCTTTGAGATGTTGCTTTATTCGGTATATATTGCCGTGAAATAATGAATATTAATTGTTAAAGGCGTTTCGAACGTCCAGGGTGACGAGGAGGCACAGGTTTCTAGTTCTCCTGGTGCTCTCCTTGGCTTCCTTCGCGACTCGCACTATGGTCTTCAGTGCGTCGACGGTAGATCTTCCGCTTCGGAAGCCGTACTGGCTATCGCTGAGGTCGCCGCTTCTCTCGATGTCTTGCTTGAGGCGGTTGTGGATCATGCGTTCCAGGAGCTTGCCGGCGTGGTCCAACAGGCAGATGGGCCTGTACGAACTGGGTTCGTTCGCCGGCTTGCTCCCTTTGCGGATCAGCACTAGCCTGGCCGTCTTCCACCTCGAGGGGAATTGACCTGACTCGAGGCAGTTGTTGTAGGTCGACAGGAAGGCCGATCCGCACTCTGACACCGCTAGTTTGATGACTCGGCCCGGTACTCCGTCGGGGCCTGGCGCCTTGTCTGCTCCGAGGTTCTTGACCGCCTCGAAATAAAAAAAAATCGAAAAAATTTATCGGTCACAGTAGGTAACCCCCTTCCTAATAGAAGCTCCCTAAATGATAGTTATAGAAAACTTCAGAACTACTAGGATTAGAACAGCATTTTTTAGTTCTACACAGAATTTTATTTACTTTAAATCGCAACTCATACATTTTTGTCTTGAGATGCACCAAAACCAAGTATAAGGTATTTAAAACACTGAGAACTCTGAAGAATAAAACAGCCTTCAGAAAGGGTAAAAAATGTTGAACTATGAAATGACAACTATTAAGCCTAGAAAGTTGTTATATGCGGAGATTTACAGAGAATTGGGTCTTAGTTTCACTCATTTGAGAACCACTTCTACGTCAGACGAATAGAAAAGAAAGCCTTTATGAAAATCTCAAAACTACCTTATATTGAACTGCAATCCGAAAGGTCTTTGAGAGCTGTATCTCAGCATCTATAAAAGTTAGAACTTTATTTGTTTTTTGTTTTTGCTCACAATTTTATATAGTTTAATTTTGCTAATACTTATTTTGGACATAGAAGCAACCCACGATTTGGTGATTTTTGAGACCTTGCTCGATAAATTTTCCCTGCCCGATATTAAAAAAGGAATGTTTTCCGATGCCAAACCAAATGGTTAAGAAAAAATCCCAATTCCTAGTTATTTCCACGAAGACCCCTTTTTCGCGATGTAATGACTCGACTATAGCCACAAATCAATCTTTGACTAGCGATCACAGTAGTGCAGTTAGGAAATCGCGGTTTCTCGTTTCCTAATTTGCTCAAGTACAAAATAATGCTCCAAGGTCAAGTTGCAGAATATTAATAATTACTGGACATGCATTTTATGTTAGTAACTGCAAAATTTTATATTACATTTATTAGATATTGATCATAATTTTGTAGGGTGCAATTTTAAGGACTATTTTCAAACATCATTACTAGTGCAAAATTGACCATTATATTGAGATTTTTTTTAATGGAAAGAGGATAAATTTTCCAACATGATATCATTTTCAATACGCTTTGATAACTGATAGATAATATTATAATAGTTTAATATCTAAAAATAATTCATCTATCGTTCTATACATCGATTTATAACGTTCTACGCCGTTTCCGATTTTCCTGTATGTGCTCGTTGCGTATTGAAAGCATGTGACGAGCTCAGAGGACCTACAGCTTAACGTGGACTCCAAACCACGGGATTAGACAATGTTTATACCGTCCACTCTGATTAGGAATGTTTTTAGCCGCATTAATGTTACCTGGGACCAGCAGATTTAAGATATCGGCTCACAGGGTTTGAACCCGTGAATCTTGACATGAGAAGCAGCTAGATCCGTTCGCCCAGCTTTTTTATCAATATGTTCGAAAAATTTTAAAAAACCATCGCAATATCTATAGCCAATGTTATAACTAATAACAATGAAGTTTTTAAACGTCATGATGCAAGAGAAGCTTCTGATCAACAAACGCTGCATTCTGTTGAAATACAAAGAATTTAATTATGTTTTTTTAGCGATTAGTGGAAGCCGATGGTCGAAAAATCAAAGCTCATACGAATTTGCGCTTAATTACTCTTACTGAATTTTTAATATAGCTTTACAATGATCACAAAGGGCATTTTTAATTCAAAAGCTTTGCAGTGGTTATTAAATAAAATTTTCTAGAAAACCTTTGGCGTCAAATTAGTTTAAGTCGCAAATTTTTACGGCTGGCGCCTACTGGGCCTGATATGACCTACACCTAGTTTTAATAGAGAGTTTAAAAGGCAATATAATATGAGCTAATAGAAGGGTTCCCCTCCCTTAATGACAAGATTATCCTCTTGACGACAGTGCATTTATAAAATTTAATTGCATTAATAATAACTACTTTTTTTCAAACCTGAAACCCTATAATATAAATATTATCTGTTTTAGTACCTAAATTACCGGTAATGACTCAATCTTGGGAATGTATGAAATCATTAATAGTATATTACTTTACGAGGGTGGCAAATCACTTACCAGACGAGTTCTTAGTAAGATATTTTGTTCGTTACTACTTAAGTAAAATGACAATTAAAATAAAAACAGACTTAACTAAAATATTACATTATGTTATTATGATAAAGCAAATCAGCACAGAAGTAATTCTCAACATGATAAACTTTTTATAAATCTCATTAGTTAAAAATCATATATTTAACTATTGTATTTTTATTGAACCCTTAACCAATAGTATTTTTTTATCCATTCTATTTTGTTTTTAAATTTTCAGATTATCACAAATACAAAGTAACATTGTAAATAACTCTGGGATTGTGAGAACCTTGTAAACGATAAGGTAATTAATTCTCAGAACGCTGTCTTGTAATGACCCCCCATATCCAACGTTACACAATGCAAATTTTTATTTCCCTAGAGCCTAGACTATTTTTGCGGGGTGCAAAATAATAAGTGAGCAGTAACGTTAGCTTACGACAGCCCAATAAGAATATGTAATCAAAATTGGCAGAGATGGTTTTATTTAATATACTAAAATTCCCTTTTTGAATTTTATTCTTCTTGATTGGTTTCTGCTTCTTCAACATTTTTGAGCTAAATGCATAGTAGTTTTTTTTTGTAAAATCGAAGAGTTTGAAGAACTTTTTACCAATTTGCTTAAATTACATTATTTTAAATAAAAACACCGGAGTTTTTGTTTCCTCTTGAATTAATCAGCTTTGTGGATCATGGCGTTGAATCACGTTATAAAGTGCGTGACTCTAGTTTCATCACAACATGGCATGGCTAGAATACGAATGTTATTGATATACTAATAATTAGTGGTGCCATAGTAAACACGAAAATAATGAGTGAACAGCACAAACAGCAGTGCAGCTGGAAAAGATCAAATAATTGTGAATTTCTTATCTATAAAAATAGCAATAATTATGTTATCATATTATTTGAGTTTGGTATACGACTGCATATATTCGAAGCGAAGAATTAATTACTAACTTAAACTTTGAAAAAGATTTAAATTTTGTGCTATTTAATAAATTCCTATGTTGCCACATTTTTCTGTAATGTTATTGAAGAATGGTTCATGTAAATTTGAATCAAGACTCTGCATCTTGCCAAAGGTTGTGAACCTCCTTAAATTAAGATTTTAATTTTCTTGTTTTTAAAGTAAAATTTATTGTAATACATTAAAAATGGATTCGGGGGACAGATTTCTTGTGTAACGCTTTCGTACAGTTATTAATGTTCCTTATAAGCTAGATTTATCATTGTTGCATAATTTAAATTTTTTAAGTTATCCAGTAGGACTGGGAATTAAAAAAACATTATTTGAATATTCTCGTTCCGTAAATAATTCAAATATTCCAATATTTAAATACAGTAGAACTCCTATATAACGAGTAAATCGTTTGGTCCCTTGCCGTTTTGTATACTACTCCTTATCAAATTTCCCATCTATAGCGAGTACGGTTTTAACATTGAGTTGGATATAACAAGATTTTTGTGTAGTCTCAGATCGGTAATAGCGATGGGATATAACGAAAGTTCCTGGAAGAAATAAAGACACGTGTGGGTCTCAAATACTAGAATTTTATCGGAAATGTATTTTGCATGCTAATTATTGTTTAAAAAAATATGTGATGATAAATATCTGATAGCATATTTGGAAAGTGTAATTGAGAAAATTAAAATACTCCATTAGCGCGGATAATTAGTTGAAAGTAAAAGAGAAACAAGAGGAAGCTTGATAATAATTATAATAATAATTTCATAATACATATTTATCTATAAACTTTTATTGTCCTTGACTGTTTATACCGAAAATCGGTTATAACGAGTAAATGTGTTGGTTCCTTGAGTTCTCGTTATAGAGGAGAACTGCTGTATTCAAATATTCATGCACACTGTCAAGTGCTACAAGTTCGGTATTATGCAGAATTGATTACAAAATTAAGGATGAACATATTGTATCATCTCCTTGCTCATTGGGGAGCAAAATATCCAAAGCAGTTTTTGTTCTTTTTGCAGGGTTACTGATTTCTATTTCTAGAATTTCCATTATCGATATATTTTTTTCCTATTTACTGTTATCAGTGAATTATTCGAATATTCAAATTGCACATGAAAATAATATTCATTTTTGAATATTCGAGTATTCGAATAGTTGAATTATTCGAATTTGATTTCCAGTGGCAATCATTACTATTTACTATTCAGTGGCAACTGGCATTTTAACTTATTCGCCAACAGAGGCTGCTACTATCATTAGGTTTTAATTGATTGCAAGGGTAAAATTTTAGTTTTAATAAAAATTTTCTTTCTGCTTTACTACTTATGATTTTGTGTTCCAACAGGGTTAGAACCCTGTAGGATGAAATTGCTTAGGCTAAAAAATGTTAATGCTCTAAAAAATGGCCTTATATAATTTTTATTTTATATCAATTCGTATTTTCGAATATCCACTATCAATAATTGCCCTCTTGATTAGAAATTTTATTATAGCTCAATATTTCAGGAATAGCTCAAATCCATTAAGAAATATTGGCATAAAATTGTTTTTGATCGTCTATTTGTCATATTATAGAAGTGGTGAGGAATTTTAATATATTAAACAAGAAACCTATAACTGAACATCTCTGCCAAAATCTCCTTCCGTACGATTTTTCCGTCAAACGTTAAAAAATATCATTCTACCGGGCTAAAAGTGAATGCCAAACCTAAATCAACTTTTATATAATAAAAAGATTTCTATTTTATTGATAATATGTAAACTTACACGTAAGAGAAATTAGGATAACATTATTTTTAAGTACTTACTTAACGATTAATAATTGCAATTTATTAAGAATGTTACATTTGATGAAGATAATTTTAACTAGTATGTATTTTTATACCATTTTCATAACAAGAATTTTATTTGATTGGCTAGTAAACTTAACTAACAATCAAAACTTCCTACTTCAGTAGAAGCGAAAAAAGGGTATTTTCAAAACAATATAATGTGTTTTACATACCTACATATTTTTCAAATTTGTAATGTGATGACTTTGTTTTTTTAATAATTTTGTAAAATCTCCGGCTCAACGAGACTGATAAAAAATTACTTCTCAGGGTGAGGTTTGATTAAGATGACGAAGAAATCGAGAACACATTCAAAATCAAAGACTAAACACATCAAAGAGTAAAGAAGAGGTAAGTTAGTGTTTTATAGAACTTTTATTGTTGGGACACTTATTGTTGGGACACTTATTGTTTAATTTCAGATTAAATCTTCTCGAAAAGAGATGGACAAAAGTGAGAAACTGGACACCGCTACTGTGTCCATAAAAGATTCTGATTCCGATAGCGATTTCCACAGAACGAATTATGGGATGCACTCACCTGTTTCGGCAATACAAAATCTTGCCAACAAGTCCGATGCTGACTTCTTTACGAACTCTCCGGCGCAGTTCAAATCTAAGACGAGATGCTATCTGCGCATATAGGTGTTTGTTGTAGTATTATTATTTTTCTTTTTGTTGTTGTATTATTTTATTACCTAGTTCTTTGTTCATATTTGTTTTTGTATTGTATTGATTTTTTTATATAGTAGTTATAAGGATTTATTCCGTCAATAAAGGCATTATTATTACAGTCAACTCGCGTTATAACGAAGTTCGATATAACGAAAATCTCGATATACAGAAAGAAACTGCCAGTCCCTTGAAAATCTCGCGTTATAACGAAAATTTAAATGGGTTTTGGTCCCCTCGATATAACGAAGTTTTTTTGGCCCAAGTCTGATAATTTTTGTTATTGTAATGTCTTTTATATGCTCAATCAAAACCCTTGTTATGCTATTTCTGCAATTTTGAATGCATTTCTGCATTACCAAAGTGCAGACCGACTCGGATAAAACTTTTGCTGATTCCTTACTATGTATTATAATGTGAGTATGAAACGGTAATCTAATCCTGTGCAATTCTAAAAGACATACAAATTACATAATGTGTAGCTACACAAATTTAGTTCTGTTATCATGCAAAGTCGACACTCGTCCTTGACGTCACTTAGCTTAGAATGCAAGATCGAATTCATTTGCAGTCATGAGTTCAAAACGGAAGTGTCTGTCAATTTCTGACAAGAAGAAAATTATTGAGGCGGTCGAGAGTGGCAGAAAGAAAAAAGACGTGGCGGATAGTTTTGGAATTCCTTTTTCGTCACTTTCTACAATTTTGAAACAGAAAGAAACCATTCTTAACACGACTGACGAAGCAAGTAGCCGGAAAAAAGCCCGACCAAGTGAGTTTCCCCGTTTAGAACAATGTTTGTTCACTTGGTTCAATCAAGTTAGGCAGCAAAAAATTCCCATCAGTGGTTTTTTAATCAAGGAGAAAGCTAAAAGTTATGCCGAAACGCTTGGTATTTCAGGCTTCACGGCTAGTGACGGCTGGTTGTCTAATTTTAAAAAGCGTCATAACTTGGTGTTTAAGAAAATTTGTGGGGAAAGTGCCAGCGTTGACGAAGGTGTTTGTGACGACTGGAAAGTGAAACTTCAAGACTTGTTATGTGAATACGAACCGAAAAATGTGTTTAATGCTGATGAGACGGGATTGTTTTTTAAATGTTTACCTGACCGAACTCTTACGTTTAAAAATGAAAAGTGTCATGGAGGAAAACTGAGTAAGGAGCGAGTTACACTACTTTTTGCGGCAAATATGGATGGTTCGGAGAAGTTGAGGCCCTTACTAATAGGCAAATCCGCTAAACCTAGGTGCTTTAAACATGTTAAGTCCTTCCCAATGACGTACAGAAGCAATAAAAAGTCGTGGATGACTATTGAACTGTGGAAGGAATGGCTAGAAACCCTCAACAATGATATGAAAAAACAATGTAGAAAAATTATCATGTTTGTTGATAACTGCACCGCTCATAACAACCCCCCTGTTCTTTCTAACGTGCGAGTTGAATTCCTTCCGGCAAACACAACCTCAAGACTCCAACCTTTGGACCAAGGAATAATTAAAAACTTCAAAGTTCTGTATCGAAAGGAGATTGTCTCTGAATTGTTAGAGTGTTTGGACAAAAACGAGATATCGAAAGTAACTGTTTTAACTGCAATGACAATGAGCTATAAAGCTTGGTATAACGTCACTGCACAAACGATTCGTAACTGTTTTAGAACGTGTGGATTTGTGAATACTATTGATGAGCAAGTAGACGAATCCCCTGTTACTGTTGAAGTTGATAGTCAATGGAACAGATTACGCTCTGTTACAGAAGCGCAGTTTTCAACGTTTGAAGAGTTTGTCGCAGTCGACGACGATTTGGCTGTCTGTGGTGTTCTCACAGACGATGAGATATTAAACAAAGAAGAGGATATTGACGAAGATGAACCTTCTGTAGAGCCCCCTGCAACCCTGAAGGAAGCAAAATTAGGTATCCGTGCTGTAAGAAGTTACTTACAGAGCCATGACGTTGACGGCAGTGTCTTCTCAAGTATATTAAATTTGGAGAATGCTATTGAACGGACAAGTGCAGTCACCTGCATACAAACAAAAATTAGTGATTTTTTTAAAAATTAAATTTGTTTCTGTTGAATTTGAATATAATGTATACTAATATAGAATATAAACTGAATTTCGATATAACGAACTTTCGATATAACGAACTTTTTTCCCGGTCCCTTGAAATTCGTTATAACGCGAGTTGACTGTATTATTATTTTGACACATTTAGTAAGAAAAAGGTTCTCTCCGAGAAGACGGCTATCAAATCTAGGTAAATAATTGCTGAACGATACAGTACAGTCAACAGACAAAGATGGAGTGTAGACAGAATGTTTTTTTATTATTGTTGCATATGTATGAATAGATATTTTAATCCAAAAGATGTAATAGACATCACAACTGATGAATTAAGACAACAATTAAGTTATACATTCCCAGAATTGGTATGAGTGTTTTGATATTTTTATTACTATAAGTATAACCAACTTAATTATTTCAGAATATGACACATATTAAAGACCCTGTGATTTGCACCGGGTGTAATCAACGATTAAAAACAGCATTTAATTTTAAAAAACGGTATGACAATTTGCAACAAATGAAACTAATCAGTCCACAGGAAATAAGTGTTCATCAAATAGCAATAGCTCATTGTAATACACAACAATTGGACCAAGAAGTAAAAAAATAAAGTTTATTATTTATTAAATATTGTTGTTTGTTTAGTCATTCCAGCTAAAAGACACCTGTCGACTTCCATCAGAAAAAACGGTTAAAAAAAGCAAAGTCTGTAACTTACCACACTCCTTTGCATCACGAACATCATCCCAACTACGATCGGGATTCAAATAATTCTCAGCATAAAATTTATCATACGCACAATTCGTCGGATTTATACGTTTGTGCTGTTTTTTCGTCATGTGCTCTTTCAGGATTTCACGACTAGGAAATATTTTTTCACAAAACAAACACACCAAACTAGTTAATTTCTCATTAACTTTTTCTGTAATTTCTGTAAGTTAATTTATTTAAACAAAACAAGTTGTCACAACTTTCTATAGAATATTAAAAATAATAGAATGTGACGCAAAAAGTGTTCATGAAGCAGCAATTGCAAATCAACTTAGAAAGGATGGCCTAAAACTTGAAAATATGATCGGAATCGGCGTTGATGGAGCAAACGTTATGATCGGTGAACATAATTCGGTAACTGCTATATTAAAAAGAGAACTGCCGGATTTAATTATTGTCAAATATGTTAGCCACTCTTTGCATTTATGCGCGGAAAAAGCGGCTGAATTATTACCACGTCAGTTAGAATTTTTAGTGAGAGAAGTCCATAATTGGTTTTCATACAGTCCTAAACGTGTAGACTTCTACAAAACATTGTATGAAACAATGAATGAAAACAAGGATCAAAAAAAAAATAACAAGGACTTAGCGGAACCCGCTGGCTCGCTCGCTATCAAGCCATTAATACAATATTGGAGCAGTGGGAGGAATTAAGGCTGCTCTTTTCGATTGCTAGATCTCAAGACAAATGTTTCATGGCAGAACAGCTCTATGATATCATGCAGAGGCTTCCTTTCAAGGCTTTCTTATTTTAAAAAAAAAATGAATTATCACTCAATTGAATTTACTTTTTCAAAGTGACAATGTTGAGCCGACCAAATTATTTGAGGATCTATTTTTATTGTATAAAAACTTGCTGCGACGAATTGTTGTGCCTTCACAATTGGAAAAACTGGTGGATTCTGAACTTGTAGAATTTAATTTCCGAGAACATCTTATGCATACAGCGTCAATATATTTTGGTTTTGATTTTCATGAAATATCATAAAAACTTGATCAAAACGATTTGATGGATGTCAGGGAAAGATGCAAGAACTTTTTATGTTGTCTGGCCGAGCAAATTCAAAAAAGGCTTCCCGATAATTTATCAATGTTAAAAATGATTGCTGATTTACACCCAAAGGTTGCTACGTCTCAAGTAAAACCCGATATAAAGCTGATCTTAAATAAAATTCATCGTACCCATATCTATGGCAATAAAAGCCCTCCAAACCCCTGGCTTTTGGTTGTACTTTTAGGGGGTAAATGTTATTCAGAGTTGGTAACACTGGGCCAGTTTTAGCCAGTCACGCGGCACATCCACTTCCGGCTCACTTACAGTTTCCTTCGCATCCTCAAGTAGCTAGTGCTCCGTACGGCTTCGCTCCACTAAGCCCCGCCAAAACACACCAATACCAAGCGAGCTTGTGGTTCGCCGAATGAAAAATTTTTATCTGCTACTAAAAGTTAGGTTTGGTTTTATTAATATTTAAGTTATTATTGCAAGAAAATTGCAAATTAATTGAGCGAGTGTAGGAGAAATATTATTATTATTTGTGAAATTATAACGCTATATACGAAACCGCACATTAATTTTTAGACGAATTGTCGGGGTTTATTTCGGCATCAACCTTTTAGTTTCAATTATATCGATAGACAAGAGTTAAGGTTATTTATTATTATTTATTAGAGCTCAAGATTAATAACATATCTTTTTAATTAATGGGCGGGGCAGGGCGTAAAATTGAAACAACAATTTTTTGATTACTGGTGGAAAAATTCGAAATAATATTTTAATGAACAATTTTTGATTGTTTTATATTTTTATTCGAGTTTGTAAATAGTGTACGCGATAGATAGGTTAGCTAGGTTTTTTATTTTAGATTTGTTGTTGATTTAAAAGAAAATATTTTCATGTGGTATAATAATTATTATTCTTATGATGTGTACTCGTTTGATACTTGGAATAATTTTAATTACGTTGTATATACCTGGCGCTTCTTTTAATTGAAATATTTTTAGTTCAAAATAGAAGATATGTGATAATAACAAAAAAGGGGGCAATTAACTAAAGTTCCCGTTTTTAATTTGACTTATACTATATATTAGTGATTTTTTTTAAGGTATTTAAAACTCATGATTTATTTATATAAAGTAATTAATTGTGGTGTGCATTATACTTTTATGTTTGATGCTGCACAAACGATGGTAATCAACAACACTAATAAAAGTTACAACAATAAAATAAATAGTTTTTCATAATTATATAAAATTTTAACTTGGGGAAAGTGTTTATATTTACAACATAACGTCACAAAAGAAAAAAGTTAATATTATAATTATTCATTTTTAATTATAGATATGGAACAAGTGCATTTAGAAGAGCGCGGCGATGTTCTGCAAAATAATTTTCCAATTAAAAAGGAAGAAGTGGAAGATGCAGAATTCAACTCTGAAGATTTGCATCATTCAATTGACATCAAAGAAGATTCGGAGAGCCCTTTTCTGGAGACTCAATTAAACGAAGAATGCGAACAATTTGAGTCTGATACGGAAGATGAACTTTTGTAATCAAACTCACTATAGGTACTTACAAAACATTTAAGGTGGCTGAAGCGATCCCAGTTTAGTTTTTAAGTGTCTAATTCATAAAATCTTATTATTGGTGCTGAAATAATTATGAAAATGTTGCTGATAAATATAATATTTAAAAAGAATATCTGAGAATTAAGTATACATACACAGAGAAAAATTTTTGGTGTTTTGAAGTACTTTTTACTTCAAATTGAAGCCCAAATCGATCTCGCACCAATTTGAAGTAATTTTTAGAATATTTTTGAAGTACATATTTATAGGGATTTTTACTACAATTTGAAGGAAACTTTACAGCAAATCTTAGAATTAAATTTTTGAAGTAAAATTTACAATAAACTTTGAAGTTTCATTGTTTTATATGTGTATATTGCATGTATTATGAGGTGTAGTTAACGCATGCGCATAGGTCTTATAAATGTGCTACTTCTTTAATTAAAAATTCATTAAAGCCTATAAATTTAATTTAATGGATAGAATCGCTTTCAAAAAAATACATGCTTATTTATTCTCAAAAAAAATGTGCTTTTGATTGTTTAAATCTACTTAAGAGAAATGCATTTTGGTATATTTATGATTATTATTGTTATTATTAGAGCTTCTTTGCTGTCGCGGGCGTGGGATTTATTTAAATTAGATCGAAATTGTAAGAAGTGTTTGAAATTTTTTGTAACCGACGGCTTTCGCTTCGACGTGTGACCCATTTTTTATTAACACAATTAATTTTATTTCTTTCCTCACATACCTATAAATATAATATATATTATAAATAATAAAGCGTCTGTTACAAAAAGTTTTCAACGGTGTTGAAGTGTGTATAAAACATAAATCGATGTGCCTGTTAGTTTGACTCTCCGTTCGTACTCTCTGTTTGACGTTTTGCCGATGTAGATAGAGCTGTATGTCTTTTCAGCAGTAAATTAACGTCATTGGAGTTACAGCAATAGTTGTGAATTAGTCGATGATACGAAATCCATCAGTTACTAGTGACTAGTGCATTGAATCAGCGTTTTATGGCTGCATTATATTTTAGACAAAATAATTCACCTCCTTCACTACAAATACTCGAAAACTAGAATCCATCGTGACACATTGAGGCAAATCATGAAGGACCGCATTTTAAGCTTCGATAGCGCCGTGTGAACTTTGGTCCTACCAAGTAGAAGCGCAGTTCAGAAACAACGGCATCAAAGCGGACCAGTCCAAATTCGACATCGTTGTAGCCTCCCTGGACCCCCGGTACCTAGACGTAGTGGCGGATATAATCCGAAACCCACCACTAAGCGACAAATACGAGGCCATAAAAAAACAACTTATAAGCGAATTCGCAGAGTCGCAGGAGCAAAAACTTAAGAAACTAACTATTGCAAGGAATTGATCTCGGCGACAACAAGCTTTCTACCCTTCTGCGAAAGATGAAAGATTTAGCCTGAATATCCATGCAAGACAAGGTTATTGAATCGCTGTGGCTCTCCAAATTGCGAGAAATGACACGTTCAATTATCAGTTCACTTGAATTTGACCTCAGGAAAAAAGCCGAAGCAGCCGACAAGATTCGGCTGTCGAATATCGAAATGTCGACTAAAATCTACTTAAAAGAAATGCATTTTCGTATACCTATTTATGATTATTATTATTATTAGAGTTTTTTTGCTGTCGCGGGCGTGGGATTTATTTAAATTAGATCGAAATTGTAAGAAGTGTTTGAAATTTTTTATAACCGACGGCTTTCGCTTCGACGTGTGACCCATTTTTTATTAACACAATTAATTTTATTGCTTTCCTCACATACCTATAAATATAATATATTTAGTTACGTTCGCTTACGTCAGGTCGCACCTCGAATATTGTTCAACGGTCTGGCATCCGTACCATTTGACGCACATTACCCGTATTGAAAGACTTCAAAGAAGATTTGTGAAATTCCTCTGCTCTAAATTTCACATCTCCTTGGACTCCAACTACGACTTGTTGCTAGGCTACTTGTGATTGTCTCGTTTGGTTAAAAGGAGAGAGTAGGTACCTAGATTTGTGCTTTCTTTTCAAATTATTGAACAATTTAATTGATTGCCCTGATCTGCTGCTCAGGATTAATCTTTGGGGTCACCCGTGCGTAACCCGTAATCCGGACCAATTCCTGGTTGACACAATAGGGGTTGACATTTTCGCTTATTCTTTAGCGAAATTTAAACTTCAGCTGAGGCTAGATTTGAATTTGTGATTGTAAATTTATTATTTATTTATTTTATTTTTTATTTATTTATTTTATTTATTTTATTTTTTAATGAATTTGTGATTGTAAATTTATTATTTATTTATTTTATTTTTTATTGTGTGTATTTTATAGTTAAAAGGAAATTGTTCCGTAAATAAAGAATTATTATTATTATTATAGTATATATAATATAAAATATTTAGTTTGACTCTCCGTTCGTACTCTCTGTTTGACGTTTTGCCGATGTAGATAGAGCTGTATCTCTTTTCAGCAGTAAATTAACGTCGTTGCCAACCAAGACTCCAGTTTCTGTACTGCAAGAGCTCTTGAACCGTCGAGGCATCACACCGAAATACGAATTGGTTCAAATCGAAGGGGCCATTAACGAGCCCATTTTGAGGTACCGCGTGTTTTTGAGCTCCGATTTTGTGGCCACTGGAACCGGTCGATCCAAAAAGGAGGCAAAACACGCCGCAGCTAAAAACTTGCTTGACCTTCTGGTCGGAAAGCAGACGCCCGAACAGGCCAACGCAGCTCTTCGCCTACCGACATCACAAATCAAGTTGTTTCGCCTTACGATGACAAAGTCATGGGGAATCCGATCGGGTGGTTACAGGAAATGTGCATGTCGAGGCGGTGGCCCCCGCCGTCATACGAGATGGTGCACGAGGAAGGGTTGCCTCACGAACGACAGTTTACAATTGCTTGTGAAGTGTTGAAGCACCGGGAGGTTGGAATGGGGAAGTCGAAGAAGTTGGCTAAGAGAATGGCGGCTCATAAGATGTGGCAGGCACTGCAAGACATGGCACTCGAAGGCAGCGCTCTACCACAAGCCTTTGAAGAAGACGAAGATGTCACGGCTCGCGTGCAAACCCGCTACTGCGGACTGAAAGATAGTAGAATAGCGACTTTAACCACCGGACAGTCACATAAAGTGTCGCAATTTCACAAAACTTTGAAGCAAGCAATGGGGCCGAAACTGAACGAGTTGCAGAGTCTTGTTTTAAACGTTACTGGGTTTAATTTCGTGCAATTTTTGCAAGAAATTGCTAACGAACAGCAATTTGATGTGACCTTTGTTGATATTGAAGAGACTTCGATTAGTGGAAAGTCGCAGTGTTTAGTTCAATTGTCTACTTTGCCCGTCGCTGTTTGTTATGGAAGTGGAAGTTCTTCTACCGAAGCGCAATCTGCCGCCGCGCAGAACGCTCTGGAGTATTTGAAAATAATGACCAAGAAGTGAGAAACCGAATAAGGAAACATTGACCACAAAATGCGCTAATTATTCTAGAAAACAAATTTCTGGATGTCTTTGTTGCTGGCAAATAATCTTCTATTTATGCTATGCCAGTTTAGGTTATAGTCCAGTACGTGGGTAGCAAAAAGGGGTGTTTGAATGCAAAAGGTGGGGTAGTAGCGATTTTTTAGTATGTTGTTAGGCTTGGGGCCCTAATGAAAAATCCAAGTTTTCGACCTCGAGGCGCATGCGCTCGAGCCGCCATCTTGGATTTTAGGTACAAAAATTTGTTTTTTTGATAATAACTCAAAAACGGTGGCTTTCACTACAAAATATGTTCTATACAAAGTTAAAGGGGACAAAATTTCCTACATTTTTTGTAGAAAAAATTTTTTTGCAGCACACATATGTTAGGAGTTACAGCTCCGTGAAGTTGCACTATTTGAAAAAAAATGTGGAAACTTCATTTTGGTTGAGTTTTATTTTATTATTCTTATTATACTACATTTTGGTACGTTTCGATGGTCCGGGTTGGTTATTGCCGGTGTCCTGGTCGTAGTTGTCTGTGTCCTGGTCGTAGTTTTGGTCCGTAGCCTGAAAAATGTCGTCATACTCGTCCTCGCTTTCAATGCAGATTTCCGGCATATTTCCGCAGGATTCACCGTTGCAGAAGCCACATACAACCGAACATTTAAGTCCAGCCTTTCGGCAGCTGCATGCCCCACCACACCCCTTTTTGCAGTTACAAAATACCGATTTTAATAATAAATCGGGAGCTGGTTTTTCCGCCATTGTTATGGGAGTGAGCCCGTAAGCGCCATGCTTCCAACCCCAGTCTTCAGGATTTTTCTCTATGCCTCTCCATTTCTGTACTTGGTGGTACGTCCTAAAGGCGTGGAATTGCACCGCGTATTTTGTAGGTGGCAAAGAGGCAAGATTAAATTTGCTTTTCAGCGTAGATTTGGCGAAGCGTTGGAAACAAATCTCTTCCAAACTCTCTTTATCCATGTTGCCACCATATAAAGCTACAAGAAAGCGTACTCCGGCCTCGGCAATCTCCTCTGGCGTGGCATCTTTACAACATCTTTACTACAAAATTTAGTTTTTCCCTGATTGAATAGGGATGACGTAGTGTCACAACCACTGAAGGCATGCAAGAACAGAATGTGCTTGGTTGCTTCTTCGTATTTGAGGTTACTTGCTGAATACCTACTAGACAGCAGCTGTAATACTTTTTTTTTTCAAATAGTGCAACTTCACGGAGCTGTAACTCCTAACATATGTGTGCTGCAAAAAAATTTTTTCTACAAAATATGTAGGAAATTTTATCCTCTTTAACTTTGTATAGAACAGCTTTTGTCGTGAAAGGCACCGTTTTTGAGTTATCAAAAAACCAAATTTTTGTACCTAAAATCCAAGATGGCGGCTCGAGCGCATGCGCCTCGAGGTCAAAAACTTGGAATTTTCATTAGGGCCCCAAGCCTAACAACATACTAAAATATCGCTACTACCCCACCTTTTGCATTCAAAAAACCCCCACATACTGGACTATTATAAAAATTAATCAATTTTTAGGGTTGGGCCATTTTCGACGTTAAATTGTGTGCTTTTTAAACGGTTGGTAATTAATTGCTTGCGCCAACGATATTAATTTATATAATTTAGTAGACACAAAATTGTTGTTGGTTTTTAAGTTGTGAATATAGCGATACATTGTTTTAATTTTGAATTTAAGTTTTTAACTGTCGACAATTTAACGATTTAATGTGACCCATCATCTATGTGTGACGGTTTGCACGATATTCAGTGAATGTCTTACAAGCTATACTTTGCATAGAATTAGTGGTTTTTTCGAGAACATGTTTTTTTAGTAATGAAATTATACATATATCTTATAATTGTTGTAGTATTTAGTGTGTCAAATAAATAAGGACAAGACAGACAGACAGTGGTTGTGTGTGCATCAAATAGCAATTCTACTATTTTTGAAATTGCTTGCTTCAATAGTTAGAGCTAAAATTGGTGTGATTGCATGTTATTGTATAACACCGATCGGTCTCTCAAATCGCGTGCTCTCCAGTTTTTTCCAAAACTTCGCTCCACTTTTTGACATAAAATTCGTGTTGCGCACTTCGTAACGTAAATATATAGGGTGAGGCAATATATACGTTACACAGTGTACAATACTCATATAAAAAAATTGATATTGAAATATTTCCCCGACTTGGCGCTAAAAATCAAAAATTTCCTAGCCAAATTTTAAAATCCCCAGCTTCCTATACCAGTGGGAATCCCTACATCAACAATAAATTAGTCGAGTGCAAATATGCAAATGGAACAGGTTTTCAATTTTATTATACTAAAAAAAAAAAGGTTTAGGTTACAAATAACCTACATCAAGTTAATTATCTACATTGTACATTTAAATATTTCACTCATAAATATCTTCTTTATCTGAAATATATTGGACAATGTCTCTTGGTCGATGCAACTTTTCTGCATCCATATCGGGAATTTCAAAACCAAATTCATCTTCCATCGCCATAATTACTTCAACATGATCTAGTGAATCTAAACCAAGATCATTGATGAAATGAGAATCTAAATTTAGCTAAAAATGCAGCAATTTTATTTATAAAATTTGAAAACTTGCTTAATTGTATTAGGTGCCGTAACTATTAAAACTTGGGGATACCCATTTTAAAACGTGAGCCCTCAGGTAGCTAGCTACCCCACCTTATATGTGCCACATTAAGAGATAACACAAGCATACCTTACAAGGATCAACTTTATCGTAAAGTTGAAGAACCAACAAAACACGTTCGCCTATAAATTCAATGCTTAATGGCGGTTTAGAGCTGTAGCTTCTCTTTAGTGGCACATTATTAGTCTGAAATAGAAAAATCAAATAAATACCTTATCGGCTGTTACTTTATGCACAGCAAACTTTAAGTACTCGCTCTTCAATTTCTTCCGGAGTAGGTTTTGGCTTTATAGTTCTAGGTGAATAATTTCGAATTTGAGGCTAGCAAACATTTTTAGGTTAGGAAGTTATGTAATAAAATATTAAAATTTAATCTCGAATATTGCAATCAAAATTGGGCTTTTGCTTTAATTTAATTATTATTCACAAAAATTACCTGATTTTGAAACGTCGAGGAGAGAAGATCGTGTGAAATGTTCCACTTTTGCATGATGCCAGTCTGAATTCCCATCGACATTGGCCTGATCGAAGAAGATAAAATATAAGTGGCATTTCGCGTAAACAAACGCGCACATCTTACAAAACTGCCCATTACTTTTCGATTTTATTTAGCGAAGTTACGTTTTTACCTTATTATCCAAAAACACTGTCAAACTTCATAAACCTACACCGACCAAAATTGTAGTTGTTGGAACAGGTACAAATATGAGCAAGGTGACCAACCAAAATTTTTTGAAAGTATCGTCGTCTGTTTTATCACATCGGCCGTGTTCGGTCTGGCACTTTTCAATTTGGGTTTTTTTCACGCTTTCAAACTCTTAATCTGCTCTCATTTCAGAACTTGGCGTATTTTATGCTTCCGAAATGAACGGAACTATAGCGTTTGCAAGCGTGAAACAGCTCCAAATCGAGTTATCAGAATATGTTCGACGGAGCTTAAAAGCGTTAGACCGAACGCGGCCTTATATCACCGGCGACGGTGGCGACATTACTTAAAAAAATTGTAGAAAGGAAACGGCCGAATTTGTAAAATAACAAGTTATGTTTTTAAACCTTTTATTCCTAGTCCATTATCTACGCGAAAGATTACCAAATTATTTTTTTGTCAATTCTTATTTGATAAGTTTGGAATGCAATGGCAACATTGAAAGTGAAGCGTCGTTTTCTGACTTTCCGGTGGTAAAAATTTGTTTTAGTTGTGGTTTTAGTAAATCACCGTGTACATTCTGTTTAATTTAGTTAATTGCTCAATTACTCTATGAGTAAAATTAATATGAAAAGAAGAAGCAAAAAACAGGAATTGGAACCGGAAAGCGAAGGAGAAAACAACATAGATAAGTCGCACGATACTAATAGTTCGTCTCAAGATGAGACTGAAAACTCCGAGTCGCAAGAGGTGGAGGCAGAGCCTGAAATTAAAAAAAAGAAAACCGAGAAACGAAAATCTGTTTCATTCTCCAAAAAATCTTCACCAGCTGAATCATCTGATGAAGCTGATTATGAGGTAGAGCAAATATTAGATGAGAAGTTGGTTCGAGGTGTAAGACATTATTTGATACGTTGGAAGGGATACGAACCAGAAAGCGATAGTTGGGAACCAGAATTAACACTCAATTGTCCTGAGCTTATAAAGCAATTTAAAACTTCACAAGACGAAAACGCTGAGGAAAACGGTGTAGCTAATACTATTAAAAAACCGAAATCGAAAAATGTGAAATCGCATAAAAAGATCACCAAGGACAAGAAGATTGTTAAACTTGATAAAAAGAAAACGTCAACTATTACAGAAGCTGATTGGGATTTATTTTTTGAGCAATTTTGGGAAAATTTTATTATTCATTTGAAAACTGTCTATTTGCGCTACGTGATTTTACAACCTAACGGCAATTTTTTGTTTGATTGATAAGTACGCCGAAGCGTACTTGTAAAGATTGGTGTTAACGCCTACAGATCTGTTCAGCGTTTATTTGATTGTTATTTTTTTGCAAGATTATTTGATTGCCAATTTGAAATTTTGGTTTGTTATACTATTGCTTTTTTGCTGTTTGATATTTTGAATTTTTGTTGATTATATTACTGATTGACTGGTAGTTTTTATTTTTAATAAATTATAGTAGTGCTTCATGTGTGCTTTTTTCAATTCCTATAGCTTTCACGATTAAGGTAACAGCAAGAGTTGGGAGCGGGAAAAATCGTGTGGCGCCGGGTAAACTTTATCATTTAATTTTGAGCCACCTTCACCCTGAGCTCGCAATAGCTAGCCGAAGCTCCGCTCCCATAATAAAAGCGTTATCTGGAGATACTATTAATTTTTTTACATAGCCACACGTTTTTATACGTAGCTGTTGTGGTGACCCAAGTTACGCTATACGTGCCCCATTTTAACGAAGCACCTTGTATGTAGGTAACTATTATTTTAAATTTTCCAGTCGACAAAATTAACAATTTTAAAGTTTTCAGCTTCGGATTGTAGTCCAATTATTGCGCCACTTAAGCATAATAAAATTCGCATGATAAAGGACAGTGATTTTGATGAAATTGACATCTCTCAAAATATGAGTTCGTCGGAAAATTGTGCGGATCGAGACGCGGAGTTGAGTAGAAATGATCGAGTTGTTGTCATTCGAAATCCGGTTAGCACTAATGGCACGAAAAATTTGATACCAGTGTGTCTCCCGAAAGTGGGCCGCCTACAAGCAACGGAATCGTTAATAAGAGCCCAGGTTATGTTTTCTTCAACAGGCCTAAAAAATCGGAAGCAGTTATAGAGAAAGAAAGACAAATGAAGTTTCTCAGGGAGAAGTTTCCCGGAATGGAGTCGATGGTAAGCATTATTTTTTATCTCGAGTGTTATAGACTTTTGCTTTGCCCGATTCATTTTATGCTTGTAGACCGTGCATGACGTATTGTCAAAGCATAAATTTGACATTGAGGCGGCCATAAAGGAGCTCGAAATTAAGCAAACTAATAAAAAGGAAGCAGTTAACTCTGTCAGTTACGAAAAATGGAAGGAAACGCAAGAGGAGACGCCTCCAGAAACTAAAACGATAAAGTTTTAATGCGGGACAATTTAAATAAAAAGAGAGAACTGATAGGAGATTTCAGCCAGGCTACAAAACATAAAGGTAGTATATATATATTTTTTATGTTTCATTTGTAAATTGTAAAGCAATAAAAATTTGCAAACCGAACTGTTGAACGCGGCACAAGAGGTGTTGAAGACACGGCATAACGTTCAACATTTGATGAAAAAGTGCAAAAATCTGGCCGTACAGATGGAACAAGCGGTGGCAGCTGGTGCCGGAGTCAAAACGCAACCTTCTTTGCTTAATTCCTCCAAACGTTTAACAAACTACCAAATGGTTGGTCTGAATTGGTTGGCAGTTTTGCATGCTCAGGGAGTCACCGCAAAGGCAGGAGCAGTGACGACATCGCTTGCCCGCCTTTTGCCCAACATGGGAGGCCCTAAGCAGGCCAAGAGAAGAACTCTAGCCCTCGTGACGCAGTCGATCATACTGTATGCGGCACCTGTATGGCACGAGGCGCTGAGGGTTAGCAGGAACGCGCAGAGACTGCTGAGCGTCCAGCGCAAAATGGCGCTGCGCGTTTCCTGCGCTTACAGGACGGTCTCGCTCGACGCGGCCCTCGTTCTGGCGTCGATGCCCCCCATCGACCTCCTCGCACTAGCAAGAGCAGAACCTACGACGGAGTGGGGGGTGCCGGAAGCGAGGTGGCCGAAAGTTGGTAGGCCAGGTGGGAGGAGCCAACTTGCGGATTGTGGACCCGCAGACTCATCCCCAACATCAAGAGATGGGTCGAGAGGCGGCATGGACAGGTGAGCTACCACCTCACACAAATGCTGTCAGGGCACGGCTGCTTTGCGTACTACCTGCATGGATTCGGCATATTGGGAAGCCCCAGGTGCAGGTTCTGCGACGAAATCGATACCGCGGAACACTCCCTCTTCCAGTGCTGGAGATGGGAGTGCGAGAGAACAATGGTCTCGCTTGCACTGGGGTACACAATGACTCCCGAAGACCTAGTCGAAGCAATGCTCGTCCCCAAAGAAAGCAGTTAACGACAATTGTTATTTGGAAACTTGGTGCACACAATTGCATTGCAGAAGAACTGAAAGTATTTGTTAGGAGCTAAACATTCTTTCCAAGTTAAAGTAGGGAATTAAGTTCTGTTCATGTATTTAATATTTCACGTTTGGTTTCACGTTAAACTGCTCTTTCTGTATTTTGATTGCTATAATTTTAAAAACCTCTCCCTAACTTTCATTTCAGTAGAATTCTTTTAATGTGAAAAGTGGCATATTTAGTTCAAAATAGAAGATATGTGATAATAACAAAAAATGGGGCAATTAACTAAAGTTCCCGTTTTTAATTTGACTTATACTATATATTAGTGATTTTTTTTAAGGTATTTAAAACTCATGATTTATTTATATAAAGTAATTAATTGTGGTGTGTATACTTTTATGTTTGATGCTGCACAAACGATGGTAATCAACAACACTAATAAAAGTTACAACAATAAAATAAATAGTTTTTCATAATTATATAAAATTTTAACTTGGGGAAAGTGTTTATATTTACAACATAACCTCACAAAAGAAAAAAGTTAATATTATAATTATTCATTTTTAATTATAGATATGGATCAACAAGTGCATTTAGAAGAGCGCGGCGATGTTCTGCAAAATAATTTTCCAATTAAAAAGGAAGAAGTGGAAGATGCAGAATTCAACTCTGAAGATTTGCATCATTCAATTGACATCAAAGAAGACTCGGAGAGCCCTTTTCTGGAGACTCAATTAAACGAAGAATGCGAACAATTTGAGTCTGATACGGGTAAGATGAACTTTTGTAATCAATCCCACTATACTTACAAAACATTTAAGGTGGTTGAAGCGATCCCAGTTTAGTTTTTAAGTGCCTAATTCATAAAATCTTATTATTGGTGCTGAAATAATTATGCAAATGTTGCTGATAAATATAATATTCAAAAAGAATATCTGAGAATTAAGTATACATACACAGAGAAAAATTTTTGGTGTTTTGAAGAACTTTTTACTTCAAATTGAAGCCCAAATCGATCTCGCACCAATTTGAAGTAATTTTTAGAATATTTTTGAAGTACCTACATATTTATAGGGATTTTTACTACAATTTGAAGGAAACTTTACAGCAAATCTTAGAATTAAATTTTTGAAGTAAAATTTACAATAAACTTTGAAGTTTAATTGTTTTATATGTGTATTTTTTATGTATTATGAGGTGTAGTTAACGCATGCGCATAGGTCTTATAAATGTGCTACTTCTTTAATTAAAAATTCATTAAAGCCTATAAATTTAATTTAAATGGATAGAATCGCTTTTAAAAAAATACATGCTTATTTATTCTCAAAAAAAATGTGCTTTTGATTGTTTAAATCTACTTAAAAGAAATGCATTTTCGTATATTTATGATTATTATTGTTATTATTAGAGCTTTTTTGCTGTCGCGGGCGTGGGATTTATTTAAATTAGATCGAAATTGTAAGAAGTTTTTGAAATTTTTTGTAACCGACGGCTTTCGCTTCGACGTGTGACCCATTTTTTATTAACACAATTAATTTTATTGCTTTCCTCACATACCTATAAATATAATATATATTATAAATAATAAAACGTCTGTTACAAAAAGTTTTCAACGGTGTTGAAGTGTGTATAAAACATAAATCGATGTGCCTGTTAGTTTGACTCTCCGTTCGTACTCTCTGTTTGACGTTTTGCCGATGTAGATAGAGCTGTACGTCTTTTCAGCAGTAAATTAACGTCACTGGAGTTACAGCAATAGTTGTGAATTAGTCGATGATACGAAATCCATCAGTTACTAGTGACTAGTGCATTGAATCAGCGTTTTATGGCTGCATTATATTTAAGACAAAATAATTCACCTCCTTCACTACAAATACTCGAAAACTAGAATCCATCGTGACACATTGAGGCAAATCATGAAGGACCGCATTTTAAGCTTCGATAGCGCCGTGTGAACTTTGGTTCTACCAAGTAGAAGCGCAGTTCAGAAACAACGGCATCAAAGCGGACCAGTCCAAATTCGACATCGTTGTAGCCTCCCTGGACCCCCGGTACCTAGACGTAGTGGCGGATATAATCCGAAACCCACCACTAAGCGACAAATGCGAGGCCATCAAAAAACAACTTATAAGCGAATTCGCAGAGTCGCAGGAGCAAAAACCTAAGAAACTATTGCAAGGAATTGATCTCGGCGACAACAAGCTTTCTACCCTTCTGCGAAAGATGAAAGATTTAGCCGGAACATCCATGCAAGACAAGGTTATTGAATCGCTGTGGCTCTCCAAACTGCCAGAAATGACACGTTCAATTATCAGTTCACTTGAAATTAACCTCAGGAAAAAAGCCGAAGCAGCCGACCAGATTCGGCTGTCGAATATCGAAATGTCGAAATTTGAAACCTCGGTAATTTCAGCACCGGCACGCACACCCAATGACGACATGATAAGAATGATCGATGCGTTGACAGAGAAGGTAGAAGTTCTTTCGACACAGATACAACGCGGTCGATCGCCAACACCCAACCGCAACCGATCGAGAAATAGGAGCCAGTCCGCGCCCAAAGACTATGACATTAATTTGTTGGTACCATTACCGTTTCAAGCAGAACGCAAGAAAGTGCACTGACTGGTGCAAATTCAACGCACCAAACCAAAAAATCTAGCACCACAACTCCCATTCCCAGCGGCAGATGAGGTGTTGTCCCAAAAATCCAGTCGCCTATTTATAACCGATCGAAACCACAACATAAAATTCCTAGTCGATACAGGTTCGGACTTGTCCATAATTCCACCTACAGCCAGCACAAAGAGAAATCTATCTAACGATCTCCAACTATTCGCCGCAAACGGATCAGCCATTGCAACATATGGACAGAAATTACAGTCCCTAAACCTCGGTCTCCGCCGACAATTCACATTGCCTTTTATTATTGCTGACGTTTCCAAGCCAATAATCGGCGCAGACTTTTTGGACAAATTCGAACTGCTTGTAGATCTACGAAACAAAAAAATAATCGATAACAAAACCAAACTAAAAGTTTTCGGAAGAGTGGAACCAGTCACCAACGCAGACGTAAACATCACTTCAATCCCCAGCGACTCCGAATGTGACCAGCTGCTACGAGAATTTGTTGACATCACTCAATAAAACCATGTCAATACACCGTCTACAAAAACAAACATATTCCATCACATCGAAACTCAAGGTCCACCCGTTTTTGCAAAGGCTCGTCGTTTGCCTCCCCAAAATTACGAAATCGCAAAGAACGAATTCGAATTCATGGTACAGCAAGGAATTTGTCGTCCCTCCAACTCGCCGTGGTCCAGGCTGCATCTAGTCCCGAAGAAGAATGGCGATTGGCGTCCGTGTGGTGATTACCGTCGACTAAATGCAGTAACCATTCCGGATCGATACCACGTTCCACACATCCAAGACTCGACAATCAACATGCTCAATGCGCAAGTATTTTCTAAAATAGATTTAACTCGAGCATACCACCAGATCCCAGTGCACAAGGAAGACATCCCTAAAACCGCCATCATTACACCATTTGGGCTTTACAAATTCACCGTGATGACATTTGGATTACGCAACGTCGGCCAAACATTCCAAAGATTCATCGACCAAGTATTAAACGGTTTACCTTTCGTTTTCAAATACATTGACGATGTCGTAATATCATCCCAGAACCATGAAGACCAGGCAAAACACCTCCACACTGTTTTTGAACGATTACAAAATAATTCACCTCCTTCACTACAAATACTCAAAAACTAGAATCCATCGTGACACATTGAGGCAATTGCAAATCATGAAGGACCGCATTTTAAGCTTCTATGGCGCCGTGTGAACTTTGTAAATGATGAATTTTTATCATAAGTTGTTCCGGATTGAAAACTTTTATTTGTTTTGTTTATAAATAAATTTTAATATTTAAAAAAAAACAGTGTGACCTTTTTCCCCGTTTGGCCGTTGAAACCAACGGTTCAATCGAACCAAATCTACCAATAAAAAATTATTGGTGATTTGATACTAATGATACTAAATCAGTACATGTAACATTCACCATGAGAAGGGACACTTGCCCACCAGTCAAACTCAATGATTGTCAACCGGGGCTACTTGAGCCTCCAGGGGCTACTTGAACCACGGAGAAAAAAGAGTTTAAAATCCGTCCTGGTCCTATAAAACTCAATATATAGACGTAGTTGACCTTCTAGCCTCTGCTAGCAGCACTAGGCAGAGGCTGGTGCATGAAACAAAGTTTCAAGTTGTCTAAACAGTTGTTTTTAGTGTCTGCAGACTTCCACATGTAAGTTCATGGAAACATCTGATATCATCAAAGTAAAGATAGTTTTTTGTTTGCATTCTATTTCTTAATAAAATAACAGTGTTTCAAGGTATATACCTATAGCTATATAATTAACACAGTAACTAATAGAAGTTAGTAAACGTGCACTGGTAGCCTTAAAATGGGGCTACTTGAACCCGGGTTCAAGTAGCCCCCGACCACATTTCATCACTAAATTATGTTAAGTAAGGTTTGTAATCTTTTAAAATAAAGTGGTTAGTTACTATTTATACCCGTTTATTTTCAGATCTGGGAATCAAAATGGTCCGAAAGTACAAGAGAACCCCTGGAAGTAAGAAATATGCGTAAAAAAGAAAATAAATCCACCCATGCTATTAAAGAGAGGAGTTTTCATTCTTTCTAATGTTTAAATAATGAGCATTTCAATTGGTTTTAGCTGTAGTTAGATTATATTCCTATTTGAGAAATTATGTTTGCCTAAGAATATTTTTTTATGTATATGTTGGTTTTATATTAATTTAAATAAATAGTTTGCTCACTAAAATGTATATTTTGAGCCCCAGCGCGGGGTTACTTGAACCCAATTTTTAAAAATAGAAAAAAAATATAAAGGGTTAAAATTGTTGTTTTACCACTTTTGCTTATGAAAAACAAATTCTTGCTTTGCAAGGCATTGCGAGACCACCACGTTTTTATTATAAACAATTTTTAATAAATTTGTCGAGCTTTAACGTTAAGATGCGAGAGTCATGATTAATTTAGGAAATGTTATTTATTTATATACTATAATATAATATTTTTTACTTTATTATTATTATTATTATTGTTTAGCTGTAAGTTAATGTTTAAATAAGAATAAAAATTATAACAAAATTATAATTATAAAATAAACAATATAATATTTTTCAACATCAATAATATATAGGGTCAAAATCACCAAGGTGGAAAATTCCAAATTCAGTTTTATGATAAAAATACTTAGCAGCTATTATTTTGACACTTAACTTAAATGATCACTAAACTTGTGTATAAACAATAGTTATGTAGAGCAAGCATAGAATTAATTACTTTTCTTGTAATATGAGTTTTAAAGAGAGCCAACACTGAAAACAGTCATTTCGAGAACGTTTTTGTAAGGTTTATTGATAAAATTAAACAATAATTTAAATATTTCTTATTTAGCGTATAAAATAGCATAGATGTGCAGTTAATAATATGAAATAAAAAACTTAAGGAATTTCACATATAAAAACGTTTGGAAGTAAAATACCACCATGAACGAAACTATGTTACTATTTCTATGTATTAAATTATCTAAATATGAAAATATCGCAAACTTACATATAAATGAATTAACTGTAGGTACAGAGAATCCAACTTTTTTAAATATTAACTATGATTTTTTTCAAAATACCTAAAATTGTATGCGTTTTCGGTGATTTTAATTATGTTCCCGGAAATGATGAGATGTTCTCGAAATGACGATATAGATAACAATTAAGGTTACTATATTGAAATCATGAGCGACAATGACTTTAGAAGTTATTTTTATTGATTTATATAAATCTAAATTAAATTTTGAAACAAAAGCAAGTTTACTTAATCATATTAATTAAACATAAGAATAAATATAAAAGGAACAAACATTAAGATTTTTCGAAAATATCAATATCAGTATGGAAGTAATAATACTCTCGATTATTTTCTTTTTTTGGTAATGGTGTAGGAATAATACTAATTATTTGCTCAAATTCAATATATTATGATACATCATTTAATTCTACTTTAAATTTTTTGGCACTATTACGAACTGATCTCAAAAAAATTACTAGGATTTCTCCATCGTCTTTATCAACACATGTCTGACAGGTGGCTACATATCTGTAATAGATATTTTTCTTTTTAGTGGGTACAGTAATTAATAAAAATGTCCCAGGGGATATTAAATTTGGGTGTACGTTTTCCTTGCCTTGGCCGTAAGATGAACCAGCTTCAACACCAATGAATTTTTGCTCAGTCTGCTGACGAACTGAAATTGCCATTATATCATCTTCATCTGATGAAGATGAGTTATAAATGGTTTTGCAAATGCTGTGTCTCTTCTTAAATTTCATCAAATCTTCCAAATCATTCGTATCCATGGTCTCTTTCGGATCAGGAGAATCTCTTAAAGGTGTATCATGAACATCATCCATTGATTCGTTCAAGTTCACGTATAAACTACTAGATAACGTAGACGAGAACGTACCGTCATGTCCGGGAACGTTCCCGAAATGACTTTTTCAAATAAACGCGCCCTTTTTCTGAAGACAGCCATCTAGACATCATAACCGGCATAGTTTATGTAAAATATTTGAGGTTATTTTATACATTTTATACGCTAAAACGTATTTTTTCAATATTCCTAGTTAATAAAGGCGTTCCCGGTATGACGAACTATTGATGTACGCTCTGTAAATAATAAATCGAAAGATACTTACCACTTATTTAAAATTCTTTTGGCGAAAAACACTAATGACAACCACTTTATTAATATTTTCCACTACAACTGCGCCCCCTAGTACCTAAAGGCGCCTTCAACAACCAAGATTTTCGGGTAGTGAAAACTGCGTTCACTGAAATGATGCTTACTTTGTCGGACAAAATATTTTAATATATATCTTTTATTATTTTTTTATTTTTGCAAAAATGCTTACAAAAACTTCATATTAGATAAATTTTAAGGCTAGTAAGTAATGAAAACTTTTAAATTTATTTTATTTTATAGGAATTTTCGGGGTTCGTTTCTAAGAATTGCTAATTGGGACGCGTTCTCGAAATGACTTTTTGTACTTATTTTTTAAAATAATATTGAAAATATTTTACTCTTTAAGTATATTGTATGATGTACAGTTGAAGTGAATACATTCAAAATATTTACTAATGCTAATTTGTTCTAAAAGTATGTGAATTTAGTCATTTTTTGCTGGCGAAGCTAACTTTCCACCTTGGTGATTTTGACCCTTATGTTTTGTAGTAGTTTTTGAAAATTTTCACATTACTTGTTAACTTTTCAATAAAATATCCAACTTGTATAAATCTTTATGTAAATAAATTTTACTTGGTAAAATTTCCTGGGCAAGATTTCCTAAAGGATATTGTAATTTTTAAGACTTTAAATAAACCCAATTGTAGTCCTGAAGAAACATACAATAAGGTTGGGCGAAACGTCGACTTGTTACACAGTTGTTTGATTAGAGTGTACCTAGTCCAATTTCCCGAAAATCATTGGTAGTGTATAAATTTTACTCTTCTAATTTACGTAGGTACCTACATAATATAATCGTCGGCTTACCTGTAAAACCTTCTAAGTCTGATTGACAAAACTTTTCAGGAGACATAAAAAATCTGCTACTACTCTTATTTTAGAATTCTAATTTATGAAATTTTTATGAGACACTACAAAAATATGGGCGGAGGTAATTGTGCCACCAAATGTACCTGACCAGAAAAGGGTACCGGTAAATGTGCCACCGACCAAAAGGGTTCTTTAAATAAACACAGGTATTTGTGCCACTAACAGTGAAAAAATTAAATTTTTTTTGCCTTCGAATTTTGGGGTGTGCATTCGATAAGGAGGGTAATCCATCGTCAAAACCTACCCTTACGGGGCGCCGCTGCGCTCCGCTCCGCGTTGCACCCCTCCAGGGCGGTTTTGACTCTGGTTACTAGGCTAAACATACGAGAAGGCGCCACACATCAAGAAAACCGGGATAAATGAAACCGGGATGTGAGAGACCCTCGAAATAGCATTAAAAAGTATAGTTGCGGTATGGGGCAGTAAACTATTACGTTTCACCCCCAAAAAATCGTATAAAATCAAAAAATAATCGATGTTACATGTAGGAGATGCATCAGGTAGATGCCGTTTTCTCCGGTGGCACAAATACCTGTGTACTTTTAATATCCTAAATTCGTAACAGGTAGAATAACATTACTGGTGGCACATTTACCTCCGCCCGAAGTTTTTATGTTTATAATCAAAATATTTTACGAGAATTTCATAATTTTCATATTAGAGGACTTAGAAGTTTTTCATTGAAGAATTTTAGCAAAAATAGGACTTACAAGGATACATTAGGAACGGATTTAATAATGAAATAGATTGATTTGTTAAATATTCAACGAATTACAAAGAATAATATATATATTTTCAAATAAAATAAAAAGTACAAAAGAATGTTGTGTAACACAAATTAAAATTTAACCCTTAAAAACTAAAATAGGAAATTTTTTAAAAATATAAAATTAATAAAATGAAAGTATTTCGCAAATTAAAATTGAATTTATTATGAAAACAGTTTATGTGGTATGTAGTAAGTTATCATAAAAGCTGTGAAAGTCTTTTGGGATTACCGATTTTAATTCCTGTAAATGCTTATATTTTTGTAATTTTATCTTCAACGGTCCATTGTATAAAGGAACCGGAATAGAACTAATCTTATTTTTATTATTGCATCGCCTAGGAAGTAACGCCCAGGGGGATTTGTAGTTCACTTTATATTCAATTGTTAAGTCCGGATTGTACTTGATACATCTAATGTCATGAACAGTTGGATCCCCATGTTGGTGTCCAGGTCTTATCGAAGTATAGAATCCAAAATTGGTAAAATTGTTCCAGAACGTATGGTCAAGGTACAATACATCATACGGTTTAGGAACAAGTCTTGCAGTTTTAATTAGATCTACATAGCAAGCTGGTGTATAAATTTCACGATTTCGGAGCTTCCTTTCAATCGTGGAGTGCATAGAATCGCACTCCATTTGTGTGTGACCCTTCTCGAGGTACTTTTGAATCACCACAATTTTTTTTTCTTGAGCTACTAATAATAGAGCGTTTGATAAAATATTGTTACGATTTTGATAACCGCAACCATCGCTATACAAAATTACTTCATCATTTTCCTGAATGCTTGGTATCTTGCTTCGAATAAAATAAGAAATAATAGTGGAAAATTCGCTCGCGGACAATCCACCTTCTCCCTCGTGCCACACAAAACAATATCCATCCTTAGTCTTCAGGTCATATAGTGTAAAATTATGGACTATCAATTTAGTTTTATAATAAAGAGCAGACGCTTTTAAACTTGGAGCCAGTAGCACACTTTGCAAATCCATAGTATACACAAATTTACTCTCCTGCTTATCTTTGGCTTTTTCTTCTCTAGCAGCTTCTTTATTTTCCCTATGTGTTTTGTAATCATCTTCCGATATATTTTTAGTACGAAAGCCTACACATAGATCACATTGATCCTTTTTGGGCTGGTGTATACCAAGATTTAATTCGTTGAATACCTCCATGAATGTTTTAACTGATAGAGGAGGTGTTTCATTGCATTTCCTTTGATACTCTCTAAATACTTCCATTTTTGTTCTCCATGCAGGATATAAATATAATTTTGAAGTAGATGCTCTACAATAGTGTGATTCGAGTTTAGGCAGATCTATTAAGAAGGAACGCAGGATATTTCTTGGAGAGCTTTCATTACTTTTCAGATTTCTTGAAGACTTTTTACCATAATTATTTACAAGATTTTCTGTGTTTAATCTTTCATCGCTTTCTGTGATCCATGCAGAGACTGTCCATTGGCCAATGCATAATGTATTTAGGAACATGGTTTTGCATACCCTTTGTAACTCACCACTTGCACTTCTTAAATGGTAATACTGCGATCGGCTCCTTCTGGAGACTTCGTTGATTTGATGTTTGTTATCTAGAGCTGGCCCGACTCTGACTAGGAGTTTTACTATAGTTCTTTTTTCGTCCCATGTATTTTTCCAAAATTGAGAAAATATTTTTTCTCTATGAGATTCGTTAAAGGATCGACATTTTAAGGTTGCATTTTTATTTGAACTGAGCTTGCAATTACATGACGGTTTTATACGTCTTGCACTTCTTTCAACATCAAAAACACATTTATTGTTGGGAAGCTTTCTTCTTCCGATATATTTTTCACCATGCTCTCTTTTTCTTTTATTTTGAATTTGCACCCACTGTGTATCATCAGCTTTTTTGCTTCTTTTATTTTTTTGAGGAATCTTGGGAGAAATAGATCTTTTTAAATTATTGCTATCTGATTCTGTCTCGGTAATAATCTGGTTTGTGAAGGAATCATCAAGAGTAGCAACATTTTTATTATTTAATGATACATTTTCATTTGGAATTAGTTCAGTATTACTAAATTCACCTGTATTCATTTGCACATCTGCATAGTGGATTTCATCAGGATTAATAAAACGTCCACACTGGACATCGGCACAAGGTAATAAGTCTGTAATCAAAAGTTGATTCCTCTTTATTTGTTTATTTTATTATGTGGATTAATTATAAGAAATAACCTTACCAATAAAATCTAGCGGGAGGTCGTTAATATTAAAAATATTATCTTCGCTAAGTTCCGCGTCAGTAGATTTTGGAAATGATGGTAAAGTGGGTATAATAATATTGTCAATATTGTCTGTATTGTTACTAACATTTAAAATGTTATTTTGCTTGTTTTCAACTTTTCCATTTATACTTAAATATAATATTTTTTCTGTCCTAGATTTATAAGAAGCCATCTAAAACGATACATTAATCATAGAATTTTCGTCAATTCCAAATGCTGTATTTAATTTAAGATTACTTGAAAATTGGAAAAATGCGCAGTCTAAACTTAAAAGGCGAACTATAGACTTAGTAGGTTTTCAGCCAATATTCTACCATTATTTTAATATGAAAACCGTGTAAGGCAGTAGCAACTTATTACACATCTAATCCATTATTAATATTGTAATTGAAATAAATGTACATACCTTGTATAGTTACTTGAAGTCTTATAATGCCAAAGAATATTAATTATTATAATAACTAACACGTTTTCACAAATTATCTTTAGTTTTAGCGACCGGTATCTCACTAACCTCCAATTGTCATACGTTTTCACGGACATACACGGTTTTCAGAACTATGTTATCTACTGTAGACATACAAGTTTTTCTTTTTGTTACTTGGGAGACGTTATGAGTGGCTAAGACTTACAAGTTATTCACGATTATATCGGGGCGAATTTAATGCAATGATTTCAACAAAAAACTCAATTTCGCTAAAAATCGGACTTAGAAGGTTTTACAAGTAAGCCGACTATTTTATTTCAACTTCTGCAAGCTTCAAATTACATGAGGTGATATTTATTTCAATCTGTCCACTTATCCGACATATCCGATAAACTGTCTAATTCACAATGACAGATGGTCATAAAACGAGAATCAGAAATGCATCATCAGCCTTCTTCTAAGGGCCGGTTTTATCACCTCTAGTCAAGTGCTAGTTAACGCTTGACTAATAGTTGACGATCATTTTGCCGTTTTACAATCTCTAGTCAAAGGACAAAATGGCCGTCGACTAATAGTTAATTCGACTAGTGGATTTTTTGGTAGTTGAGCTTGACAACTACTAGTCAGGAGAAACATAACCTTACTTTATAGCCTACACAAGTAGTTTACTTTTCGCAATATTTTCCAATTTTGATTTTATTTCAAGTGATGAAGAAGAATAATAGTCGATCTTCGTAGGAGATATAAGGTCATAAGAAAAAGGGTCGATTATTTCAATTTATGGATTGAAAATCAGTGTTTTCATTTTAGACATTGTAACTCGTTGGCCAGGCATTTTAACATTTTAATTGGCGATTTAGGTTACGAATGCAGGAGTTACATTGTAGTACCCCTAAGAAATCCTGTATTAACATAAGTGCTGTTTAACTAATCATTAATAAAAGCACGGCTGGAGTGTGGAAACGTAGATTCCCAATTTTGTCTACAGGTATTCGGGTTTCAAGACATAATATGTATAAAATTGACAATTACATAGTTGCATGTGCTATTTTACATAACTTTGCATGCATTCGTCATGAAGAAGTACCTCCCGTTGATCCTAAAGTAAAAATTTTACCTGGCGATGGTGATTATGCAATTGAACCCAATGCTGATAGAAATGGCCATGCAAGATATTCTGTATGGCAGGCTTTAATTAACGATTGGTTTGCTGCTCTGTTATAATCATATTTATATAATTTATAATTATTATAATTGATTTATTTTTGTTAATTTAAAATAAACATGAAGAATAACAATAAAAGATTTATTTTATAACCTACAAATTTTATATTAAATTGTTAAAGATCATTTTTCTGGCATACCCTAAAGCAGCTTCGATAATAAAATTGTAAACATCGAATTTCAAACAAAAAGCAAGGTTAGGAATACCTTATAAAGACTATTGGTAGTGAAAACGTTCGTTTATTTTGTACAAAATCTGTCATTTTGGTAAACGTTTTTAAGATGTGCAGTACCAAACTTGTACAGTGTATGGTTTGCAACTATGATGTGTTGGTTAACGTGACTAGATGTTGTCAAACGATTGTAAAACCGACCGCGGCCTACAACTACTAGTCAACGTTAACTAATAGTCACGTCAACTAGTAGTCAACGGTAAAATGGTAAAACCGGCCCTAAGCCTGGCTGAGAACATGAACATCCTGCCTTTAGTATAACACGTTTACTAAATTTGCGTTAGCAAATCAAGTTTTGTAAATTAAATATCAAGCAATCTAATCATCCAACGAAATTGGCGCTGCTTTATTTCATGCGAGTTGTTTTTGTCATTCTAATAAAAAAAGTGACCAACATGGATCTCGGGTATCAATTGGCAATAGTGCATACGTGTATGTGTAAACGCCATGTATAACTAGCGAAGTATTCATTAACTAAAACAAATTTTAAAAAAATTTACGATTGAAGAGAGTGAAAATAGATTAGAAACAAATAAAATTCATTTATTTAGAAGTAAAACAACAGATTGTAGTTTAACTGTCAAATGCTTAAAATGCCAGATAAGTAGGTTATGTATATTATTATCTGATCCGTGAATCAAACGTATCTGTAAAATTTCTGTAAATCTGTACCAAAAATTAAAGTGATGGTGCAATTCTCTTTTTTATTTCATTATCGTATTAAATAAGTGTCAAGATATTGCTTTGAAAGGTAGCAAAGTATTCAATTGACAATAATTTACCAAAATGTATGAAATTAACTTGTAATAATATTGTAACTCTAATTGACTTTTATTATATTTGCAAATGTGTGTATAAATAAATCAGTGCTTCACATTTTCAAAACTATAGTAATGATAACTCAGGAGAAAACAATACTATAGCAGGTTGTGAAGTTGAAAACAATGTCGATATTTCGTCTAAGCTGCAAGTCAAACGCAAAAAAATCGATGTTAGTTCCTCTGAATCTGACAACAATACATCAGGTATGCGAGTATAAACTACCTTATTATGCTACAAATTGCTGTGTTTATAGTACTTTTTTCAGTTTCTGCGATTTCAGATTTCGACTTCAAATTTTACAGAAAGTTTCTCAATCTAAAACTTTCTATTCTTTTCTTATTGATTTGCTTAGTACGACTATTGTCCGTGTTGGCTCTTTAATTTTATACAGTCTTACTAGTTTTTCTTTTTAGATACTGAAGAAGCTAATCCGAAACGATTTAAAAACAAGAAAATTATAACCAAAAGGAAAGATACCAAACACCAAAATAAAAACGCTTTTGAGACGATATTTATTCAATTTTTAAATTTATTTTCAGTTTGGTCAAATAAAGAAGTCAACCTATTGAAACAAGAGTTTACTAAATATATTCAAAAAGGTAGTTACCCACCAGGCGAAGAAATTAAAAAGTTTATCGAAAAAAATTCTATGAATAAACGGTATTGGTTATCAAATCAAAACTTCAACATATCATGAAAACTAAATAATTATTCATTTAACATAAATATTAGTACAATATTGATTTCCAATATTTGAAGCTATATTTAAAAAAAATTTAATTATTAATTTTACATATTTTAACTTTTATATTTTTCCATAATAATTTTTTATGTATCTGTAGTTAGTTTAAAAGTTTCTAATAAAGTAGTATTTGAATACGTATTAGTTTAATTAAATATTTCTACCAGTGTCCTTTGGATGTGTTGTAGCACCGAACATCACGAAAATCTAAAAATTAAATTTGAAATTGCAAAAAAAAACTGCATATTTTTGAGCGAAATTTTGCATAAAGCTTTTATAACACTATTAGAATGGAATAATTAAATAATTTTAAATAATGTATGAGTTAAGATAAATAAATTATAGTATTTTATTAATTATAGTACCATATTATAATAACAAATATTAAAAACTAAATAACTAGTAGTCTGGAATACACATAAACTGGTAAACATCGACAAGTCCCATGCAATAAGTGTCATGGAACGTGTGAATGTTGCTCGGAGTAAACTCAACTCGAAATTACCCTGAAGAAACATATTATATTTTGTATGTAAGTGTATAATACACATCCGGCAACATTGCTGGAGGACACAACACACACTGTTGCTAAGTTCAGATACATATACACGAAGGACACTACGTATCTTATATATAGATAAAATATTGAAAATATAAATATTTTATTAAAGCAAATATTTTACCCCTCTCTTGAAAATCGGTATCCTGGTGTTCCCCTTAGCTTATATATCTAAGTGTAATTCAATTTAAGTACTCCCTTCACCCGGAGGTCAGGTCGCCTTGTCAACATAACGGAGGTGACAGCTTAACAAGGATACGTAAATATATATATAAATAAATAAAAGTTTTGAAGTTCGTAAAGCAACCAATTAATATTTTTTTGTTTATAGATTTACCAACGGTACTTTGAAGTACCGCTCATAAAAAACTACCAAATATAAAAAAAATTTATATTCTAATTAGGGATTTCACGAAAGTAACTTTAAAGAATAAAAAATACAAAAAAAATTGATGATTTACTCACTGCATCAGTGTTTGGTATTTGCGAAGTACTGAAATTTGCCCGCGCGAAATTGTTTTACGTCGTTGTGGTCAAGGGGAACCAAAGTCGTTTTCAGAATGTTACACAGATTTGACGCTACGAAATTGCTTCAAGATAGGGGAGGGAGTTTATGGAGAAGTTTTCCTCTTCAGAAATTCCGGCAATTTGGGATCCGTCATGAAGGTAATTCCCATCGAAGGAAACCAAATGGTTAACGGCGAAAGGCAAAAAAAATATGAAGAAATTCTCTCCGAAATCATCATCGCTGGTGAATTGAGTAATTTGCGACGGACCGCTAATAACAATACCAGTTCGTTTTCGGAGGTTCAAAATATAAGATGTGTACAGGGGTGTTATCCAAAACGTCTTCTCGAGTTGTGGGAATTATACGATGAAATGAGTAGCTCCGAAAATGATTCACCCGACATGTTCAAGGACGATCAGCTCTACATAATAGTTCTCGAGTTGGCTAACGGCGGTGCTACACACAATTTGAATCCGTTCTATTCAGCGAACTACAGCAACTCACAGGCATGTACCGCAACAGAACGACTGCATTCCACCCGCAGAGCAACGGCCTCGTTGAACGATTCCATCGACACCTAAAATCAGCTCTAAAGTGCCATGACAACTGGACGCAAATACTACCTCTAGTGCTTTTAAGTATTAGGAACACCGTCAAGGAGGATTTACAGGCAACAGCAGCCGAATTAGTCTACGGGACTACCTTGCGTATGCCTGCTGATATCATCGAAGACTCCACTACAAGGCAACCAGAAGCAACATCGACTTTTATCAATAATTTAAAAGAAATGACATGCGGTAAACTACACAAACCCACGAAACCAGAACGTTAACTTTTACGTCCCAAAGGACCTCAAGACAGCTGATTACGTGTTTGTGAGAGTCGATACAGTGAAAACACCTCTTCAAAACCCATACAACGGCCCATACAAAGTGCTCCGACGTTTTGACAAGTATTTCAACTGAAAGTGAACAACAAAGATCAGACAATTTCAATCGATCAACTTAAACCAGCGTACCTGGAAAACACAAAAGCAACAAGTGACTCTGTACAAGGCAACGTACTCGTACCCATTCAGCGTCCAACGATTCCTAGTGCAAACAAAAACGTTAACCTACCGAAAACAATTCCTAGTGCTAGTGAACCAAAGACAACTAGAGCAGGGCGCAAAGTGAAATTTCCTCTAAAATTTAGTGACATGATAACAATTCACGACATTTAGTGCACAAAAATAATACCGCTTTATAAACTTTGTATCACCAACTTGCATTTGCAACCTTTTTTGTATATTTGTACCAAATATTTTGTATTATTTAGGTCTACTTGTAAGACCTGTAAGATCTTGTACTTGTAAGATCTACTTGTAAGTAGATTGATAAATTTCATGTAAATATTTCTAGGTTAAGTTTATGTCGTTTACGTCAAATGTCATGAAAACAAATTTTTACAGTGGCGTACCTTAACCATTTCATTTAGAATTTTCATAACAAATTCATTAGAAGGGGGGTACTGTAGGGTTGGTACCACTACTGACGCCATGTTGGTAGTCAGTTGTTACTTGACCGGCCTACCGTTAGCAAGTGAAATAATAAATGTTATTTTATAAATGTGAGTTTCAATCTTATCTATTAACCTGGAGTTATAAATGCAAGTTAGGATTACCTACGAGTTGAATTACGTATTTAACCCCGTACGAACCTACAAATCCATCGTCTGCAAATTGCAAATCATGAAGGGCCGCATTTTGAGCTTCGATAGTGCCGTGAACTTTGTAAATGATGAATTTTTATCATAAGTTGTTCCGGATTGAAAATTTTTATTTGTTTTGTTTATAAATAAATTTTAATATTTAAAAAAAAACAATGTGACCTTTTTCCCCGTTTGCCAAAAAACTTTTTTCAAAAGTTTTGGGAGGAGAGAACCTGATATTTTTATCACATATTCTTTTACTTCTTTAGAGGCATTTGAGAGGGGGAGAGCGTTAAAATTCGGATATGATCAAAATAAGGACCAAAGTTCATATAATATTATAAACTTTGAAAACAGCACTTAGCAGTATACGTACTGTCACAATTATAATTGTTTTTGTAAGTTAAAACTAAACTTAGGTAGTAATAATTATCACAGCTTACTATGTACCAATTTTTACTACTGCCATATAGAAGAATCGTTTTTTTATTTGAAGAAATCACAGTAGAACTCTGATGTAATAAACCTTGATAGTCCGGGCCTATAACAACGCTTACCTTACAAGTGCTACAATTTTACAAGTTACAAGTAATGTAACAGTACCCCGACTACTAAATTAAACTACGACTAAATTCTCTTATGCAGCATACGTAAATACGTCACGATTTCGTCACTTGTAAACCTATTCTGTAACAGAACTTCCAGACTTGTAGGATATAATTCATAATTTATTACATTTCTACCTATCTTAAACGTTAGGTACATTTAGTACAAATCAAAATTTCTGTGTGTTGAAGACCTTTCGATTCAAAAAGTTGCAATGATGATGTTCCATATAGAGACAGTATTGTTTTTGTGAAACAAATTTTAATTTTCTGATTCTTTTATTTGCAAAAATTAGGCAAAACATTTAAATTTTTATTATAAAAATTCTGGCGTTATTTTCGCTTTGAAGCTCCATCGAACATTTTTTGATTGTTCTATTTGGAGCTACTCTGCGCTTGAAAACGCTATATTCCGTCCATTACGGAAGCTATGGTTATAATAAAGAATGGTTAGAAAGCTGCAACCCCATTTATAATGTAAGAATTAATTTTAAGTATTAGATTTAAAGTGGATGTAAATAATTGTTACTAAGTGTTTAAATAAATAGTGTTAAAGTTTCGAGCCCGTTTTAATCCAAAATGCGTAAAAGGTCCCACACGAAATAATCGTGACAGAATCACTAATATAAGAAAAGGAGCTATTTCACAAAATAAGGTTAGTAATACCGGTTTATTGTAGTAATAGTGTAAAATTTTAAGGGAAGATATAGTAGATAACCAGAGACTGAAAAAACATGGTTACATGTTCAACATGGTTCATTCAGAAACTGAATAAAACACTTCGGTAGACAGTAGTTGAAATTACACGTTCAACTATCGATATTGGATAGATTTCAAATTGTAAAGAAGTTCATGCCGATTATATTAAAGTTGTATAGGTGCATCATCGTTACATGATATAGCAAGGTTTTAAATATTTTTTATGATGGTGTCTTGTGAGGGACTTCGGTAAACCTTTCAGGATTATTATACCTGAGAGGGGGAGCGAGGAGACCTCACAAGAGTTGGGAAATCGATTTGATACCATCTGGTACACAGATGAATCCAAAACGGAGACCAGTACTGGAGCAGGTATATGCGGGAGGAGAACCGGTGATGCTTATGCAAATTAGCGTAAAAAATATATTTCAAAATTCGAATTCATTACGAAACAAAAAGAAGACAGATGCTGGTGCAGAAATGGTTCTGGGTCCTATATTATTTGTCATCTATATCAATGACCTTATAACCAATGTGCTCAATTATGGTACATGTGTGTATGCGGATAATACGTCATTCCTTGTGAAGGGAAAGAATGTGCAGAAAATCAAGGAGGAAACTTCTTTTCTCGCTGCTCTCCAAGTCGGCTCCTTAATCTTGGCTTTTGGTGTCATCTTTTTGAACCGGGGAACTATTTAACTTTTTACTCCATCTAAACATATCGTGGCTGGCTGGCTGTTCTTTTCTTGTTGCCATCATCCGTTGTTATGCCATCGCTAACATACTTGACTTCTGGTTTTCCATTTTCTCCTACGCAGTTCTGTTGAGACCTGTGTGAATGGTTTTTCTCTCGCGTGAGGCTTTAGACCCGGGTCGACCCCTCGGAGATCGCAGCCTTTGATTATATTGCGTCTTATTGGTTGCCTAAAAAGGGAATAGAATGGAGTTGAAAGTTGGAATGGATACGAGAGAGAGATTAAAATTAAGAAAGATGTAATATAATAATAATCGATGGATCCATAAATTAGGAAATTAGGCCGTAAGTTAGATTAAGGAGTAGATTAAACGGTTACCTATGAGCCCCGGTTTTTATTAAAAAGTATTACAAAAATATCGACGAGACCATGAGTCTAAAAAGCAGCAAACGTAACAGGCAACGTGCAAGTGTTGAAGAAATTGACAAATCGTTCAAGACGCCGGTTTCGTCCATCAAAATTAAAGAGGATAACGGTAAACAAGACAGCAGCGACGATGAATTTACCGTAAAAGGTTTTAGTAACGGAAATTCAAACGACCCAGTGCGACAATATCAAACACGAAGTCGTTCAAGTACCACTTACAAAAACCAACGACAATGCTGCTAACAATAGTGAAGGTGAAGGTGGTGAAACGACCAGTAACCCCGAAAATGTTGGTGAGAACGAAGAAGTAGTGGTTCCAAACGAAAACCCCACTCAGGTCGGCCTTGACAGTCCCAGGACGAACTACACGAGTCCCAGGATGAAATACCTGTAATGAATTTTACATGTTTTAATGACCGTATAAGAAATTTTTCGCCCGAGTCGCGTTCAAGCGAACAAGAGTCGACTTCTTCATCGTTGTCTACACATAGTTCATACGTCGTCGATTCTGGTGGCGTTAAAGATAGTATTTATAGAAAACATAAGTGATGTGGTGATGCCGATTGGTATATTTTGGGATATAGAAAATTGCCAAGTTCTTAGAACGAAATGTGCTTCGTTGGTAGTGCAACGATTTAGGGAACATTTTTATAATGACTATAGGGAGGCCGAATTTTTAATTGTTTGTGATGTTAAAAAAGCAAGTGCAAATGTTATACAAGAATTAAACGACTCGCAGGTTAATTTAATACACATATCGGCAATTAGTAAAAATGCAGCAGACGACAAACTTAGACAACAATTACGAAGGTTTTCAGAAATTCATGAGGCGCCTTCCGCCGTAGCTTTAATAACCAGTGACATAAATTTTGCTGCCGACTTGTGTGATCTCAGATATAGGAAAAAAATACAAGTAATTTTAATACACAATTCGAACGTAGCAGATGCACTTATGTTGTGCAAATGTAACGTATAATTTTAAAAGTATCACGGAAGGTATACCGGTTGTGACAAAAAATAGGCTAAGTAGAGAAGAACAAGAAACGGATTTAATAGTTTTTAACTTACCCATACGCAACGACACGACACTGATAAAATGCATACAAAGGCGAAATTAGGTATGCTTACAAATAATTGTGGTGGAAAAGTTATAGAAATCACTAAGGATACTGGAACTGCAATCATACGATTTTCTACCCACGATTTTGCATTAAGGGCGCAAAAACGTCTTGATGGCGAAAAAGTGTATGGAAATAAAATATCGGTGTCGAACCCTGTGAGTGCCAGCAGGGATTCGCCATTTAGAAATTATGCAGGTCGTCGAACACGCAATTCAGATGTATCATTTAACGCCAATTTATTACAAAATGCTTCTGGAAGTTCCACATATAATGCAAATACTTCGACTAACAGAAATCCATGGTTCACCGAAACAACGGACCAACAAATGTTTAATACATCAAATTTATTAAATTCTCAATCAATGTTTCGGCCAATTCGAGGTAGCGGCTTTGCAAACACTTCATTCAATGGCGGCACGATGATGTCCAACAACTGTACGGGATCGCATAAATTCCAGCCTTTTAATCAAATGAATGGAGATGTTTGTGACTCAAAAGTACATCAAACATCAAGTAAACGTTCGTCGCCGATTGAATTGATCATTTCCAATTTGGATGGATCGATTGATGTAAAAGAATTACGGAGTGTTTTACTGAATATGTTGAAGCATTATGCGATGGTTTTGAATATAATGATAAGTACACAAACCGATGGTGCACCGATTGCCACAGTTAAAGTCGGTAGTCAACAAGAAGCACAATTCGTAATTTCGCAGTTACACCACCAGTGGTTAGGTAGCAAACGTGTAACCATTTCTTATTCACAGACTAATTCCGATCCCGATCAGTTACGTTTTATGATTGTAGCTTTATTACAGAAAGTGCCTGGGAATCGTATGCCATTATTTAAATTTTTTGAATTGGTCGAGTCCAGGTATCATTGCACCATCTCGTTATCAGAGGTCAACAAACTGAAAGATATGTGTAAAATAACTGACGGTCATGGAGGGCGTATGATTACACTAACGTCCGAAGCTTCAACCGCATCTCCATTGCAAATTAACAATCCGTTTATTTTATATTGCACAACTCATTGTCCAAATGGTTTAGAAAATGGAGTTTGGTGTGAAACCGAATGTATCACATTACCAAACGTAAGAATTTCATTAATGGTGCGTTCAGGGAAAATATTTAACGTAATTTATTTTAACGTATTTTAATTTAAGAAAGTTAAATGTACGTAACCACCTATAGGCGTTCGTGCTACATTTAAGGCGCCGTAATTTAATTTAACGTAAGGAAATATTGGTCAGCTTCTTAAATGATTGAATCTGCGCATGAGCGTGATAGCGTGATATTCAAAAATAAAAAATATAACCTATCTATCCTAAGAAGTTGAATTAAAATTATAAATTGATATATTGTGAAGTAGTTAACTTGTTTGGTATTTGCAATGAATGATACAGTATTGATTGAAACGATAAGGCAATTCGAAATTTTGTTTAATTCAAGTTGTTGAGAACAGCTGATGTTAGGCGGCCATGACACTTTTTGCAACAAGTAGAATCCTTAAATGACTACCATGAACCGGGCCAATTTCTTAGCGCAAAATTAAATAGAAATAAATTAAATTACGTCAAGCATGAATAGACCATAAAACTGTTTTCAAGTAAAATTGGTCAAATCGTCGGTGTAATTAGCAAAGTGCTTAACTCCAATATTTGGTCAAAATAAGATTTTTAAGCCATCTGTTAGTGAAAAAATCAAAAAATATGGAGGAGAATTGCTGAACTCCAAATAAATTTCTATAGCAAGGCAAATCATATTCGGAATAAGTCGTAACTCCAGCGCGCCACCACTATCCGTAATTTTTTAAAACAGTTTTATTCGTCTCCTGAAAAGTTGTGTCATATGGACTTAAGCACTTTGCTAATTACACCGACGAAATGTTGTTAAGTCATATGGGTCGAATTCCGTTACTGAGTTTTCCAAGTTTTTGTTTTTGTCGTGTTACTGAACTTTTAATAAAATATAATATTTCTTTAATTTGCAAGGTTGTCACGTTTCCTGATTAAAATATTTAATAATTTTGGTTTTTGATTGTGACAATATACAAATTAAAAATCTGATGTGGCCATCGCATAACTTTCCGAACAGATGTAAATTTTTATATCATATTTTTTAATAAAATGGTTACATAATTTCAATAGTAAATCGATGAAAAATTTTATATTTTGCCAAAATAGGAAGAAAAAAACTTTTGAATGCTTATATCTTGCAAACGAAGCATTTCTGGACCCATGTTATTAGAAACTTTTCATCTTATTTTCATTAGTAGAATACGATTTACTATTTTATTTACAAATACGAAAATTTTTGAAACGCCCTGTATATTTTAGAGAAAAACTTGTAGGACAAAAAATGTAGAAAATTCCATGGCGGTAATTTTTTGTTTTTAATATTTTTACATATTTAATTTCGTTTCGAAGTTATGACGCATAATGTCATAATAGCTCCAGGTAAACCCCCCTTTCCCGTTATACGATTTAATTTATTTTCATCTGGCTTCGTCCTACGACAGGAAAGAGCTTATATGTAAAATTTGGAATAATTTGCTTGCTTCGTTTAGACGCTATCGTGTTCACAGACGTACGTAATACACACATACAGACATCCTTCCAAAAATGATAGAAATGGATTCAGGGGACCTCAAAACATGAACAACTGTCAAAAACTTAGGGGGTCAAATTTTGCCCGATAACAATACTTTCCTTACCTAGGGGTTCGGAAAGTAAAAAAAGGGCGTAAATACGGGGGCGATTTTTGGGGGCTGGCGGATTTTTCACGCTCTTTTTACTTTGCACGGCACTACAAACCTGTATTTCACATACAGGTAATTTTTGAGTATTTGAAATACTTTATTTCGCTGTTATGAAGTCCTTCATATTTGAAGGGCTTTTGAATAGCTCTCTAGCATCAAGGCATTTCGTAAATTTTTACTAAAAAAGAAAATCTTTTAGGAACCTTTTTGGGTAACTGCGAAGCCGACCGAAATAAACTCAAGGTTCCAAAACACACCATCAGTTTGTGGTCGTATTTGAATCGGCCTGAAGTACTAGCTTCACTTTTGAATCCCATGTACGAACCAAACAACACGACAATATGGCCGAGCGTTGCCTCCGTTAGTGTAGTTTTATGGAGCAACTTGTACTTATACGTTGGATCATCGACCAATCTCAAAACAAGAAGGCTTTGAACAAGGTGCAAAATTTAATACACAGCCAAAAGGACCGCAGATCGAAGGCGACCAAATTAAGGAAGCAACTGGTCGAGCTACAACAAGAGCTGATCGCCCTCACGGTCAAAACTAACGCATACGAGAATAACACGGAGGCCGACTAATTTTTTTGACTCGAAGGAATTCCAAACTCAACATTATTCGCACCTAGTCATGTAATTAAACTGTACTATGGAAAGTATTATATTTTTATCGAGATAATTATAATTTGTTGTTGCAATTTTAAATGTTTATTACGAAGAAAATAAAATTTTTAATTTCGCCCTTTCCATAATTTACAAAACAATCCGCCCCTGTCGCCCGCAACGCTCGATTTCCTTCGGGCGCATGCGCACGATGTCGAGATAAAATTGACGGTCAAGCGTCAAAAGGTCAATCTGTCATAAAATTGTCATTATTTAATTTTGGGAATTTGTGACATTTTGGCAGCGTTTCGGGACGGTTATTGCATTAATTTTTAAAAAAAGGGCGCTAACCGTTGTGGTTTTTCGTTGCAAGAATTAAGTTTGATTGCGTGGAAGGTACGCTGGTGGAATGGCATCAATTTAAGATTATACATCCTTCGTTTTATTCTTTTGTAACCTTTTTTTAACTGATAAAAAATATTTTAATGTCGTTTTATTTAAGTTTTTCTGTTATGGATTGTTATTTGAGGTAAGAAAAGCATGATTTTTTTGGGCGCTTCCCCATTTTACGGCACTCCTTTGCAGATATCGTTTATTTTATGAAAATTAAAGGTGTTGGTGTTGGTAACTGATGAATAATATGGCAAACGCAGACGAAATAATACACAACGAAATGGGTAAGGTTATTTAGCAACTCTCGGTTACCAAAGTATTTAATCGAATACATTTTTAGATCACAACTATCAATCAGAGACGAGCGTAGAAGAAGAAAACGATTCTGGAAACGAAGAGCTGATCCAGTACGTGGACATGTCTTCGTTGGTTAACCTGCAGGAATCTTCTGCAGTCCGGCGAGGTCGAGGACACCTACCGAAAGACTCGGTAAAATTGTTAATCATTCGGTGCAATTCTGATCTTTCATAACATGGTTGTAGAAAAAAAATACGACAGTTGGAGTTTAACTTTAAAATTAAATTTAGATATGAATGGAAGTTTGACTTTTGGGCGACTGTTGGGTTACTCTAACCGGCTGAAAAAAAATTTCTTCAGCTACACACCAAAGAACAGGCTTATTTTAGGCTATAGAAAAAATATTTTGTATGAATACTGTAAAAATAACCAAAATATCGACTTTTGAAAAGTACGGGAAAGTAGCATGTTTTATGCGGCAGACCCCGGCCGGTGTACATCAGTCGCCCGTGCTTCGATGAAAATGCGTAAAATTTTTTCGCTCCGATTTCAATTTTTCTTTGAAATTCGGATAGATGGGGGTGTGATTAGTGGATATTAGTAATAAATAAAATCCAAAAAATGGAAAATAACCCGTGTATTGCCGAAAAAGTGAAAAAATTAAAAAAATTTTTGCCTTCTAATTTTGGGGTGTGCATTCGATAAGGAGGGTAATCCATCGTCAAAACCTACCCTTACGGGGCGCCCCTCCGCTTCGCTCCGGGTTGCTCCCCTCCAGGGCGGTTTTGACTCTGGTTACTAGGCTAAACATACGAGAAGCGCCACCGATAAAGAAAACCGGGATAAATAAAAACCGGGATGTGAGGGACCCTCGAAATAGCATTAAAAAGTATAGTTGCGGTATGGGGCAGTAAACTATTACGTTTCACCCCTTAAAAATCGCCTAAAAACAAAAAATAATCGATGTTGCATGTACGACGGTCGAACTGCATCTGCCGCTGCGAACCTTTACCTTTACCTGATATGTATTTGATGGAGCATCCCGGCGCAGCCGGCCTTCTCCTTCATCTAAAAGAATACATTAATGACATTGGAATTTATAGAGACCGGTGGGTCTCTGGGAATTGGCGCTTGGCGGACTGACTGGTAAAAACCTGAGCTGTGACTGTGAAAATGTAATATGAGAAGAAAAAGAAAATTTTTACGTTTGCCGATATAGTAGAGTCCCTAATTCGAAGAAAGAAATTATGAATTAATTTCTATTGATGACCTCGAAGTGATTGGCTTCTACTTGGAACTAGTCAGAATTGGCGACTAGTGGGATTATAGTGATACTATGGGGGGTGATTTATCGAATCTTGTGAAAATTGATCGAAAAATTACACAAATCTAGTGAATAAATTCACTTTCGAAGAGAATTTGTGTAAGTTAAACCTGTGAACATACATTAGTCTGTGTGGGGGTTGCCGCTGCGAAATATTCTAAGTGTTAGAGTATATCACAGTGCACGGACTGAGCACAGAATGACTGATGCGCCCCTGAATCTCGTTAATCCACCACAAATTTCATGAAAATTAGGTAAGTTCAAAATCGATTATTTCAAAATTTTGATAATACTTTCATAGTTAATATTTTCACAATTTGCTAATATAAGTGTGTTCTTTAGTGTGTAGCTGAAGAAAATTTGTTTCGAGTGGTTGGAGTAACCGTACAGTAACCGACTTTTGTTAATGATTTAGAATTAAAGTAAGAGATCAAAATTAACGAATTAATATTAAAATTGAAAGATCAATATCTAAAGATTAACGGTTTAGCGGATTAAAAGATTTCAAATTTTAAGCCAAGAGTTCGAAAAGATTTTTTAGTTTGGTTTACGCAAGCAATAGCAATCAATCAATAAATCCCCTTGGGTATTTAAATAATTAATTATTTTGACGGTTAGTTAGATCAAAATAATAACTAAGTAAATAAAAATAAATACTCAATTTATTAAAATTTATTTCTACTAGCGTGGCCAAATTGGCTTTATTTCAAAGAAATTCACTTGGTCCCGGTCCTGTGATAACGGTACCGGCGATTTACCGTAAAACCTCGTTACTTAGGTCTAAGGCTAGGTTCACACGGCATTGTACTGCACGTTTTTTGTTGTATTCGATTTTAAACGCGATTTTAATCAGCCGGGTATTCATACGGTAAATTTTCATTCGTGTAAAAACGAATAGCCGCAATTTTCACACGTCGATCAACCGGAATGGACGTATGTATGTGATGGATCCACGCGTAGTTGTACTTTAATATTGGTATCGTAGACGCCACCGGTTTCGCCGCCGACAAAAGATATTCTTTTAATTGATATTCGTACTAAGATATTCGAAAAGTTGTTCGAAAAACTTAGAAACGATGAAAAAATAATATTCAATTACTTTCGGATGTTTATCGAAAGTTTTGAAAATTTATTAAATCGACTGAAAAATTCAAGCCTACCAAAACCAAATACGAATATGCGGAAGTGCATCAGTACTAACTAAGACGAAATTAGCTATCTGTATGGGGTAATGTAAACTGCCCTCCTAATTAACCTTCAATTTTGGATTTTAAGTCGACATGTAAACTGCCCTGTATAATCTGTATTATACTGTATAATCCGGGGTATAATCTAATAACAATTAGAGTTTAAGAACGGCTTATTAAATAGACCTCAGAACTTCATCATTCACTTTACGTATGATGCATTATAGGGACATTAATTTTTAATTAAACTACCCTTAACTATCTGCTGTGCGAGAAGGTACATCGGCCGCTCAGTGGTGAATCAGCCTGATCGATCTTAGGTTAATGTTAGGAAACTAATTTTTTTTCGCAAGTTGAACGTTAAAAGTTAGAAGCACCAGAAAAATCTACATCCGTTTTTAATCAATGGTGCGAGAAAAGGTAAATCGACCGCTCAGAGGTGTATCGGTCGGGTCGAGCTTAGGTCAGTGTTAGAAAATGATTTTTTTACCGCAAGTTGAACGTTAAAAGTTAGGAGCACCAGAAATGTTATGAATATGGATGGCTCTACAAAAACACCGTCTGCAAAGAAATTCTGCGAACAGTCCTGAGTTGTAAACGGTAATTACAATTTCTTGGTTTGATCCTGCATGTAAACAGGTGCATATCAGTAGCCCCTCAGTTTCGAATTTTTTACAAAAATGGTGTTAAACGTTAGAGCATCGTTTGAGCCTGAACGAGCTTCCATTATTTTCGTTTGAGTCTCAAAGGTCGCAAAGTTATTCGCGAAAAACTACTGGGGGGAAAAGGTAAATAGGCCGCTCAGAGGTGTATCGGCCGGGTCGAGCTTAGGTTAGTGTTAGTAAACGATTTTGTTTTCGCAAGTTGCACGTTAAGAGTTAGAAGCACCAGAAATGTCAGCAATTTGGATGGCTCAACAAAAACACCGTCCGCAAAGAAATCCTGCGTACGGTCCTGAGTTGTCAACGGTAATTACAAATTCTTGGTTTCATCCTGCATGTAAACTCCCCTCATACATTTTAACCTTGGAGGGCAGTTTACAGGTGAGCTTAAGGCCGGTCGTACATCAAAGAAACTAGAAACGTGAAGCATGAAAGATGAAATGTGAAACACGAAACATGAAATACGAAACTGCTACTGTTATACGAACACCGAAGAAACAACATTAAAATTAGTTTCGGTTATCAATGGATACGGATGAAAGTTCAGGTGATGCTATGGTTGCTGTTGTAACAAATGACCCGTGATAACTTGAAACATGAAACAAGAAATAGAACAGATTTCATGTTGCATGTTTCAACGGGATTTGCTTCTCTATGACGTCACTAGAAACGCATTTTGCTGATGTGCGTATTCCTATTTAAAACAATATGTTGTTATTTTTTTATGAAATATGTATGTTTCACGTTTCATGTTTTATGTTTCTTTGATGTGCGGCCTACCTAAGTGTTGACCTTTTGGCTCGGAGGGCAGTTTACATGCTTTTGGAAATCTACCTGTAGGATGAGGGTACTTTACATATACCCATCTGTATAATGTGGGTACATAAATAAAAATACAGTGGTTAAAATGAATTAAGTTTTATTAATGTAATTAAAATAAGATTATTGGTATTATTTCTCCAAAATATGTATTCGTATTAAAAGTCATTATAATATTATTTGAATAAGAATCCATGAATTTCATCATCTTCAATCCAGAGGACTAACATTATTCTTCATAGGTATTTTAGGGATGCGTGTAAGTATTGGGTTCTTTGTCGCCATATTATCGTCAGTCTGTATAGAATTTATTTCCGATATTTCGTTTGCTTCAGAATTATTTTCCTGGTTTTCGGATTCTGTGTTGTTATTACGTTACACGCCCATTTCTAGTAGATACCAGATCAATCTTATATTTTTACACACATGCAGGGTTGCCACAGTGTCACTTTTTTCACTTATTTCACTTTTTTGAAAATCATACACTTTTCTTGACTTTTTTGAAAAATAATCACTTTTTTCACTTTTCTTACGATTTCACCATAGGATTTCACCTATAAAAATTTTAGTTTTAGGCTTCTATACAAAGTATAACAGGAAGCCTTATGATCTGGTTTAATATACTACCGACTTAATAAATAATATTTATTTTTTCAAATTCAAATTTTTTAAAAGGTTTTTGTTGTTACCTTTTCTGGATTTTTTTGTTGGTATTAACAATAATATGATTATGACAATGATAGCCAAGATGACCAAACATTATAGATTTCAAATGACAAATAAAAATATCAAGTAAAAACTGTTATGTATTAGACAGGATTAAGATCAAGCGGATTAAGTCATTTTGTTGTGTTTGGTTTGGTAATGACAAATGAGTAATTACTATAATATAATGAATTGAATATGTTGTTTTATTGATATAACGTAGAGCGATGCAGAAATCGCACAAACCCTTATCGATGGTACTGTAAATTTAAGAAAGGAAGAAAGGTTTCAGAAACTGTGAAAAAGTCATTGAAGCGAAAAGATCAAATGATTACAAACTTTTTTAATAAAAAGGCAAAAACTTCTGATCGTTAAATTACTATGAACTTATTTGTGTTAATGTATATTAATAAAATCAAAATATTACACCATTTGTTCAAAGTTGCTATACACTTTTTTCGCTTTTTTTTGAAAATTAATACACTGTTTTCACTCACTTCTTGCTTAAATCTCTGTGGCAACCCTGCACATGCGCACTTTTCTATTTACTTAAAAGATGACAAATTTTATGATGGAAAAAATATAGTAATTGCATACTATGTATAAAATAAAACTAATTACTATAAAGAACATAATTATGTTCCACTTAATTACAAAAAATTCTCGCAATTCATACGTTCTCTATGAAATTTTAACATGGAACATGTTTTTACGGTCGTTACCTCGCAAAAATCGACACCAAAAACCGACACCAAAAACGGACACGAAAAATCGTCACCACATGTTTGTATAATTCAAATTTATAGTTTATAATGTGAATATAGAGTAGATTATCGAATAACATCTTCGCATTCACAATAATGAATTTTCAATAACAAAATTTTTATTACAAAAAATTTAAATCCGAAACCGATCGCAAAAAGAAAATTTGCTTACATATATAGTAAATTTTTATTACCAACACAAAAATTATAAGGGATTGGCCCTTATTGGGGTAACCGTGTTGGTTATAAAACCATCACGGTTACACAACTACGCCACACTTCGGAAAACAGTATAAGAAGAAGAAACGAGATAGGCACCCCTAAATCTCGAGGAAAATTATGATAAACGGTTTAGTACCGAAAAACATGTTCCATGTTAAAGATATTAGTCGGAGACTAAAATAGAAGGAATCCGGGGGTCCAGGGGGCGGAGCCTCTTTGCGAGGCGCAGAGCGCCGAGTTTTAGTTTGTTTTCTGAACTCATCAATAGTGTATAAACTTTAAAGTCCAAATTTCTCAAAAACCAATTTTCATAGCACCTCAAAAAAAACACTGCGTTCAATAATTTTTGGTTTTCTTTCATTGTATATCAACTATATATTAAAACTAGCGTCACAGTTCAAAGGTTTCCCTCGTAAGTTGATCTTACTCATTACTGAAGCTACTGATAAGCACATGCATCTAATTCAAACTGTAACGAGATAATACGCGATTTAAAACAATTGGGGTCTTCGGTGACCCCACTGTACCAGTTAAGGGTTAAATAATATTAAAAGTTAAATTTTTTTAATTGAATTTTTTTGCGTGTCGTATACAGTATACTATCTTTTTTTGTCGGGAATTCAATTTCTGGTTTTATTTTCTCGATTAAAGAAAACCAAATTTGTTGCTTTTCACCCAGAGTCACTCAAACTTTCAGGATGCAACGTTTCACAGGTATTCAACGCTTCTTTAGAACTGCATCGATTGGACATTTAGATTTATATAAAATATAAATCATTTCCGAAAAAATGAAAATTGTGTAAAAATGGTAAAAACAAATAATATAATAACTTGATCTTTGTGCAGATCTTCTTTCATTAAAATTGCAGCAGAAACAGAATAAAAATTATGCAATTTTGACCAACTTTCGACTCTGCAATTTATAAACAATTTTTTATTGTTTTTTCAAAATTATTTTTGCCCAATGCCATACCCAAAACCCTGCTGTTAGGACATTACGAATTAAAATTAAAACAAATAAAATTATTAATTTAGGCGTAGCTTTACTTCAGTGTGACCGATGGCGAAATACTCAAATTTAAAAAATATGTGCTGACTGGAATTCTTTACCGGCTTCTGAATTAATGGACGTGGGGGAAATTTTAATGTCGATATTTTTGCACCTAGAGTCAATTATTTTATAGAATATCTATGCAGACATTTGATCAAATGACACGTGATAACTTGAAATAATAATTAGAACAGAATCTATATTATCATGTTGCGTGTTTCAACGGGATTTGCTTCTCTAAGCAAATTCACTTGAATCGCATTTCGCTGATGTGCGAATTCCTATTAAAAAAAATGTGTTGTTATTTTATGAAATATGTTTCACGTTTCTTGTTTCATGTTTTATGTTTCTTTGATGTGTGGTCTACCTTAGAAGCGGATTAATTCTATCAATAATAAAAATATGATTTTTATTAAATATAAAATTAAGTTTTATGTCATTATTATAATAAAAAGTTAATTATAATTATCTATAGGTACATCTTTTTCAAGGGAATAATTACCTGGTTTGTTTAGAACTTATTTATAATCTTAATAACCTATATACCTAAAATAATAAAATGGACAAGTTATTTTAATTCTATAGAGCTATTGTTTCAAAAAAAAGGAATAACTATTTTATCAGTTACAGTTCACAACTCGCATATTTACGTAACTTTTTATTTTAAACAATCGTTTACCCTGTATCTATGGCATTTGATTATCAAATAATTTAGAGAGATTGTAACAGCGCTTCTATTGTGTGTTCATGCTTAATCTACCCATTCATAAAATTCAAATTTATTAATTCTAACTAAACCTTCTTATATCTGTTAGTTATTATTATTTTTAAGATTCCTACAATTTTTGTTCCATATTAAGCTTTTTTTTATCAAATTTACCGGTTTTTGCTTTTAAAATATTTATTTAAACTTTGCTAAATGATAACAATTAAAATAACATGTCCTGGAAATGCTTCGTTTACGAGATTGTACTTTTAAAAGGTCTTTTTTCCCATATTCTTATGACAGACAGGCATAACCAATCGTTAATTTTGTAGTAAAATTAATGTACAACGCTGCGATAAACAATTATTGAAGGGGTGCGCAAAAAGTGGTTAATAAGTCCACTTTTAGCTCTTTTGAGTTAAGTTTTATTAAATTTACATAAATTTGCCCATACTATCCACTGCTGAAATCCGTTGATCAAAAAAAAAAAAGCGTCTACTTGTGAATCCGAGTGTATTCTGATGTTAGTAAAAGTTGCAAAGTCCAAAAACTGGGTTCCCACACCTTTAGAAAATCTGGAAGTCAGGGAAATTAAAATATGAGCTAGAGAAAATTCTTAGAAAACGAAAAAGATAGAATTTAACTTAAAAAATTTTAAGTGACGTTTTTGATTTATTTAAATCAATAAATGAATAATATCTTTTAAATTTGTATTGAATTTTTTTAAATATTGTAAGATATATTTCGTTTCATCGATTTACAATTATTGGTTTTTGGAAAGTTTCGACTGGTCAGAAAAACTTTTCAATAATAATTAGGTGAAACCTGAAAACAGGCAATTTGTTTTGAAAAATGCAGTGGGAATTCTGAAAAAGTGTTGAAGTGAATTACTTTTTGACTTGTATAGGTGCCAGTTGTAAAGAAAATAAAAGATTTTGCGTTAGTGCAGTAGTTATCTCAATAATCTAGCAAAATAAAAAAAATTACTTATTTTTCAGAAAAATATAAACCAAACAAAATCTTTTATTTTCTTTAAAACTGGCACCTATACAAGTCAAAAAGTGGTTAAGCCCATTCGCCGATTATAAATAAGTTCTAGGCAAACCCGGAAATTATTCCCTTGAAAAAGATATAAATTAACTTTGTGTTATAATAATGACATGAAACTTAATTTTATATTTAATAAAAATCATATTTTTATTTTTTCAAATTTTAAGAAATTCCGATTTAAGTGCGTTAAATATTTTTTTTAATTTTAAAGTACGAAATTCAAAAGAAGAATTGGAGCAAAGGAACACTGGCCCTCGAGGTGCAAAAATTTCGACATTGAAATTTCCCCCCACGTCCATTAATTCAGAAGCCGGTAAAGAATTCCAGTCAGCACATATTTTTAAAATTTCAGTAGGTATTTCATCATCGGTCACACGAAGTGAAACTATGCGGAAATTAATAATTTTGTTTGTTTTAATTTTAATTCGTAATGTCCTAACAGCAGGGTTTTGGGTATGGCATTGGGCAACAATAATTTTGAAAAAATAATAAAAATTTTTTTTATAAATTGCAGCCGAAAGTTGGTAAAAATTGATGAATTAAAAAACTTATTTAGATTAGACAAAAATTAGATTTTTACTTACCGGACAAACTGGCGTCCGTTTGCCCTTCGTTGCTTTGCGTTGAGGGTTTCTCGTGCACCCTTTTGGTCCTTCCTAATTATGAAGAGCCTTGGATTTTTAATTCTGCTGGCGACCAGAAGTAAACACACAAAAACTTCGCACAAATATACACAAACACCAAAAAAGACCGCACGAATGTTTCTCTCACCTCACAATTCAATTAAAAATGTCCACTTTGTAGATAACTTTTGATTTGTACAATGAATCTTATACGCCTGCCTTGGCTAATGGTCGAACTCTATTGTGTTGCACCTAAAAAGGAAAACAAACTTTTAACCCGACAATAAATGCTTCGCCTATGACCTATCTAGTAAATACATGATCGAAGTAAACAACTGAATTTCAAGCTCAATTAGAAAAATATCTTAATTTTTAGATTGGGAAAGTTATTGTTTTTGAATAGATATTATTTATGATTTTGAAAAGAAGAACGTGTCCAAATAAACGAAGAACGTGTCCAAAAAAACGAAGAACGTTTTTCAGTGTATTTTTCCGTAATCGCAAGGAAAGCCGATGTTGTTATTAGGTATTTGTACGGAGGTGCCGTTTTGAGGCTGTACCTCCTGTCTGACTAACTACAATTTGAGCTGACGACGACGATACGTTCCGTCAGTGCGGCCTTTAGGCAATCACGAATCAGTGCGGCGTTAAAACAACACTTCTGCCTATCTCTTTGTTCATTACGCATTTCTTTCATTGCTTTATTGTTTAATTACCAACCTAAACAAGGTTTAGGTGGGGCTTTTAGGCCGCACATCCATGACAGTTGTGCACCGTAAAAATGTAATAAATTAAAAAATTAAAAAAGTAATTCATATAAAAATAATTAAAACAATATTAAGTGTTGACATAACCAGCTGGCGGGCCATTTAGAACGTGATTGCCTCGGTTGCACGGCGTGCAGGCCTAACTGGAGCGGGAATTGACGAATTAATTTAGCGCTATGGACACACAGTAGATTAATAAAATTGTAACTTTTTAGGAATTTGTTCGGAACACGCTGTATATAAGTGCGGTAAAGTAAACTTGCAGCAGAGCGCCAGCGTTACAATGAACATTGTTGGAGCCGCTCCGTTGTAAGTTAAGTTTTTGGTAATACTATGTAGCTTATTTTTTATGGTTTACTAGAATGCGTTAAAATTTTATAGTAGTTCTACTATTTTTTGGTATTAAGTGTTTTTATGTAGTTTTTAACATATGAAACGTCTAGTATCAAAGGCGGCAATCTCCATTTTTAGCAAAATTACGGTTTTGATGGTATATCATAGTACTTGATACACTCTATCATATGGTATAATTTATTGGGAAGAATTTTTGGTCATAACCCATTAATTTTGGGGTTTGAAAGTGAGGGTTAGAATCAAAACCAGGAATCTCCATGTTGCAGTTAGTTTCAAAAACGGCAAACACCACATTCGCCAATCATATTGCATCTTAATGCAATCATGTGATGATGTTTAAAAATGAACACCACATAACTGCAGTTTTATAAGGGGCCGTTCATGTATTACGTAAGACGTTTAGGGGGGGGGGGGTAGCTGACATCTTATTTTACATTTATTAACATTAACATTTACTTATACATTTTCTTACTAGAGGGTGGGGGGGAGTCTAAAAGTAGGAAAAAACGTCTTACGTAATACATGAACGGCCCCTAATGCATTTTATCATTGCAATAATCTACATCCAGAAGTTATATTAAAATTATATACGTTGTTTAAATTTATTATTAAATTAGAATAATACCATGTTGAATAAGAGTAACTGCTAGTGAATAATTTTATTAGTTTATTATATTATTCTGTTGCAATAACAACAATGGAAGGAAAGAAAATTTTCTTTTTATAGTAAATCGCTACAATTTCGAGATATCCAAGCTGCAGTTGTTGAATTTATTAGTAAATTACAATGCAGCGACTGAAACTCTTAAATGACATGGGATACCACACCATAGGATACGCAGATGACATCGTCATACTGCTCAATGGAAAATTTGAGAATGTCTAATGCGCCCTAATGCAGGATGCTCTAAAGATTTTAGAGAAGTGGTGTAAGGAGCACTCTCTCTCGGTTAATCCGGCAAAGACAGAGCTTGTTCTTTTCACCCAAAAGAAAAAGCTACCGACCATGGTCATGCCTAGCTTAACAGGAACTCCCTTAAAAATAGCCGATCAAGTCAAGTATCTGGGAATAATACTGGATAAGAAGCTGAATTGGGGAAAACATTTACAAATGAAACTAGAGAAAGCGAGAATGGCCTTCTGGCAGTGTCGGGGAGCAATGGGACGGTCGTGGGGTTTATCCCCCAAGATCACCCTCTGGCTCTATACGGCAGTCATTAGACCCATGCTCTGCTACGGATCCCTTGTATGGTGGCCCAGAACCAAACAAGTAACAACAGCGTCCTCCCTACACCAGACCCAGAGATCAATCTGTCTGGCTGTAACTGGAGTGATGCGAACGGCCCCAACCGTAGCGCTTGAGACCCTTCTCTGCCTCCCTCCACTTGATCTTCATTTGCAGGAAACGGCGGTCAAGGCAGCTCTCAGGTTGCGCAGTTGGAAAGCCTGGACTCATAGGCGAGGAACTGCGGGCCATATGCAGATCTTGGAGGAATATTCCAAAGGAATACCTCTTCTGCTACTTGAATCCGACAGAATCCACCCTAAATATATATTTGACAGGAAATACAATGTACTGTTAAACGCAAACGAAACATTCGATTACGATATACATTTGTTTTCGGATGGCTCCAAAAATAATGTTGGATCGGGTGCAGGAATTTTCTCTGCTGAACTTGATCTAAACATAAGTATACCGCTGGGTAAATATACATCTGTGTTCCAGGCGGAGCTTGTGGGTATACTACACTGCGCAAAAATAGTTCAGGATAGGAGTATTCTGAACAAAAACATACAAATACCATCAGACAGTAGAGCGGCTCTTGTGGCACTTCGGGGCCATAAAGTCACTTCTGGTCTGGTGCTTGATTGCATCCGGGCACTGAATGATATATCAACTCAAAATGTCCTTTCTCTCTGCTGGGTTAAGGGACATAAAGGTAACGAGGGTAACGAAAAGGCTGATGAGCTGGCAAGAAATGGCTCCAATGGTCTTCCCTGCGGCCCGAAGCCGATGATTACGCCCGCCGTCAAAACCATAGATACTTTCCTAAAACACTATACCCTAGAACTGCACAACAGCAGATGGCTACAAGGAACTACATGTAACCAAGCTAGAGCAGCAATACGCGTGCCTTCGTGGAAACATGCAAGATACTATATGAAGCTGTCCAGAGTCAATCTGCGGACAATTGCAGGGATACTGACTGGACATTGCAGATTAAATAAACATCTCCACAATATGGGGTTTGCAGATGACCCTTTATGTCGTGGATGCAACGAAGAGGAGGAGACAGCTGAGCATGTGCTTTGTTACTGCCCAGCTTTGACTTCTATGAGAGGATCCATGTTGGGAGACTTCTGGCCCGACATGGCCAGAATCAGTGGCACCCCACCCGCCAGGATCCTGGAGTTCATCCTCCAGTTGGGATGGCTTGGGGAATGACGGGGCGCGGGGTCGCTGAAATTGGAGGTAGCACAATGGGCCCAATTTAGTGGCCTAAGTGCGTGTGAGTTTTCCTGCCCTCCACCTATAATCCAGAATCCAAATACAATGCAGCGAATCCCACTACTGTCGGTCCGAAGCAGTTCTACGTTATGTATCCTCTGAATTAAATATTAAAAAGTTATTTAGAATGTACAACACTTCAACTATCCAAGAACTTCAAGTCAAGGAGTCTTATTTTCGCAAAACTTTTAATACCAAGTTTAATCTCAGTTTTAACTCTCCATGAACCGATGTTTGCTCTGCATGTTTGGAGTATTCAGAACGAATTAAACGGACTACTGATGAGGAAATAAAGAAGAATCTGTTGATTGAAGAAAAAATTCATCAAGTCAGAGCTAAAGCAATTTTTCAACCGTTAACAGACAAGCGAAATGATTTAATCACTATCCTTTGACTGCCAAAATAATTTGGTACTTCTTAAAATACCAGACCAATCAGTCTATTATTCACGTCAGGTATACTTACATAATTTCACCATTGTTTAAGGAAATTGTAAATCAAAACTTAATATAATAACGTATTTTCTTATTATTGGACAAAACAAAAATTCCATAATGGTAGGGATGTGTTGCAAATGGCTTTATTTGATGCTCCGAAAACCATCAATTCCTTGGAACTGGTGTTTGCTGTTACTCGTCATTCGTTTTTACCGGCTGACCGAGTTCTTGCACAAATAGAGAAAAAACTTAGAAAGATTGAGGTATTAATGCAACATGCCGATTAAATTAAGTTGCTAAATGAATCTGCAACCGTGATTGATTTGGGAAATGAATGTAAAGTCCGGGATTGGAAAGTTGCAGTCCAAAATACTTTGAAAGTCACTGGCCCTTGGCATTTTGGATTTAAACAATCAAAAGGATTTTTCTTAACCCGTTCCCGTACTGGAAATAATTTTGTTCGTGGAGAATTACATTATAACAATAACTTAAAACAGTCCTAAACGCGTAATGAATAAAAAGGGGAAAACTCCAAGAATGTTTAAACCCAGTGTTTTTAAAAATTGTCAACATGTTTTAAACTATTAAAAAGTTAAGAGATGTTAATCTACTTCCTAGAAAGCATTTTGGGGATGAATGGAGAACTTGAGAAGAATTAGTTTTTATAATGATTTCATAACAGAAACTGGTACCCATGACAACAACCAAGCAACAGTGCTTTAGATAACGACGACAACGAAATGTGTGAATTTGTTTACGAAATTCCTAGTTTTAATTAAAAATAAAAATATTGTTTACCCATTTGGTATTTTTATTTTGTTAAGAAAAACTTTTTACTTATTTTTTTTACTATTTTTTAGTTATTCAGGAAAAAATTTTTAATTCTTATAATGTTTCTACAAATTAAAAAAAATATTTGGTCTTATTTTATTGTTTAATTTTTCGTAAATATTAGAAAAGTAATAAAACTCTTCTTTAAAACAAGCTTGTTTGGTATCAAAAGTGGCAATCTCCCATAATGAGAATCAATCTCGGCAAAGTTCAAACTTTAATACCTTTTTCTTTTAATTTATCAACATTTCAAGTATAATATAGTAGTTGATGTAATTAAATACACCATATTTAATTGTAAATAAGTTTGTGTGTAAATATAAATTGAAGCAAACTACAGTCCACTTAATTAGGGAGAAATATAACATAAATATTGGTCCTTCGAACCGGATAATAAATCAGTGCATAAAATTGATCCGTATAATAAATCGGTGCATAAAATTGATCCATATAATAAATTAGTGCATAAAATTGAGTGCATCGATCGAATGGAATTGGAAATTAAATTAAAATTGGAAATTGAGCTTTGCTAGCAATAATGGAGCAATGTACAATTTTGGGGATGAACCAAGTATAATAAAATGCTTCATCCAAGAACTGAATCTGGTCTGGGAATCTGGCCATGGTGATGGAAATGATATGAAAACGATTAGGTCTAATTGGATAGAATTTAACAGGATGGTCGGCACAACACCTAAAATAATAATAGTATGGAGGTACTTAACAAGAGTCATCTCGTGGAGGCATGCAAGATGGGAATGGAAGATTGGGATGCCGATTACAAGGAATAGACCATGGACTTCATGTCGGGTCAAATTAGAAGGAATAATGTAATATCAAAAAAAATAAATAAAATCTTTCTGTTGAAACAAATTTAGTTTAGGGTAGATATTCCACTTAATGCGGAAAGTTTAATTTTAATTTATTGTAATCACAAGAGATAGTTTTAATTTGATTTTAGTTATAATTTCCAAACTTTAGTTCATGTGAATTTATTTTCCGTATTAAAGGCTGTAATGAAACTTTTTAAGGTCGCCAACTAAAATATTAAAATATAAGAGATGCATTATGAAAAAATAGATAGCCGCTCTGATTCGGTGATTGCTTAGTTTGTACGGTCTAAAGGCCGCACTGAGATCGGGCCATTGATTCAATTTAGCGCTACAGATAAATTTGGGCTATTATATAATTATGTTGATAATGAGAATGAGAATAATTAATCCATGTGCCGCTCCGGGGGTTCTATTGCCCGGATACTAGAGAGCACTAGTACCTTTGTTTAGAGCGGTTCTGGATCTACACAAATAAGTGATAACTTTCTAATAAAGCTGAAACTACCTAATTAAAACTAATATAGACATCGGTTTTACCTTCTTTTTTTGGTTTTTGGAATACGGGTTACGATCAGAGCGGTGATTCCGGGTTCGAATAACGCACCTCGCAGGATTGCTTAGTTCAACCCTACGCACACAGGGGCAGAAGAGCTAAAGCATGCCTAAAAATCAAATACTATTCGAATGAATTTCCGATTTCGATAAAAATTTTCAGGGTTTGGAGTTTTTAAAAAATTGATAGATGTAATTTTTCATGTTTCTTAATCGAGAAACACTTGGTTTGGTCGTTAAGATATATATTATTTTGATTACCCTGTAAGATCCCTCAATATTTCTTGGATCACCCTGGGTATAATGAGCCTCGTCAGCAATAAAATGTTTTTAAAATACAAAAAAAAATTGTTTTCTTTTTGTTTTTTGAAATTCCCTTTATAATATAACGTATTAAACCTCTATATAGAAAAATATATAGCTTTATTATTAATTTATACGTTAATGCGATCCGTTAATATGCGGACAGAAAACATATTTATAATTTATATTTTTTGGATCACCCTGTATGGATGTATTAACTGCTTCCGAAAATTATTAAATTGTATCTAGTAAAGCGGTCGGGTTCTCTACGGTTAAATTTCAAATGAGAGTGTTTTCTTATATTCAATACCTATGCACCTCTGGCTTCCAGTTGTTCCACTATTCGGTCCCATCTCGCCGAGTTGAACGGATTTTGGACGTCAAGAGTGATGAGGAGACGGTGCTCTCGAGCCCTCCAAGTGCGTTCGCTCTCTTGGCTCTGTCCACTATGGCTTTCAAGGCGTGTATGGTGGATCTACCTTGCCTGAACCCATATTGGGAATCGGACGGCCGCCCCTCAGGTCGATTTGGGATTGCAGTCTGACTAGAAGGAGCCTTTCGTACAGTTTGCCTGAAATTATGAAAGAAACCTTTGATAAAAAAAGCATTCTGTTTATTTTACGACCCCCCCCCCGTAGCCTCCATCAAGGTGTTCCCTTAGATAAACAATGCGTGCATAGCAAGAAAGAATTGCGACAAAGGATCATGTACTTTGTCAATATGATTGGATAGTTGATATTTATTTTCGTGCTGAGCAGTGGCGGTTTATCCGGATGGCACAAAGGTACGTGCGCTCCTATACAAAATCGGAAACCATTGCAAATAACCAATAGTAATTTTAAAACCTAGATGTTGATGCACCATAAAAAACAAATTTTTCTTTAAATTTTGAGCCCTCCTATTGACTGAAGTCACGAGCCGCCACTGATAAATACCGTAATTAATTGTAAGCCGTGTGTAAAATACAAAGCAAGTACACTACAAAATTAAAGTTTCTTTATGTAGGTATGTGGTCGTAATTCGTTTGAATTCGTATAATATGAAAATGGCAAACATTACTGAAATCATTTTATAGATTTTCTTGAAATCTAAACGCAATATCAATTTAAAATTTTAGCACAGAACAGCCAGTACAATTAATTGGAGGAAAAAATGTTTATGTTTTCGAAAGTGAGGGGCTATCACGATATCAATATTGTCCCTTTTTACAATGTTCGGAACATTAGTACAATACACTAAAACAAAAAAATTATTGTTTTAAAAAGTGAGGGACAGTAAGGACTTTATAAATTACGCTGATGTTATGGAGCCTTGGTAAGAGAATTTTGCTAACTCAAGTCTCATTTCTCTCATCAAGTCTTATAACGTCATAACAATATGTTGTCCTTGCAGCCCACACAATTGTTGATAAAAGCGCAAAGACAATATAAATAAATTTTATTATTTACTTTTTAAATTACAGTTCATAATTTTATTTTCACCTTTATTTGTTGAAATAGGAATTTTTGTTTTCGATCAACATAAATATTAAAAATTTGTCATGGTACGTAATATTGAAGGGTAATGTAAACTGCCCTCCAAATTAACCGTTTTTTATTTTCTTCAATTTTGGTTTTTAAGTAGGCATGTAAACTGCCCTTGGACTGTATAATCCCCGCTCAATCTTCGGTGTCTATTTTCACTTTCTATTGCGAACTTGAGTATTTAATTTAACAATGAATGGTATTAATATTTTCAAAGTAACACAAAAAGTTGTCGCTAAATTCGTTCGACGCAATGTTCTGAAACAGTTAGGCCGCTATAGATCACAAAAACTTGTGACAAATGTCGTATTTTTGAAGGCCTATCATCACAGCTCCAGCATCAAAGTTTGAATTACAGTAATCCCCCGATTTACGAAGGCTCGTTTTACGAAATTTAGAAGTTGCGAACATCATTCGTAAAGTACAAAATTCGTTTTACGAATGAAAAATTCGCTATTACGAACAATGTTTAAAATTTAATTTGGGAATTCCCCTAATAATTTGGGAATTCCCCTAAAACAATAAATTAAGTTAAGTAATCTGCAAAGCAAACTTCATTAGTTTCTTATTTTTCTAAAAAAAAGAGCTGCAGCTCCTAATATTCAAGAATCTGTAGAATCTATTTCAGGTATAACGAACATTTGGGGTACGCATCTACATAATATGTATTTTTAATACAAACTTATACTAATATGGATTTTGTTTTACGAATATTTTCAATCTCTGGAACGTATCTATTTATTTTCAATAGAATGGCATACTAATATTGGGCTCGCTATACGAATATTCCATATACGTACACTTTCACAGAACGTACCACCCTGTTCGTAAATCGGGGGATTACTGTATTACACTTAAAACTTTTTTATAGAAAATTTTACATTCTAAAACATTATTTATATGCAATTTTGCTCTCTATCTTGAAGAGTTTTTCCGAGAGATGTTGAAAGTGCACGTGACGTGAATTTTAGAAACTTGGTACTATTTTCATCCCATTCAATTTAATAGCCAGATTTCAAAACGTCACAATTTATGTAATTAGTTGATCCTCTAGTATAAATTACAATTTTTAAATTATCTAACGGACCTCCCAAATAACCTTTTTGATTTTGGGAGGTAATGAGCTAATTTGGAGGTCCGTGGCTACAAATGGGGTTTGCAAACTACAATTTATAGATAATATAATGGACAAATTTCAAAAAAGGAAAAACAAGCCGAACAATTCCACAGTTTTTAACAAAATAAATCTTTTTGAAAACAAAATTTTTTAGAAATTAAACTTGCAAAAATCGCATTTAAAGCAATTTTCTAACTATAAACCAAAAACGGAAACTATTCTAAAAATTGAATCTTTCGCGCCTTTTGCAAAATTTAGAAATTGTATTGTAGATATTTAGGTCATCTAAAATTTTGTTTTCGATGGCTAGTATTGCCAAATTGTTTAGCTTTCCTTGGGACATGTTAGACTTTAATAAAATTCTGAGAACTATGAAAATGTTGGAAAATGTAGGAATTAGTTGATTTTGTAAAATGTATTTTAGTAAGTATAGAATGTTATCTCTACTAGTGCAGTGATTCTCAACCACTGTGACGCGGCACTTTTGTGTGCCGCGAAATTCTAAAAGTGTGCCGCCAAATTTTAGATAATATATATTATAATAATTATGTTAATATTATTAAATAATATGATTTAAAAAGAAAAATCCTTTTAACAGGAATAGAAATCCATAAAAAAATTTTAAATTATTTCATTATTTGTTTTGCAACGCGTTCTTTCTTAGAATCATAAACAGATTTTTATGCCGCAAGTCGGCTCACACGTGTCACTAGTACGTACAAAAACAGGTTGTTTTAAGGACAGCGGGGATTCCCAACACGTTGCATATAGTAGTTACTGCACATTTTCTTTCGTTAAAATTGGCAAAAGTATGTGATTCAGTTTACTATTAATTTATTTGCTTGCAATTCGAATTTATAAAATTATATAAACATAATGGCTTTGCAGTATTGTATTCTCAAACTTGAATAAATCGTATTTAAAGGTAACAAGTATTTGATTCGCCTTTTTTTAATAATGTTTCGACAATATTATTTTTATCTTAACAGAACCTTTTGAAAATGGATAAATGGTTAAAAAGAAGAAAGCTTAACGATAATAATAGTGATAATGAAAACGTTAGCGAACAAGTTAATGAGCCCACGCCCGGTACAAGTAAAGATACTTCTTGCTCCAAAAAATACGTTGTTCATCGGAAATACAATGATGATTTTTTGAAAATTGGATTTACCTTTACAATGGAAAATGACAAATAGTCCAGGCAAGGAAGGTTTTTAGCTTGCAAAAAATCCGGGCAAGCTGAATTTTGGCAGAGATGCACACTGAAGTGTTCTAATGAACCCCCCAGTAGTCCCATAAAATCCCACGCCGGCGTCCCTCACAATCGGGGGTTTTAGCTCCCCCAACGTGATTTTTTGCCGATAACTCGTTTATTTATGCTTGTATGAAAAATTATGATCAGACCATAATTGAAGAGCATAAAATTCTCTATAAAATAGTGTTTTTTCATATTTTTCCATGGCGCACTAATACTTAAATTATTGACCGAAAACACGACCCACCCTTAAAATGGCACAATATTGATTCGTTGCAGGGAGAGAAATGTTTTAGGGCACGGGAAATGCTTTTAATAATAAATTAATTGAAATTGTGGCCAAGGTTGGAAAATGAAGAGAAAAATAAATATTTTCAAAATTTGCCAAAGTTCTAGTAGTATCTTCCAAGTACCGAAGCCGAAATTTTGGTTTGAGCTTACCGAAGGTCTGGGCAAGCTGAAAATTGGCAAAGATGTATATTGAAGTGTTCTGATAAACTCCCAAAATGACTCATAAAAATCACAAGCTGGCGTTCCCTCAAATAAGGATTTTAGCCCCCTAAGTGCGGTGTTTCGCCTATAGCTCACGTATTTTTACTTTTACGAAAAATTACCATTAAACAAAGTTTAATTTGCATATTAAAGTTTGTATTGTAGTACTACCTACTGCGGCGCCATAAGTTATAGAAATTTTATGTTCTTCGACTTTAGTTAATGGTAATTTTTCGTAAAAGTAAAAATACGTGAGCTATAGGCGGAACACCGCACTTAGGGGGCTAAAATCCTTATTTGAGGGAACGCCGGCTTGGGATTTTTATGAGTCATTTTGGCGGTTTATTACAACACTTCAATATACATCTTTGCCAATTTCAGCTTGCCCGGACTTTCGGTAAGCTCAAACCAAAATTTCAGCTTCAGTCCCCCCTCGCATGTAACACTATTGTCAGTCGCACTGGTAAGGGGTCGACTGAGATTAGCAGGGGGGGGGGAGGTCGAATTAATTCGACCACGCATGCAAAATTCACCAAGCCTTTTTCAAATCCGCGTCGTCGATTCGACGAAGCTTAGTAATCTAGGGTTAATGTAATATTATTTTTATTTATTGCCAAATAATTACCGAAAGGGAGTTTTAGAAATACGGCTTCTTTAAAAAAAATGTAATTTTGTTAAATTTTTAAATTTGACGATACTCAAATGAAGTATTTTTAGGTTTCCTAATAAATCAGTCACAAATCCTAAACAATTCGTCGTAAATATGTAGAATAAAACAAATAAACTCCAAGTTAGTTGTTTGTTCCTAATGTTTTTTAGCTTTATTTATGGTCAATGGGCCAATAATTATTGGTGATTTATAGGTAAGAATAAAATTTTGGAAACATGATTTCTTGGAAGAAGTTAAATTTGAAGCGATGTTGGAGTTAATAACAATAAACTTCAAGTTAGTTGTTACGAAGGGGTAGTACCAAATTTTTGCCAAATAGGCAGTATTAGGCAGAACCTGATAAAAACAACAACTTCACGTACATCGCTTCGCCAAAAAATTGCCGAAATTTTGGAAATTGAAATTCCTCCGGCGGAAAATGTTGATGTAAATTTACCCTGGAAGGTTAAATGTGTTTCTGCCAAGCGAAGCTGTGTTAAAAGCTTGGCTAAAGCCCGCATTTCACTATAGCTTCTAGCAGCCGAGCTTCGTAGGCTTCTAGTCTACCAGTCTACTAGTGAGTTTGCTTCCATAAGAGTCAATGCATTACAAATGTTGGGCTACTAGAAGCTCGGCTGCTAGAAGCTATAGTGAAATGCGGGCTTTAGGGTAGTCAGCACATTTTTTAGCACACAAAATTTTTTTTGTTAAATGTATTCCTTCTCCATAACCATGTCAATAGACAATTAATTTAATAAACTTAATTTTTTCATATTAAAATGTTGAGAATTATTTCATAAAATTTATCCCATTATTTAAGTTTGTAATAATAATTTGACAAAAATGGCCAAAAATTACTATATAATTTTATATCCTACCAGTAGTACTTGTATTGTTGAAGAGTATTAAAAAATTCTTTTTGTTTAAATTGGTTGTTTACTTATAAATATCATAAAACGAATGGTGGGGTCTCTAAGACCCCAGTGTGCCGGACACGTTACAAAAATTAAGTGTGCTGTTTGAGGGTTAAAAAAGCATCCTTTTTATATATTTAGCCGAGAGGTAAATCACAGAGGAATTCGTGTGTATAAGTCTCGTGTGCAGGCGCGGATCCAGGAATTTGTAATGGGGGGGGGCTTAGCGGCTCATGAATTTTTGAATTATAGACCCTGCTATGGAGGCGATAGCCCCGACCGGGGCATTGGGGTCTTCTATGTAAAGAATATTTGTTTAAACTCAAAATACGAATAACATGTACTTACAATTTACTTTTGACAGACACGAAAATCTGGTTTAGGACGACCTTGCCCTTTTACCGCTAACTGTTCTTGATAACTAAGTTTGGAAAACTTATTTTCACTTAATTTAAATAATATGGTTATATTTTACCTAAAAAATTTATTTTTACTTAACGTAAGACATATTTACAATATAAAAATAAGCCTAAACTCATAGTTGCACAAAAATTAAATTTAAAAACATTTGTTACACATCACTTTTTTTTAGTCGGACCATTTCTCTGTCTCCATTCGCCGAGGTTTCATTTGTGAGAAGACCGTTATGGCTTTCTCGATGTCGATGCTTCTTTCCTTATGAATAGTAGCCAATGCCAATCCGTTCAGACGCTCTTCTGACATTGTAGATCTTAAATAATTTTTCAATCTGCGCAAAGTGGAAAAGCTTCTTTCGGCAGTAGCTGTTGACACTGGCAGTGTAGCAAATATTTGTAACAGAATTCTTATGTTAGGGAAAAATGTATCATCGCAACAAGATAGTGCATCAACGGCGTTTTGTGGAATTGGCTCTGTTTGAGGTTTAGCCCATTCTTTCTTCCAAAGGATTATTTCTGCCTTTAACTCTACCTCAGAATTGGTAAGTAAATCTTCTTCATATACTAAAGCTGCCTTTAAAATATCAATTTCATTAAATTTGGCATGATTTGCTGGAATCAGCCCTTCAATAGCAATAACTTCAACAACTTTATCGTTGAATCTATGTTTTAGTTCCGAGATAAAATGGTCTAGTAACGGAATGAATATTGTCCTTCTAAACCATTCGTTTGGATTTTTTGTGTCCGGATTTGTTCTGTGTGTTTGCCGACCACAAGTTCGTGGTACTTTGATTGTTTCCCCAATGACAGCCGCTTTTCCACAAGCATTTTGAAATAGTGGTGCAAATACGTTTTCGGCGTCACTTCGCCAACCTTCAAAAATTTCCAGCACTTCTTTTACTTTAGAGGAAGCAGTTGAAAGATCTTGTTCTGGGTTCTGAAGTTGTTTGCTCAATTTTAAAGTGTACGCAAAACAGTGAACAATGGTTTCCAAACCAACTAAGAAATCACTCCGTTTTACTGCAGAACTGTAACTTGCTGCTTTACTTGAAGTATTCGCATCCCCGTCGTGCTCTAGTTCTTCAAGAACAGTAACTATGAAGGGAAACAGTTCTTGAAATGTTATTACCGAATCATGACGATCGATCCAGCGCGTAGCACATAATGCTTTTAGTTTATTTTTTTTAGTATCGCAGAAAATATCTGATTCAGAAATAATAGATTGCAAGGCGACAACGCGCTTGGCGGATGCAGACAGAAATGTAGACACAGAGCAATTATTCCCATCATATTCCTGATTGACGATATTTCACAAGATTTAGAAATGCACAAATTTAATGCGTGGTTGAAGCAATGTGTGTAGAAAGCTAAGGGGTTGTCGGCTAAAATGAGAGCTTGAACACCGTTAAACTTTCCTGCCATGTTTGCACCACCGTCATACCCTTGACCGCGAACGTGGTTTAAATTTAACCCCAACTTTTGCAGTTCTTCATAAATAGCGCCCTTAATAGTTGTACCAGTGGTTGACTTTAATTCTATAAACTTCAGAAATTCTTCTCTAATGACAAACGTATTCATATTTACGTATCTTACACAAATTGTCATCTGCTCTTTTGTGCTAACATCAGTGGTTTCATCACATAAAATTGAAAAATACTTGGATTTTTTAACATCATGAACAATAGATGAAAGGATAACTTGACCAACTGAGCTAATTATTTCATTCTGAATTGTTTTGCTAATCATAGTGCAATTTTTGCTAGCTATTTGCAAATGCGATTCCAGATCTTTGTCACCTGCGTCTATACGGAATGCAAGCAGACTTCTAAAAACACCTTCTTTGCCGGACAAAGAATCTTCATTTTTGTTCTCAGAATTCATTGGGCCGTCATCGCGGTGTCCCCTTAACGGCAAGTTATTCCTTGCACAAAAGATTACACACTTAATAATTGGCGCCAAGCGTTTTCGGTTTGACTCAATTGTGGCCATCTTTTTCCTATCGAGAAGAACACTTACTGATTTTGCGCCACCTGTTTTAAAATCCTTTACAAACTCGGCAGCTTTCTCGGTCGAAAACAGATGATATTTTGTAGTTGCGTGATATCGTAACTCTTCCAATGCCTTCTTAAACTTTAAAAGTGGCTCTTTGACTAGAGTTTTTAGTGGCTGACATCCTATTCCAGCCCCAGATGGAGCAAACAATACGCAAAATTTACAAAAACCCCCTTTCTTCACATCGCTATATGCTAGCCAGTTGTACTGGCGCAGCCAATCAATTTGAAATTTTCGTTGTTGCTTGCCTTCTTGAACAGATGGAAAAACAAATCCCAACTGAGGTTTCCACGTCTCATTTAAAAAATTGAGCATTTCTGGCGCCTGCATCACTTTGCCAATGCAAAGCCCTATGTCATATGGATTAGCACTAGGATTAGCCGTTGGATCTAATACTACCTGCAAAAATTCTGATTTTTATAAATTTTGTATGAGTGTAGTGTAAACAAAACTTATTAATTTTTATAAATACAATTAATCACCATTAATCAATGAAATACGTATAAAAAAGAAGTTATTAATTTGTATTATTATTAAAAATTAATATGAATATTAAAAATTAATATGAATGTTAAAAATTAATATGAACAGTAAAGCTTGAAATTATGAATAAAACTAATTACACTGAAACTTTTTTTTAAGTTTTCAGAAAATTAACGCAGCAGGCAGCACTAGTACCAATCTAAATATATACTGATAATAAGATAAATTATTTCAACTTACTGTATTCTTGCTGTTCGTTGATGTATTAGTTTTTTTTTCTGTAGTCCCTTTTAAACTGTGTCCTAAATTTTCTGTTGCATCGCTTGCAACCCCTTCAACTTCCTTTCTTGTTTTCACAAAAAAACATCTTATATCGCCACTACTGCTTGCACTTCTCTTCATTGCAATAATAATTATTATTTTTGCTGTCAAGTGTTTTTGCACAAAATACCACCACCCACCACTATACAACACAAGAACAATTCGACACTTGATATGAATAACTGTTGAAGCACCACGTGTTTGCGAGAAATTAACAACACTTTAATTTAAAAAAAACTTGTTTAATAAATATTCACTACAAAATCTTACATGTTACTTGACTGAATTAATATGTCTTAATGATTATGACCACGATGACGCTAAGGTAGTAACCATATCTTAGTTGTTGCCAACCTAAGATATGGCGCAACATTTAAATGAAGCATACACATGGTTGGTCATAAATTGTGGGTAGGGGTATACAACATAACATTGTAACTCTATACTCTATTTTGCTTATTTTACAGGAGAGCATTTTAAAGATTTTTTGCTACATATAATTTGCAGTAACAATGATGTTATTTTGTTAAATTAACAGTATTTGTATTTTTAATTGAGATAGGACGACGATTCATAAACCAAAATTATAGTTTGTTCTTTGGGGAAGCCGTTTACAGCATAATAGTTGGATAACATTGTAACTTGAAGTTACAATGTTATTCATATCAGGTGTCGAATTAACAACCACACACCATTGCTAGAAAACTGCTAATGCAAGTAAAATTTAAAAGCACCTTAACATCAAGCAAATTGTATTGTTATGAACACGTAATGACAGAAATTCCGAAAACCGATAAGGCGAAGCGATAACGACCGTTTAATGACCCTAAGAAGATTACTTTCCAATCTCCACTTAAAGGGTAGGTACAAGCCTACAAGGTTTGAGGTCAACCGGGTTATCGAGTAACAAACAAAAGTATTTAAAATTGCTTAAAATATAAACGCATCTTAATAAAAAAATAATTTGCAAGCCTTATGGGGGGGGGGCTACAGCCCCTATAGCCCCCCCCCCGTGGATCCGCGCCTGCTCGTGTGGCATTCATTTGGAAGTCTCGTGGCATTTTTGGTAGTCTCTTGATATTTTTAGATGTGTATAGTACATTTTCTATTACCTAGTATCTTAAACGTTAGGAAAATTTAGAACTAGTCGAAATTTCTGTGCCATGAAGATCTTCAGATTCAAAAAGTTACGATGAAGATGTTCCAGAGATGGTATAATTTTGGTGAAAGAAATTTTAATTTTCCGTTTGTTTTATTTGCAAAAATTGGGCGATAAAATTATACATTTTTATAATAAATCTCGTGATTTACCTCACGTTTTATTAAACACAAATAGTTATAATAAAAATTAACAAATCAATTAAATTCAATTACAATACTTCAAATGAGGACACGTACTCTTGGAATTTTTAAAAAATTGTGTATCTTCCGAAATTTCCACTTTGTTCCATTCTGGATGAACACATTTTAACTATAACTGACGAACGGTTGAATTTACGAACAAAAGAGAGGGAAACAAAATTGTAGAGAATATTACTTCCCGAGATATTAACAATTAAAGCAAAAAATTTGGCGTTGATAGTGTTAAGTTTTACCGCACTAATTAAAACTTAAATTGGAGGTGAAAATAATTTTGTGAATAATATGTAGAAATTACTATATATTATGGTGGTCTAGTACGCCAAGAATGTTATCAAATTTTGTGCATGCCTAAACCCCTTATCTTAGAATTGGTTTTCGTGGGAACTGTTTTGTAGATAATTTTATTTTATACAACAAATTCCTTTTGATTTTTCGCCATGTCGTTTAGTTTTCGTAGCGTAAGCGATAATAGATAAACAGTGCCAGTTTTTTCTCAAATTAGATAAATAATAAATATTTATTAACCGACAAGATTATCAAGAAATGCTTTGATTATTTGTTCAATGCCGCACCGAATGTCAAGAAAGACATTTTGTAAATTTAAAAAATAATCCATATGAAATTAATTAATTCTGAACCCGTAATAGAATTTTTTTTAATGTAACTATATGGCCTGTATTTATTTGGTCAGTATTTAAAATAATTTTTGGTCAGTATTTTAAATGGATGGTCAGTATTTTAAACAAATGCTCAGTATTTTAAATAATTGGTAAGTATTTTAAGCAGCTAAGTAATTATTTATTCCAACTAAGAAAGAAACATTATGGACCAGCTGGAATATGTTTAGGTGAATTTGAACAGTGGTGTTTGGATCATAATAATTTGCCCGAGTCTGATGATTTGCCTTTTGTGATATCACATCAAGTTAAATACCGTGACGAATTAAATGACAAAGAGGAACAAGAAGATGACTCTGGCACTGGCACAAGTTTCAGAATTTTAATTTCAACCGAACGTTTACTTAAAAACTGTACCAAATCTAACAAAATTCACACCGATGCCACTTACAAACTTATATGGGAAGGTATGCCTGTTATACTTGTTGGAACGAAAGAATTTGATCGTCACTTCCATCCGATTGGCATGGCAGTTTGTTCAAATAAAAAACTGGAGATTTTAAATTTATTTTTCAGTCAATTATTGACTGGTGGCCTAAATAGAATAAATGAGCAAATTGATCCCGATTACTTAACATCCGATGCCTCAAATGCAATTAGAAATGCATTCCTTCAAACATTCAGCGACAATAAGCTATTAATCATGTGTTGGGCACATATGAGGCGCAACGTTTCAAAAAAAATTGAATCATTGGTGGAGAAAAGCTTGAGACAAGTAGTAATAAATGACAGATACATTACAATTATCTCCAAATAAAGAAGTATTTGCAAAAGCTGTACCTTTATTTATCAAGAAATGGATTCAAAAAAAGCAAACAGAATTTGTTGAATACATGAAATTGGAATGGTTCACATCCCATCAAAATTGGTATGAGGGTATTGCGCATCATACTCCTTCTACAAACAATGCATTGGAGTCTTTCAATTTAGTGATAAAAAAAGAAGATACATTTCGTGAAAGGTTACCTCTGTCAAGATTTCTTGAATTAACCATTAAAACAGTAGAGAAGTGGTCAAATGAATATTCCAGTGAAAGTCGAGTATTCAAAACTGCGACAACAGTCGAATTACACCAATGGACGAATGGTTATCAATGGGCAAAAGCAAACGTCAAAATTTCATCAATGACATGCGAAAATTCAGTTAAATATTTTTGTCTATCCAATGAAGAACCTACTGTTACAGAGGAGGAAATTCAAACCGTATCAGAAATGCACTGGAACACTTTTGATCAATTCAAACGAAGAGCATTCAAAGTGTGGTTTGTGAATCTCCCAAAACAAACAGAAAACTGAATTCATAATGGCCGCTGCACTTGTCCAGGTTCTTTTAAGAAATATATATGCAAGCATATAATAGGCATGGCTATACGCTTAAAATATGTCAAACCTCCTCCAGCAGCTAAACAAATACCTATAGGTGAAAAGCGTTCAAGGGGAAGGCCAAAATTAGCTACTAAAGCTCTTCTAGTGAATTAATTATAATTATATTTTATTCGCTTTTTTTTTAAATTATTGTGATAAATTAAATATAAATTTTATAATAATTATTTGGATTTCTAATTATTAAAAATGGTCACTGCCAAAAACAATTAACTAACCAATAAAGTATAGGTACTAACCAAAACTGCAACTTTATTATTTATACTGACCACAATAACAAATTATACTGACCAAAATTCGATTTAATACTGACACTTAAATATTTATCCTGACCAAAATATTATTATATATTGACCATAAATTCTAAAAAATACTGACCAAAAAATTAGTTGTCTAAAGGGCCTCCATCTAGAATTCTAGAACATGATTGCCTTGGTTATGCGGCCTAAAGGCCGCACTGTAAAGGGTATTAACGAATTAATTTAGTGATCAGATACATAGATAAATAAGAAAAAGTTGAGTTACATAAATTGATATTATTATATGAATGTACCTATTACGTTTTAATAATAATTAACTTTCGAAATTGGAGGGGACTTAAATCAATTTAATTTCGTAAATCCTGCCTTGTGGGAGGTTATTTAACTAACCTAGTCATTAACGGCGACTCGCGATTTACACTCACATTAAACAAAAGTTTTATTGTCGAGTTGTTAATTTATTTTAGGGGAGCGGCGCCCCCTCGCCCTCCCCGTACTAACCGCCACTGCCTAAATTGGTGCAAATTCCAAAAGAAATAAAACCCCGCGTTATTACTTTTTTTGTAATATTACAATCATATTTATCGTTTAAATTATGGTAAAGGCAATAAGTTAGCTATAATTTATTGATTAGACCTCGTATAGGGTAACAGGTACGAAATATTTTAAATTGTTGAACATTTTAATTTCTTACCAAGTTTATAATATTATATAGGTACTCAGTTTATATTATAGTAGTATGTAGGTACATTTCGCCGCACTCCCCATCGCGAATTTTTTAAAGACTCGTTTGAGCACCAAAGGGCTTCCATAAAAATCGTTTGTACCGCACAGGCTTTTAATAAAAATTCAATTCTTTAGAACAATTTTGGGAGGGGCTGTAAAAATGCTTTTTTTAAGACATGATCTTTTTTAATAAAATAAATACTAATCGAACGAGAATCATTTGAGCTCCGATGTGTTTCCATAAAAATGGATTGTACCCCAAGGATGAAAACGTTAGAGCGTTTCAAAGAAAGAGAAATTGCAAATTTTACCAACTACTTTTAGCCCCCCCCCCCCGCATTGCGAATTTTTTAATGAAATTAGTATCAAACGTTTGAGCTTCCATAAAAATGGTTTGTATCCCAAAGGCTTTTAATAAAAATTCAATTCTTTAGAACAATAATTTTGGAAGGGGCTGTAAAAATGCTTTTTTTTCAATATTTTTTTTTAATACAATAAATACCAATTCATTGTAACTAACTCCAGGTAACATGGCCTGAAATCTTCCCTGATCGGAGTAGACAGTGTTAAAATCGTCTATTCCCGTGGTTCGGAATCCACGTTAAGCTGTAGGTCCTCAGGAGTCGTCACACAGGTTCAACACGCAACGAGCACAGACAGGGAGGAAATCGGAAGACGTAAAAAAAAAGTTGTGATAACCTCTACCTATAGATATAACATATAACATAGCTACGTCCACATAATTATTAAGAACGGCCCAAGAAGTTTAAAAATAATATGTAAACAAAACTTGTTTACGTCAACAATACAAAGAAATTATTTTGACAAGAAGTGTTTCCTTTCCCTCATAAAGGTTACCTAAAATTTGGAAAGAGTCATAAACAGCTTTATTTGTAAGGGTTCACATAATTAAGACCGACAGGTTTGTGATTTAAAAAAATAATTTCTTTATTTATGAAAATCATTTTTTTATTTTTATAATTAGTACTTGGTAGAATGCCCTTTATTTTTTATTACTGCTTCCAATCTACATGGCATCGATTGGATTAATTTTCGAATAGTTTTTCTGTTGTTCCATATTGTTTATAATGCTTGATGGCATTAAAAACCTTCGTTTTTGATATACTCGTATTTAGATCACGTGCTATTTGTTGATACGATTTTTTTGTCGCACTCCCAAAATTTTACAATAATTTTCCTCGTTGTAGGATTACACGTCTTGTTTTTTCCCATTTTCACAAAAAAATTTCACAAATTAATTTTACAAACTGATTACAGAAGCACAATCTTTTACTTTCGCACTAGGGCCCACTATTTGTTTTATTTTCAAATCTGCTCTTTATGTTGAATGTTTAGAGTACAGATGTTCGTTTTATGACCGTTTTAAAATTTTTGGGAAAATTTATTTTTACACTTTCTTAGGTAGATAAATATCGGACCGACAAACACCTTTTAAAGAAATCCTTTTGTATATATTATTTATTGCTTCCTGAGCTAACTACATTTTTATAACCCTTAACTTAAATTTGCCAGGTCGTTCTTAATTATATAAGCTTCTGTTAAAATTGTATGTAGTATAGTTTGTTTCACTTTAATCTGAATTAAAAAAAGTCATAGTATCAAATTATGTTGATATAAAAATGTACGAACTATGTGACGAGACATAATAAATATAGAGATAAGATTATCGCGTCAATCAAAACAGCATATTATGCATTGCTAAAGGCTGGCGCCAGATTAAAATAATTAACCTTATCTCTATATATTATGTTTTGTTTATAGTTCGTACATTTTTATATCAACATAAATTGATACTATGACTTTTTTTAATTCAGATTAAAGTGAAACAAACTATACCTACTACTCTAAAGATGAAAAGTTAGAGCCTTTTTAAGATTGTTAAATTTTACCAGGTGCATTAATTTCGCCCCACCCCCCTCTCAACGCGAAGCTTTTAATAAAATAAATGTCAAACGTTAGTATTGCAATGAGCTGCCATAAAAATCCTTTGTATATACCACAAAATTATAAAAATGCAGTGGCGTGGCTAGGGGAGGGGGCGGTCGCCCCGGGTGACACCCGACCCCAAATTAACTGACTCCCATCCTGCCTCATACGTGTTTCCTTAGGTACAACCCCTTAAAAAAAGGGCATCAGCCGAGGTGGGGATGACGCCTCACCCACCTGCCTGGAGGTGGGTGAGGCCCCGGGTGTCACCCATGCTAGCTACGCCACTGAAAAATGTTAAAGCGTTTGAAAGAGTTTGAAATTGGATGACATGTTTTGTTGTACAAATTTGTACATATTTTTCAAAATAATTATCTTTAATGTCACAATTTTTTGATATTTTGACATTTTCACCTTTAGGCTACAAACGATTTTTATGGAAGCTCATGGAGCTCCAACGATTCTCTATCGATTAGTATTTTTTATTTTATTAAGAAATTTGAGATGACGGTCGGGGTCATCGGAAAGACTGCAAAAGCTTTCTCCGCGCAGCAACGCGAGAACCGTGCGACAGATTTTGATGCTACCGGTGCCCATCGACAGCCAAAGTGTTAAACTTGTGTAAGATGTTTTACTCTTCTAAGCTCGACAAGCTAATGAGACCTGAGGAGTTGAAGTAGCAAAACTTTACATCTGCCAATATAAATATCAACAGTAATTTCGTGTGACAGACGTAAAACCCTGATGGTCGTATAAGCTAACTATTGACTTTTTGCGGAGGCAAAAGGTCGTGGATAATAGAATCTCCAGGTGATCACCAAACAGATAAATAAAGCTAACGATAAAACAAATAATCGTTTATTTAAAACAAAAACTTCGTTATGGAATGTACAGCACAAGCAGTTAGTTATCTTATTGAATAATGTGGCCAAGTCAAAGGCAGAATACTTGCAAACAGCAATTATGATATTAAAAAAATGGCGTAACAATTTACTGCAGTACTGATTATATAAGATAAAATTAATGGTACAAACCTCCAAGCCCTTCGGTTCTACAGTACCCAAAAACACGCAATACAATTGCGGGACCTCGTATAATCCACTGCAGCCACCAAAAATCGAAATGAATGATTCTCTTGCCGACTGGTTTCGGAATGATGCAATTACGACTTGATCCCGCCAACAAATCACCCTGGGCATCCAACACTCTGGCAGACCTGATATTATGGTTGCAATAGTCAACTTTATGTTTGTTGACATAAAAAAGTTTCACAATCGGAATAAGAATTCAAACCGATAAGAATTGTAACAGGTCAAAATTGACAGCTCAAAAATGACAGCTCAAAAATGACAGCTCTTCGCATGTGTATTCTAATAAAAATTATATGCGTTACAGGATGTTGCGGAATAAATATACAGTCCGTAACGTATTGCAAAAATTCGTTACATTGCCCCCTCCCTAACATTATTTCATGCCGTGAAAATAATAGTCGCAGCAAGACTTAACTATGTACTGTGTTCTACTCAAGCGTTGAAGACGCACTTAAACAAATGTTGGAATTAAACAAAAAAACAAAGAATCCTAAAATGACCCAAATAATTAAATAATAAAATAATAAAAAGGTAGGTGTCCACTAATGACGACACGTCATTAATAAAACCGCCTAAGCGTGAACCCAAAACGCTTCGTGTAGCCAAAAATCAAAAAAATTATCGAGATAATCCCTCGCTATCATCATGCCCTGGGATTCTCAACTGGTTCGGTACAGCACCACATAGGACCTGTATCCAGAATGAAAAATAAATGTACGGCGGTCCAACGACTGGCACGTAACAACAAGATGGACCTCATAGGACCCATCTCACACGGCTCGAAAGTGAATAGAAAAATGTTCACCCAGCAGTAGAAATGTGTTTCGGGCAAAGGCACTCATTGTCCTTTGGACATAGAAACATTTGAAAAAAATTAAAAATTCCAAACGAATTGGCATTTGATCAAAATTTGACCAACAAAGGGTTTCCAACAGTTGCATCAGCAACGAATTCAAAAAAAGTTTGAGAAAAAAAATCTCAGATGGTACAACTGTGAACTTCGGATGTTAACGTCCGCAGCTGTTAATAAAAATCCAGGAAGACAACAAAAAAATATACCCTTGACCCCCCCTTTGGAATTATTTAGGGACCCTATGTGAATGAGAAAGGAAGGTAGATAGGAATAGGTAATGAGGTGATTGGATTATTGGGTTGTGGGAAAGGATAAACGATCCAAGTGGCCAAGGCGTCCACAACTCAATGATACACGCGATGACTCGTCCTCGCGTATGGATCATAAAAACGCGTCGTGGACCGCCAGTCAACAGACCCATATCAAAGAATGGCGAAAGCCATGGACACTGGACTATTTTCGAGGATGGGAAGATAAAGGTACCCCGGGGAATGACAGTATGTCATTGAAGACCGTAAAGAACTCACGCGAGTCGCCTTCAAACTCGCGATCATTGTTAGGGACAATGAATTGAACTTCGTTTCGACGAAAATACGGCCGACGACCTTTCCAGCCTCACACAGGGAGAGACTAATCGACCGCCTGCCAACTAAAGGCTGACCGACCCCACTGCGCACAGTGTAAAGAACGCTTTCCCGAAGCAAAACGAACAGGCGCAGTCAAACCCCGCAGACAGAAAACCGAAAAGCCCCCCTGATTCCTGCACAAGACAAGAAATCCGCCAGCCCCCATAATCGCCAATACGGACTAAAAGAAAGTGGGTCGGGACTGATTGACCCCAAGGAAATGGTAAGTCAGATGTTATGACTTACGGACTAGGTATTTAATCAACCTCCACGTCGTCTCTCAACCTGATCATCCGGTTCCACTACTAAATCAGTAGCTGAAGGATGGGGTTTTAAATCTTTTATATGGTAGACACCAACCTCTCGACCTCGTTCGTTCACTAGACGGTAAGTCAATGGACCGGTTACTTCTTTTACACGACTTTTTAAATATTTAGGAGCTAATTTCCCACTAAAATGTTTGCTGGCATTAGACAATGCAAAATTTCGACGCCAAACTACGTCTCCAGCTTTAAATCGGATACTACGCTTCCTAAAATTATACTCGTAATGTGTGGCATTTCGTTGGTAAGCCTCGTGTAATCTTTTATTTACATCTTTAAATAATTCATCTAACCGATTCATCTCCCCAGCCACCCTTTCGCGACTTTCCAAAGTTAAATCCTCCTCCCTTAAATCCATAATTCGACCATAATAATCTCCCTTAGCGGGTACGGTACGTCCTAGATTGAGAAAAGATGGAGTAAACCCTGTTACATCGTGAGTGGCAGATCGAATAGCATGAGCGATTTTGTGAATTTCCACATCCCAAGTCTTGTGATCCTCTTTAACATATGATCGCATAGCGGTACCGACAACTCGATTAACACGCTCAACAAAATTTACTTGGGGGTGGTATAAAGCATTATAAAAGAGATGGTTTACGTTATAATTGCTCATTAGCTTTCGAAACTCGTGGCTTGTGAACTGTGGTCCATTATCAACATGACAAATCTGCGGAGTGCCAAAAAGAAGAAAAACATGATTTTCTAGAAAATCACAAATGGCTTTAGAAGTGGCTCTACGTAGTGGTTGCACCAAAACAAATTTAGTGAACCAATCGCAGACAACTAATAACATAGTATTACCCTTCGCAGATCTGGGGAATGGTCCCATTAAGTCTACCGAAATACATTGAAAAGGGAACCGTACTCGCTTTTCTCGACCCATCAACCCATATCGTCCACCTTGGCAAGCTTTTGATGACAAGCAAACGGCGCATCGCCGCACATACCTCGCCACATCCGCACGCATCCTGGGCCAGTAGTACAACTCACCGATCTTATTGAATGTTTTTAATGTTCCTAAATGAGCGGAAGTCGAATCATCATGACATTCTTTAAAAACGTCAATCCGACGCGACTTCGGAACTAATTGTTTCCACTCAACTAAATTGGAAACAATATTATGCGAGTTCGGAATAAGTTTGTACAACCGTCCAGATTCGATTCTCCAATCAGGATACTTATCAGGAGCGTCAGTGACTCGGGTCAGCATACGACGATACCACACATCTAAGTCATCTTCGGACAATTCCAAAGAAGAGACTTCTAAAGGTGCGCGAGACAATGCGTCAGGTACGACATTCAGTTTTCCTTTTCTATGTTGGATGTTAAAAGAATATTGAGATAAGCGAACACTCCAGCGGGCCAATCTGTTTACCGGATCTTTCATATTAAGTAACCATAAAAGACTATAATGATCCGTTATCACAGTAAATTCAGTACCCTCAACATAAGGTCTGAACTTCTCAATGCCAAAAATGACCGCTAGACATTCGCGTTCGGTGACAGAATAGTTACGCTCTTGTTTATTCAACGTTCTAGACGCGTATGCTATAGCACGCTCTTCCTCTCCTTCTCCCTGACTTAAAAAACACCCTAAACCATAATTTGATGCGTCGCATTGAATATAAAAACGCTTACTGAAATCAGGACTAGCTAAGATTGGGGCAGAAACTAACTGTTTCTTCAAATTCTCAAACGATTCAGTAGCAATAGATGTCCATTTAACAAGTTGACGTTTACCAAGACCTTTAAGTAACTCGGCGATAGGCGCAGACAAGGTTGAAAAATTGGGTATAAATCGTCTATACCACCCTATCATACCTAAAAATCGCTTAACCCCCGTAGTATTCGTAGGTTTGGCAAATTCAGTTATGGCTTTGGTTTTATCTGGATCAGTGTGCAGTCCGTTCTTATCAATAACGTGTCCAAGATACGTCAAACTGGACCTACAGAACTCACACTTATCCATATTAATCGTAAGGTTGGCATCCAGTAACCTGTCGCAGACTTGTTCAAGTAATTCTAAATGCTCTTTGAAAGTGCTAGAAACGACGATGATGTCGTCTAAATAAACAAAAAATTTTTCTCCCAAAAGGGGTCCAAAAATGTTATCCATAAGACGTTGTTGCGTAATTGGAGCATTAGAAATACCGAACGGGGTTACAACATAATGAAAGAGACCACGACCAGGCACTGTAAAGGCGGTCTTTTCGTAGGATTCAGGAGTAAGAGGGATTTGCCAAAATGCTTTTTTGAGGTCGATTGACGTTAAATATCGAGCGTCCTGTAGACGAGTTAGAATGTCGTCTAAACGAGGTAAAGGATAGGCGTCCTTCTTTGTCAATTGGTTAAGCTTACGACCGTCAAAACATAATCGGTAAGAATTATCTTTCTTCCTAACCAAGAGCATAGGGGAGGACCACGCAGATTTACTTGGACGTACGAGATCCAACGCAAGCATTTGGTCGAGCTCTTTATAAGCAATTTCGCGCATCGCGGGTGAAAGTGGATAGTAACGTTGCTTCAACGGAGCAGCATCTCCAGTGTCGATATGATGTTGAACTTTGTGGGTTTTGGTTAACCCATCGTGAGAGAGTGTCATAAATTTTTCTTTAATGGCGGCAAGAGCGACTTGTTGTTCTAAACTGAGGTCATCAGCGGTTCTGATTGACTCAATTGACTGTACTTCATTAACAAAAAATTGATTCCGGGCAAAATCAGCTTTAACTCCGAACAATTTGCAAAAATCAATGCCCAAAGTTAAACATGTACGTATGCTGTTACATACCAAAACGTTGAGGGGACGGATCACATCGCAAATAGAAACAGGCAAAACAACCGAGCCTAAAATGTCTTGCGAAGTGCCATCAGCCGACCGTAAAAATACGCTTCGGTCCCGTACTAATTTTAAATCTAATAAATTTATTAAATAGTGCCCATCTGTACCTAATATGGATACACTAGCACCGGAGTCTAATAAAGCAGTTAACCGCTCCTTGCCGACACAAAGATTCAGGTGTGGACGTTGATCAGACGTGGGGTGAATAAATAAGGCGGAAGAATTGGCGGTTGATTTGCAAAAAGCGCCTACGTGCACCAACCAATCTTTCCATCCCAACCTATCTGCTCGAATACTTAAGGCTAGCGGCGAGCAGGTACTCCGCTTAGCCCAACTGCGTTTTTTGAATGGTTACCACTGCAAACCAGTGAAGTAACTCCCTTGCGTCCACAAAGATAGCAAAAAGTCGTTGTAGGTTTGGAACAGAATCTGTACGAATGACCACGCGCCAAACAATTCCAGCAAGTAATCGCCCCTCTAGGATTCACTGAAGGTGATGCTGAAGGTACATTAGGAGTAGTAACGGAAGTTAAAGCAGCTGTAGAGGCTACATTCGGGAGAGTCTTTTTTGCTAATCGTTCAGCCATTTGAGCGATTTTAATAAATTCGTCTCTATTGCTTATAGAGGTCGTACCCATAACGAGTGAAATCGACGGAAGCATATTCTCTCTGATTGTCCATAATTGATCAATTTCAGAAGGAATAGGTGAAACGCGAGCAAATTTCGCAAACATCGCTTCAATGAAACTACTAACAGATTCATCAGAATTCTGCCTGCAACTGTTTATCTCGGCTAAATAAGCCCTACTAAAATCGACGGACAGAAAACGTAATTTAAGTGCTTCAATTAATTTTTCCCAGTTATTAATATGGTGACCTAAAGTTCTGTACCAAATTAAAGCTTCACCCGAAAAAAATTCTACTGCCTTAGCAAGAAGTTCTTGAGGACTAACATCTCGAGTTCTCGAAAGTTCTGTAGCTCTCTCTATAAAATTAAAAACTTCCTGAAAACCTCCCGTACCATCAAATGTAAGGTTCCATTTGTGAATTGCAACGTGATCAATATTTCGTACAGGTAAAATTGATTTTAAAACCTCAGCCAATTCAACGGCTGGTAAAAGAGATGACTTTCTGAATGACGCATAACCAGGTGATTCAGTATTTTCTGCTCCTGACGGATTACTAACTTTGGGAGTGATAACTTCGTCGTCATCTTCCTCAGTAACTTGCAATAATTTAACTACCCGTGCTTGTAAAGATTTAGAAATGCCCAATAAATTACCCCTTTCCGTGTCTTTAAAACCAGCTCCCTCCATGATATCTAGCCTATTACTGTAGTGCGAGAGCCTATAAGTAATATTGTCTAACACAGTTAAGTCAAGCTGAGTTTCGAGTTTATCGATTTGCGAAGCAATATCTGATAAAGCTTCTTGACATAATTTTAAATCTGCGGTTACGTCAGATGGTGTATATTTATGAACGGCTAAACGTGAGGTAAAAGCTTCCTCCAGTAAAAATTTTCTTAAATTAGAACGACGAGTACTTTTATGAACAGGTATTAACGTTGGGTCTTCAACACGGAAGGTCAACTCAACAAGGACTTCCTCGTTATTCAAAGCGGCAACATAAAGATTCTTATTCGACATAATTATGCAGGTAATTAAATTTAGAAGTTAAAAATTCGTGGCAAAATGTTAAATTTGCAAAAACGCAGTTTAAAATATTAATAAAATATATGCTCAGAGCTGTCACACAACAAATTATCAAACTTCTGATAATAAAATTATTAAAATAATCAATTTCAAACAAATGCAAACCACAACAAATCAGTTCAATACCAGATATCAATAACAACCAGGTGTTCGTAGCAAAATCAAGTTCAAAAAAATAACCGTTGTACTGCACAATCAAACGAATCTTATTTCTGTTAGCAACTCCTGAAGATTCAATCAAAAATTTGGCCGTCACAGCGGGCGCCAATGTAAGATGTTTTACTCTTCTAAGCTCGACAAGCTAATGAGACCTGAGGAGTTGAAGTAGCAAAACTTTACATCTGCCAATATAAATATCAACAGTAATTTCGTGTGACAGACGTAAAACCCTGATGGTCGTATAAGCTAACTATTGACTTTTTGCGGAGGCAAAAGGTCGTGGATAATAGAATCTCCAGGTGATCACCAAACAGATAAATAAAGCTAACGATAAAACAAATAATCGTTTATTTAAAACAAAAACTTCGTTATGGAATGTACAGCACAAGCAGTTAGTTATCTTATTGAATAATGTGGCCAAGTCAAAGGCAGAATACTTGCAAACAGCAATTATGATATTAAAAAAATGGCGTAACAATTTACTGCAGTACTGATTATATAAGATAAAATTAATGGTACAAACCTCCAAGCCCTTCGGTTCTACAGTACCCAAAAACACGCAATACAATTGCGGGACCTCGTATAATCCACTGCAGCCACCAAAAATCGAAATGAATGATTCTCTTGCCGACTGGTTTCGGAATGATGCAATTACGACTTGATCCCGCCAACAAATCACCCTGGGCATCCAACACTCTGGCAGACCTGATATTATGGTTGCAATAGTCAACTTTATGTTTGTTGACATAAAAAAGTTTCACAATCGGAATAAGAATTCAAACCGATAAGAATTGTAACAGGTCAAAATTGACAGCTCAAAAATGACAGCTCAAAAATGACAGCTCTTCGCATGTGTATTCTAATAAAAATTATATGCGGTACAGGATGTTGCGGAATAAATATACAGTCCGTAACGTATTGCAAAAATTCGTTACACTTGCACGCAGGTTAGGTGGATTATTATTTAATTGGTTCAATATTTGAAGGGGAAAATTCGAGAACCGTTTTCTACAATTTACAAAATTTTGAAAAGAAAATTTTTGTCTTCATTTAGTAATGCGTCCGTCTCGAGGGGATAAAAATAAATCGAAAATATCCAATGAAAGTTTTGCTAAAAAAAACTTTGTTTGCGACAAAAATCCACCTTTTCACATATTTGCAATTTTGCCCAAAACCCTTTGATTTCAATTTAAAATTTTTACCACGATGGCACTTTTCAAATTATTGCGTTATTAATTAGTTAGTCATTTTTCGTCAACTATCGGAAATACTAAATTAAAAACCATTAAAAACCTTATTCTAAATTCCGATGAGTTTATCAAAATTATCGATTGTTTTCCCGTGAAGGACAGGCACCCGGATGTTTTTTATACCAGTTGTAGTTTCGGGCCAAAAGTTAAGTTAAATTTTTGAAAAACAAGCCGAACAATTCCACAGTTTTTTAACTAAATAAATCTTTACTTGGGTTTAAAAATGGTTCAGCTCGACTCACGTTAACTTGTATGGAAAAACAAGTGCTTACCTTTTTGTCTTCGTAGAAGCGTCAAATTCATGGTGGATTAAAATTTGGTACATTTTGTTTCGCCAACTAACGCGGTGAAAAAATTCTTGTAAGCAGCCCGACTCGTCAAGACTGAAAAAAAAAACTAGTTAGTACTACATAAGTAAGAAACGGATGAAAAACGAATACATATTACTATGGAAAATAACCTTACACTTTGTGATAGAAGCATGAAGTTTGGCACAAATTTTCCATCCGAACCAAATAAATTGTACTTACTCTCATCATTAAAATTTACAGTGTTCCAATATTCGATACTTTTACTTTTAAGTAAGTTTTAGAAAATTGTACACTTTTAGTCGATTTATTTAGAAACGAAGGGTTTCTTTCTGATTGTTATACGACCATTACACACCCTCTTGAACCAAGGGTTTTTCGGATAGTTTCATTTTCCTTATAATAAAATTTTTATCCGCAACTATTAACTTTCATTTTCGGCCTCAACGAGGTTTATTTTGCAAGGTTGCGTATTTTTACAATTATTTATCATTTTTTGTACAGTAACATGGGATTTACTAATTCAGGGTTCCCACTAAACTTTTCAAAGCAAATTCCCTGACTTTTCCAGGTTTTCCCGGACATTTTAGTATCGTAATACAGTAATCGGAAAACAATTTGCACCGAAAAAAATACATAATTTAATAAATATAAACAAATATTATCAAGGTCACTTTTGTTTGCTTACTGAAAATAATAACAATTATGCCCTGGATAGGTTTTTGCAGTTTGTCACTTTTGCACTCATCATGCAAGTGGCATATTTATATCAGTAGTAGGTATCTACCAATTAAAAAAATCTGATGTGGCCAGCACATGACTTCCCTATAAGGAATCATTCCTTCATCGTTCATCTAAAGATTCGCAGAAATATTATTTAAATTTTACTTTATTATTTAATTAAATTATTAAAAACTATTGAAGAAAAACTATTTCGTCCTTCAAGTAAAGTGCCATTTCCGGTTTAGGGATTTCCTCAAAAATCAAATGGTTCTTTCGTATATCGATTAAAGTGTTAAATATGAAATTTGGTTACTATATAACAATTTGTTCCTGAGATATTGAAGAAAAACCATTTCGTCCTTCAAGTGAAGTGCTACTTCCGGTTTAGGGATTTCCTCCAAATCACATGGTGCTTTAGTATACTGATTAAAGTGTTAAATATGAAATTTGGTTACTAGATAACAATTCGTTCCTGAGATATTTAATAAAAACCATTTCGTCCTTCAAGTGAAGTGCTACTTCCGGTTTAGGGATTTGCTCCAAAATCAAATGGTGCTTTCGTATACCGATTAAAGTGTTAAATATGAAATTTGGTTACTATATAACAATTCGTTCCTGAGATATTGAAGAAAAACTATTTCGTCCTTCAAGTAAAGTGCCATTTCCGGTTTAGGGATTTCCTCCAAAATCAAATGGTTCTTTCGTATATTGATTAAAGTGTTAAATATGAAATTTGGTTACTATATAACAATTTGTTCCTGAGATATTGAAGAAAAACCATTTCGTCCTTCAAGTAAAGTGCTACTTCCGGTTTAGGGATTTCCTCCAAAATCACATGGTGCTTTAGTATACTGATTAAAGTGTTAAATATGAAATTTGGTTACTAGATAACAATTCGTTCCTGAGATATTTATGAAAAACCATTTCGTCCTTCAAGAGAAGTGCTACTTCCGGTTTAAGGATTTCCTCCAAAATCAAATGGTGCCTTTGTATACCGATTAAAGTGTTAAATATGAAATTTGGTTACTATATAACAATTCGTTCCAGAGATACAGAACTTACAGACATTTTGCGTTACATACATCCATACAGACATACATACATACATACATACTGCTATGTCCCAAAATGAATAATAAAGGCTCCCGATGCTAAAATGAATTATATATTTAAAACAATCACAAAATTCTAAGTCGGAAGACACTTTAAAAATTTGCTCTACGAGAAATTTTTATTTTTCAAAATTTCAATTTTCTAATTTTATTTGAGTCTCTCAGGATGAACGAAACATGACAAACATTGCTAAGTCTAAACAAATTGATGATTGTAACATCAGAAATGAAACAAAAAACTTAATTAGCTCAAAATTTGTAAAAATGTATTAATCAAAATAACCTAGAAAAATGTAAGAATTTGTAAACCGATTTACTCTATAAATAACATTCTTTGTAAAAATGTAAGCATATCAAAAATTATGTAATTGTTTCATGCATATAATGTGTATATTTTAAAAGGATAAATTAACAAATTAGTGAATAAGGGTCAAATTTGTGTAACACCCAAGTAAACAACCAAGATGGAGAAAATGAGTCAATAAAAGATCCGAAAACTGATGAAAACGTAATGTACCAGTCAAACTACTCGTGGAGACATCTCAAAGGAAATTGATATTGATACGGAGCGTGAATCTACAACAAAAAATAATTTATTAGAAAGAAATAAATTCGTAAATACATGGATTTGACTTACAAAATTTGAACAGGCTTGCCAATAATATCGAATTTCGATGAAAAATCAGTTGACCTCGGGCTTCTCAACAAAGTGCACGCAATATCAATGCTCTCCGAAAAATATTATTTACCAAAATTTGGAGGTTAACAAAATTCAAGTCGATTTCTTAGAGGTTAGAAATTTCCGTTGGACTGGACCCAATTCTAAAAATAGATGTCAAGGACATAATGAATGCTGATAATGGAAAACATAAAATAATTTACAAACAATCGACTCACATAAACTTTCTGGATAATAAGAAAATTATTGTAAATTAATGAAAATAACTTACCTCAACGTCTTTGGAAATTTTCAATAGGAAATATGCAGCAACAAACACAATTTCTAGCACCAGTCAATGTAAAAGATGACCTCAAGTGACATCAAGCAAGGTGATAATGACAACAGGAAAGTTGAGTCATTGCAAATGCAATCTAAAGTAGGGCACACACACAACAACAAAACCATATCCTTTTAAAAATAAAAACTTCGATTTTGTCAAGGAGTGAATTTATGATTTTATAATTTGTTACACTTTGGCCTTCAGCGTATTAAAAATAGGATTTGAGGAAAAGACTTCTAACAGAGTGCATTCTTCTTTACCCTTAGTGAAAAATTTAAAAATAAAAGTTTTCTAATTTAGTTAAAATTACTTCAAGCTTTGAATAAGCAAAAATATTAATTTAAAAACATCTAACCCCGCTAATGTAAAGCGAGAGACTTGATTGGTCAAACGATCAAGCACCTTGGGACGAAGAGTGGAAGCCTCTTTGTTTCGAATCATTATTTGTATTTAGTATTAAAAATTTTAAAGGTTCATTTACATTGGATTTTAATCCAAGATATTTTGTACAACTATTTCTTTCATGAAAGACATTTCTATTGAATTTTTTATTGTAATAAAAATTATATGGGAGTAGATGAAGGTTTTTTATTTCTTTTTTTTTATAAAAAAGGGAAAGCAATTAAACATCCTGAGAGAGCCAATAATTATTTCGAACCATAAGGGACCCACCCCTGAACGACTCATCACCGAGAGCTTAGAAAGAAGGGGCAATAATGTGTGTACCTTCCCGTACCTAACATTTTAAAGGGGGGAGGACATAGCAATACAGACATCATTGCGAAAGTAGTCAAAACGGATTCAGAAATGCTCAAAACGGATATTTCCGTTAAAATATCGACATCGAATTTTTTCATGATTACAATACTTCCTTATAGGGAAATAAAAAAAAAGAAAATTTAAAAAAAATATTTCAAATTTAAAAATATTTTATCTGAAAATAGAAATTAAAATATTTCTTTGACAAATTTTTTGCTTTCCCTGACATTGGCGCTAAAAATTTAAAATTCCCTGACTTTCCCTGACAAGTTCTAAATTCCCTGACTTTTCCAGGTTTTCCATGCAAGTGGGAACCCTGTAATGAATTGCTTAACTTGGAGTTAAAATTGTCCTACGCAAATTAAGTTTAGTATCAATTCGATTGTAGATAAGTCCGTACCGTATATACCAGCGTTTCCCAAAGTGTGGGTCGCGACCCGACACCGGGTCGCAGAAAAATTCTGCTGGGTCGCAGCAAAAATTGTAAAAACACAAAAAAAACATATTATTTCTTTTATATCGGTTAGTCACTTCCTAACCGATGTCGAACCTAATTTGAGAATAAAATTAACATCATTACTAGGGGTGCGCGATTATGGAATTTCATAATCGATTATCGATTATAAAAAATAATCGATTTTTTTCGATTAATCGATTATTAAAAATAATCGATTATTCATAATCGACTATGAGTTCATAATCGATTATGAACTCGTAATCGATTATGAACTTGTAATCGATTATGAACTCATAATCGATTATGGACTCATAATCGATTATGAACCCATAATCGATTATGAATTCATAATCGATTATGGACTCATAATCGATTATGAACCCATAATCGATTATGAATTCATAATCGATTATGGGTTCATAATCGATTATGAGTCCATAATCGATTATGAGTTCATAATCGATTATGAACTCATAGTCGATTATGAACTCATAGTCGATTATGAACTCATAGTCGATTATGAACTTATAACTATAATAGGTAGGGCTATTAAGGGTTACTAAATTACTATATAATTTATTATTTTGCTAATTGTGTTACGGTGGTGCTAATAAGAAGTGTTGTTAAGCACCAGTTGATAACACATTACGGTCCGGTATCAATCTGTAATAACTTACCTGCGTAGCCGATTATAATGTTACTTACAGGTGTGTTGATGAGAATTTACGACTCCTTCATAAAAACGCTGATTAAATCTGAAGTACCAAATATTTTGTTTTTAAATTTTAACTGAATGTTACTATTGTATTATGCATTATGTAATTAATTTATTGTTAACAATAATCCATCTAAAAGGCTTCTAATTAAAATTCATTTTGCAAAAGTATACACTTTCACTCAAAATATCGGACAAATTATTGGCGACTATTTCATAATTTAAATCCATATTGATGAAAAAGGGTTGCAATCTTTAAGGGGTCATCCATTAATTACGTAAGGGTTTTTGGGGGGGGGGTTGGATATCTTACGGACCCTTACGTAGGGGGGGAGGGGTCCGAAGTATTCCTTACGTAAGTTTCTTAAAATATTTTTTTAAATTAAATTTAAAAATCAAATATAATTTTTTCTTTTTATATTGGTAATTATATCCAGGTATAATCGAAATACCATATTATATTGAAATATATAGTACTTAAAAATCATTTAACATAGGTAGTGGCATAATAGTGTGAATTATAGAAAATGGCATCAAACTTTGGCGATCTTTACGATTTTACGAACAGTTTTTCATCTACATATGTAAATAAAAATTTAATTTAAATTGTTGTATTTATTATTATCTATCTATATAATATATAAAAATGGATATATGTGTGTATGTATGTTCCCTATAGACTCCTAAACCGTTTGGCCGATCGGAACCAAATTTGGTACAATTATTGTGTAGGTCCCTGCGCATGTTTTTGTATTGAAATAGTGCAAAAATTCGCAAAGGAAAGGAAAGTTGATTTTGAGTAGCCTGCCTTCCTTTAAGGAATCTCGATAATCCATTCATGCGCGTCCCTATGGGACGCGCATGAATGGATTATCGAGATTCCTTAAAGGAAAGCAGGCTACTCAAAATCAACTTAAAAAACACTAATGAATGCTGTCAAACTGTCAACCGATCGACAATGCAAATATGCGTGCACGTGTTTTACGTTTCTATTTGACCAATCTTAACGAAATTTAGTGTAGAAGTTATTTACAATGCTACGAAAAACATAGGCTACTTTAGTACCTTGGAGTGAGGCCGAAGGCCGAACAACCACATCCGACACGGTATAGATGGCTAAAGGCGGCCGACTGTGCCAGCTAGTATAATATATTATTATTCATATTTTATAAATATAAGGGGGGAGAGGGGGGTCAAAATTAATTTTCTTTTAAATAATCCTTGCGTAAGATGTGGGGGGGGGGGGGTTGCCACAATCTTACGTACCCTTACGTGGCGGGGCGAGGGGGTCCAAAATTACAAAAATCATCCTTACGTAATTAATGGACGGCCCCTAATTGAAAAGCAAAAAAATATTTTTTAAAAACTATCAAATTTATAAACAAAAATACCTAAAAGTTGAATGGCAAATCCATATTTTGAATCCAAATATCAACTGGTGCTTAACAACACTTCTTATTAGCACCACCGTAACACAATTAGCAAAATAATAAATTATATAGTAATTTAGTAACCCTTAATAGCCCTACCTATTATAGTTATAAGTTCATAATCGACTATGAGTTCATAATCGACTATGAGTTCATAATCGATTATGAACTCGTAATCGATTATGAACTTGTAATCGATTATGAACTCATAATCGATTATGGACTCATAATCGATTATGAACCCATAATCGATTACGAGTTCATAATCGATTATGAACTCATAGTCGATTATGAATAATCGATTATTTCAATAATCGATTAATCGATTATTATAAAATATCATAATCGATTATGAAATAATCGATTATTCGAATTACGTAATCAATTAATTGATTATATGCGCACCCCTAATTATAACTGTAATGATTATAAAAATTATTGCACGGTCACATTTTTGCCCTGTGAAATAGAGCATCTTTACAGCAAAAATTTCAATATTTCTAATTGGAATTAATAATTTATCAGATCCAAGGGCCACGTTTTAGCTTTATAATGATCATAAAATGGTTGCCTAAAAGTGCATACTTTTTTACCTAGTGCGTCCGCAATTTCGACAAATTTCCCATATTATATTAAACACTGCCAGGACAGCAGCCTTAAGTGTTTTTAATTTTTTTAATGAGTTATATGATATAACAATATAGCTGAAATAGAAATTTGTTTAAAAATATTTTGCCAAAAAACATAATTTTCACTCCTTCATAAAAAAATTTCAACTGCAGACGAAGAATTCGGTAAGAAGCTCAGGGTTCCTAGAGGACGTTTTTTATTATGCAATTACCTAACGAAATCCGTCGAAAAATCGCAGAAGACCGATTTTGGATTTTTTTGCAATTTTCTTCCACTATAAAGTAATTTGTGCGAATAACATTTTTTTAAATATAAAATAAACATAATATCTTCGTTAATTTCACTTTTATTAATGTTTAATATTATCTGACTTCTCATTGGGTAATAATTTATCTTACGTAAGATTAGTGTGGGGGGGAGGGGGTATACATTTTCTTATTTTTTCTTACTAGGGGGTAGGGGGGAGTCTAAAAGTAGGAAAAAACGTCTTACGTAATACATGAACGGCCCCTAAGTTTTATAATGTAAATAATAATGAATTTACTATGTCACGAAGAAAGACGGACCCTAAAGGCAGCCACAGACTATCGGCTTTGTTCGACGTACTTGTTCGACTGCTTTGTTCGACTGCTTTGTTCGAATAGGCCACAGACTTGCAGACTTGTTCGACGGTGTTATCAAGACAGAGATAGTTAGAGAGATAGAGACAGAGAGACAGAGATCAAAGCCGTCGAACAAAACCGTCGAACAAATCCGTCGTTCTTGTTGGCGAACAAGTACGACGGAATTACTGCCACACACCCACAGACTTGCTCGTCGAACAAAGCAGTCGAACAAGTACGTCGAACAAAGCCGATAGTCTGTGGCTGCCTTAACAACCAGACATGACTTTGTAATATTATGTTTATGTAGTACCAAAGATAAACATGTCGTGCAATCTCAAAAGTGCAAAACCATAGTAATTCTACCCACTAATGCACTAATTAACGAACTCGATCAAATTATGAATTGGAATTAAATTTTTATTTAAAAAACATTTAAAAATTATTTTGATCTGGAATTGAAAATATTTAAATAAACTTACATTAATTAGTTAATCTACATACATTAATTTAATTTCGAAAATTTTGTAGATCATTTTATTGAGTTTGAATTCTGGAGATTCGTATTACCGTGGGTTCAAATTATTCAGATTGCAGGATTGCACCACATAACGCATAACCTCCAACCAAGTACCTGGAAGCATATTTATAATGTTGCTTTACGACTCCTTCATAAAAACGCTGATTAAATCTGAAGTACCAAATATTTTGTTTTTAAATTTTAACTGAATGTTACTATTGTATTATGCATTATGTAATTAATTTATTGTTAACAATAATCCATCTAAAAGGCTTCTAATTAAAATTCATTTTGTAAAAGTATACACTTTCACTCAAAATATCGGACAAATAATTTAAATCCATATTGATGAAAAAGGGTTGCAATCTTTAATTGAAAAGCAAAAAAATATTTTTTAAAAACTACACTCAGAGAACTGTTTGGTTATAAAAAACAAATGTCGTTTGGTGTAACCAAATGCTGAGTATGAATACAGAGAACCAAATATTATCTTACTAGAATCAAAGTATTTTGTTGGTGAATATTTTCACAGTAAAATTATATTTAGTAATTATTAACATATCAGAATGTTGGACACACAAAATATTTGATAAATAACAAACATTCACAATTACTATTTAAAAATGAAGTTAACTACAAATTATTATTTAATCTATACTATCACAGATATAAGTCTTTTATAAATACATTTAGTAAAAGCTACCAAAATGTAACGTTCAGTAAATAAATTGTTAATAATTATAAAAGAATGAGAATGTTCGGTTGAAATAAATTTTCTTCACGATTAAGATATTACTCTCGTAGTTGTAAAAAATATTTTACACTATAAAACAATATTTAATTACAGTTAACTAAGAACTTGTAATTATATTGTAATTGTATTGCACATTGGCAATACAACTTAATAAAACACTAACCTGGTTGTGGACTCGTACTTGAGTGACTAAATGTGCAACCCAGTGTCCTTATATCGAGCATTGGTATAAAGATAACTAGGTACATAAATATGTCACGCCATCTATCATTTTTATGAACACTACGTAAAAACATTAACACACTGTACTGATTCCACATACAATAATCACGCTTAGCTATGTACGCTCACGTCACCTTTTCTCAGAATCTTGAATTTGCAGTTTGTACAAATTATTTACCTTACCTATGCTTTTTTACCCATCATGTATTTATTATATTTTACTTGAACGGATAATATGTAAGGCTGATACAAAACTAGAATTGGTTATAGTTACGATATTATTTGCTTACTGTAATTTGTATTCATTTATAATAAAAGGTCTAAGTTTCTTTGAATTCTGCGTGCTGTCATTATAAAAATATTGAAATTTACAATCAATCTAAACGAATCTTTACAGCAATAATTAGAAATAGTAAAAATAAACAAAATAAGGTAAAGTAACGTCTTCCTTAAGGTAATATCAACTAATATTTATTTGTACAGATTATCAACCCAATGATTTGTTAATATTAAAACAATGTGCTCAAACAAAGCATTGTGTAGAGATAAATTGACTAAAAATTTTGTAGTAGGTACATTTATCTTTGTTCACATTACTATATCAAATGTTATATTAATGAAATTACACCAATTAAATCTGTTGTGTTATAGACACCAATCCTTTCTCTCAGTGTATCAATTTTATAAACAAAAATACCTAAAAGTTGAATGGCAAATCCATATTTTGAATCCAAATATCAACTGGTGCTTAACAACACTTCTTATTAGCACCACCGTAACACAATTAGCAAAATAATAAATTATATAGTAATTTAGTAACCCTTAATAGCCCTACCTATTATAGTTATAAGTTCATAATCGACTATGAGTTCATAATCGACTATGAGTTCATAATCGATTATGAACTCGTAATCGATTATGAACTTGTAATCGATTATGAACTCATAATCGATTATGGACTCATAATCGATTATGAACCCATAATCGATTACGAGTTCATAATCGATTATGAACTCATAGTCGATTATGAATAATCGATTATTTCAATAATCGATTAATCGATTATTATAAAATATCATAATCGATTATGAAATAATCGATTATTCGAATTACGGTGTCGATTAATCGATTATATGCGCACCCCTAATCATTACTTCCTAATTTGAAATTGTTATGTGATGACAAACATCATCCTTCGCACTAAGGACAAAATATGTAAAACAAAGTTTACTTCATTTACTAAAGTTTTAAATGAAGATAATGTTTTTTTAATTACTCTTGTTTTTGTTATATAATTATTTTGCAATTTTTGTGTATATGAAATAAACAAACAAAACCCTCGTACCGGGTCGCGGTCAAAAAAGTTTGGGAAACGCTGGTATATACTAATTAAAGTACCTACGCATTTCTAACGTTATGTCGATTTGACTTCATATTTGCGTTTTGCTTTCAAAGCAAAATTCACGAATATAAGATCAAAAATTATGTATACGTATAATTAGATACGTATAATTAACCAAAATTTGAAGTGACCAAGTTGCATAATTTTATTTGGCACGGTGTGTAATTAATGTTTAATATCCTACAGTTTGTTTAGTTTATTCAGTTATTATAGCACTATGGAAAAAAGAAAATTAAAGTGTTTATCGTTCGAAGAAAAAATAGAAGTTATCAACGCTGTAGACAAGGGCGGTAAAAAGAAAAAAGAAATTGCGGCACAGTTTGGTATTCCAGCAAATACCCTTTCAACAATTTTAAAGAACCGACATACAATTTTAAACAATGCGAATGACCACAAACGCAAAAGATTGAAGCCTTGTGTATTCCGAAATGTAGATGATGCTATGTATAAATGGGTTTCAATTGTTCGTGGAAAGAATCTACCTTTATCGGGACCAATAATACGGGAAAAGGCACTTGAGTTTGGAACTGCCTTAGGGCATCAAAATTTTCAGGCAAGTGTAGGCTGGTTAGATAAATTTAAAAAAAGGTACAATATTGTTGAAAAATCAGTTTGTGGTGAAAGTGCTGCTGTGAACTTACAGACTGTTGAAAACTGGCAAAAAAATGTAATATTACATAATGATATTATGTAATACCTAAATCTATTATTCTAGTAGTATTGTTTTTTTTATTTTCTATTCAAAGTAATAATAATTAATTAAAAAAAAAGTTTTTGATACATTTCTCCAACTCGAAGTTTCTCTAACTCGAACTTTTTCGGTGGTCCCTTGAGATTCGAGTTACGGAAGTTTCACTGTATTTTCAATAGAATGGCATACTAATATTGAGCTCGCTATACGAATATTCGATATACGTACACTTTCACAGAACGTACCTATCCCGTTCGTAAATCGAGGGATTACTGTACCTTGTTTATGAAGGCCACCAAATCACTAAAAAAATTGAAAAATATACTGATAAGCAAAAATACCACACTGAATCGTTTGATACGTGTTTACGTTAACAAATGAATCGCACAGTGTGCTTTGTATATATAACACATCATTCCTTTAATGCTGATATTGCATTGTGCTGATTTCACAAAAAAATATAATATAACTTGAAATTATTAAATTACAATGGAGTGAACAAGGAAAGATATCAGTTTCGATTTAAGTCGGTTGGTGAATTTTCAAAAGGGTAAATTTTACCGTCAAATTTCCAAATTATTAAAAAAATATTGCTAAAAGTAGGTACCGCGGCTGTGACATTGTAAAAACGTTTAAAAATGAAAATCGCATAGAATTTAAACCAGCACCTATCCGTCCAAATGCATGTAGGGTTCTAGAACAAACCAATATTTTTTACGTAAGATTAACAAAACCCATAAGATTGGTGCGCAGTAATTAAAAATTAAAGTGGTACATAAACTCTGAAAAGATTCGTAACCTTGTTAAAAAGCTTCGATACTACTAAATATTCTTCGATATTACGGCCGAGTGGCATGTAAAAACCCACTTGTTAGGGAAACAATCTGGAAGAAATGTTTAAAAAACGCGAAAAAGTGGGCTAGTTTATAAATGCACCACATTTTTTGCTATCATGGTTTCTTCTTGTTTTCTACTAAAATAACGAAGCGCTTCGCTAGTTTATAAGCCGACAAGGAAACACTTTAGCCGTAACATATTATATAATATTATTTTAGTACAATTGAATTAAATATATTTCTAAAACTCACCGTTTTGTTCTCCGCCTCACCTTGAGAATCATATAAACGAGGAAATCTTTTCACGCTGTCGATAAAAATTTCCGTATTCTCCTCCGTTACCTCAATAACTAATAAACTCAAATAAATGTGAATAAAATCACCAAAAAACTGAAATAAAACTGTAAGCGCGAACACCGGCCACAAATTGCTTCCGACTTCGAAGCGTCCTGGTGAGCAACCATGGAAGCCTTTTATCTGTCTACTATTGTCTACTATTGGATAATATCATCCAATAATAAGTAGCCCAGTCACTTGGACTTGCGCATTATGATGAATTTCTATTGGTTTAGGATTTTATTTTACTAGTCGGGCGGTCGACGTACATACACTCGGCTACTTATTAGAAATAAATAAATGTTGTGTACACAGTTATTACCTTAATAATATATTATTAATCTAATTCTTTAATCTTTGTGTATCTCGGTAGGAAAAAAATTATTTGGAATAATTTTATTTTCCGATTTAATCATATTGCATCAATACATTTGGAACAGAATTTTTATAAGCGGGAAACGCATGAAAAATTGCTTAATACATTTTGCTTATCAATTAGATAAATAAATTATTATTCAAGTAAGCACTATTTTACAACGTAATAATATGTAATATTATCCAAGTAGACGGACCACGTGGTTTAGGATTTTATCAGCCCGACTTCTTGGTGCCTGTATAACAACGTGTTGTAATTTCTATTTGTCTAATTATTTATTACTGTGAAAATACATCAATTTAAAGTTGTCATACTTATAAAAACTGTAAATAAAAGTATATCTACATACATATGTACCTATTAGCGTCATTTTGGGTAGGTAAATATGCAACAAAATATAAAACATGCAAATTTTAGGGCACTTAGAAATATAAAATTGAAAATTAATTTAACAAATTATGACGTGAATTTCGGGTGCTCCACAACTTTTCCAATTTTTGCGATATTGGAACGATTTCAAAAATATTCAAGCATAATATGATGGTACAAGGACTAATTAATAGTTTTGGAGTGCGGATTGAAACGATTTAGACCTTAAGTTTGTAATAAATTTCAAAATTTTGAATTACAGTCGAGTCGCGAAATAGTGAATACTGTATATAGTGAACTACCGGAAAGAGTGAACACAAAAATTGAATCGGTCATTTCAAAAACAACATAAGTCATGTTTTCTCAGAAAATTATATTATATTAGATTTGTGACGTAAAGAGGTAGTTACACGTTCACTGTAAAAACCACATTATAGTCACACAGCGGCGTACCTAGACCACTTGGGGCCCGGGGCGGATTTATTTTGGAGGCCCCCCTCACCCTAAAAAAAAAAACTTTTTAATGTGGCTAGCCTTTTTTTGCCTTAATCTAACCGTCTTCCATAAGCTATTGCCCTGTGCAGAGAAATAATAGATAGAATAAGGGAACAAACTCGTGCAGTCCGAGGTCATCAATTATCATTACTGTTAAAAATGTTAAACTGATAAAAAGTTTTATCGTAAGAGCCCGAATTCGAACAATTGAATCTACGACGTTCAGCACGACGCAACGCAGCTCCGAAACCGACGCTCTCTGAACGACTGAGCCACGAACGAGCTCGCTCACTTGAGAAACATGGAATTATTTATTTTTAGGTTGAAGAGCATAAAATTCTCTATAAAATAGTGTTTTTCCATATTTTTCCATGGCACACTAATACTTAAATTTTTGACCGAAAACACGACCCACCCTTAAAATGGCACAATATTGATTCGTTGCAGGGAGAGAAATGTTTTCGGGTACGGGAAATGCTTTTAATAATAAATTAATTGAAATTGTGGCCAAGGTTGGAAAATGAAGAGAAAAATAGATTTTTTCAAAATTTGCCCAAGTTATATTATCTTCCAAGTAGATAATGAAACCGAAATTTTGGTTTGAGATTACAGAAGGTCCGGGCAAGCTGAAATTTGGCAAAGATGTATATTGGAGGGTTCTAATAAACCCCCAAAATGTCGCATAAAAATTCCAAGCCGGCGTTCCCCCAAATGAGAATTTTAGCCCCCTAAGTGCGGATCGCTTAGCTTTCTTTGGGACATGTTGGACCTAAATAGTTTTTGATAATTATCAGCTTAGAAAAATTATCATTGTATTTTTGTATCCCGACCAATCTTTCACGAAGTGATGATAAAGTTTGATCCAAAATACTGAAAAAAGATTAATTTTGAAATAAAGTTTTGGATCGTCTATATTACTTCATCTCTATGGACATAATCAAACTGTAGCGGTTTTGATTTAAATTTTCAAACAAAACGTATCATGTATATTTCCGTCGTCTAAATCGGGCGGAGGTAAATGTGCCACCAGTAATGTTATTCTACCTGCTACGAATTTAGGATATTAAAAGTACACAGGTATTTGTGCCATCGGAGAAAACGGCATCTACCTGATGCATGTCCTACATGTAACATCGATTATTTTTTGTTTTTACGCGATTTTTTGGGGGTAAAACGTAATAGTTTACTGCCCCATACCGCAACTATACTTTTTAATGCTATTTCGAGGGTCTCTCACATCCCGGTTTCATTTATCCCGGTTTTCTTGATGTGTGGCGCCTTCTCGTATGTTTAGCCTAGTAACCAGAGTCAAAACCGCCCTGGAGGGGTGCAACGCGGAGCGGAGCGCAGCGGCGCCCCGTAAGGGTAGGTTTTGACGATGGATCACCCTCCTTATCGAATGCACACCCCAAAATTCGAAGGCAAAAAAAATTTAATTTTTTCACTGTTAGTGGCACAAATACCTGTGTTTATTTAAAGAACCCTTTCGGTCGGTGGCACATTTACCGGTACCCTTTTCTGGTCAGGTACATTTGGTGGAACATTTACCTACGCCCTCTAAATCAACGGTGGGCAACCTCCGGCCCGCGGGCCAACTCCGGTCCGCGTAAAGTTCTAATCCGGCCCGTGAGATCTTTAGAAGAAATAATAAATATATATTTTCAAAAACAAAAATTTTAAAGAAAAGGATTAGGTTAGTACCTAACATAAGGAAAAAGGAAAGATCCACAGTTTAATTTTCGATATAATTCGTCTTATTTAAATTAAATTAAAAACTATTGTAAAAAGTAAATTGAAAAGTATCTATTTTCATTTATTTAATTCGCCCTTTTCCATCACTGAAATCGAAAATATTCCAGAAAAGTTTCAAATGGAACTTTTTGATCTCAAAGAGAGGGGCAGATTTGAAACGCCTTCCTGGGCGCACAAAACTAATCCCAACTATACGCAAACACGACCTACCTGTATCCTCTAGCTTTACCGGCGACACTGCGGCTCTAGCTCAACAGAGAGCAATTTAGGCGTTGGTGTGAGATCAGGAGTGAATACCTGATCCCACTCTAAAGACAAAAAAAATTAGGCGCCACACACTTAAAGTCGCACGACGAGATCTTAGCCTGAAAGTGTGAAAGTTTTGGTTAAATAAAACTAGGGGATGCGGTAGTACGTATAATGGAACACAAAAAAATTATATGCAAGTAGCAGTGACACAACGGCAAAACAAAAAAAGGTCTCAGTCGCAGCTGAATAAATTCTAACTAAAATCGACGTCAGATCTGATATCGCTTCTCACAAAAATCTTACAAAGGTCTTTAAAAGGCCTTTAGCGCAAACAGAAAAAAAGTTACGGTGGTGATGAAGCTTCTTATCTGCCCCGGTACACCCGCGTGCAATAATCGAAACGTTTCCAATAACAAAAGCAAAATACAATGGTAATTGCTTACCCAAATTGTGAACGGTGATACGCCACTGGATTGACTCGGACGTCGCTGTTGTCGTCAATATTGCGTCTGTCAAAGATTATAAAATGTTGGAAGAACTCCAGGAGACTCGGCTACCAAGTTAGACGGTATAAATGTATAAATCTTCTTATTAACAAATTAAAAGGTTAATATTTAGTGTATTGGATGGGTCCAAAACGATGGTTAATTGATTACGAAGTTCTCGTAAAATCGACAATTCCCATACAAATATTGTACTGATAAAAACAGGTAGAATATCCGGTACCATAAAAAAATATCTTCGCAATTTTACTCCTGCAAAATGCAGCAAACTACTCCCGATCGTATAACCAAAACTAATACGACGAGTAATCAATTTTTCTCGGCTCCAAACAATCCCATAAATCGGAAGAGGAAATCAATTATAAAAAAATCACGATATTCCAAACAATTAGAAGCCGAAAATGCGTAATTTTCAGGCACTCGAAAATTTTCTTGTCTACTATCAAGCACAAAAATTCGTTATCTATTTTCCTATTAAAAATATGTTCCTATCTATTTAACCTTATAAAATTTAAATATTAAAACTATGTACAGGGCGTTATAAAGTTCTGTCAAATAATAACGAATTATACCGCATAAAACATAGTAGTAGCCGAAATTGTCTCAACGACAAGAATAGAAGGCTACAGATTTAAGAGAAATATTTAATTTGACACCTTTGCACGAGTTTTATAAAAATCTACCGGCTGAAGAATTTCCGAATTTAGTTGATAATGCGAAGTACATTTACTCCTTATTTGGCTCAACATATCGATGTGAACAGCTATTCTCCAAGATGAAGTATCTAAATCGAAGTACAGAACTTCCATAACTGATACGGGCTTGGAAAACAACTTGCGTTTAAGCACTACACAAATCGAACCGGACATTGAATTGCTATCAAAATCTACACAGCACCAGAAGTCGCATTAATTAAAATTTGTTTTCATTTACATATATTTACTGTTTTGTGATTCTTACTTATTTTTTTCATTTCTTGAAAATTAACTTTGTTATATTATTGTTTTTATATTTTCAGAAAAAAATACAAGTAACAAAAATGTTTCCATTAACTACTAAGGCCCGCGGACGAAACGTAAATATTATTCTGGCCCTTGTTATACAAAAGGTTGCCCACCCCTGGTCTAAATTATACCAAATTATTATTGTAACAAGGACTGAGTGGCGTTAAACAAAAAATATACTGTACTATCATGCAACAATGTTTCGTTGTTATTATTATTTCTTTATTGATGTACTAATGTCAAGTGGAATTAGCTGTGCGACTATTATTCGAGTGGTAAAAATTGCGCCCCTTCGTTTGGCCGCCCGTGTGCCAACACACTTCGCACACCGCCTTGGCGCAGCTTTGTAACTTTAACCAGCTACCTACTTAAATTTAACATCTTGGAATAACATAATGGTCATTCAGCTGAAAACTACAGCATGCCCCGATACATACATAAATATCTGACATCACGGCGGCGGCGGCTCCAAACTGTCCAGCCAACAAGATGTGTCCAATAAATGCAATAAATTACAGCTAGTAACTAATATTACACAAGGGAACAAAACAAAATTTTTTTTCTGCGGTCTTAGTTTTTGGAGTGAATTTGGATACAGTAATGTAATAAAGTACTCGCCGCATAGTTATTTTGTTCGAATTGGCTCTAGTTCCCATGATAAACTTTAAATTTAAAGTATTTAAAAATTCATTTCTACTTTTTGAAATTTCTTTGTTCTGACATCTGACGGTACAAAATTGGTACTACGCGCATGCGCACGGCTATATGCAATTGTTTTTTGTTGTTGTCAAAAAAACTTTGTAATAAAAAAATAGTAAACTGGGCGAAATCTGCCACTTTTTATATAGTGATCGTAGAAGGAAGTATGAGTTCTTCACGCAAGTCTTGTGTTAATAATCCTGACCATTTTTGCTACATATGTGGTAAATTTTGTCAAAAAAGACAACAAATAAATATTCATGACTTTGTAAAACAAGTTTACCAAGCATATTTTGGAAAAAAAACTGAGACAACAAGACAAACATTGGGCGCCACATAAAGTTTGTAAAACTTGTGTGGAGTCACTTCGTTACTGGAGCCAAGGAGGACGCAAAGGACTTTGACATGGAGTGAGCCAAGAAATCACATTGATGATTGCTACTTTTGTGCCGTGAATGTAAAAGGTATGAACCGTTATAGAAACTCTTGGGTTTATCCAAACATACAATCGGCTAAACCACCAACGTTGCACAGTGAAGATTTGCCAGTACCGATATTTACTGACTTATCAAACCTTTCCTGTGATGAAGTTGAAATGTTAGACCCTCAGAACAAAAGCAGCAGTGAAAGTGAATTTGAAGGGTGCCGTCCAACACTGCAGGGTTTTTCTCAACGTGAGCTTAATGACTTGATTCGAGATTTAAATTTATCGAAGAAATCAGCTGAACTTCTTGCGTCTCGACTTAACGAAATACATTGCCTTCAACCTGGCGTAACAATAACATCTTATCGGACTAGAGAGCAAGATATTCTTCCATATTTTACTAAGGAGAATTATCTGGTGTATGGCAATAATATTTCTGGGCTTTTAAATTTAATGGGCCTTCCAATATATCGGCCAGAAGATTGGCGGCTCTTTATTGATAGCTCAAAAAGAAGTTTGAAATGTGTGTTACTATATAATGGAAACAAATTAGCTTCGATTCCAATAGGTCACTCAACTAAACTTAAAGAACAATACCAAAATATCAAACTTGTTTTGGAGAAAATTTCGTTTGTTCAACATCAGTGGTCAGTGTGTGTAGACTTAAAGATGGTGAATTTTTTATTAGGTCAGCAAGGTGGGTACACTAAATACCCCTGTTTTCTTTGTCTATGGGACAGTCGTGCAAGAATAGAACACTGGAGTAGAAAGGATTGGCCGTCGAGAATAGATATGACCGTGGGAAAAGCTAACATCGTTCATGAACCATTGAAAAGTCGAGAAAAAATAATTCTTCCGCCACTTCATATTAAACTTGGACTTATAAAACAGTTTGTGAAAGCTTTCGATAAGAATGGTAATTGCTTCAAATATATTTGTCGATCATTTCCTGGCCTCAGTATGGAAAAATTAAAATCAGGTATCTTTGATGGACCACAAATTCGTACTCTTATAAAAGACAATTATTTCACAAATCACATGACTCCGGTTGAATTGGAAGCATGGACAAGCTTTGTATCAGTTGTCAAAAACTTTTTGGGGAACCACAAAGCTGCAGAATATTCCGAAATAGTGGCCAAAATGCTTAAGAATTTTGAAAAACTTGGAGCTAATATGAGTATCAAAATACATTTTCTGCATAGCCATTTGGATAGATTTCCTGAAAACCTGGGCGATTACAGCGAAGAACAAGGAGAACGGTTCCACCAGGATATCAAGATAATGGAGGAAAGATATCAAGGCCGGTGGGATCACCGATTATCCTGATCAAAGATACAATAGACAATCACATGCAAAACGTTTTTCCTAACTTTTTTTTCATGTATTTTTGTTTAATATGATTAATCTATTTGAAATATCATTTATAACGTTGTTGTCATTCGAAAATAAAGGTTTTTGAAAATATTGAATATTTTTATTTTATTTTCAAGCCTTCATTTAAGGAATCTCGATAATCCATTCATGCGCGTCCCATTATAACCGGGTTGCCTTTATCTCAAAAACTAGAGCCAATTCGGAAAATCTAATATATTTTTCGTATTCGGGACACCAGAATTACCCAAAATCAACCCCTAAATCCCACGCCGCAGAATCACTGTTGACTAGTGTTATTTTTATAAACTTGTTATTGTTATTTCTATTGTTCGAATGTCATTTAGATTCGCGTTCGAGAAGTTTGGCTCCCCCATTCCCGAATTTTAAAATTTAAATAATTGTGCCGGTTTTAAAATAAATTTTCTGTTTTTAGTTTCCGCAAAAATCAAAAACAGACTGTTTTCTCTCTAGCCTTTAACTTTTAAAATAATCAATTTGTTTTGTTTTAGTGTATCTAGATTTTCTGAATAATATCGACGTAGCTTATATTAATATCTGTGTTCCCTAATTACAAAAAATTATGATGGGTACCTACTGCACATCAGAAATGAGACGTCGCATAGAAAGTGGTTTAGGATTTAACCAGCCCGACTTCTTGGTGCCTGTTAAAACAACGTGTTTTAAATTTTTAGTCTAATTTTGTTTTCATTACAATAAACAATAGTGTAGGACTAATTTAAGGCACATAAAAAATTATTAGCATTTAAAAAATTGTTAAATTTGTCTATAGTAATAAAAGTCTAGACGTAAATCGCAAGTGACCAAGTTTGTTAAGACTTAAATAATTTATTTAAAACTTTTACGACATAAGATTCTAGTTGGGTATGAATAGTACCTACTAAAACCTGCCGGATGTTCAAAATAATATTGTCAAGCTGTAAATTTTTAATAAAGCTGAGTCTAAAGGCAGCCACAGATTAACAGCTTTGTTCGACGTACTTGTTCGACGAACAAGTCTGTCGAACAAGTACGTTTACCCCACACACTACGGACTTGTGACTGACTTTTCGTCGAACAAAAGCGTCGAACAAATCCGTCGTTCTTGTTGGCGAACAAGTACGACGGAGTTACTGCCACACACCTTCAGCTTCAGCTTTGCCACAGACTTGTTCGACAGACTTGTTCGTCGAACAAGTACGTCGAACAAAGCTGTTAATCTGTGGCTGCCTTTAAGCATTTGCATCTGTGGGTTTTTGAACGTGAGAAAAATCGGTGCACTTTGAATTTCAATTTTTATGACTTAATTGTCATCCTCGAATAAGTTTTTACCAACATTATTATAATATTCTAATACATGGAAGCCATACATTGTTTTTGCATTCACAAGTTTAAAGAATATTTCAAAGCAATAGTGGCGAATATCTGCAATAGTTATATTTGGGATTACGCCACTCTTGCGCTCACGGCCTCAAATATCCACGGTAAAATAATCCCGAGTATTAATATAATGTTAATAATTTCCATAATGCAATACGTAATTTCTTTTAGATGAGAATGATATTGCAAGCATTTGAATTAAATTTCATAGAACCGCATTTCTGAGAACTATCGTTGGTCGAGGTATACATGATTTACTCGCGTTGTGAGTCAGGTAAATTTATATTTTTATAAACACTGATAATTGACTTAATTTGATTTGTTCGTTTTTAATTTAACCATTTATGTTCAATATAATGTGAAGTAAATCCCGAAATTCATTATAAAAATTTAATTTTTTCGCCCAATTTTTGCAAAATAAAACAATCAAGAAAATTAAAATTTGTTTCAGGTAAACAATTCTTTCTACGGGATGATGGTAAATTGCACGAACGACTACAGGTGGGAAGGGTGACTTTTATCCAACATCGAATTTCAATAATTTTTGGTGACTTTCGGATAGTTTAATGTATTTAACAGACACTGGTAACACTCCTATGGCAGGATCGGTGCACCCGAATTGCACCACGAAAAGATTAGTTCACAAATCTCCTACCCGAATTGCACCACCGTAATTTCAGGTAAACACCTCACCAAGGGTCGGTCGTCCGAATTGCACCACCTCTATTGTAATATTTTAGGTAAGGTGGTTTTATTGTTAAAAGTTAAAGCACAATGATGGAGTTTAACCTGATGCCTCCTACATGTAACATCGATTATTTTTTGTTTTTACGCGATTTTTTGGGGGTTAAACGTAATAGATAACTGCCGCATACCGCGACTATACTTTTTAATGCTATTTCGAGGGTCTCTCACATCCCGGTTGCATTTATCCCGGTTTTCTTGATCGGTGGCGCTTCTCGTATGTTTAGCCTAGTAACCAGAGTCAAAACCGCTCTGGAGGGGTGCAACCCGGAGCGGAGCGGAGGGGCGCCCCGGAAGAGTAGGTTTTGACGATGGATTAACCTCCTTATCGAATGCACACCCCAAAATTCGAAGGCAAAAAAAATTTAATTTTTTCACTGTTTTGGGTTATTATTTTATTAATACCTGCTCCGACCCTGTATAATATAATATGAATTAATATATTAAACTCGAAATTTAAATTGCAAAGAATTTAGATATTTGTGTATTTATTTCTTTATATTATCTGTTTGCTTGTGATACCTGCTCGGTTTGCTCGTGGTGCAATTCGGTAAAGCGATTACGGAACGACATTTGACCGTGGTGCAGTTCGGTCAAGGGATTACATTTACCTAGGTACAAGAAATGACCCCTGATAAGCCGTGGTGCAGTTCGGGTAGCACCGGCAGGATAAACCAATATTTGATAGAGAAAATCGACTTTGAAAATCGGTCATTTTACCATGTATCACTGACGCGCGGGTGGAATCTCACCGGAATCTCACTCATTTTGTTGACGGTCCGCGCAACTTGAACTAGTCTTAGACTTAGCCGTTTGCGGATCGGCAGATGCAGCTCGTCACTCCTACATGTAACATCGATTATTTTTTGTTTTTGCGCGCTTTTTTGGGGGTTAAACGTAATAGATAACTGCCGCATACCGCGACTATACTTTTTAATGCATTTTCAAGGGTCCCTAACATCCCGGTTGCATAAATCCCGGTGTTCTTGATCGGTGGCGCCTTCTAGTTCCTTTAACCCTGCCGCGTAGCGGCTCGGAGCACGAAAAACCGCCCGGAGATGCGGAGCATCGGAGGGTAGGTTTTTTGATGCTCGCAGTTCTGGCCAAGCCAACGTTTATTATGTTTTTTTACCCCAAAATCAAAAATTTAATTTTTTCACTTTTTCGGCAATACACGGGTTATTTTCCATTTTTTTGCGAATATTTATTACTAATATCTACTAATCACACCCCACCTACCCGAATTTCAAAAAATATCTGAAATCGGACCGAAAAAATTTCACCCCATTTCCAAGGGACCGGCCGAACGATCGAACACATCGACCGGTGGTGCATCAGCGACCCGTACTATTTCAACTCGCAGCATCTTTCTTATTTTCACACTTTTTTCGAATTTTTTTTTATGATCACCTCCGCGCCGACAAAAGTTATACATTCGCATCAAAACATTGCCAAAAAGGCCGTGATAAACACAAAATTTTTCGAAATTAAATGTTGGGGGCGTGTCAGTAATTCTTCAAGCCACGCGAAAAAGAGGCCGACAACCTATCCCGGCCACGGGTGATAGTTTTCACTAAATATTCGGTATTAATCCTTAAAAATCCTCAATTATCCTGGTTTTATATTGTTCCTTATCCCTTTCTTGAACTCTCTACCGTAGGATTTTTTATTTTGGATACTCCTTGTCAGTTGGGCCGATGTCACCGGCGCCAACTGCACGAACTTGGAGTGCAGTTTACGGGCGATTGTAATCTCCACCGATGGTGAAGGGTTTATATAATCCTATATGTAAGTTCCACCGCTTGACCGGGTGGGTCAAGGGTACAAAAATATAATCTCTTAATTGCTAAGCCTATAAGTACTTTTTTAAGTAGGTAAGATTCCGAATAAATTATTAGGTCCTTTAATTTGAATACACCCCATTTCGCCGCCTTATATTTCGCCGCTTCCCATTTCGCCGCCTTCCATTTTGCCGCTATATATATTTCGCCGCCTATGGATTAAAATAATTTTTTTTCGAAAAAATACCACCAGGCGTCAAAATATCGGTCGGTGTACGCGTAACGCAAGCCAAGTAGGTACATGATCGTCGAGTCAATCACATAGATCATAGACGAAGAGCGTATATACACTTGGGCCTACAGGCGAAAAGAAGGGGGAGGGATAAGGAAATTGCGGGATCAACAGAGGGGGGGGTAAAGAAAGGGCAGAGCAAAGGGGGGGAGCATATGAGCAAAACATTTAACCAATTGGGTTACGTTGTCCTGCGTGGAAATCTATAACATTTAACCTAATTTTTGTCAAAGTCAATCACACAGATTTTTATTTCAAAAATCAATTATTTACATTTGAATTAATTACTGTAACTAAACTGTACATTTATTATTTTAAATAAATCAAATTAAAATTAAACTGGCGGCGACGAAATGGGAAAAAAAGTGGCGGCGAACTGAAAAGCGGCGAAATGAAATGGTACCAGGCGGTGAATTGGGAATGAAAGTGGCGGCGAAACGAGAAGCGGCAAAATATGAGGCGTCAAAATGGGGTGATACCTTTAATTTATATTGGCGTTATATTTTGTGTATATTTTTATTGTTATAAATATTACATCGCGAATTTTGCTCAGTAGAAGTTGCGATTATAAATTGGGTTAGTTATCTACCCGTAAATTGGGCCAAAAGATTATAAGGGTCCCATGTAAATTGGGCCAGACACCACTCGTAAGCGTAACATGCACGAAAGGTTACTGTTTTGTCATTATTTTTTGTTTTATTCGATTTTTTGGGGGTAAAAAGTAAAAGTTTACTGCCCCATACCGCTACTATACTTTTTAATGCTATTTCAAGGTTCTCTAAGTTCTCGGTTTCTTTTATCCCGGTTTTCTTGATGGAAGGCGCTTCTAGTATGTTTTGCCCAGTAAGCGAAGCGGAGAGGCGCTACAGAGGGTAGGTTTTGACAATGGAACTACCTCCAAATCGAATGCACACCTCAAAAATCGGAAAAACACATAAATTTACGTACATAGGGTTTTTAACAAATTTTGATTGGTATCATATCTCTCATCATTTTTGTCACATTAATGATAAAAAATAATGTACGAGTATTACATACATTTTCTTTATTTATTTTAAAAGTTTATTTGTATATTACAATTTTGTGTTACTTTTATTTTTCAATAAAATGCATTTTCTAATGAAATAATTTTTTTAATCTGCCTATTGTACTTTACTAATACTTTGAAATCCTTACGAATAATCATCGGTGGAGTTTACGGGTGGTAAACTGTGACCATTTCGGCAGTGAGGATTTTCTCTCGACCATCGGTGGAGATTACATACGTCCCAGTTTACCATTAGCAGGTAGTTTTGGGCGTATATGTAAACTGCCCTCACCCGCCAGGTAGATTTGTAAAAACCATGTAAACTGCCCTCCGAGCCAAATGGTGAACACTTAAGCCCGTCTTACATCAGGACATTTCTGGCGTCATTTCTTGAGCCATTTCTGCGCACAACGGTATACGCACGCGCAAATACTATGAACTCGTCTCTGCGCAGAAATGGTTCAAGAAATGACGCCAAAAATGTCCTGATGTAAGACGGGCTTTAAGCTCACCTGTAAACTGCCCTCCTAGGTTAAAATGGATGAGGGGAGTTTACATGCAGGATCAAACCAAGAAATTGTAATTACCGTTGACAACTCAGGACCGTACGCAGGATTTCTTTGCAGACGGTGTTTTTGTTGAGCCATCCAGATTCCTGACATTTATAGTGCTTCTAACTCTTAACGTTCAACTTGCAAAAAAAAACGTTTCCTAACACTAACCTAAGCTCAACCCGGCTGATACACCTCTGAGCGGCCGATTGACCTTCCCCCCCCCCAGTAGTTTGTCGCTAATGACTCCGCGACCTTGAGACTCAAACGAAAATAATGAAAGCTCATTCAGGCCATTAACGATTATCTAACGTTTGACCCCAAATTAACCCGAAAATTTGATACTGGGGAGGGGGCATTATGTCTACGGCCCATCAAAAGTTTTCTTGTGAATAACTCCGCGACCATTGCAGCTCAAACCAAAATAATGGAAGTTCAGTCAGGCTCAAATGATGCTCTAACGTTTGACACGACATTTATAAACAATCCGAAAAGGGGGGGGGCACTGACATATAGAATCAAAACAAAAAATTGTAATTACCGTTGAAAACTCAGGACTGTACGCAAAATTTCTTTGGGGGACGGTGTTTTAATTGAGCCATCCAGATTCACGACATTTCTGGTGCTTCTAACTTTTAACCTTCAACTTACGAAAAAGAATCGTTAGTGTTTTAACACTAACCTAAGCTCGACTCGGCTGTTGGACCCCTGAGCGGGTCTTCACCCAAAAATTTGATACTGGGGGGCATCATGTTTAGCCCAGTAAATTTTTGCGAATAATTCCGCGACCTTGAGACTCAAACGAAAATAATGGAGGCTAAATCAGGCCCTAAACGATGATCTAATGTTTGACCCCAAATTCACTCGAAAATTCGATACTGAGGGATTCATGTCCACGCCACGCCCCCCAAAGTTTTACGCGAATAACTCCGCGACCTTTGAAGCTTAAACGAAAATAATGGGAGATCATTCAGGCTCAAATGGTGCTTTAACGTTTGACACCATTTTTACAAAAAAAAATCGAAACTGGAGGGGGAGGCACTGAAATCCAGGATTAAACCAAGAAATTGTAATTACCGTTGACAACCCAGGACTGAACGCAGAATTTCTTTGCGGACGGTGTATTTGTTGAGCCATCCAGATTCATGACATTTCTGGTGCTTCTAACTTCTAACCTTCAACTTACGAAAAAAAATCGTTAGTGTTTTAACACTAACCTAAGCTCGACCCGGCTGATCCACCTCTGAGCGGACGATGTATCACACGTAAAGTGAACGATGAAGTTCTGAGGTGAAAAAACTCGGTCACTACGCCCTACAATTCCCCGTCTAAACCGGCCCTGTCTATTTAATAAGCCGCTCTTAAATTCTAATTGTTATAATTGATCATACAGTCCTAGGGCAGTTTACAAGCCTACTTAAAAACCAAAATTTCAGAAAATAAAAAAAGGTTATTTTGGAGGGCAGTTTACATTACCCCATTTTTACCTGGAAAATGTTCGCAGTGCAGTTTACCAGTTTTTCAAAATTTAGTGCAGTTTAAATGGAGTGCAGTTTACCATTTTCTGGTGGTTTTGGAGTGCAGTTTAGCTTCCCCGATGTAAACTGCCCTCATCCGCCAGGTTGATTTGTAAAAAGCATGTAAACTGCCCTCCTAGGATAAAATGGATGAGGGGAGTTTACACGCAGGGTCGAACCAAGAAATTGTAATTACCGTTGACAACTCAGGACCGTACGCAGGATTTCTTTGCAGACGGTGTTTTTGTTGAGCCATCCAGATTCCCGACATTTCTAGTGCTTCTAACTTTTGACGTTCAACTTGCGAAAAAAAATCGTTTCCTAACACTAACCTAAGCTCAACCCGGCTGATACACCTCCGAGCGGCCGATTGACCTTTGCCCCCCCCCCCCAGTAGTTTTTCGCTAATAACTCCGCGACCTTGAGACTCAAACGAAAATAATGAAAGCTCATTCAGGCCCTAAACGATTATCTAACGTTTGACCCCAAATTCACTCGATAATTCGATACTGGTTAACTTTTTTTTTTTTTTTTTTTCTGCAGGGAAGGGGGAAACCTTCATAGGCACCACCCCATCAGGGATGGTAGTGTCAGATTCTAACTGACTAAAACCCCCTCCCCGACGACAGCGGGCTTTACCTTCTCGGCATTACTTCCGCTGTCGTCTGCGATCTTCCATGCTGCATCGATGATGCAGGCTCCCGATGACCTCCCGGTTTAGCACGAAAGTTTGTGTCCGGGAGGTCAGGCACTATCACTTGAATCTACTTTTCCAATTGAACCGGACACACCGCTCGCCGCGATCCAACACGTCTCACCGGGTCACCTAGTGGTCCGCAATCGTCAGTATAGGTGAAAGTCCACTCGTCATTAACTTAATAGGCGGAAATTCCGGCGACAAAGTCAAGGCCGAGCCGACCGTCATCCATACCGGAGACTCCGAGCCCCCAAGCGACCCTGCAAATCATATTAAATCACAGAGCGCGATGCGACCGGGTCATCTTGAAAAACTTGTGGTCGCTGGCAAAGTGCCAGTCCACTCGTCTTTATATTTGACGGCACTATTTTCGCGATCGTCCCCCTCTGGATTAGCACGAGAGTTTGTGTCCACAGAGGGTCTACGCGCTATCGTCGTACCGACACTAACCTACCCCGTCGAACGACCGTCACTACTCGACCCGACCCGACCCGCCGATCAATGACGATATTCTTCGGGAATTCTCTTGGGAACTTCTCGCGCATCTTCTCGCGGGAACTTCTCAAGGGAACTTAAAAAGGCTGTCATTGACTTAACTGTAGGGCGAGAACTCGAGCTGCGGCTTGCTCAGCTCGTTAACTTGATGAAAAATAGATGGAGATTCTTCTGGTGCTTCTAACATTCCACTTGCGGAAGAAAAATCGTTTCCTAACACTAACCTAAGCTCGCTGCGGCTGATATACCTCTGAGCGGCCGATTTACCTCCCCCCCAGTAGTTTTTCGCGAATAACTCCGCCACCTTTGAGACTCAAACGAAAATAATGGAAGCTAATTCAGGCCCTAAACGATGATCTAATGTTTGACCCCAAATTCACTCGATAATTCGATACTGGGGGATTCATATCTAAGGCCCCCCCGAAGTTTTTTGCGAATAACTCCGCGACCTTAGAAGCTCAAACGAAAATAATGGAAGATCATTCAGGCTCAAACGGTGCTTTAACGTTTGATACCACTTAAAAAAAATTCGAAACTAGAGGGGGGGGGGCATTGACATCCAGGATCAAACCAAGAAATTGTAATTACCGTTGACAACTCAGCACTGTACGCAACAAAAATATACTAATAAAAAAATTAAAGGATAACATCATTTGAATGGCTGCGCGGAAAAAACACCTTAGTGCGGTGTAATATATACATATCTGTACAAGGTGTCCCAAAATTATTGTTTTTATTTCAAGAGCATTTAAGGTGAGATTGATTGATTTAATAAAAAAATTTAATAAAAAAACCTGGCGACGGCCCTGTACTGATTATCTCACAAGAGACACCCTGTATTGCTAGGAGTGCAGTTTCCCATTTTGCAGGGAGTGCAGTTTACCAGTTTGCAAAATTTAGTGCAGTTTACCATTTTCAGGTGGTTTTGGAGTGCAGTTTACCTTACCCCATTCTACGCTTGCAAATGTTCTAGCTGATTATTTTAAACTGTAGTGTAAAGTTACACAGTGAAAGGAACATTACATTTATTTGATTTCAGTTTTTAGATCTTGAAGAATTACTATTATACATTTTGTATGTGTATTTTTATAGGTTTTGAAAATCAATTAATCATAAGAATTTACAAAAAAATTACAAATTAATGAATAGGTTTTTTAATTTAAAAGTCAAGTTCGATTTTAGACAAATGAGGCAGAGGTTTTGATTTGTGACTAAAGGACGTTCCGGCCGGGGGGTTGAAGGATTGTGACCAACTGTGACGGGGGGGGGGGTTAAAAGTGCGGCGTCCTGTA